>CM060937.1:952590239-953840239 GCA_030765085.1 Allium cepa
TAGAATGGTATGGGAAGCCTTTGATTAATTGTTATCCCTAATATGTGTTCGTGATGTTATGTGATAAGATATGTTTAATTTAAACTGTGATAATGTGGTTTTCCATGGATGATGAATTATTGTGATATCATGTATTTAAAAGATGGATTGTATTTAATTTATGTTAAGATAACAATGGGTTCGAGGAGACCGAGGTCGGGTATAGTAAATACCCGAAACCACTTCGATTCCTTATAATTTGATGTGTGGAATCAATAGGATGAAATGGAATGATTTAAGTGGATCGGACCCTTTTATCTAAGTTTTGGTACTTAGAATCTGATGTATAAAATAAATAATGTCTATAACAACTTGTGAAGTTGTAAATTGATATAGGTTACCCGGGTTTATATAGGTTGTATGTTTTTGTATTCCATGTTAGATGGGTTTACTCACGTTGGTTTCCAGCCTGACCCGGGTGTTACTTTGATGTAATGCTCGGGTCGGACCGAGTATTACAGATTTTCAGGTAAGGACGTTCTGGAGCTCAGGAGGCGAGCTTGATGGCTGGAACGTATGGAGCATTTATCACTATGATATATTATTGTATAGTTAGGATATGTTGTTTAAAACTGTCCAGTGAATAGTAATGGTTGTAACTCTGATGTATAAATATAAGTGTATTGATACAGTTCTTCTTTTGTAAACTGTTATTAATATTTGTTATTATATTTTATCCGCTGCGAATGTGAGATTGTGTGTTTCTTTTCTGTTCTTCTTCTATCTCTTTTCTTTTCTCTAACTATCTGGAAATTTCGGATTCGAAATTTTCGGGTTGTTACTTTTGGTATCAGAGCAGGTGGTTAAACGAGAACCTTGGCTCTGGAGGGATTACTCATTAAGGATAGAGTCAATAGTACCCTAGAATGAGTTGAGTGTGTGTGTGTGTGTGTGTGTGTATGAGAGAGCATACTTGTTATTTTCTTATATAAATGTTTTTAAATGATTTCAAAAGCAAATGAATCTTATATAAGAAATAGATTATCTATTATATTAAGGAAATTTAATTAAACTAAAAGTAATAGTAAGAATTAAGTGGTAATAGAATTACAACCAAATTGAAATTAAATTAAAGACAAGTTTGAAATGGATTCAAACTGGAATTAAATCTTGAATTTGGGAATGGTTTCAGGATAAGGATAATCAATTAATTTATGTAATTAATTAAACTTTATTTAATGAGATTAATTAGTGGATAATAATTGGAAATGATAAATTAAGAGGAAGTTACTTAATGAAGTAACTAGTGGCAAGTAATTAAAAGGACAATTACTAATGAAGATAATTAAGAAATAAGTTAATTACCGAATGTGATTAATTGGAATCAATTAATGATGTAATTAATTTAAAAGAAATAATAATAAAAATATTATTTAAGGAAATTGAATAAAATGGTCCTATTTTAAACAAGGGTTGTTTGAAATTTTAAAAGAAATTGTTTTGAATTTGAAACCATATGTGGTTTAAAATTTAAAGTAACCAGGTGTGTAAAGGAAATAAACTCTAAATATTGAGATTAAATCTGGAATGAGATATGATACCCAAAGTGATAAGTTTTTGAACTAAATAAATGGGAATATTATTTATGAATAGTTCAAAATTTGAAATGGAAGTTCAAATTGGGTAAGGTTGACTGGATTAAGTGAATTGAGTTTAACTGGGGAAAAAGATAAATAAGTTGGAATGATCAACCTGATTTAAAAAAAGATGAAATTAAGATTTAATTTGGGAAGTTAAATGGTTAATCTGAATTGGGAGTTCGTGTGATCTCAAAATGGGTTTGAGATCTGAAAATTGTAAATTGATGGATGTTTTAAGATGAATAAGATGATATCATCCTATTGTTGTTAAAAATCTTTAAGTTGTGAATTAGATTTGTTTAAATGAATGAGAAATGGAGTATGGTAATCCATAGTTGGGATAAAAAGGTAAATTAATTTAAAGAAATTAAATCAACAATTGAAGTATTAACTCGAATTTACATAATTCGAGATGGTTTAAATTTGAAATTAGTTCAAATTGAATTTATTTGAATTGGTAGAAATTGAGATCAAGTTTGAATAAAGTTAAATTTGAAAAGAAACTGAGGATTAATTCAACTTGAATTGGTGTTGAATCAATTTCAATGGAAATGGAAGTTATTTAAATTGGAATTGGGTCAATTTACATAGAAGTGGAAATTTAAATTGAATTGATGAGAATGGAGATTGGGAAGTGAGTAGTTTTGACTCTGGACTATTTTTAAATATAAATTGTTTTAATATAAACCTATTTTTCCAAAAGCTATTTATTATATATACAACCTTCCTTTTAAAAGCCAAACTATCTTATATTTGTTTACAATTATTTTTGAAACTGTTTAGCAATTTTCTAACTATTTTATAAACTAATTACTATTTTCAACTACTAATTACTATTTTATAGCTATTTTGTAATTATTTAAAATTTCTATGACTATTTAACTATTTTTCAATTATTTTACAATTACTGAACTATTTTACGGCTATTTTACAAACTAGTAATTATTTTCCAACTACTTATCTATTTTTAAATTTTTCAAAACTATTTTCTAAACAAACTGGTCGGAGTTTAAACTGTAATTAGTTAAATACCCAATCGAGATAAGAATAGAGATGATAATCCGAATGGATTTAAGCGATTGAGAGTAAGTGAATGAAAATCAAAGTGAATGTGAATAGAAATGAAATTGATTTGGCTAATAACCAATAAAGATAAATACGTAGGGTGTACGTATGTTATTCTATTCGCATAGTGATTTGATCCAGATTCGAGCACAGAATTTCGAGATAGTTATATCGATCCGAGTGGGATTTTTCACTCGATTTTCAACGGCGAACCTGGATATGGATTGTTGATTGGTTCTGGATGTTCTCTATCATAGTTAGGCTATGCAAGGAGAATGACGGTTTCTGATCAAGAAATCAAATCTGAGTCCGCACTAGGAAGTCGGGTGGACGATACTAATTCGGAAGTGAAATTGTGTGATCGAGTGAGCGATCAGAGTGGTATGACGTACGAATGATATGTGTACATCGTACGAATTTGAATGAAATTGATATTGAAAAGAGTAATCAAATTTGAATATTTGATTTAGAGTAAACAAAGTCAAATATCTTTGTTTTATAAAATGAAACTCCCCTTGATGAATCTTTTGCCGGAAGAAAATGGTTTTTGGAGGTGTTTGAAGTATAAAGGAGTTTATACAAGTTTGAAATGATCCAAAGTTTTAAAAGATTTTATATATCTGAATATATATATATATAAAGGATCATATGAGGATTTTGGAAAAAGGTTTTGGGAACCTATGGATTTGGAAAGGCTTTTGATTTTTGGGTAAAATCAATATGAGAATTTGGAAAGCCTAGTTAGAGAATTATCGATTTTGGAATAATCGATTTTGTGTAAAGGAGCTTTGTATGAGATCATACTAGGTGTATGATTTAAAGATACTATATATATAGTACAAAATGTTTTGATGATGCCTTTGGGGAAAAAGGCGCTCCCTTGGAATGGACTTCTCAGGAGTACCACCGGGTGGTGCTGCCTTGAGCCCCAAGGGGGTTCTAAAGTTGATCCTGTGAGGAGTCCGGACAAACTAGTTCCTGAGGATTTTTGGGTAGCGAAAGTCGAGGGCGCTGATGCCTACAGGGGCATTTGGGTTATGCTGTGACGACAATGTAACTCGATGTAACTGCGATCTACTGTGGGGACCATAGCGAAAATCGTGTGGAGGATGAGTGTCAACGGTCTACACTTGATTTTGCCGGGAAGGCAACGCAACATCGGTAGACTGCGGTCTATGGTCAAGTGGAGTGGAGAAGTTTCATTCTTTTGGCAGCGAAATTCGAGGGCACTGATGCCTACAGTTATATGGGTTTTTGCTGTGATAGCTACGTAACCCCAGTTGTAGTTGCGATCTGTAGCAGGTTCCATGGTGTAATCGAGGGGAGCGGAGGCCTATAGTTATCTATGGATTTTGTCGGGATGGCAACGTAACCATCGGGTTAACTGCGACCATGGATGGGGGTGATGATTTCCAGAGCATCCTCACTAAAGATATTTCCTCTATTTTCAAAACTGTTTTATATATTTTCAATAAAATTATTTTCCAAGTATTTTCACTGGATGTTGAAAATGAGTCTGCTAAGTATTTGTAGATTTTCAGTCTTACGCCTGATCAACGTATGACCGAATTTCTATGAGAACAAGGATGGACTGGTTGAAACATCGAGATATAATAGTATTTTTATAAAAACTATTTTAAAATATTATGTGAATTCTAAAAGTGTTTTAAAATGATCAAAGAATATTTTAAATGATTTTAAATTATTTAATAAATTCTGGCTTTGTTCCTTTTCGAGGACGAAAAGATTCAAATGGGGGAGGAATGTGATAACCCGAATTTTTACGTATCAGATAATTGAATAATTATCTGATTTTAAACTATTGAAATATGATACCCCTGAAATTTAAAGTAATTCAAGGTGATAATCTCTTTTATAAATTTAATCAAAATTGGCAAATATGTTATTTCAATAATAATAATGTATACATGTGTGATTATAAATTTTAAATAGAATATTATTTTCAAATTGAAAAGGTGATTGTTTAAATACATATATCAAATTGATTTTTTTTAAATTGATTTAAATTGTATTTACAAATGTAATTAAATTATATTTGGATTCAAAAGCATGACAAAATGATTTTTGTACAAATATAGTTGTTTATTCTATTTCTTTAAAAAGAATTCTTATTTATACTAATTTAGAATAAGTATATAGTTATTAGGAAATTAATTAATAAAAGCTTTATCCATTTACAAATTCATTTTTTGCATGTTAAATTACATATGTAAGTTAATAAAACAATCTAAGAACATGTGTTAGCAAGATAATTAAGGAGCATGACAAGTGTCATATTGTATTTTTATTTTATTTTCTTTGATTTTTAGTAAATCATAAATTTAGTTATAAAAACACGTACTTCTTCCTTTCCTTTTCCTTTTTCTCTTTTTTTTTCTAAGCAATGAAAGAAAATATTCTCAGCTGAAACATTTCAAACCAAAACAAATCTTAAAATCAAAACTGAGCAAAGCTAGCAGAAAAAAAAATCAAATAAAACTCAACCTGGAATTCAAACTTCAAGATCAAAGGCAAAAGGGAAACAACTGTAAAGCAAAACCTGGAATTATCTTCTACATGCAAAGCCTGCATCCATTATCTTCAACCTGAGATGATTAGGCTGCATTTCCTTTTAATCTGGAAGCATGCAATCAAAGCATCTTTTTCAGTTATATATTCAAGTGCCTGGAATAAATTTTAAAAAAAACTGCTCTGCATATTTAAAGAGGTGAGTAAACTCTTAGATCCCGAATATTTTGATTTGGCATGTAATGAATCATTGAAGTCTGCTATGAATTTGTTTGTGCATGTTAACAAAATTGATTTTTGTATACACATGAATGTAGTACCTGGGTTCATAATTTGGAACAAGCAAAAGTATATCTCTGTTTCAACATTACAGGTCTTAAACCTGTTTTTAAGAATTCAAACATTTAACAAGATGATTTTTAGATCTTAAACTCTAAATAAATCAGGTTGTATGGGCAATAACTTCCTTTAAAATTTATTACTAAGTGAATTTAGTAGTGAACTTACTGAAAAGAAAAGGAAAGGAAGATAAAAACAAAGTATATCTGCTCTGTTCCAACAGAGAATTATGAGTAAACTATATTTTAAAGTTTTGAATCTTGGTTGAATTTTTTATCTGCATGTGTTATACGGAAATGAAATATGTTTGGATGTATGCATTTACATCTGGGAGTGGTATGCATGATTATATATGTATATATATGGAGCTCTGGTTAGTCTAGCAGGCCTGTGAAATCAAATGAAATTCAATATCTCATCCTATAATCAATATTAAATTTTGATTTACAAAAGAAAGATGATTGAATTTGTGTAACATCACTTTTAAAAATAGCTTCTAGAATTTATACTAAGAATTCACCTCGGGAATTTATGAATTTCAGTAAAAATTGAATACCCATGTGGAATTCGAACCTTGTAATTTGTTGTTTCACATACGTTATCGAATTCATTTTGAAAAATTATGAATTTCAAGGGGAGAATTAATATTTTTAGTTCATGAGGTTGTGAGAAATTGATAGTTGAACAGAAAATCAATTTTTGGGAAATTCTGGCAATCGTGAGGATCGGTGATCTCGAGGTTGGGGCTGGAGTTAGTCAGGGTAGTGGAGATCACCAGAAAAATAGAAATGGAATTTATTAAAGGTCGTGGTGGTGGAACGTTGACAAAATAGGGTTTTAGGTCTAAATTTCATCGGCAAGGTTCATAAGGCGAGTTCGTCGTCGACGATTGATCGAAATGGTTCGCACCAAAGGGGAACGGAGCTGGAAGTTATTGCCATGCTCTGGCCGGAGTATCAACATCACTTATGGTCTGTAGCGACGTAAAGTGACGGTTGTAGGTGGTCGTAGTGGTTGCAAGTTGATACTTGATAGCGAAATTTTGAATTTTGATGGATCTCGATGATCTAGATGGTCAGACGATTCTGGGAGGTGGTTGTGGACTTGAGGATGGTCGCGGCAATCATCGAAGTAAATTGGAGCATTTGTACATGTGCACGGCATATCTTGTATGTCAGAATTAAAGGCAAGGAGGAGGGGAAGATGAGTTTCCATGTTCAAGCTCAGGGGATTGAGGGTTTTGGCTCGAAGTTGCGGGGGAATTTGCTCGAGAATTTTTGGTCAGTGACTCGAAGTCATGTCTTGGTATGGCTGTATATATTATGTTGTTACAGGTTTTAAAAAGGAACAGAAACCTGTTTCAGTTTTTAAATTAAAAGTAAAAGTTCAAAATGCAAACTAGAAATTTAAATAAGTTTAAATGAATTTGAATCGTTGGTTTGGAATAATTTAAATTTGTAAATTTAAAAATGGTTTAAAAACTTTTAAGTATGAAAGTGTTTGGATTTGGATTTAAACTGAAGAATAAATTGTAAATAGAAGTTCAAAATAAGTTTGAATCTGAGATTTTAAAATTTGGAATTTGATTTGAATTTTGGTTTTTAAAATAAAATAAGTTTTTATATTTAATTTGTTTTAACTATTTTTAGAAATGGATAAATAATTTGAATTTATAAAATGAAGATGAAAATATAAGTAAAGTTTTAAAGACTTCAGTTTAAATCTGGAATTAAGATTAATTAATCTGTAATTAGGGAAAACCCCGGAATTTTTTTTAGCAAATTTAATAACTATTAATTAAATAATTACAGATTAATTAATTGGTAATTAAATATTAATTAATTTGTAATTAATGATGGTTCTGGGTTAATTTCTTAAGAAAGAATTAAAGAATAGTTAATGAAGGTCATTAACTTAAGATTATTTAACAATTAATTAATGTGATTAATTTTAATGATTAAATTAGATTAATTATTTGGTAATAATCAATTGAGGAATTGTTTAAGTTTAATTAATTAATTAAAGTAATTAAGAATTAATTACCTAATTGGGTTTAATGTGATTAGTTAGATTAATTAATTAAGATTAATTAATTTAAACACTCGATGATTGATGAATAATACTTAATGAAATTAAAGGAAGTGTAATTACTTAAGGAAGTAATTAATCGTAATTACTGGATGTAATTAAAGATGTTAATGATAAAAGTAATTGGGATTAAATCCCTATGTAATTAATCAGGGAATTAATTGGGATAATTAATTAAGGATAATTAATTTTTGAAATAAAGGATAGTTGATGGGATTAATCAAGGGATTAATTAGAGAATAATTAATGATTAATTTACTCAATGAAGTAATTAAGGGTAGTTAATTACTGGATGTTATTAATCAAGGGTGATTAATAATTATAGTTAGTAATTAATTAATAAAGTAATTAAAGGTTAATTATTGTATTTGATTTAGAATAAATTAATTTGTGAAATTAATCTGTGAAATTAATTTAAGGGATAAATAGAATGGTATGGGAAGCCTTTGATTAATTGTTATCCCTAATATGTGTTCGTGATGTTATGTGATAAGATATGTTTAATTTAAACTGTGATAATGTGGTTTTCCATGGATGATGAATTATTGTGATATCCTGTATTTAAAAGATGAATTGTATTTAATTTAAGTTATGATAAAAATGGGTTCGAGGAGACCGTGGTCGGGTATAGTAAATACCCGAAACCACTTCGATTCCTTATAATTTGATGTGTGGAATCAATACGATGAAGTGGAATGACTTAAGTGGATCAGACCCTTTAATCTAAGTTTTGGTACTTAGAATCTGATGTATAAAATAAATAATGTCTATAACAACTTGTGAAGTTGTAAATTGATATAGGTTACCCGGGTTTATATAGGTTGTATGTTTTTGTATTCCATGTTAGATGGGTTTACTCACGCTGGTTTCCAGCCTGACCCGGGTGTTACTTTGATGTAATGCTCGGGTCAGATCGAGTATTACAGATTTTCAGGTAAGGACGTTCTGGAGCTCAGGAGGCGAGCTGGATGGCTGGAACGTATGGAGCATTTATCACTATGATATATTATTGTATAGTTTGGATATGTTGTTTAAAACTGTCCAGTGAATAGTAATGGTTGTAACTCTGATGTATAAATATAAGTGTATTGATACAGTTCTTCTTTTGTAAACTGTTATTAATATTTGTTATTATATTTTATCCGCTGCGAATGTGAGATTGTGTGTTTCTTTTCTGTTCTTCTTCTATCTCTTTTCTTTTCTCTAACTATCTAGAAATTTCGGATTTGAAATTTTCGGGTTGTTACTATCACTAAAAAAATTCAAAACCATTAAGTATTTCCAAAATTAAAAACCTTCATATTTAATGGTTTAAAAAAAAAGTAAAATCGCAGTTAAAATTTTTCGTATTAATAATTAATTTATGAAAAAACGACGTTAACATGTAAAAATAGTAATTTCCATTTGTTTCAATCAGAAGTTTTAAAATATAAATAAATAAATTTCATAATTCAACATTCAGATTCAATAATAAAAATATAGCTTTTAGAATTTGAATTTTAAACAAACAAAACCCAAACAATTTTTCAAAAAACATTTAGCGGCTAAATAGGATTCATTACATGGTTTGAACACGCGAGCAACCGTTCCTAAAACGTCGAAACCTCAGCCGTTGTATGAAATAAAGGAATCTTTCCTCCCTGCCTTCCTTTCTCTCAGCATTTAAATGCATGCTCTACGCCGTCATCCCTTTATGCTCACTTGTGAAATCAAACTCCCTCTTTCCTCTCGTCGCTAATCTAAATAGCAATCCCGTACCCTCTAGCAAATACATCACTTTTCTCTCTCCGCATGAATGGATATTCATTATGCTTCTCTCTCTTTTGGACTAAAGTCGGGTGATTGAAGGGCCTGCGCTGCTATTTCATCTGTTTCTAGATCAAGATTTTCGATCTTTTAGGCAATGCTTTTTTCTGCTTTTACTTTTGGATTTTTTTGACTGAATGCATGTTTTTTGTCTAGATTTAAGTATAATCAAAAAGATCATCTACTTGGACTTCAAATATTTTCAAGGCTCATCAAACTAGTCATTTTTGCTTGGAACATTTGGTAAATATTGGCCTTCTTAGAAATATTATCTTGAATACGAATCCACTACGAATTTGATCTTTAACTATCACATTTTTCACGCTTGGTTCGTTTATTTGGCCACAAAGGATTTTTTATTTTATTTTTTTATTGCCGCTAACTTGTTGAAACTATGGATATTACCCAGATATTGCAGATTGATTAATTAAGCTAGAATTTGATCGATTGACCGAAAAAGAAAGATGCTTGCTTTTCTATTTACTTAGTTTGCATTGTAAATGAGAGATCTAAACATTTTGGTTGTTTTTACTATTGTACGTTCTTTAATTATATGCATGTAATTCTTCTTAAAGGTCCAAGCAAGGCTTAGTTATATGCAAGTGTTCTTTAATTATATGTTCATTGTTCCACAAGCAAGTCTTTTCAGTACCTTCTTATATCTATGTTACAACAAACTCGATCAAAAAAAACCATTTGTCTTATGTTTAAGCTAAATATATAGAGTTATTAAAGAAAATTCATATACTTCTGTTTTAAGGCCGGGAGCACCAAGTAAAGCTTGTTAATTTTGAGGAACCAAGCTTCTTAAGGAAAATTTGTTTGTTTATGTTTTGAGGGGAATGTAATTTTTAGTAAGCAATTGATGAACAACAATAAATCTTTATTCAAATTTTGTTTGCCACCTAAACTAATTTCTTCCTTTATTGTCTATAGAGTAGAGAAAATGGTTACTATTTTTATTAATGTCGATGAAATAATTGAGAAATTGCGAAAGAGGCGAAGAAGACTGGTGGATGGTTTTGACTTTTGGTGCACATACTTTTGCTTGATTGGGTTGTAGAAAATATTGTTTATTTTCATATTTGGGAGTGTTGCACATATAATTTTTTACTCAATTCCATAAATCATTCAACTTATAATTTTTTTTTACTCAACTCCATAAATCATTCAAGACATCTGATTATAGAAAAAACGAACAAGTGGAAGCTTGCGAGGATTATATAGTAATCTAAGATGCTAAATGATTGATAATTTTAGAAAATCAAGCCGTTCTTTTTAATGGACAATTGTGTAGTTTCACTGATATGTTTGTATTTATATTTATATGTATGTATGCTTCATTTCAAGAAATTTTGGCGATTTCATTATGTAGGTCATGTAGTTCATTAACAATGTAGTGTCCTTTATTTACAATATTTGATTTGATTTCTCTACCGTAATTAAGTTCTTTGGATTATGTTTTTCTTTGATTTCTTTAGATGATTCTTTCCACTATTTATATTGATTATGGTTCTTTTTCTATGTAGTTAGGGTTTTAACATCTAGCTAGTGATTTTAGGCTATATATTTTTTCAAAATGACCTTATGTTTACTCTTATAACAATTTTTTTCCATTTCTATGGAAACGACAAATAAATTTGTCAATTTTTGGCGGTCACTAATTTTATTTTTATGTTTTCATCACTTTATATTTGACTTAATATTTGTTGGCACTCATTCCTTATGCTATCTTTAAATCCAAAAAACATTTTGGACTGCTCAAAAATTTGACTGCTTAAGGTTTGTTTTTCCTATAAAACTGAAAACCGTTGTTTACTTGGGGTTGAAAATGTGCTAGTTCTTTTAACGATAAAGAGAGTCTTGGTTATTTTATCCGCAAATATAGATAGTGGATGTACATTCATATTGCTAATATATACATCAATAAAAATTATCTGCTTGATTTTTGTTGTACTAACTCTTTTAATTTGCTTGAAACATATGTTAACAAGTACCTCTAAAAATTATCAACTTAAAGCTATCCAAACGTACATTTTAATATTCAACCTTTTATACTTAATATAAATATCCATAAAATATAGAAAAGAAGCATAATTTTTACCTAATTGTAAAAGATACATATTGGAATACTATTTTTGGGTGATTTTATATTAACCTATTATTTGTAATCAGAAGTTTTAATGGACATTTAGGCCATATTCAGTTAAAACTAAGTAAAAATGGTAGATAATAAATTCGTTAGTACCAAAAAAGGAATTTAAATTAGAAGATATGGTATTCTCGCATCTCTTGTATATGTAATATATTGATTAATAAATTAGAATTACTCCATAGTTACAATCAACTATACTGCATATGTAAGTTATCTTTAAAGTGATTGTTGCATAGTAATGCATATATAACTACCGTATTTCGACTATGCAACCAACTATAGTCATATATTATTACAATCATATATAATTTGTCTTTAAAGCTCATTTACATGGTTATATAAATAGCGTATATAATTACAATCAACTATGATGGATATATAATTACCATATTTTGAATGGTTATATGCGTATGATAATATGGGAGCTGCTTTCGGGACAAATCCCGACCATTAAATCTTTTTTCCTTCACATGGAAGGTCGAAATTAGGGAAAGATCTAGTGATTGTGTTTTTTTGTGTTAAATTTTATGTTATCTGTTTGTGTCCAAATAGATTTTCCTTATAAATATTTATTATTTATTATACATCTATCGCACAATTTTAATTTTAATAAAAATTCAAGTTATCAAAAAATCTTAATACGGTCTGAGATGTCAGAATTTGATATTAATACTAAGATCTCGATCAATATATGAAAAATAAAAATGAGATTTTCACCAAAATTTTGTATCTGTTGCTAGAACTGCTCCTCGAAATATCGATGGAGATGGTCGAGATTTGAAACAGTAGTTCGAGCAACAATAGTTTTTGGTAGAGAAAATTGATTAGTAAAAAAAAGCAAAACAAATTTTATCTGAAGAATTTTAAAATTAGATATTAAATTTATTTAAATTTAAATTTGAACAATTGAAATTTTATTAATTTTTCTAGATTTTTTATAGATAATATTAGAAGAAATGTGTATAACATTAGTACATGTAACCATTGTTGCTTTTTTCCATATTAATATTTCTATTTTTGAAGTTTCTCCTTAGTCGATTATGCTTCTTATCCAAATTGTTTATTCCTTTAATTTAGGAAAATTAAAACAATAATCTTCTTTTACATATATTTGTGTGATATTTCATGTTTTTAGTATTTATAATAATTTCATAGTATGATATAAAATTGGAGCACATGAATTTCTATCCAAACTGTTTTACTCTAATTTTGAAAAATTAAAATAATAATCTTCTTCTACATATTTTAATATGGTAGTTCATGTTTTTAGTATTTAAAAATAAATTTGTTTCATAGTATGATGTAAAATTGAAGTACATGAATTTCTAGAAATATTAGATGATGAGTGATAATAGCAAGAATGAGGAAAAATGTTATAACACCATTCATAGTATGTCATGCATCAATTAAAAACTAGAACTTAGATGAAGCCTAACATCACCCAAGTAGAACCTTTGACAATGTAGGCGATATAAACATAATTACATAAAGTCGTTTGAAACATCAAAGGTAACGGAAAATCCACTTATTTAAATGTGAATACATTACCACGTATTAATGAAAAGTATTACTTTCGGAAGCAATTAGTGTGACGCCCCACCTCTATACCCACGCTAGTCAAGAACACTCCGGAGTAGTGCTGTCAACTAGCACGGAGAATAAGGCTGTAGAGGAGCGACCATCCATGTAATTGCTTATCACACGGTGGCTATAAATAATCTTCGGAAACAAACATAGAAATAATCATATCACAAATCAGTCACAGATATCCATATCACAAAGGCGGAAGAAGATATGAATATATAACTAACACATGAAAGTGTACATCAGAGTGGTGGTCAGTAAGATCCACGATAATACAAAAGAATAGCAACACGTGCTATACAAAAGAATACAACTATGAGTCTATATCTCAAGTGTATACAACAAAAACTGCTAATCTAAACAGTTAGCCAAAAGTCAGAGTGATGAATCCCTGGGAAGAAGTCAAGCAGAAGCACCTGTAACATCTCGGTCTGACCCGAGTATTATTTAAGAAAATAATAAACGGATCAGTCTAGCTATAAATATCAGATGACATGACATAACATAAAAGATATGGCATAAACATAAACATCCATAATGACATACCACTATAAGTATGTAAATAATGATCAACAGAAGATCAATCAATAAGAGATAATCAATATCACAAGAATCTTCTCAAAGATTCGAAGAGGGCATCATACCCTAAACTTGTACTCATAACAAGTCAATGACATAAATTCCAGAAATCAACACGAGAAATCCAGAAATCATAAAAAGGGAAAGAGGCCTATCACATGACGGTCCGAAGACCATGGGGAGCTACCCCGCATGTGTGAATGGAATCACACAGATTGAGGTCAAGACTAACCAAAAAGCAGAAAGGTATGTGTGAATGGAATCACACAAGTGGTGTCTAGTCTAACCTTGCAATGAAAGAGACATCGCGCAATTGCTAGTCTAATTCATAAAGCGATCATCAAGATCAACGAGAAGTGTCAATTACACTAAGCTAGTAAATATAGAAGTTTAGCTTCATGTCCCATAACCACTTGCTTAACTTAAATATTTACGAACAAACTGTAAATCTTCACTAATAAAATTGTCACAAGAGGTTCAATCGAACAAGTCCAAGAATTAACCGACGAAGTGAACGCAAGCGTTTCATACCACTTGTTTTACTAAGTCGTTTAATTAGATTTCTCATCCGAGTGAGGTAAAGGCTTGAATATACTAATAGATTGGAAAACGGTTTAAGAAAAGAGCTTTGTTATTAAAAATAGAGTTGAAATTGTTTGTTAAAAGAGTTTTGATATTTACTACTAGTATTGAAACCTTTATATTATAAAGTGACAAAACACATAAGCAAGTGTAGAAACAATCAGTCACAAAGATCGCATACGGAGATGCGAATAAAATCCAAGGAAATCAGCTAAATGTTTTTCAGATAAGATCCCCCACGGAGGGGGGGTCCAGGGGGGGTGGCAACCCCCCAAGGTGGGGGTGCGGGGGAAACGCCACCGCTTACGGGGTTCGACCTGCCCGGTCAGGTCGCGGGGGTCCAGGGGGCAGCGCCCCCGGCGGGGTGCGGGGCAGCGCCCCGACCAAAACGGTACGACCTAGTGAAGACAAGCAACCTAGTGAAGCCAAGCGACCTAAGGGGCCATGCGACCTAATGGGTCATGCGACCTAAGTTTAAAAAGGTGGGCGACTTAACAAAGTGGCCGAGCGACCTAACTGGAGCAAGTGGCCATAGGTCATGCGACCTAAAGGTAAGCGACCTATCACGGTCACGCGACTTAAGGGATAGGACCGACCGACCTAACGACCTAGGCAAGGTCGACCGACTTAATGGTTGCGAACTAAAAATACAACAGGGTCGAGCGACCTAGTGGGATGCGCGACCTAAGAAGGTACGCGAGCTAAGGGTGAGCGACCTAACAAGGTCGTGCGACCTAAGTGGTCACAATGCCAAGCGACCTAAGGACTTAAATACTCGCGACCTAGCGCGTGCATCGGCCGAGCGACCTAAGGGTTTAACACGCGAGCGACTTAAGGTTTTAACACACGAGCGACCTAAAGTGATGCGCGACCTACGACCTAGCAGGATCGAGCGACCTAGAGCCGCCTTGTGATATAAGGTCGAAAATGACCTAATTCCGAGGCTAACGACCTAACGCTGCAGGGGGGATTTAAGGCCAGAAACGACCTACGACCTAAAGTGAAACGACCTAACTCCGATGTGAAGATTCAAGGCAGTGCGACCTAGCGCGATAACACGCGAGCGACCTAAGGGTTAGGTCGCGAGCGACCTATACGCGAACGACCTAAAGTCCAACGACCTACGACCTAAATCCGAGGCGAACAAAATATGCAGGCCGTGACTTTTCCACGCACGCGAGCTAATGATTCCGAGCGACCTAACCTAGGCAGAGCGACCTAAGCTCAGGAAATTCACCAAACAACTAAAAAATGGAGTTTTTCGCCAATCCAATCCAAATCAAATGCAAATGTACATGCTAAAGTGATGGGGAATCATTCCTAACAGTCCAATATAGTTATAGACTAGAATTATGAGATAAAAATCTCACCTTTGCACTAAAATTTATGAAGATGAAGCTTGAAAGCAAGGAGAAGAAAGGAGAAGCAATCCAAAGCTTGAATCCAATATCTTCTACTTGAATTTGGAGTTGAATGTTGGATTTGCAATTGAATTTGTGCTTGGAGTTTTAATTTCCAATTCTTTTCACCATTAATGCCCAAGCTTGAGTTAGTTAGGAAATTTATGAAGAGTGAGGAGAAGAGGGTTGGAACTTGGGCTTAATAGGCTAAACTAACCCAAAGTCCAAAGCGGGAAAAGTTAGTGAAATTTCACTAACTCCAAACCTATCGATGTTTATACTTAAAAAGTTGTAAACGACATTTCGAACTCAATGGAAGTGGTCTCGAGTCCTAATTTGACCGTTTGCAAAAAGTAGTTTTTCGGACCAAAATCCGATTAACGAGTTAATATCTAAATAAAATATTTAAATACAAACTCGATAAATATGCGGGTTGTTACAATTAGGTACTTCATAATCATTGAAAAATAGAAAATGCTACATGAACGAAAAAGAATGTAACAAAGGACGGGTAATGAAGTACATATTTAAAATTTTCGTATATCTTCAAAATAAATGATTTGGACCAGTACTTGCAAGTGAACCCTCAAACATATCCATATCTTGATATTTGATAATTTAAGTACTAAAATAGGAAGACCGGGTTTGTGTTCATTATTGTTGCTAAAAAAAGAAAAAAGAAAAGACTACATAACTAATGAACAATTGATTTTACATAACTCCATCAATCTACTGAAAACGTGTGAAGTACAACAATTTGTCGTGATAATTCGAATATAAATTATTTTAATCAATAGTACTAACTGTTCTTGTAAAATAGTATGAACAAAAATCATGCTAAACTGGTGCTTGTTTGAATCGAATAGTTATGTATCAACAATGAATCTTATTTATCATTGTTGAACCGATCTTGAGTGCTAGTACTATTTTTACAAATGGATCGTTGAATGATGGAAAGTGCATGTTGATACTCAAAGTCTTTCAGATATGAAACTTCCATACTTAGGTGCATTACCAGATTAGCATGTAATCAACATAAGCTAATTTACGATATATCGTTATTTCATTTTGAATGAGAAAATGTTCTTTCGCAAATTTATATTAATTGAATCGCATTATTTACGTTTTCATGTTGCGATGAATACTCGTTCGTAAACATGTACACATACCCTTACGCATGCATCATTATCGATATTTGAAACTTTTTACGTTACCATCTTAGTTTGCATGAATGATTTCATCTCTTTCGTTAAACTAAATATTATTCGTATTTTTAGTAGGATATATATTTCGTGAATGTTCTTCACTAGCTTTTGGAATATCTTAAAGTTATATTCGTAAAGAGTATTGTTAATGAGGGACTCAAAGAGTATTGTTAACGTGGTACTCCATTTCTGAGGGAGGGAACAAATTTTAGGCGGACTCCACATATAGAAAAAATTGTTATGAAGATTTCATCGGAATAAAACGATTTTCAATTTTTTATCCATCGTTCAAAGCAAAATTTGGCTAAAACTCATTAAAAATGAGAAAAAACGATGAGGGTTTATCGAAAACCACTTTTGACGGGATTTGATCGAAAAAAGATGAAAACGCGGTTATTGGTTACCCAAAAACCAAGGTTAATTGCTCGTATTTTTCCTATTTGAGGGCGGGAGTATTTTTTTGTATTCTCCCAATCAGTTTTTCGAAAAATGAAAAACGACCTTCATTCATTTTTTTTCTAGAAGTACAATATTGAAGCATAAAATTATTTAGAAAACAATTAATGTTTTATTGGGGTTTTTTTAAAATAAAATAGAGATCGATATGAGTTTTGAAAGCTATCAAAATCCTTATACATTAAAAAACATTTCAATAGGTTCATAATGTGCGTGTGTTATACCAAACTTCAAATAAAACAAGAATGACATTTTTATCGTTTCATATCTTTCATAAACATGATAAGAATGTTTTGTAAGTTACTTTGCAGTTTTGGTACTAATGTTTTGTTTTCCATTTGATTTTCATTTCAAACAAGTTAAAATTTGTATAATAGAACACCTAAATATTGAATATAATAAATTAATAATTATATGACAATATGAGACATAAGTTCACTTATAAAATTTCGGTGTTAAATGATGTACCCTCATTGTAATTATAGCTTCACTTGTAGTTGAATCAAAATTTGATTGGGCTTGTTGGCATAAAACAACAAATTCAATATACATTAAAATATTGGTATTGACTATATGTCTACAACAATAATAAATAAAATATCATAAGTCAAAATAATAATAATATAGCTTCACTTGTATTTATATGTAAAATTATATCAAACTCTAACATAAGATAGTTGTATTAATGACTCAAATCGTGTTGAATATCCTCACCTGCATATCCAATTCATATTTTTTACAAATAAGTATATAGACATATGCATTATTAAGATATTTTCATATCTTAATATAATTATTCTGCCAAAAACTTATATTCAATGAAATATTCTAATATAATTACCACTTGATGCACAAGTATTTATACTTGAATAACAAGCCATTTATAAACTATATGTAATCTTTAACTTGATGACTATTCAATGAGTATAAGAGAATACAGGGAAATTTCATAAAAACATACTTCCAAGTTTCAAAATATACAGTCCCTCCTCAAAAATATGTCTTAAAAAAATTCCTATTTCTATGTATTAGGCAATTGGAAGAAAACTTTATAAATATCTGCAGAGAACTCTGCAAATAGTTAGCAGTGAAATTTGCAAGTACTTGAAATTTTTGGATTGCAAATATTTGCAGAGAACTCTGCAAATATTTGTATTTTCTAAAAAAGAATCAAAAAAATGTTTGATTATAGAAACATGCGAATAATGTTTGGATTAATTTTTTTATACCGAAAATAAAAACATGGGTGTGCTTTAAACATGTTTTCGGAAAGGTTTTTCATGTTTCAAATCTAAAAATTAGAGACGGAACCAAATTTCCACATGAATAAAATTGTACAAGTCTATCGTGCTTTATCCATATTTTCCATGGGGACAATTTCTAATATATGGTATAATGCTCCGCTACTCCTACAACACTATTTTTTAATCTTATTATACCAATTTTGGCACATAATGCAACTGAATATGATGGATTTGCTACTTTTGATGCAATCGAATATGTAGAAAACATACATGATATTCATGGGAAGGATGTTGATCCACTTGAGAACAATAGTTTCATATTATTTTATGCGCACCACTTGTTTCTACAACATCAATGTATTTAAATGAATGAAACCTTATGCACTAAGTTGTCATAACAGACGACTGACGGTTGGTCGTTAAATTATATCTGTCTCTAGTTTATAATATGGTAATTTGTTAAAATTGTTTGTATAAATGTTTGTTCATTAACAAATGTCATATGTCGACTAAAATAATTTATCACTATTCTATGTAAAGAGTACGAATTTTTTTACTATACTATCTTCGTTGACACGTTCTTAAAACTTTTATTTTGAGAACTAAATGTTGAATGCATATTACGTTAATTTACAAAGATGGTTAAAAAAATTTGGGTGTTTATAATAAATTACTTCATTGCATTCATTCATATAAATGATGGTTCATCGATAATAATCGTATATTGATTACAATAATTTATCAATCATTTATGTGTAAATCAAAAATAAAATCTTACCATCTTTGTAGATATGTTTTTCTTAAACTATTAGTTAAAGAACTAAAAGTTGAATGCATGTCAAATCAAATTACATTTTCTTTGTAATACTCATCGAGTGTAGTAATAATAAAAAGAGTTTCACATGCAACCATTTTGACAAACATAACTGTAAATTTATTCACTTTTATTAAACTAGCATGTCTCCTAATTTTAGCTATTATATTAGTATTTTTTCATATGACATTCTTCCATGGTATCTATTTGAATAACCCTCATATTTCATTGAGTTATTTGTATAATTTGTTTATTAAGTCCTAAGAAATTCATGTGTGCTAAATAAAACCATCTCTTAAATTGATTTAGAACGGACAAAATTTCTGTGTTTTTGAATTTTCTCTTCTACTTGTGTATTTGGGATGAGATTTGTAAGTGTCGGATTGTAGGTTCTATCTTACATATGATTCTCTAGTGCTTAAATCAATCACATCCTATTACCCTAAATAGTCGGTTAGTGTTTCCTTTTATATTTATTAATTTTTTACATTAAACTCGGTACAGGTAGTCCTTTGGAGGAACAAAACCTACCACATTGTCATGATTACTTTAATAAGTTGAAAACGGAGATGACTTATGTTAGATATTGATGACGACGGCGATAATATTAACAATGATGATTTTGAAGATGACGACAATGATGAGATTCAATGTTCAACCCGAATAAACCAAGTATTCCTCGGCCCTTTACTGATCCATAACAATTTTTTAAGTAATGTCTATTTGGTATATATTGTAGTTCTTTATGTAGGCTAATATTAGGAATAGTGCAATGGTTTTTTTTCCTTTTCCCCCCTTTTTCGTATTTTTTGGGAAAAAGAATTAATACATCAAAATGCCCAGCAAATCATTTTCTGTTCGTTGTGAGCCATAGATAGATTTTGTATATTGTAAGATGTCATTTGAAAATTTTGATGCATCATATTTTAATATTATTATACTGCTGAAAATGACCAATATATTAGTTAAAACTCATTTAAGTCAAGTATGATAGCTACGGTACCATTTAAATATAGCATTAAACTTGCATTTTAGCCATTATGACAAACTACTTGGGCAGGACTTGTTTCCACTTTGCTATGTTAATTTAAGAGAAATGAAAGGTGACTCGGTAGGTTTAATTTCTATCTTAATGAGTTTAAGCGACATTCAGTTTTTTAACCTTAAAATTATCTTATAAGCATGTGTATATCTATATGATTTTTGACTATTGGACCTTCGATTTTACATTTTATGTATAAAAAACATTAAAATCAATTGAATGATAAAACAATAGTGAACCAAAAATTCTATAACAAACTATTCTAGATTATGAAGTATGTATGTGTGTGTGTGTGTATATGTGTATGTATATACTATCAAATAAAATAATACACAATCACATAATTGTTAGCATGATTGTTATTATAAATTGGGAAAAATATCTTATTTTGCATATACACCCACACATGTATTATACAGATGGAATAGTCTGAAAATTTGGAAGCAGGCTACGCATCGTAGTATATAATTCTATCGTAATGAGCTAAATCTTGTATATAGTGATTTTGTGGATTGGGTAGCATATGGATCATTACTTGAACTTTCAAGAATTTGTACACTTGGTCATCAAATTTGGACTTCAAAGACATCGCTAATTTGCTTTGATGAGGTGCAATTGTATTCTCCAGATCGAATAATGAGACAATTTGGTTATAAACAACACATACCCTGTGCGTCCGTACCTATTAAGATGCTAAAAAAAGGTGCTTCGAAGGTCGATAACCAACATATATAAAAATATGGAGTGGAAGACATGCATATTCAAAATAAATTCCATATGAAAATTTCTTTAAATTGGTATATTCGGTGCCATTGTAAAATCACTCGTCATTATCACTACACCAAAACAGAGGATTCCCAACGAGTATAAATGTTGCCAAGAATTTCAGTAACACCTTATGTGTCACAATAGGGGTGTGAGCATTTATTTGGAACGCTTATAAGCGTTGAAAGATTTTTATTTGGCCAATGCTTATAAGCGTTGGAAAAATATATCTTCCAACGCTTATAAGCATAACAAATAAATACAAATAAATAAACATTTATCAGTCACGTGAATGTTTAAAGATATAATTGTTTGCGCCAAAATTGTTCACAAACCCCAAATATCGTGAAAGCACCAGTGTATGAATATAAATCAGCAATATTCAAACACAAATCACATATCTCAGCAAACAACAAGCAGCAATTCAGAAGTAATAAACAAGAACACACGATTTATAGTGGTTCGGCTATCTCCGGCCTACGTCCACTTCAAAGGTTTTAACTTTTATTGATGTTCTTCACTGGTTACAAGTGATTGCAGCAGTTACAATGATTGAATTTCGGCTTTAACAACTATGGAAGGAAATAGAATCGATTCCGGCAGAGTCTGGGCGTTGAATGGCCAAAAAGATCCCATCTCTGTAGGCTCTGGGGCTCTATTTATAGGCGTAGGAGGCTGAGATCGCGTTCAAACTTCGGGAGACTTCTTCTGGCACGTGAGTGGACCCACACGGCCGACCCCACCAAGTTTCGACTCGATCTGTGATCGATACGAAGTGATTTTGTATCCATCAAAAATGATCCAATCGAGCTGAAACTTGGTAGGAACATCCTTTACCTTGTATGCAAGCTGCTGTGAAAATTTCGTTGCATTTGGATCAGTGGATCTTGCGTTACGATCGATTCGAATTTGGGTTGTCCGTTGGCTGTCGTGTTCGAATCCATTGCTTCGAGTCCATCTTGTTCGACTCCATCCAAAGCGCGTGCGCATCGATGACGTGGTGCTATTTCCCTGGGTTGATGCACCTTTGTCGCCGTGTTGAATGCTTCTTTTCCTGAAGACGCGCTCGTATCCATGTTCCACGCTTCGTCCATATCCATAACTTTACAACGGTCATGCTTGCATCCATTAGCCTGTGCCCCTCTTCGCATTGATTCCAAGAGCTCATCCTGTATCGATTCCATGTGTCGATCGATACGAAAGGAACATGGGGGGCATCGATACGAAGTGGTCGTGAAGGATGGATACGAACCTCATCCATAGGATGGATATGAACGAGACCTTACCTAATGGACACGAACGAGGCTCTTACCTGATGGATACGAAGGAGGCTCTTACCTGATGGATTCAGAAGCAGGATATCTCATTGACATCATCACTGCTATACGTTAGTATCAGAAGAACCATTCGAGAATTTGTTGAATTCTATTGTATAAAAGTACTTGAAAATTGAATAGGAATAGATTCAGAGGATGAGAGGCAAAATAAATGTTGGAAACAATAGGAATTAATCAGCTTTAAATAAATATATGTTGCATGTACGACCATTAAAGGCCACGTTGTTCTATTTACTTTATGTAACGATATCATGTTAATATATTTGTATATTGCATTGTATTAATTATGTGGCATTTATGTAACAATCAGATAATCATTTGATATCCCAAAGTAAAGACATTTTTTTTAACTTAATACAAAAACAATATTATGACTGGTATATAATGATATTTGAAAAGTAATAGTTTGATATTGAAATTTTCACTATGGGATTGCCTTCTGAATTAACTAAGAAACATAAACCTACCTTTTTAAGAAAATCCCGCATATTGGAGGGGACACTCTGCCCACCTCAATCTTCTTGGACATTTTCAGCTCCATCATCTTACACGATGGTGCATTAACTGAATACCCATCGTCGGATCCAATTAATCCACCACTATACTACTGGCCGTAATGCAAGTATCATCTTCTTTCACCAATGACACATCTATTAACGCATTCTCACCATATTCAGTATCTGGGTTCAGTTTTGCTTCATTAAAAATTGAATCTAACAACAGAGACTGTTTGTATCTTTTCTTTTCTTCAACGGTTGTTGTTTCTCCAACGCAACAAATTTTTCATGCAAATCATTAGAACTTTTAAAAGCTCAATGGGCTTTAACTGCAATCTTAGAAGTTTCAGTTGTATCCATCTCGTTGACGACTTCAATAATAATAAAGCTGAATTCAGTTAAGAAGTGGGATGTATCTGAATACGCAGTCAACCTATTGCTACTTAAACTAAGCTTTAGAGTCAAAACATTAGATGATCTATCCTTTTACCATAACTGCAATAACATGTTAATTTTTGTGAGATTTCTTTATTTTATGGCTCTCTATATCATAAGTTGTGATTACATTGAGTTTTCCTATGTAATTAACTTTAGTGTTCTTATCTCTTTAGATAAATAAATATGTTACTTTTAATCATATTGATAAACTTATGAGTTCTCTGATATTTATAATTTCGCACTTAATTGTTTGCGGATCGGATCATTTGTGCACTTAATTGTTTGTGGTTCGAAACTCCAAAGAACATGTTATTTGATAAAGCATTATTTGAAAGAAATGATTTAATGGTATCTCAGCACTTTTCTGATTGTTACAACAAAGATATACCTTATTACTGTAAGTTTTTTATAGTTCAGGATTATAGGTACAAGTGTAGCATATAAATAATGGATATTTTCTGAGATCTTTATCAAAAACTATTTTCGATGGTAATATTTAAGCAACATTTATGTATTTACAACTAAAACTATAAATATATTGCATATAAAATGCAATAATTTATGTTCATTAGTTTGACCTTTATTACAATGCCGGTTTATCATGGAGACAAAAAAGGTTCTTCAAATTATTAGGATCTTTATATCAAATGATCTCAGCATGTAATTTCACAAGTCTATATCAAAATACCACAATCCCATAGTAATTTCATTGACATGCTATTTGTATTTAAGAATAAAGTGTACATAGCACAAGTATATACACATGTTTATCTGTCGTATTATTATAAGGTTGAAGCTTATAATATAATTACTAAGCACTTTACGGTTATGCTGCTTACCTCGTTAATTATTAATGCTAAGAAAAAACCACCATGGAGACTGGATTCCTATTATTAAAATGGTAGTCATCAAGATAGATTTTCAGTTCCAAGATGTAGGTTATTATTTTTTGATTCAACTATGAAATTTACAGTAGAAGTATTTTCACTGAGTTGCTCTAGCATATGCAATGATATCATATAAAAACATGGGTGATGTACTACATGATTATATTGTCTCATGTAAACTTATTCCTTGTTCAAAACAAGCTTTATACTATGAAATATATAAATGACAATTCAAGAGTTTAAACATGGGTAAACATTTACAGAGTCATAAGGTGTAAATACAAACAGGAAAGTCATCAATTTTCTTTATTGCCTCATCGTATGCAATCTGACAGCACTAGTTAAACATGCACAATTAAAATTCTTATTGCCTCAACATATGCAATTTTATTTATGACTACAGGAAAATCAGTTGTACCCTACAGCAGGAATATTCAAGATTATGCGATTCAAGTAATTTATTTTTGCATTTTTGTACTGTTTTTATATTAATTGTAACTTATTGTTTGGATATGTAACAATAGAAATTCTTATTGCCTCAACATATGCAATTTTCTTTATGACTACATGAAAATCAGCTTGTACCTACAGCAGGAATATTCAAGATGTGCTCTACGATTCAAGTAATTTATTTTTGCATTTTTATACTGTTTTTATATTAATTGGAACTTAGGGTTTGGATATGTAACAATAGAAATTCTTATTGCCTCAACGTATGCAATTTTCTTTTTGACTACAGGAAAATCAGCTTGTACCCTACAGCAGGAATATTCAAGATATGCTCTATGATTCAAGTAATTTATTCTTGCATTTTTGTACTGTTTTTATATTAATTGTAACTTATGGTTTGGATATGTAACAATAGAAATTCTTATTGCCTCAACGTATGCAATTTTCTTTGACTATAGGAAAATCAGCTTATACCCTACAGCAGGAATATTCAAGATATGCTCTGTGATTCAAGTAATTTATTTTTGCATTTTTGTATTGTTTTTTTATTAATTGCAACTTATGGTTTGGATATGTAACAATAGAAGCTTTAAAAGCTGGCTAGTTCTGATCTTTAGGTTCTCAAGGCGAGAAAATAGTTTGTTGCGCTTATATAACAAAATTATAATTCAACAGAAACGCATACATAACAAAACACACTCATAGTATATGATGAGCTGATAGTTTATTTACGAATTGCATCAATTGTAAAATGATATTTACAAATTAATTTGTTTCTCACTTGACAAATAAGTTGAATGAATTTTTGATAAAGGAGAACTGCGTTGATTTTGTGCTGCATCTAAACCGACAATTTTATTCTCCTTGTTAAAAAAATATGTGAGAACAATGTCCTTTGAAGCGTAATCCTTAACTCTGTTGATGGCCCTATGTTGCATAATAATATATTATACAAAATTTTAAACATTTTTCCTACAATATTTCTGATTTGGCGTCAATCTATTAAATTAATTTGTAATCCTTTTTAGGTGTATTTATTTGTCGTACGCGAGGCGTTTTTGGGTTTGTAAGGCGAGGCGTAAGCCTCGAAGCGTTGAAGCGTAAGCCTTTCGGGTAAAGAAAAAGCACGGCACTTACATTGAATTTTTGACATGGAATAACATTAAGCATCAAATAGTAAATAAGAACCATAAAGCATTCAAATCAATTCAAACAAAATACAATCATCCTTGCACATTTAAAGTAAATCAACAATTCAACATAAACTGCAAAAAGATCAAATGATATCTTCCTCCTCATCAATAAGCATGTTGCCGTCCAAATTATCATCATCACCAGCATCAAAAAGATCTGGCGTATGTGGTTCGAATAAAGGACCATTATCATCAACATCATTCTCAATTCTTCCATCATTTCCTTTTGGATCATTGCCTATGAAGTGAGCAATATAAGTTCTTTTCTTTGCATGCACCTTTTATGCTAAAGTCTAGTTCTTATCTTTGCATGCACCAAGTTAAATTTGATTCAATATGAACACAAAATTACAATGATTTACTAAAACATTCTTAAAGTGACTTACCCATTGAAATGGACTCCAATTTCTCTCATATCCCGATGCACTACAAGTTAGACCTAGCAATCGAAGCAAAATTCGTCAGCTCGAGAGTATCGGTCCCAAAGCGTTCCCAACAATACACTAATCAATCAATAAAACATGAAAAATCATATATTTAGTACTTTATGATTTGTTATAAAATGCATTACTAACAGGTGAATTACTAACTCGGACTTCTCATCTTTCTACTCTTAATTGCCATAGGATGTCCAAATAGATCATTTTGACGATCATACACGTCCAATTGACAATCCACGATGAGACATTCTTCGCTATCGCCAAGCATTCTATCCCTACAAAAATACAAACCTTTTGTTATTTCATCCACCTTAGAGAAAGAATCTTCATAACGAAAATGTGGATTCAAGTAGTAGCCCGCCGCAAGTAATAGTTAGTGTATTTGTGATTCGCACTATCTATCTATATGACTCCAAATAGGTTTGTATTTTCTCTCATTATTCCCAACAATTTTAGCAATCTTTTCCTTCGCCGTATCCATCAACTCATATATATATATATATATATATATATATATATATATCCCATAGCGGGTCTATCTTTTCCTTCAACCTCTCGCAACACACAACAAGAGGGAGAACACTTTTCATAAAATAAGCAATATGTTGCCAAAAAAACCCATCAAATAATACATATTTTCTACTTTGAATACCATCAACTTTTTTAGCACATGGACCTCCCATCCATTCTTTAAAATAAAACAAAGAAACAATACCTTCTTTTTGCATGTATAAACTTTGAATAGTAAGAAAAGAGGTGGCAAATCTAGCGACCGCGAGACGAATAAGCTCTCTATCTTTGGCAAACTTCCTAATCAAAGCAAAAGCCCAGGAATGACCATATATGAATTTCACTGCAAATTTTGCTTTTTGAATGGTTTGGCTAAACACTGTCAATTTACTAATATCTTCAAGCATCAAATCAATGCAATGAGCCGCGTATGGAGTCCATCATAATTTCTTCCTTTCCTTCATTAGAAGGTTACCTGCTCTTTTGTAGTCGGAAGCATTATCGGTAATAATTTGAATTACATTATCCTCTCTAACTTCATCGATAACACTGTTGAAGTATATAATCAACAAATCCGCATTTTTTATTGTATCTGATGTGTCAATGGATTTCAAAAACCATGTACCTTTTGGGCTATTAATTAGATAATTAATAATAATCCTACTCTTCCCATCCGTCCAGCCATCAGACATAATAGTACATCCGTACTTCTCCTAATCTTTTTTGTAAGCTCCAATCATGTTGTCAACGCTTTCTTTAAGGGTCCAAGTCCTTAACTCATGACTAGAAGGTGACTTAAATCTGGGATCATATTTTTCAATATGGTCCATTGCCACTTAATAATATGGAGTGTTTGCCGCATTGAATGGAATTGCACTAGTCTAAAACCATAATCCAATTTTTTTGCAAACTTCCTTTCTTTCATCTTTCTTATAGCAAATATTCAAAGTACTTTGCTTTGCCTTTAAATTGACAAACTTATCCATTACTCCTCTAGGCCTAGGAACATTACCACTTCCACTTTCAAGTTCTAAATTATCATTATCATCTCCAATGCTTTCACTCCTACCTATCTCACGAAACATATCAAGTTTTGATTGCTTAACAATAGATTTGCAGGGCATCGTTTTTCACTATTTGTGGGACTTTTGGACATGAAATAATCCCAACATAAGTACATGCTAAAAAAAATTTGAAACGAGCAATTCCTCCGGTGCATTTATGACCACAAAATCTACAAAGAAAATATTTTGAATTGGTGGAATCCGGTAAATCTTTGATCCACTTCCATGCAATATTCCTCTTGCTCATTTCAAATTATCTTAGCCATAAACAAAACAAAGTAAAATATCAGAACAAGAAAGACTGCTAAAAAGCAGAGAAAAAAATGGAATCGAGCTCGATTCAGTAAAGAGCTCGATTCTAGTTTTTAAATTTAGGTTTTTATCGTTTTTTCTGTAACGACCCAGGATTTTTTGTAATTAAAATTTGAATATTTAATTAATTTTAAATATTAATAAATGAAATTATAAGTCGAATAAATTTTAATTCGAATAATTGGATTTAATTGGATAATTAAATCGATAATTTAATATGTTAAATTATGGAAATAAGTGAAAATCGAGTTAAATATGATTGAAAATGATTTGTAAAATTTTATTATATCATATTGGAGTTAGAACGATATTTTAGAACTTTTAAAATCGAATTAAGAGTTTATTTGTGAAAATTGAATATTTTAATATTTAAATCGACTAGTGAAAATAGTCAATTTTTGAACAGTCTCAGAATTGGACGAAACCAGTTCCATTGGATCCATAATAGTTAGTTATTACTGGATTTTAATTTTCGTAGCAATCGGAGTTATCGTTTGATCGTAGCAGCTCGAAACGCATCGAATTGTTTTTAATATTAAATTGGCGAGTTAAAATAGCCATTTTTCAAAAGTCTCGGATTTCGACGAAACTAGTTTCATCGGATCCGTAATGTGATATTATTGTAAGGTTTCAAATTTCGTGTCAATTGGATTTATCGTTTGTCCGGTGCAAGCTAAAACGCCTAGAAAATCGTTTAAATCGGTTTAACTCAAATCGAACGTTTATTGCCATAACTCGCACAGATGTCCGAATTAGCTTCCGAAACCTGTTCCATTGTGTCCGGAACACGGTGTAAATCCCAGAAACGCCAATCACCGCGCGTAAATCGGAGTTTTGAAAACCCGGATGAATAGTGTTCATTTATTCTCTATAAATAGCCCACCTTCACAAGAAGAAAAAAAAACCCTAGCCTATTTGCTTCAGCCGCCACCCCTTCATGAATGGCTGAAATCATCTCATCTTCTTCCATTAATCTCTCTCAATCCATATCATATTTCACAAAACTTCCAACATGAAAGATGTAGATCTAAGTGAGAGCTAAAGATCTATACGGTGATGATGGGTTTTGGAGCAACGAGGTGGAGAGGAATGACCTGCGTTCGGCTGCGTTTGGGCACAAAAATCAACGTGCTACAGGGGGCCGAGCTACATGCTGTCTTGGCCGAGTGTTGTTCTTGTCATGCTCTTCGAGATGGAGTATCTTGATCGTGGTGGATGTCGTCGTAGTGGAAGCATAATTTAACCCTAATTATATGAATTGGGTTCGGCTATACTGGAGTTTCACGCGAAGAAGATGGAGAGGGAGTGCGCACGGTCATAATGAAGGGAGACCTGATCCAACGGCTTAGGATTGAGATAGGTTTAAAATTATAAATTAAGTTGTAAAATTTATATAGTTTAAATTCATGTAACTTGTAAAATGCATATCTTTTTCATACGAGGTCGAAAACACGCGAAACCAGTTGCGTTGGAATCGTATGGACGAACACTACGCTATGGAATTGGATTGGAGTCGTTTGGAGTTAGTGAGAATTTCGGTTAAAATTAAACGTCCGTTTAATTTTATTCGAAATAAATCGCTAAAACGAAATTGAAATCAAGGTGAGAACTTCTCACTCAATCGAATCGGTTTCGATTTTGTTTTAAATAGTTAGATTTAAAATATTTGAATGCATGTTTGAATGATGATTGTTATCTATTGATTGTTAAAATAGACATTATGCGCCGTTAGTAAGCGGATGTTATTTATTAAAAACATATACCGCGAATATTTCATAAACGGTGAAATTGGTATTATATATAATAGCAATATATATATATTGGCATATGTATATATTGCAGTTATTGATTTCCCGCATTTGTATAGCGGATGAGACCCTATTGCGCCGTCTATTAAGCGGATAATATTTTAAATCCCATATACCGCGATAATTTCGTACTGGAACGGAATTGGTATTGTGCTAATGTTTGTGGATGCAGGAAAATAGGTTGGAGGGATCCAACTGGATTCCTCAACAGTATTTATTTGATTTCAGATATTTTGATATTTGATGGACTATCATATCGATATATGATGTCGTTGTTGTCGTGATGACTATTTGGTGTGTAACATCATTGGACCAAACTTTGGAATTTTAAAATGGTTTTTAAAGTGATTTTTGAAAGTATACGTTATAAAATATTTTTGGGAATTTATCCATTTTAAATAAATAAACGTATAAATTTTAATGTTATAAAAACTATGATCTTTGAGAAATATTGTTAAAAGCTGATTTTTGAAAATACGGAATTGATGATTTTATAAAATAGTTTAAATCGGGATTTTTGGATTTATTATAAAAAGTTGAAAATATAGGATTTATAAAATTTAATTATTTTATAAATCAGAATGATGAAATTATAAAAGAGACTAAAGATGTTTAAAAATAATAGTATAAATTGATTTATATAAAAGATTTATAAATTGATAATTTATAAATGAAAATATTTGGATTATAAAACGAGTTTTTATAAGTGTTAGAATGAATTATGAATGAATTTCATAAAAGAATGAAATTTATAGAATTATAAACGGTGAAGTTATAAATGGAATTTTATAAGCAGTAGGTTTATAAAATTTATAAAGTTATTAAAAGAATGGTTTTGGATAAATAATTAAATCTTATAAGTTATAAGATTTATAATTATGAAGTTTAAAGGAACGATTGTGCAAACAAATAAATTCTAAGTATTTAACTTATAACATGAACTTTTGTTTTATAATTAAGTTATAAATTGAATAGGTTAATAAAGGAATTTATAAAAGGAAGTTGTTATAAAATAAATAGAAATGGAGTTTATAAACGTTGTTTTATAAATTCGCAAACGACTTATTTTGATAAGTAAATTGTGAAACCTATTAATGGAGTTATATTCACGTTTTTGACTGTGAATAATCCTTTGAAATAAAATGAATAAAAGGATGAAATTTGTTAACGTAGTATATTCACGTTTTTGAATAGTGAATAATATGTTAAAGAAAATGTTTAGAATGTGATATTTTAAACAGAATTAAAACGACCTAACGATGTTTTAAATATGTTGAGATTCGAAACCATAGATTTCAACATTTATTGTTGAAATAGACGTTTTCGAGAAATAAAAGGAAATGGTGGACTATAACACTGTTGTTATAGTAAATGATTTCCGAAAGGGAATGTTTTATATAGTATTGGGATTTATATATCTATTTTAATTTAGAATCCCTATACTAGTGATTTTGGGTTGTCGTAACGATGTTATGCAACATTCGTTTTGACCCAAATAAATATGTTTAAGAGCATGTTTACCTTAAAGAATGAAATATATACTTAATTTCGATTTAAGTATATTGAATATTTTCCAAGAGTTGAAAATAAAAAGATTTGTGAATTACTTATTAAATAAGTATGGAAATGTTTTCCAATATAAAGTGAATATTAGAGAATTTATCTTTTTGAAGATAAATTGAAATGAATAATTGAAATCGTATATGCATGGATATTTTGGGAATGAAAATTCACTAAGGAAATTATTTTTGAAGTGTGAAAATTATATATCTTGTAAAGATATTTTGGAAAATAAATAATTTGGAAAATTATTTGGAATCTGGTGATGTGTGCATATCCATTAATAGTTCAATAACCGACTATTAATATTTACCTTTGAAAGGTATTTGTTGTGATTTGCTTGAATTTGAATGCATACTTATTTTTAAATTATTGCGCTCGTTATTCGGATTACCCATTTCGAATAGTGATACGACGTAATGGATAGCATTGAAGATCGGTGTTGAAGACCCGGTATATGCGAGAGCGATAGGATGACCTGTCGATTGACTCTGCACCGAGTTGCTCCGGTATAGAGTTCTCCATATGTGATGGGGAATCCGATCAGGATTATGGATATCCAGATTGCAAGGACTTCTTTGTAAGTGCCTTCGGTTCTGTTCGAGCCCGGAACAGACTTGTATGGATTGTATGTCTGACATCACAAATTGAGATATAAAGCTGATTTCTTTCAAATATATTTCTGTTGGTGGCGGAGAATTTATTCTTTTAGCTTAACACCCTTCTCTGAGACGTACGAGCTCAGAGGTTATGTAGTTGAAGGTTATCAGCAATATATTCCCAATTTGGTAATGTGACATGCTGAGTGTTGCTGTGAAATGATCATTGTGTTGATCATTTGTGATAGGATCATTTATTTGATCGTTTATCTTGATGATCATTTCTATGATCATTTGTTGACCCAAAGCATGGCTTTTGTATACAGTATGTTTTTGTGGACGTGACTTCGTCGAACCTCACACCCCGGAATGGTCAAAATAGGAAAGATGCAGCAAGGTTATGAGGGGTAGCTCCCTTTAGGGTATGTGCATTTCCTTCTGGAAAGGGTGGTATCATGGTATGGAGCCTAGATACTTACTCATGTTGAAACACTTTATTTATGATTGTGTGATGTTAATGATCCCACTTTTTACGTCCCCATGCCGCCACACGAGAGGGACCGCATTACCTTCTGGGTGGAATTGCCACAACATGGGCATTCTTCTTAGCAAGAATTATTGCAGTAGGATAATGGCTAGGAGGATTTGAAAGGCATTATGGCATTAAGATTTCCAAGGTTTAGCCAAGGTTTAGCTCAGGATCCCACTACTCGTCGTATTTGGTTTGGTATTGCTACCGCACATGACTTTGAGAGTCATGATGATATTAGATAAAGGTCCAATGGGACCGGGGGATGGCATATTCGTGTCAGTTGTTACCCAGTTAGGGGTAACCCGGCCTTGTGTGGGCAGAGATCCGGTTTGGTTCTCGGGGACGTCCTTCCAGAGGCGTTCTCATGTGGCAATGGGAAGTTCTTTGGCCTGATCATTCATTGGAAATACAGTTCCCAATACGAAACCTTGTACGGTATTAGTTGTAGAACCTGCCATTTACTTATGGTGGTCACCACTGTTTAGATGGTAGCTATAGTAGGCATAGTTCGAAATGTCTATGCTGGCTAAGATTTATATCTTTATTTTCGAAATGAATTTTTCTCTATATTATGCACTAATGATGATATCAAATGTTTCTTTTAAATGCGTATCAAGCATCTTTGACTATCATAAGGAGAAATCTCCTCCGATTCTGCGTTTGCATTGTGTGTGTGTGCGGAAGGCCATATGGTAGTCTCATTTTTAAAAGCATTGCGAATTGACTTTAAAAATATTCCTCTATTTTGATTTTAAAGATAAAAAAACTGTTTTGAGTTCTCACACCAGTCACATGACTGACTCGGAGTTTATTGTTTTCCTTCCTAAACTCTGGGTGCCCACAAATTTCCACACGGGAAGTCAAGAGTTAAGGTTTATCAGGATATTCTGGATATTCAGGAGTTGCTGGAGGCAAGATGGATGGCATGGCGTATTACTAGTTTATATAGTATTTCTTTTCCACTGTTTGTTGTTGTTTGTTGTTGTACACTCTGATGTAATGAAATGTAATGTAATGTAATAACTGATATAGTTCTTTGTTTAAAGATTATTCATTTATTATTATACGTTGTCCGCTGCGATTGTGAGATTCTGTAGTTGTTCTGTTGTTTTCTTTCTGTTCTGTTCTATTTTCTTTTCTCTCTATTTTCTATCTTCTTATCTCTTCTTCTGTCTTATTCTTTTTCTTAAAACCCTAACTATTCGGTTTTTTCGACAACGAGAAATCGCGTATGTTACATTTTCTCTAAAGTCAGCTGAAAGTGAGAAGCAAAGTAGGAAGGTAGGGTTTTGAAGCAGGTACGCAAAAAAAATTTATTTGCGTGCGCCTCAGCTAATTGAGGCTCTTAGGCATACGCATATCGTGCTTTTTAAGCCTCAATCGATTGAGGCTAACGCCTCAGAGGTAAAACGCTTCACGATCTGCGCCTCTATGCGTTTTTGCCTACGCCTCGCCTCAAGGCGCGCCTCTGGCGCGTTTTTTAAAACACTGATTTAAATGCATAACAAGTGATGCTAAGCATGTGAGCAATCTTATTCAGTTTCAACTTAATTCTGTAAGAATTTAATTACACCAGAAAACAATATTGATTTCCAACTAAAAGAATTGTACAGACATACTTTAAAACAATTCATGACTCAATTTAAACATTTACATATCTATTAGATACCAAGTCTACTGAAACACCAATGCAAAAAATAATTAAAAATCACCTAAAGAGGCGACGCATCGCTCTTTGAGCCGTCCATTTCCCATGATGTCGTCTGGAGAGATGGCGCATCGCGCGTTAATCCATCGCTTGATATTGTCTTGAGGACCGCTGAGAGAAGCTGTCGTTGGAGCATTGTCACTGCCATGTTGCTGCCGTCGATGTTGCCGCCGCCGATTACTCCGTTATCGCTGGAGGCTTGAGCATAAAAAGGACCGTCGATGTCGCCGCCGCCGATGTTATCTAGAGTAGAAACCTTAATTTTGGAATTAACAAATATGCGGCCGAAATGGGGTATTGGAATGGATAAGCGTAATAAAAATAAGAATATAAAAAATTACAAGGGTAACTTTTTTGAATTATTTACTAGTTTACCAAGTGATGTCATACATCCGTTTTGTAAGCAAACACTTATAAGTATTGCCAAAAAAAGCTAGGTATTGAAACCATTCAAAGAATAAATATAATATTTTTGCTAATGGTTTTTGAGTATGCCAACACTTTGATAGAGTCTATGCACTTAACGGTGACCAGAAGAAGATTTAAGAGGAGAGAAAGAGAGAGGTGAAGAAGGAGACGAGAAGAAAATAGAAATTTCAGAAATCAGCCTCCTCATATCATCGCATTTCTTGGTTTATATACTAGTACAATCATTGACAGCCACTCATTTGTAACAAATCTAAGGACACATGGTCCACTCTAATACAAGCATTCAGCATATTCTATTTTAGCCCTGCAATTTTAAATGTTTATTTATAAAAAGAGAATTCTGTTATAACAGAATTTGTTTTTATTTCCTAGCTTTTAATAGCCTTTGTCAGTCCATATAACGGTTTGGAATTCTAGAAGGTCGCTTGGGTCTAGCTGTGGCAATTGTAGTGGTATCAACTGTATCACACTTTCCATCTGTGGGTAACTAATAACACCAAAAAAGTGTTAGGAATTGGAAAAATATATGTTGAAAAATCACTGTTTTGGTGTAGTGTATGTCTTAAAAAACATCAACCAAGATAGGGGTACAAATTTCTTGTGTCCCATTACAGAGAGGCATGGTTAGTAAGATTTGTTTCAAAATATAGCTCTTGTTTTTCTATATTTTTTATTCTTTACCATGAAAGAAATCTATCATATAATATTATTAGTGGATTGCATTTCAAGAGCACCCAAGCTATCTCCAATTTTTGTAAACTCAACCGTCACACGTATTTTATTTAGTGGATTTGCTGTACAACACTGCAGAGATGGCTGAAGACATTATACAAGGATGTGTGAATTCGGAAACAGGATGCACCAATTTGATGAGTTTTTGTAAAAGGTTTTCTTGAAAATAATAATTCGTCATGACTAGAAGAGCAGCATAATTCTGGATATCTCAACCCCTCACAATACAATTGCGCCTATAAATTTTCAATCCTCTACTTAAAATGAATCTGGAATACTTTAAAATTTGGTAAATGAGTTTGTAGGACGTCCTAGAAAGAAACCAAAGAGAAGCACATCACTCCAATAGTAATGACTAAGAGATCAGTAATTCTGTTGATTGTATGTCTGGAGCTGCTCCTACCAAGGTGAGTGTTTTTTATCATTGCTTTTACATTTTTAATTTGTTTGTCAGTTTATAAATTATGAAAGGTTATGATTTATAAATTATGATAGGCTTAATAATCTAGAGTCGGTCGATAAGATATTGTGAGTTTTATATTATTTGATGGCCACTTTGAAATTTTCAATAAAAATAAAATGGAAAAAGTTTATATCCCCATTGGTACATAATTGCTTAATTTAGTTTCTTTATCTTAAGTAAATAATGTTAAAAAGTTACATGGAGATTTCTGTCAAATAGCACATACATCAATTTAATCAGTTGTATGGGCTTTTTTTTGGAAAACAGCTCATGATTGCGGAAAACTTCACTCATAGTAGAATCTAATTTCCTAATGTCAACAGCAAGCTGTTGGGCAAAGTAATCAGATATTACAAAAAGCACCGCATCTTTTTCGGAAGCTAATGAAGATGTTGGGTCATTAGACGATGCACTCAAGAGTTGGGATGCTGATTTTGGTATACTCACTTTGCTTGCTCTTTTGTGCTTTTGCTGCAATAGTAAAAGGATTATTATTTCTTGTTTTGAGTTGAGCTTAGTTAAGTAGCAATAGTTTGACTACATATTTAGATATATCCCACTTATTAATTGAATTCAGCTTGTTATTATTGCAGTTGTCAGTCAGATTCAATTGTCAACGAAACAAAGAAAAACCCAGATACTGAAAATGATGAGAGATACTAAAAATGATGAGAATGTGTTAATAGAAGCGGCATTTCCGCTTATAAGGTTCACCAGGTTTTTTGCTGAAAGCAGATGATACTTCTGTTGTTGCCAGTCATATAGTGGCTGATCAATTGGATCAGATGATGGGTCTTCAGTTAATGCACCGTCGAGTAAGATATTGGAGTCGAAAATGTCCAAGAAGATTGAGGTGACCACATTCCCTTCCAATGTGTGGGATTTTTCTTAAAAAGGTACGTTCATGTTTCTGAGTTGATTGAGAAGGCAATCCCACTGTGAAGATTTCGATGTCAAACTATTACTGTTGGTATACAATTATATGCAAGTCAAAATATTGTCTTTGTATTAAGTAAAAAAACATTATATGGAAGGCTTGTCTTCAGACCGTCTTTATATTAGGCAAAAAATATAATATGAAATGTCAGTCTTCCTATTGTCAGTACTTTAGAATATCAAATGATTGTCCGATTTGGTACGGAGATTAGGCCTAGTGATGAGGTAAGTGTAAATTCTAATAAGGTGCTGGATAATATGAGAAATTGAGTTATGGCTTTGAGAAAGAACAAAAATATGAAAAGGTTGATGTGAATGGAGTGAAATATTTGACTCGGTGAGAGGTGTATAGGTGGACGTAAATAGTATCATCCAATAAAAATGCTATTGATGTTCACTTAATCCAAACCCACTCAAAAGACACGTGCAGTGTACATTTTCAACTAAAATTAAATATTAATTAGATAAATAACGGAAAACGTGAGATTGAAGCTATAAGTGACATTAGAAAATAAGTGACATTCTAAACGATAGTGTAATATGTAAAGTGCACATACATGGTAACTGAAAGTACATACCAAAAATGAAGCATGCCTCCATAAATACTTTGATACTAGTCAAAACCACGATAGAAATACTCAAACTAGATTATCATGTCTGTGGACCCACTTTAAACAAAACAAAAAAAATCAACTGCACGTGTAAAATATTTGTGGCAAGCTCAGAATCATCTGATGCAAATTTATCAATTCCTATTGTTTCCAGGACTTGTTTTACCTCTCATCTGTTAAACTTATTTCCATTCAACTTTCAAGTAATTTTATATTGTAAAATTCCATAAATACACAAATATTTTTCAATTACACACGTAGACAGTGATGATGTCAATGATACATCCCATTTCTTAATTGAATTCACCTTATTATTATTGCAGTACAACATTTCAAATTCTGGTGCAAACTGGCTCCTTTGAAGGTGCAGATAACTATTGCTCTAAGAAAAGATTTGCTATTCTGTCTTTAAGTTTGGGAGCTGGAATCCATGGAGCTTGGGATGTTTCCTGCAAACTCATATTTGAGACAAAATTATCTTTGTTCTGTTCGCATGTTATGTGTACATTCATGAATAGTAAACTGTAAGCCTTTGCAGTATGGAGTATCAACATTATTAGGCATGTTCAAAATGAATGAAACATAGAAATACCTATCTGAATAGTAAATCTTTGTAGATGTTTGTCTATTGTTTGAGTTTCCAACATCATGTATGTTCATAACCTGATAGCCGTAGGTGGCACCGTTTTCTTATCTGCAAAAGCCAACTGAAGTCCAGTGGCTCGCAATCCAATTGTTGCGTCTTAAACTCAAGGCTACTTTTAAAGTAAAGAAAACTGAAAGTTTTAAGTTGAACGCAGTTCAATATTACATATATAATTAGGAATCCTCTTTGAAATTTGAAAACATGGATGATTATGGGACTGTTAACGTTCAAACAGCTTCTTATATCTTTACTTACTCAAATGAAACACATAAGTTTTATAACTATGAAATTTCCATAAAATTTCCATAACATTCCATTCCTTTGACAAACTTAAACGCATGTTTTTCATAAACAAACATATTATAACATGTATACTTTCGAATGCATAAACAAGTACAAGGTTCAAATATTCAATTTTAAATTGATTCACAATGAACTCATTTGCATTCCATTCATATCCACATTCACTATATTCAAATCCATTTATTAACCTCGGAATCATTCCATGTAAATCGATTTTCGAACAATTCAGTTCAGGTTCATGTACTTGCATTAATATTAATTTCACTTTCAACTTGTATTACATTCCATTCACTTTCATTTAATTCACATAGTGTTATTCACTTCATTTTACAGAGAACGGTATTTCATCCCATGCTAATTTATTTATAAACCATTTCATAAAGTTTTTTCTAAGGTTTATTAAAAAGATTCCATCCTGCTACTTAAGTTCATATCCGCTTTATAACTTAAGTTCATACCCAATCTTATCCAATCCATACTTCAAAATCATATTCAATTCATTTACTCTTAAGTTGAATTCATTTCTTATTATCAAATACTTGACCATTTCAACTTGGTCATACTTTTCCACTTTCTCAGTTTAATAAGTTATACAAACCCATTCATTCACAATTCCCTGAATTTTTCACTTAAGTTTACTCACATTCTGTATTTATAACATATAGTTATATAATCACTTCAAAATTCATGTTTAAATTCAATCTACTCAATTCCAATTTGCCCTCTAGTACAAATTCAAAATTTTGAATTTCCATTCCTTTACCATAATATAAAACCATTTCCAATTTGGTTTTACCATTGTATTTCTCAATCCATAAGTTGAAGAACTATTTACTTAAAATCTCATATTGCTTACTTGAGTCAATTCACATCTTATAATCATAACTCTGGATTACACACACACACACACACACACAGATATATATATATATATATATATATATATATCACTTTATGGCTTAAATGTATCCATTCCATTCAATAATCATAACTTACAGTTATATAATCATTTTACCTTTCAAACTTCATATTCAATTCAATTCAAACCCAATTCAATTTTAATTAATTTACGTTTGGTTGAGTTTCAATTCACATTATTCATTTTAACTTATTCAAGTTAAACTTTTATTTCAGGATTAAAATTCGTACTTTCCTTTCATATCTATATCAATTCCAAGTTATAAGTTCAATAACTGATTTTCTCCTGACTTCACAAATCATTTAAATGGAAATTCCAGAATTCAATCATCCGTTTTATTTCAAATCATTTTGAAATCATAAATATACATATATCCACTTTTGTATATCAAATCATACTTTCGGAATTTTATTTAAACAACTTGGTTTTGCCCAAAACAATTCCCTTTTGGAATTTCTAAAACAACTTATTTACCAAACAAGTCCAAAGCAAATAATCACAGCCAATCACTACGTAGCAATTCGTCACTTAAAAATTCGAAAATGAACACTAATGATGCAGTCATCATCACCAGAGTTATTTCCAGCGACTGAAGTGAGTTCAGTGCGTTCTTATTTTCAAAATCCATTCAAAACATTTCCATCCAGATACATGTCCAAAATAATATCACTATTTTTTTTCCTTTCGAACACATTGGAAATTATTTCCAAAATCTTTAAGATTTAAAAATTCCCAAATACAAGTATAAATCCATTTAAAACCATTTCCAAAATTTTCGGGATTAAATTTCCAAATTCAGGTTTGAATCCACTTTTAATTACAACTCATATGTATAAATCGTACTTATATACAATTTCTATTTGGTTATCATAACCATCTCAAATTCTATAATCGTGTTTTGATTATAATAATAACAATCAAATATTCCAATATACTATACTAATTTTGGGAAAATATTTCATTTATATCAAAATATAGTTTGGGTAAAATTATTTCATTTACCCTCTTCAAAACAATATTGTGTCAGTTTACCTTTTTTAAAAGTTTAGAAACGCCCATCGATATGGTTGTACTTCCCGTACCGACCAAAATTCATAAACACTCAACCGTTAAGTCAACACAATATAAAACATTTTATATTCACTAATAAGTATATCTATTAGTATACTCAAACTTATTCTAGAGTACTAATGACTCTATCTCTAATGAGTAATCCCTACCAAAGCCTAGGTATATCACCAACCTAAGCTCTGATACCAACTGTAGTGGCCCCTATTTCAGTACCCTTTGAGCCGACAATAAATCACACGTGTCTAACTCAAATTGAACGAAATTACAAATCTTTAGGGGTAAAGAAGAAAAAGAAATAGAAGAGAATAGAAACAACAATACACAGAATCTCACAATCGCAGTGGATCAAAATATAATTAATAATAACATATCTTTATATAAATTGAATCTATACTGTTATTTATACATACCATCATCAGAGTACAACAATCAACAAAAGAATATTGGACAGTTATAACAACTTGTCGTCCCAAGTGCTGAATATACAGCTTACACACAGCGCAATATGATCACGTACGTAAAATATGTCTCTGTCATCCAGCTCGTCTCCTAAGATCCATAGCATCCTAACCTGAATCCATACTACTCAGTATGACTCGAGCATTAAAATAAAATAACATCCGAGTCAGTCAATAAGATATTGTGAGTTTTACATTATTTGATGGCCTCTTTGAAATTTTCAATAAAAATAAAACGGACAAAGTTTATATCCTCATTGGTGCATAATTTCTTAATTTAGTTACTTTATTCGAAGTAAATAATGTTAAAAAGTTAAATGGAGATTTCTGTCAAATAGCACATACATCAATTTAATTGGTTGTATGGGCTTTTTTTTGGAAAACAGCTCATTATTGCGGAAAACTTCGCTCATGGTAGAATCCAATTTCTTAATGTCAACAGCAAGATGTTGGGTAAAGTAATCAGATATTACAAAAACACCGCATCTTTTTCTGAGGCTAATGAAGATGCTGGGTAATCGGATGATCGATGCACTCAAGAGTCGGGATGTTGATTTTGGTGTACTCACTGTGCTTGCTCTTTTGTGCTTTTGCTGCTATAGCAAAAGGATTCATTATCCCATGTTTTGACCTGAGCTTAGTTAAGTAGCAATAGTTTGACTACATATTTAGATATATCCCACTTCTTAATTAAATTCAGCTTGTTATTATTGCAGTTGTCAGTCAGATTCAACTGTTAACGAAACAAAGCAAAAACCAGATAGTGAAAATGATGAGGATGCGTTAATAGAAGCGGCATTGCCTTTTGTAAGGTTCACCGGGTCTTTTGCTGAAAGAAGATGATACTTCTGTTGTTGCCAGTCATACAGTGGTGGATCAATCGGATCAGATGATGGGACTTCAGTTAATGCACAGTCGAGTAAGATATTGGATTCGAAAATGTCCAAGAAGATTGAGGTGACCACATTGCCATCCAATGTGCGGGATTTTGCTTGGAAAGGTACGTTCATGTTTCTGAGTTGATTGAGAAGGCAATCCCACTGTGAAAATTTCGATGTCAAACTATTACTGTTGGTATATAATTATATGCAAGTCAAAATATTGTTTTTGTATTAAGTAAAAAAACATTATATGGAAGGCTTGCCTTCAGACCGTCTTTATATTAGGCAAAAAATATTATATGAAAGGTTGTCTTCCTATTGTCAGTACTTTAGAATATCTAATGGTTATTCGATTTGGTACGGAGGCTAGGTGTAACGACCCAGAATTTTTATTAATTTAAATTTGAATATTTAATTAATTTTAAATGTTAATAAGTGAATTTTTAAGTCAAATAAATTTTTATTTGAATTTTTGGATTTAATTAGATAATTAAAACAATAATTTAATATGTTAAATTATGGATATAATTAAAAATTGAGTTAAAAATGATTGAAAATAATTTGGAAAATTTTATTTAATCATACTGGAGTTATAGAGATATTTTAGAACTTTTAAAATCGAATTAAAAGTTAATTTGTGAAAAATTGAATATTTTAATATTTAATAATCGACTGTAAAATAGTCAATTTTTGAACAGTCTCAGAATTGAACGAAACCAGTTCCATTGGATCCGTAATAGTTAGTTATTACCGGATTTCAATTTTCGTGTCAATCGGAGCTATCGTTTGATCGTGGCAGCTCGAAACGCATCGAATCGTTTTTAATTTAAATTTGGCGAGTCAAAATAGCCATTTTTCAAAAAGTCTCGGATTTCGACGAAACCAGTTTCATCGGATCCGTAATGTGATATTATTGTAAGGTTTCAAATTTCAAGTCAATTGGATTTACCGTTTGTCCAGTACAAATTAAAACGCCTAGAAATCGATTTAAATCGGTTTAATTTAAATCGAACGTTTTCAGCCATAACTCGCACATACTTCCGAATTAGCTTCCGAAACCTGTTCCATTGTGTCCGGAACGCGGGATAAACCCTAGGTACGCTGGTTACGGCGTCTAAATCGGAGTTCGGAATTCCCGGGATGAATAGTGTTTACGCTAGCTTTTTCTATAAATAGGAGTTAAAATCTAAAATAAAAAAAAATATGTAAAACCCTAATTCCATCTTCTATCAGCCGCCACTTTTGAATGGATGGCCAGAAACTACTCCACTTCCTCCCTCAATCACTCACAATCCATCGACAATTAGGCGAAGTTGTCAACATGAAAGTTGGAGAGGGGAATGAGAGCTACGATGTGAACGGTTGAGATCGAGTTTGGAGCATCGGAGGAGGAGCTAGGTGGGGCCGACTTTGCTGCCGTGCGCACGAAATTCAAGGGCCATCTTAGGGCCGAGCTCAGCATGGTGGCAGGTGGAGGTAGCTTGCGTCGTGCTCTTCGACATGGGAGTGGTATGATGAAGTATAGTTGTGTATTGAAGTTGCAATATTAAACCCTAGGAATCAACTATGGGTTTGGCTATTTCTGTAACTTACGCGCGTGAGTTAGGTGTTGGGGGAGATGAGCTAGGGACGTTGGATATGGGGTGAACGGCCACGATTAGCTTAGGTTTAAAAATAATTAAGTTTATCTTGAAATTGTTATATTTAAATCGTGTAATCTTATAAAATGCATAACTTTTTCATACGAGATCGAAAAAATGCAAACTCAGTTGCGTTGGAATCGTATGGACGAGCACTACGCGATGGAGTTGGTTTGGAGTCGTTTGGAGTTAGTGAGAATTTCGGGTAAAATTAAACGCGCGTTTAATTTTATTCGAAATAAAAGCTAAAACGGAAATTAAAACCAAGGTGAGAATTTCTCACTCAATCGAATCAGTTTCGATTTTATTTTAAATAGTTAGATTTAAAATATTTGAATGCATGTTTGAATGATGACTGTAAATTATTGATTGTTAAAATAGACATTATTCGCCGTTAGTAAGCGGATGTTATTTAATAAAAACATGTACCGCGAATATTTCATAAACAGTGAAATTGGTATTATATATAATATCAATATATATATATTGGCATATGTATATATTGCAGTTGTTGATTTCCCGCATTTTTGTTTAGCGGATGAGACCCTATTGCGCCGTTATTAAGCGGATAATATTTATTAAGAACATATACCGCGATAATTTCGTACTGGAGCGAAATTGGTATTGTGCTAATGTTTTTGGATGCAGGAAACAGGTTGGAGGGATCCAACTGGATTCCTCAACAGTTTTTATTTTTTTTCAGATATTTTGATATTTGATGGATTATCATATCGATATATGATATCGTTATTAGTCGTGATTGACTATTTGGTATGTAGCATCATTGGACCAAATTTCTGGTATTTTAAAAATGTTTTTAAAGTAATTTTGAAAATATACTATATTTTTGGAATTGATCCATTATAAATAAATAAACGTTATAATTTTTAAAGTTATAAAAATTATGGTTTTTGTGAAATATAGTTAAAAAGCTGATTTTTTTAGAAATACGATTAAAAGTCGATTTTTGAGAAATATGAACTAATGATTTTATAAAATAATTTAGATTGGATTTTTGAATATATGATAAAAGTTTAAATATAGGATTTATAAAATTTGATTATTTTATAAATCAGAATGATGAAATTATAAAGGAATTTAAAGACGTTTTAAAAGAAAAATATAAATTGATTTATATTAAAGATTTATAAATTGATAATTTATAAATTAGAACGTAGGAATTATAAAACGAGCTTTTATAAGTGTTAGAATAAATTGTGAATGAATTTCATAAATAGAATGAAATTTATAGAATTTTATACGGTGAAGTCCAAAATGGAATTTTATAAGCAGTAGGTTTATAAAATTTATTATGTTGTTAAAATAATAGTTTTGGATAAATAAATGAATCTTATAAGTTATAAGATTTATAATTATGAAATTCTAAGGAACGATTTTGTGAAATAATCGTTTATAAGTAGTTAACTTATAATATGAACGTTTAGTTTATAATTTAATTATAAACTGGAATAGGTTAATAAAGGAATTTATAAAAAGGAAGTTTTTATAAATAAATAATATGGAATTCATAAACGTTGTTTTATAAATTCGCAAACGACTTATTTTGATAAGTTAATGGTTATAACTTAGGAATAGAGTTATATTCACGTTTTTAGACAGTGAATAATTCTTTGAAGTAAAATGAATAAAAGGATAGAATTTGTTAAAGAAGTATATTCACGTTTTTGAATAGTGAATGATATGTTAAAGAAATTGTTTTGAATGATATGTTTAAATTGAATTAAAACGATCTAACGATGTTTTAAAATGTGTTGAGATTCGAAACCATAAATTTCAACATTGATTGTTGAAATAGATGTTTTCGAGAAATAAAAGGAAATAGTGGACTATAACACTGTTGTTACAGTAAATGATTTCCGAAAGGAAATGTTTTGAATAGTATTGGGATTTATATATCTATTTTAATTTCGAATCCCTATACTAGTGATTTTGGGTTGTCGTAACGATGTTTTACGTAACATTCGTTTTGGCCCAAGTAGATATGTTTAAGAAAGGATTCTCTTAATATAATGAAATATATACTTAATTCGATTTAAGTATATTGAATACTTTCTAAGTGTTGAAAATAAAAGAGATTTGTGAATTACTTATAAATAAATAAGTATGGAATTGTTTTCCGATATAAAGTGAATATTTTGAGAATTTATCTTTTTGAAGATAAATTGAAAATGAATAATTGAAATCGTATATGCACGAATATTTTGAAATATAAATTCATTATGGAATTTATATGTGAAAAGTAAAATTGGTATGAAAATAAATGTTGATTTATTTTTGAAGTGTTGAAATTATATATCTTGTAAAGATATTTTGGAAAATAAATAATTTGGAAAATTATTTGGAATCTGGTGATGTATGCATATCCATTGATAGTTCAATAATCGACTATCAATATTTCCCTTTGAATGGGTATTTGATGTGAATTGATTGAATTTGAATGCACACTTATTTTTGAATAAGCGCTCACTATTCGGGTTAACCGGGAAAGGACCATGGGGTCGTATAACCCATTCCGAATATGTGATACGTCGTTGTAAATTGCATTGAAGATCGGTGTTGAAGACCCGGTATTTGCGAAAGCGATAGGATGACCTATCGATTGTCTCTGCACTGAGTTGCAACGGTATAGAGACTCCCTAAGTGATGGGAAATCCGATCAGGATTGTGGATATCCGGATTGCAAGGACTTCTTTGTAAGTGCCTTCGGTTCTGTTCGAGCCCGGAACAGACTTGTATGGATTGTATGCCTGACATTACAAGTTGAGATATAAAGCCGATTTCTTTCAAATATATTTCTGTTGGTGGCGGAGAATTTATTCTTTGCTTAACACCCTTCTTTGAGACGTACGAGCTCAAAGGTTATATAGTTGAAGTTATCAGCGATATATTCCCAGTTTGGTAATGTGACATGCTGAGTGATGCTGAAATGATCATTGTGTTGATTATTTGTGATAGGATCGTTTATTTGATCGTCTATCTTTGTGATCATTGTGTTGATCATTTGTTGACCCAAAGCATGGCTTTTGTATAAAGTATGTTTTTGTGGACGTAGATTCGTCGAGCCTCACACCCCGTGAATGGTCAAAACAGGAAAGAAGCAGCAAGGTTATGAGGGGTAGCACCCTTTAGGATGTGTCCATTTCCTTCTGGAAAAGGGTGGTATCATGGTATGGAGCCCAGATACTTACTCATGTTGAAAACACTTTATGATTGTGTGAATTGATTACGAGCGCTCGGTGAAAAGGTCCCAAAGGACCGGGGGATGGCATATTCGGTCAGTTGTTACTCAGTTAGGAGTAACCCGGCCTTGTGTTGGTAGAGATCCGGTTTGGTTCTCGGGGATGTCCATCCAGAGGCATTCTCATGTGGCAATGGGAAGTTCCTTGGCCTGATCATTCGTTGGAAATCCAAAGAAACAATACGTGACTTGTACGGTTTTAGTTGTATAACCTGCTATGGAATGTGGCGGTAACCTGCTATTGAACATGGTTAGCTATAGTAGGCATACGATAATGGTCGTATGTTGGCTAAGATTTATATCTTTATTTTCGAAATGATTTTCCTCTACACTATGCACTAGTAATAATATCAAATGTTATTTTAAATGCGTATCAAGCATCTTTGACTATCATAAGGAGAAATCTCCTCCGATTCTGCGTTTGCATGTGTGTGTGTGCGGGAGGCCTTATGGTAGTCTCATTTTTAAAAGCATTGCGAATTGAGTTTAAAAATATTCCTCTATTTGATTTTAAAGTTAAATAAACTGTTTTGAGTTTTCACACCAGTCTTGTTAAGCTATTGGGCTATGTGATGGGGGGTTCTCGCTTCGCGGTTTGGTGGCGAACGGGAGACTCTTACTCCCACACATCCTCTTTTAGGGGGTTGGTTAGGCGTAAGCTGTGACAGTCGAAAGGCTGGCCGTAAAAGCAAGTTTGGGATATCAGTGTAAGCCACGGTGGGGCTGGGATGGTTGAAAAGCCTACCGGTTGTGACCGCTACTTTCGGGTCTTTACAGTTGGTATCAGAGCTCTGATGGTTAAGCGACAACCATGGTTCTGTTGGGTATTAATTCATTAGAGATAGAGTCAGCAGTACTCTAGAACGAGTTTGAGTGTAATAATAGCTATGAGAGCGTATTTGTTAGTGAATATAAAAATTTGTTTTATATTGTGATGATTGGTTTATTGAGTGGCATATGAACTTTCGTCGGCACAGCCTCGAAACTGAGCCGAAGGGGTTTCTAAACACTTGAATAGAACAATTCGGCACAATATTGTTTTTAAATTGGGTAAATGAAATAATTTTGCCTTGAGTATATTTTATATATGAAGGAATAATTTTTCAGAATTATTAAAGTGTATATAAGTTGATTGTTAGGTTGTTTGAATAATCTAAATAAAAGAATAATTGTATAAGCAAATGAATTATAAGAATTGAAATTATAATTAAAGTGGTTTACAATTGTGAAATAAACTTATATATATAAGAAGTGAAACTATATGAATATATTTATGAACATGAGTTGTAAATAAAAATGAATTTAAGGTTAATGATAGATATGAACTTAAGTTATGTGAATGAAATTCAACTTAGAAATTGAATTGAAAAAAAAAAATGGTTTGAATATAAATCAGTTGAATGTAAATTGAGTGGATATGGAATAATGAATGTAAGTGTAAATTCATTGAAACCTAATGTTATTAGAAGTTGAAAGGTTGAATGAAAATCAATTTAATTAAACCAATTGAAAGTGATGGTGTTAAACCAAATTGAATGAATATAAGTAAAGGAATTTGGTTGAAATTAATATACTTTGGTTGTTATATGATTGTTGATTGATTGTATATAATTCATTAAGTATTAATGAAATTGAAAGCTATGTAATTGAATTCAAATGGAAAGTAAATAAATTTGAATAGAATTGAAAGTGAATTGGATTTAATTAGTAATGTAAACTAATTGAATTGAGAATGAATGTTGATAAAATCCAATGTAAATAAATCAAATGTGATTTAGAGTGAAACCCATTTCATTTAATATTAATGAGAATATAAATGAATATTCATTTGATTATGAATGGTAGTTGGTTGATGTTTGCATTTGTTGTTGGTTGCATTTGCTATGTTAGCATATATAGTTGTTATGGAGATATATGTTGTATATCGATACTATTTCCATGCATGCATGATTCTCATGTTGTTTGTTGAGTTTAGTAGGTGCGGATCGCGTTTGCTTCGCATTTGGAGTTCGCTTTAGCGCTATATTAGCTGTATATGCTCGCTAATAAAATATAAGGTACATATCTCGGATTAAATATCGCACTTTTATACTTTTTTCCCTTCGGGATGCCTCATTACTTGATGAGATGTATATTTGTGATATATATACTGTCATTTTTTTTTTCGGATCGAGCCGCGCAAAGGAGACATGGCAAATTTTTCCGGAAATTTAAGGCGTTAGAAAAAATTTAAGAAAAATTTGGGAAAATGTTTGAAAACTTTAATTTTGATTTTGGAATTGAAAGTTAAACAATAGTAGTTGTTTTTGAAAGGATAACTAAGTATGATTTGAAAACTTAGTAAAGATTTGTAAGAAGTTTAATTATGAATTTTGGAAAATTAATAGATTCTATAACTTTTCTTACTTGTAATTTCGAGGACGAAATTCTTTTAAGGGGGAAAGATTGTAACGACCCAGAATTTTTATTAATTTAAATTTGAATATTTAATTAATTTTAAATGTTAATAAGTGAATTTTTAAGTCAAATAAATTTTTATTTGAATTTTTGGATTTAATTAGATAATTAAAACAATAATTTAATATGTTAAATTATGGATATAATTAAAAATTGAGTTAAAAATGATTGAAAATAATTTGGAAAATTTTATTTAATCATACTGGAGTTATAGAGATATTTTAGAACTTTTAAAATCGAATTAAAAGTTAATTTGTGAAAAATTGAATATTTTAATATTTAATAATCGATTGTAAAATAGTCAATTTTTGAACAGTCTCAGAATTGAACGAAACCAGTTCCATTGGATCCGTAATAGTTAGTTATTACCGGATTTCAATTTTCGTGTCAATCGGAGCTATCGTTTGATCGTGGCAGCTCGAAACGCATCGAATCGTTTTTAATTTAAATTTGGCGAGTCAAAATAGCCATTTTTCAAAAAGTCTCGGATTTCGACGAAACCAGTTTCATCGGATCCGTAATGTGATATTATTGTAAGGTTTCAAATTTCAAGTCAATTGGATTTACCGTTTGTCCGGTACAAATTAAAACGCCTAGAAATCGATTTAAATCGGTTTAATTTAAATCGAACGTTTTCAGCCATAACTCGCACATACTTCCGAATTAGCTTCCGAAACCTGTTCCATTGTGTCCGGAACGCGGGATAAACCCTAGGTACGCTGGTTACGGCGTCTAAATCGGAGTTCGGAATTCCCAGGATGAATAGTGTTTACGCTAGCTTTTTCTATAAATAGGAGTTAAAATCTAAAATAAAAAAAAATATGTAAAACCCTAATTCCATCTTCTATCAGCCGCCACTTTTGAATGGATGGCCAGAAACTACTCCACTTCCTCCCTCAATCACTCACAATCCATCGACAATTAGGCGAAGTTGTCAACATGAAAGTTGGAGAGGGGAATGAGAGCTACGATGTGAACGGTTGAGATCGAGTTTGGAGCATCGGAGGAGGAGCTAGGTGGGGCCGACTTTGCTGCCGTGCGCACGAAATTCAAGGGCCATCTTAGGGCCGAGCTCAGCATGGTGGCAGGTGGAGGTAGCTTGCGTCGTGCTCTTCGACATGGGAGTGGTATGATGAAGTATAGTTGTGTATTGAAGTTGCAATATTAAACCCTAGGAATCAACTATGGGTTTGGCTATTTCTGTAACTTACGCGCGTGAGTTAGGTGTTGGGGGAGATGAGCTAGGGACGTTGGATATGGGGTGAACGGCCACGATTAGCTTAGGTTTAAAAATAATTAAGTTTATCTTGAAATTGTTATATTTAAATCGTGTAATCTTATAAAATGCATAACTTTTTCATACGAGGTCGAAAAAATGCAAACTCAGTTGCGTTGGAATCGTATGGACGAGCACTACGCGATGGAGTTGGTTTGGAGTCGTTTGGAGTTAGTGAGAATTTCGGGTAAAATTAAACGCGCGTTTAATTTTATTCGAAATAAAAGCTAAAACGGAAATTAAAACCAAGGTGAGAATTTCTCACTCAATCGAATCAGTTTCGATTTTATTTTAAATAGTTAGATTTAAAATATTTGAATGCATGTTTGAATGATGACTGTAAATTATTGATTGTTAAAACAGACATTATTCGCCGTTAGTAAGCGGATGTTATTTAATAAAAACATGTACCGCGAATATTTCATAAACAGTGAAATTGGTATTATATATAATATCAATATATATATATATTGGCATATGTATATATTGCAGTTGTTGATTTCCCGCATTTTTGTTTAGCGGATGAGACCCTATTACGCCGTTATTAAGCGGATAATATTTATTAAGAACATATACCGCGATAATTTCGTACTGGAGCGAAATTGGTATTGTGCTAATGTTTTTGGATGCAGGAAACAGGTTGGAGGGATCCAACTGGATTCCTCAACAGTTTTTATTTTTTTTCAGATATTTTGATATTTGATGGATTATCATATCGATATATGATATCGTTATTAGTCGTGATTGACTATTTGGTATGTAGCATCATTGGACCAAATTTCTGGTATTTTAAAAATGTTTTTAAAGTAATTTTGAAAATATACTATATTTTTGGAATTGATCCATTATAAATAAATAAACGTTATAAATTTTAAAGTTATAAAAATTATGGTTTTTGTGAAATATAGTTAAAAAGCTGATTTTTTTAGAAATACGATTAAAAGTCGATTTTTGAGAAATATGAACTAATGATTTTATAAAATAATTTAGATTGGATTTTTGAATATATGATAAAAGTTTAAATATAGGATTTATAAAATTTGATTATTTTATAAATCAGAATGATGAAATTATAAAGGAATTTAAAGACGTTTTAAAAGAAAAATATAAATTGATTTATATTAAAGATTTATAAATTGATAATTTATAAATTAGAACGTAGGAATTATAAAACGAGCTTTTATAAGTGTTAGAATAAATTGTGAATGAATTTCATAAATAGAATGAAATTTATAGAATTTTATACGGTGAAGTCCAAAATGGAATTTTATAAGCAGTAGGTTTATAAAATTTATTATGTTGTTAAAATAATAGTTTTGGATAAATAAATGAATCTTATAAGTTATAAGATTTATAATTATGAAATTCTAAGGAACAATTTTGTGAAATAATCGTTTATAAGTAGTTAACTTATAATATGAACGTTTAGTTTATAATTTAATTATAAACTGGAATAGGTTAATAAAGGAATTTATAAAAAGGAAGTTTTTATAAATAAATAATATGGAATTCATAAACGTTGTTTTATAAATTCGCAAACGACTTATTTTGATAAGTTAATGGTTATAACTTAGGAATAGAGTTATATTCACGTTTTTAGACAGTGAATAATTCTTTGAAGTAAAATGAATAAAAGGATAGAATTTGTTAAAGAAGTATATTCACGTTTTTGAATAGTGAATGATATGTTAAAGAAATTGTTTTGAATGAGATGTTTAAATTGAATTAAAACGATCTAACGATGTTTTAAAATGTGTTGAGATTCGAAACCATAAATTTCAACATTGATTGTTGAAATAGATGTTTTCGAGAAATAAAAGGAAATAGTGGACTATAACACTGTTGTTACAGTAAATGATTTCCGAAAGGAAATGTTTTGAATAGTATTGGGATTTATATATCTATTTTAATTTCGAATCCCTATACTAGTGATTTTGGGTTGTCGTAACGATGTTTTACGTAACATTCGTTTTGGCCCAAGTAGATATGTTTAAGAAAGGATTCTCTTAATATAATGAAATATATACTTAATTCGATTTAAGTATATTGAATACTTTCTAAGTGTTGAAAATAAAAGAGATTTGTGAATTACTTATAAATAAATAAGTATGGAATTGTTTTCCGATATAAAGTGAATATTTTGAGAATTTATCTTTTTGAAGATAAATTGAAAATGAATAATTGAAATCGTATATGCACGAATATTTTGAAATATAAATTCATTATGGAATTTATATGTGAAAAGTAAAATTGGTATGAAAATAAATGTTGATTTATTTTTGAAGTGTTGAAATTATATATCTTGTAAAGATATTTTGGAAAATAAATAATTTGGAAAATTATTTGGAATCTGGTGATGTATGCATATCCATTGATAGTTCAATAATCGACTATCAATATTTCCCTTTGAATGGGTATTTGATGTGAATTGATTGAATTTGAATGCACACTTATTTTTGAATAAGCGCTCACTATTCGGGTTAACCGGGAAAGGACCATGGGGTCGTATAACCCATTCCGAATATGTGATACGTCGTTGTAAATTGCATTGAAGATCGGTGTTGAAGACCCGGTATTTGCGAAAGCGATAGGATGACCTATCGATTGTCTCTGCACTGAGTTGCAACGGTATAGAGACTCCCTAAGTGATGGGAAATCCGATCAGGATTGTGGATATCCGGAGTGCAAGGACTTCTTTGTAAGTGCCTTCGGTTCTGTTCGAGCCCGGAACAGACTTGTATGGATTGTATGCCTGACATTACAAGTTGAGATATAAAGCCGATTTCTTTCAAATATATTTCTGTTGGTGGCGGAGAATTTATTCTTTGCTTAACACCCTTCTTTGAGACGTACGAGCTCAAAGGTTATATAGTTGAAGTTATCAGCGATATATTCCCAGTTTGGTAATGTGACATGCTGAGTGATGCTGAAATGATCATTGTGTTGATTATTTGTGATAGGATCGTTTATTTGATCGTCTATCTTTGTGATCATTGTGTTGATCATTTGTTGACCCAAAGCATGGCTTTTGTATAAAGTATGTTTTTGTGGACGTAGATTCGTCGAGCCTCACACCCCGTGAATGGTCAAAACAGGAAAGAAGCAGCAAGGTTATGAGGGGTAGCACCCTTTAGGATGTGTCCATTTCCTTCTGGAAAAGGGTGGTATCATGGTATGGAGCCCAGATACTTACTCATGTTGAAAACACTTTATGATTGTGTGAATTGATTACGAGCGCTCGGTGAAAAGGTCCCAAAGGACCGGGGGATGGCATATTCGGTCAGTTGTTACTCAGTTAGGAGTAACCCGGCCTTGTGTTGGTAGAGATCCGGTTTGGTTCTCGGGGATGTCCATCCAGAGGCATTCTCATGTGGCAATGGGAAGTTCCTTGGCCTGATCATTCGTTGGAAATCCAAAGAAACAATACGTGACTTGTACGGTTTTAGTTGTATAACCTGCTATGGAATGTGGCGGTAACCTGCTATTGAACATGGTTAGCTATAGTAGGCATACGATAATGGTCGTATGTTGGCTAAGATTTATATCTTTATTTTCGAAATGATTTTCCTCTACACTATGCACTAGTAATAATATCAAATGTTATTTTAAATGCGTATCAAGCATCTTTGACTATCATAAGGAGAAATCTCCTCCGATTCTGCGTTTGCATGTGTGTGTGTGCGGGAGGCCTTATGGTAGTCTCATTTTTAAAAGCATTGCGAATTGAGTTTAAAAATATTCCTCTATTTGATTTTAAAGTTAAATAAACTGTTTTGAGTTTTCACACCAGTCACATGACTGACTTGGAGTTTATTGTTTTCCTTCCTAAACTCTGGGTGCCCACCAATTTCCACACGGGCAGTTAAGAGTTAGGTTTATCAGGATATTCTGGATATTCTGGAGTTGCTGGAGGCAAGCTGGATGGCATGGCGTATTACTAGTTTATATAGTATTTCTTTTTCCGCTGCATTGTTTGTTGTTGTATGTTGTTGTACACTCTGATGTGATGATATGATGTAATGAAATGAAATGATAATGTAATAACTGATATAGTCCTTTGTTTAAAGATTATTCATTTATTATTATATGTTGTTCCGCTGCGAATTGTGAGATTCTGATGTTGTGTTGTTTCCTTTCTGTCCGTTCTATTTTTTAAAATTCTTCTATCTTCTATTTTACAAATTCTCTGTTTTCTTTCTCTGTTTTCTAAAAAATTGTCTATCTTCTTTCCTCTCTATCTTTCTATTTTCTTCTACCTTTTTCTTTTCTTTCTTCTTCTTTAAACCCATAATGGTTCGGTTTTTCGGCAACGAAAAACCGTATCGTTACACTAGGCTAGTGATGAGGTAAGTGTAAATTCAGCATAATTAATAAGGCATTGGATAATATGAGAAGTTGAGTTATGGCTTTGAAAAAGAAAAAAAATTATGGAAAGGTGGATGCGGATGGAGTGAATTATTTGACTCGGTGAGAGGTGTATAGGTGGATGTAAATAGTATCATCCAATAAAAATGCTATTGATATTTACTTAATCCAAACCCACTTAAAAGACGCGTGCAGTGTACATTACAGCTAAAATTAAATACTAATTATATAAATTACGGAAAACGTGAGATTGAAGCTATAAATGACATTAGAAAATAAGTGACATTCTAAACTATAGTGTAATATGTGAAGTGCACATACACGGTAGCTGAAAGTACATACCAAAAATGAAGCATGCCTCCATAAATACTTTGATACTAGTCAAAACCATGATAGAAATACTCATACCAGCTTCTCATGTCAGGCTTTTCTTAATACTCAAAAGAGTGTCTACCTTTATCATACCAATAAATATCGTTTGCAAATACTATATTATTTACGATGGAAAAAACATAAAGAATTTTGCATAAAACATGATAAAAAATTCTTAAAAAATAACGCAGTGGCCGTCACCAAAAATTTAGGCTTAATCCATCGTCAGTCTACTAATTAATCAATTGAACTTGTTGTACTCTTGCCTCTTGTAAATATGCAGTTATCAATTTAAATGCATCATGCAAGGGAAAGTAACATGAGTATTTTAGGGTAGAAGGAGATCTCTTATTACAAAACGGTAATTGAGGTTCGAAATTCCATTTTTGATAGAATTTATGCTTTCTATCCATGGTAAAAATGGACATTCAGTTCCATTTTGGATATTTTATAAAATTCTGCTTTTACGCCAGTTCGCGAATTCCTGTACTATATTTTCGACAAAGGTGAAGAATCGGTAAGAATATATTTGAAAAAGAGGAAAAAATGAGAAAATCTTAAAACACATAGTATTTCAATTATTTTGGAAATTTGTCCTCTAAAATTAAATTCTGTAAACATATCTAGTTTGGAAATTGATTAACATGTTTTCTCGTTTTCAATTATTATTTTTTTGTAATTTTTAAATGACGATTTCATTTAAATTCATAGTATACTAATGTGTAACCCGTGTGTTGCACACGGTAACGATGTTAAAAAGTAATATTTAAATTTTAATTATTGTTAAAAACTGAATTTTTTTAAGCACTATATGATAAACTTGTTGAATAAAAAAATTATAATTTAAAATGACATACAACACTCAGTTGTAAGATAAAGGGTCGCTAATATATATATATATATATATATATATATATATAGAGCTATTATTATTTATGTAAATAGTTGATGCTGTGTGATACAAGTATTTTTCATATAAGTGGATGAAAAAAATTGAATTTTCCATTTCTATTAATATGAATATTGTATATATTATTTTAATGATTTACAATGGAATAATGAATATTATGTAATTGAATGTATTTGAATATTTTAAATCAGTGATCAGCTTAACTAATTAGACATGGAGCTGAATGTTAGAAAGGAGAGAAAAAATGAGAAGAGCCTTGTATGTAGTTGTAGTTGAGAAAAAATATCTTACGATCAACTTATTTGAAATGATCTTTTATTCACTATCTGAGATTTCAATTAGTAAACCTTTTTTAACTTAGCAATTATTCATAAATTTCACGTTATTGTAGGAGTGTCATATTTATAACTTATTTGCAACAACAAAAAATATTGCGTTAATTTGAGTTGTGAGTTCGGTAAGTTTTAACATCATGTTGAAAATGAGAATGTCGACATAACCTAATTTGTATTAGAGTAATCCGTGCATCCACATCCAAATGTTGTAAATTATAAATTTATCCTTTAAAAGTTGTAAAAAATGAAATTTTGTACTAAAAATGTATGATATTATTTTGAGATAAATGAATTAAAATTTTAAAATATATTATTGTTTATGTTTACATTTTATGTTATGCGATCCATATATCTTTACATATGAATAAAAATAATAATTTTATCATCTTCGCGCGCGCGTGTTGTATGCATACTTAAATCGATATATAATATAAGATTTATTAGATGAATTATTAAATATTAGTAAATTGAATTTATTTGAATGATTTAAAATAAAGATTACATAATTGGTTAAATACATGTATATGAGTAAAAAATATTAGAAGAATAGTGAAGGGTTTGTAAGTAATTATGGGAATTTAAAATATAGGTGTTTAAAGTTAAAAATATAATTTTTCAGTGCAGTACATGATAACTTCATTGAGATAATCGAATTATAAAATAAATTTGTTATTGTTGTTGATGTATATAATTTATGCTATGTGATTTATATATCTTTATATGCAAATGAAAATTTTGTTTTACCAGTTTGTTGATGCTATTATGGTATACTATTAAAATTTTCATATTGTAGAATTTACATGATGTATCGAATGTTAGTTTATCAAATGGTTTAAATTTTTAATTACATAATTAGCTTAATTGTATGGACTTAAATGTAAAAGATTAAAAGAGAATTAAAAAAGCATTTGTTAATAATCTTAGAAAATTTTAAAAGTATGTATTTGATTATAAATTAGCATTAGAAGTTTAGTAGAATAATTATAAAGTGATAAATTACAAAAATTTAAAATTAATATATCGAGAGAAAATTAAGGAGAGTAAAGAAAACTCCTACAATTAATGAAAGAGCTTGAATTTTTTATGCTTTACTATTATTTAACTAATTATGAAGTGGACTCACTTTAAACAAAACAAAAAAATTAACTGCACGTGCAAAATATTTGTGGCAAGCTCAGAATCATCTGATGCAAATTTATCAATTCCTATTGTTTCCAGGACTTGTTTTACCTCTTATCTGCTAAACTTATTTCCATTCAACTTTCAAGTACTTTTATATTGTAAAATTCTATAAATGCACAAATATTTTTCAATTACACACGTAAACTTATGAATAGCAAACTAATATTCGAGAAACAATTATCTTTGTTCTGTTCGCATATTATGTGTACATTCATGAATAATAAACTGAAAGTTTTAAGTTGAACACAGTTCAATAGTACATATATCATTAGGAATCCTCTTTGAAATATGAAAACATGGATGATTATGGGACTTTAAAGACTTAACGTTATCCCACAAAAGACTTTTAGTTGTCTCTTCCTTAAAGCCTTCATTTTCCCAATTCATAGTGGATGCTTTGAAGATATATAATTGTTTACATCTTAGACCTTGCGGATGACTCTCTTTCCCTTTATGTAATAGTTGAAGCGGATAACAAAATATAGAGCATGGACTATGCAGTGAGAGTTCCCAATCTATTGCATGCGTTTTATTTTAATATTTTTCCTCCTCCCATTACTCCTTTGATCAACTGGTGTATGATCGTCAAATCAACCAAATTTTGCACATTTTGTTTTGTCCTTTGAATTAACCATTAGCATCTACAAGGAAAAATCAGAATACTATGTTGTAGTTAAATTTGAGTTCATTTTTCAATAAAATCAATTTTAAACATTATGATCATATGACAATGATTTAAAAATGATTTGCATTTAGTACTTATAAATCAAACTATAAAATTCACTAACTATTTGGTCATCAATCATAAATAATATAACCAACTATTTGTTCGGTTCATTTAACGCTAAATTATATGGATTGATGCAAAATATTTGTCAAAAAACATGATATTTTTCAAACATGTGTTTAATATAGCTTATTAAAATTTAAAATATCATAAATACCATTACCCGTTCTTTGTTATCTAGAAGTATCTTTATGTTGTGCTTTTTTCCACAAATGCATAAACGTGTCCATCATATCTAAAATACAACAACAAAGTGCCTCATAGAATATGTCGACCAAGATATCTTTTTGTTCAATTGCCTATTTGTTCCAACAATTCCTTACCCGCAATGCCTATCTTCCCTCATCATCCTTGTTCAGCATTACGTCAAGAAGAATGATGGACCCCCGAGTGTAAAGTCTCCGTCTTAAGGCCCAAAGCTAAGCGTTACGAATGATGCAATCATCTATACTATTAATTTCCGATGGTAAAATACAATAATGTTAAAGATATACATAATATCAGAAGCTCATGAATATGAAACAAAAACACAAATTTCAAAAAACTTTTTTGATTACATTTCACAAAACATGTTTCATATCCACTTACATAATTCCAATCGTTTCTCTGGTTCAGATCAAATATAATTATTACAAAAATACGCTAAGAACGACAAATGAAGATGACTCCTTAGATGACTAGAGTACAATATAGACATAGACTATCTTAATACATCACAGCAGAATAAAACAAAAACAAATCCTAAATGTAGCTAACATCAGCCTCCTACTCGTCTTCGGAAGCTTTATTCATGCACCTACTAAAACCTAAAAACCCAAACTCTCAATCTACTCAAATCAATTTTAAGCACCCGAGAGTTCAAGGGGAAAAATATAAAGTTCGAGTTAGACAAAAAGCATGTTGTGAATAATACTATTACATCTCGGTTTACTGATATTAAGTGAGACCACGCCGCTTAGCAGAACGAGTTTTCCCTCACTAACATCCCTTTAAAACATATCATTTTGCAAAAATCCTGCTATCAAACTAGTTAATCAAACTGATTATATCGATAATAGAAAATATCACTTATGATCAAAATAGGTTATAATTGGACCATCTGTCTAAAACAATGTAGTTTTATTTGCCTAACTACTAACTTTTGGCTTACTTGGGCCTACCAGACAAACTATACAAATTATCTCACAACTGTTAGACATACTTTCGGACGGTCTATCCTTAACTTACTTCTCCAAGAATTACCTAATCCTAATGGTTTTTGGGCTCATCAATAACCTATGTTCTTTCTTTGTACATACATTCCCTTCTGTGTGTAACCATCTTTTAAGTCTTATTTGTGATAAGCCCTGCACATTGGAATTTTGGACTAAAATTAGTTAGGTGCTACTAGCTAATGTATAGGACGCGACCATACACCAGTCTCATATGGTAACAAATATCTGAGTCATTTACTTAGGACTAACTACCCTTTAAATTTTTCTTGAAAACCTTTTCAAAATGATTTAAACCTTTAAATCATAATTGAACAAGGAAAATATACATATTCGCTTTACTCAAATCTCTTTGTCATGATATATGCTTTACTCAAAACATAGTTGATGAAAACATTGAAACCTTTATTTAAACTTTTAAACAATCTCTTTCGAAACCATTGAAAGTACCCCTTTTGATATAAGTAAACAACTTTACTTTCTAACCTTAGGCTTAAAGGCCAAAACATACCTTCAAAACCATTGACAATAGTCCTTTCAAAAACACTGAATACACCTTTTCCGAAAACTTTATAAACCTTAGACAACCTCTTATAAACACTTCAAATGTGTCTTTCAAAACCATTTGAATCCTTCCATTTAAACACTTAGGCAAACCTTTTGAAAACAGTAAGGAATCACCCCTTCGAAACTATATATATGTATGTATGTATGTATGTATGTATGTATGTATGTATGTATGTATGTATGTATGCATGCATGTTTGTATACCTTTCGAAAATATTGGGGAACCTCCCCTTCGAAACCTTTACTTATTTCCTTCCGAAAGCAATAAAGTATACTATTTAAAACAAACCTTTTGAAATCATTGGGTTCAAGTTAAAATATGTGGAACAACCTTTCAAAATCCTTGGAAACCATTCATTTCGAGACCTTTGGTTTTAACTTTCAAAATATCAAAAGGGTCTTAAAAGAACTAAATCGAAAGCAACTCTTTCGGAAGCTATTTCCTAAGTAAAAGAAGTGGATGGTGTCGAAACGAATCCCTTCGAAAGCATTGGAAAAGCGGTCTAATTTTTTAAAACAAAAGGACTCTTTCGAAGGCACGTTTCGAAAGGTAAAAAGATAGCAGGTAGGGGTTTCGACCCCTTTGAAATCATTTACTTAAAACCAAAAGCGCAACCTATTTCAAAAGCCTCTTTCTTTAAAACAATTTGACGAAGTTGAAATCCAACTTATTCAGAAGCAAAGCAGGCACATTTCCTTTAGAAATCAAAGTAAGATTTCGACCCCTTCGGAACCCCTTATTTTGACTCTTAAATTTTGCCAATCCCCAATCCCCTACTTACAAGTATCCGATACCATGTGTATTGGTTTCTACTAAGGTTAGAGGCGGAAGCAAATGGTCGAAAAACTAGCTGTCGAAAGCGGCGAAACGCCTAAGCCTTGTAAAAACTAATTTTTGACCTTAAAAAGCAATTTCTTTTCAACTAATTTGTTTATTCTTATTTTCCCTTTATAACTTGCCTTTTCATTATTTGTTTAGTTTCCTAACTCGTAGCTATTATTATCTTTTTCAATGCATTATTTACTATTCAAATATGTACTGCTAGTGGTTGACTAATAACAAAGTTGACTGTGTATAAGATATTGTGAGCCATATTAATCACCAAAACCTTTCTTTGTTTGGAAAATTATAATTTATATTGAATGAAAATAAATGGATACATTACTCAGTAGGTGCATGTATATGTTGCGATGACACAAATATTTTTTGGTTTATAAGCTACACTACATATCTCATGGTTTGTTTTAAAAGTTGTCATAAAAAATTTGAACTGAGATGGATCGATAGGTAATGGAATCGGTAAGTCAACATGAACTGATGTAGTATAAGTTGGTAAGTAGCGACTAAATATTTTTTGAATGGAAATATAGATTATTACTTACCCATTAATTATTACTATTGCTATATTTGCAGTGTCCACAATGTAACAGGCTATTTTGAAAGCATAACATTATTGACCTACATGGAATAGGGACATGCTCTAATGACATCGACTGAAATGTCGTGTAATGTTCCATAACTCGATTCAGTAATTTTTCAAGTGTCATTATCGTAGCATTGCTCTAAATATATTTTATAGATGTTTCTAGTTCCTGAATGGTTTGAATATTCTATTTCAGTGAACTACTAGTGAGTGGCCCGTGCTACGCACACGGGCAGTTGTTGAAATCCTAAGTTTGGGTGATAAACTGAAAAATGCCGCTAATAAATTTTTTTTTGTTCCCTTATGTGTATGTATTGCACTTGTATTGGTCAATTTTGTATTTTAACTTCGTTTTGATTGAATTTTCTTGAAAAGGAGATGATTGATAATGTTTTTCTTGCCTTTTGTTCTAAATGCAACATGGTGACTACGATTAATATTGTGAATTTTTTTGCAAAATTTTTTATGCATATAAAGTTTTCAATGATTGCCTTTCGTTTTTAAAATAAATATATAGTAATTATATGGAATATATCAGTAGATCCATGAGTATGTAACATTTTATGGGGTTTGTATGTCAAGTCCATATAAATAATTTAATATACAAAATATCCGCCCTTATAGTTTTATGCAAATTAGGTCTTTGGCTGCGTTTTTCCTTATGATCAGCTGATATTTCGCACCCATATTAATATCTCGCATTTTATTTTAATTTCAATATTTGAAATGCAATAACTTTTATAGAAATATCGTATCAATAAACCATTTTCACCATTAAATCATAAATTTTATCATCTTTTGAAAGATATGTGTTATGCATATGTAATTATTTTGTCATTGATTTTTTATAAAGAAGTGTATTCTTTTCCATATAAATAACACATTCAAAACCGCATCTTTCAAAATGCAATTATAAGTGCATCATTCAAATTACAACGTTCAAGAATAATAAATATGCAAAATTAAAACTGCATTATATTAATGCAGTTATAACTGCATTTTCTTAATGTAGTTAAATTCTATATTAAGGTCGAATATGCAGAATTATAATTGCATTTTCTTAATGCCGTTATAACTGTAATTTCTTAATGCGGTTGTAACTGCATTTTCTTAATGGGGTAAGATTCTGTATTAAGATCAAATGTGTAGAGTTATAATTGCATCATATTAATGCATTTATAATTGCATTTTCTTAATGAAATTATAATTGCATCATATTAATGCATTTATAATTGCATTTTATTAATGTGTTTAAATGCAGTTACACAAAGGGATAATACAAACTGCATTACATAAATGCAGCTAAAATTGCTATGCAGAATAATGATTTTTTAAAAATTTCATTTTTAGTTATCAACAATAGCTATCATTGGAAATTTTACTAAATTTATGATTTAATGGTGAAAACGACTTTTTAAATCTGATTAATTTGCAAGAAGCTATCACATTTTAAAGATTTTAACAAATGAGTTGGCGGTGAAGTTATTTCTTGGATATGATGTTAAAGAACTTAGGATCTAATTTACAAAAATTTAGTGATAGGGACTCGCTTTACGTTTCAAATAACAAATAGTGATCCGAAGTTAATATAATGGCAATTAGTAGATGATTCAAACTATTAGTATATATAAAACTTAAGCATTATATAATCGTCTCTATATTCCAACTATCAAACATTATACTATGAATTTTGAAAAAACAAAAATTTGAATATTCTTTTAACTCATGTACATCCATCTTTCACGGTTTCACACTATTGCACGTGCGTATATAAAATTGTGCAACCTTTAGAAGAAGCAAATCATTCCCTTGGATATTTAAATAAGGGAAGGTCTACTTAGACACAAAATGTAGACACAATGGATCTGCACCATTGGATTTCCCTCTGGTTTCCATCTTCCATATAAGGACAAAAATTCCAACGGCCGTGATTTTTTGTGTCCTCAATTTGTGTCTAATTTTGTATCTAAATAGCCGCTCCCTTTAAATAATACCACATTTAAGATTTCTAAGATTTGGTGAAATAATGACATAAATGAGGACAAAGAAAGGGAAAATTCATATATGATGCAACTAAATATGATATTCTTAACTAATTTTCAACAAATTAGAAAATGATGCTACATATAAGTAACTGTTTCGCAAAATTTTGGTGCATTGAACTTAACAACTATTTAGCTGATCCAAAATCAAAAGAAAATTCAAGTAACATCAGATCTATCACAGTATTTATTGTCAGATAATGCTAGGATAAAAATAAACAACGCATCATAATAAATTGATTTTATTTCTATACGACCAACAAAATATACTGTGCATCATCTAACATCAATGATAAAAAATGAGAGCTACATAGACTTGACAATTTTGATTGTCGCTTCATATACATATTTCAACTACAAAGTCGCTATATATTGTTTATAAAAAAAAATCTCTCATCATATACATGCAAGAGCTGGCTTTCACTGATCTCCAACCTCATGGAAACATGATTGTTGTACCCTTGTAAAATAACAGGCTATCAGCATCGCACATTGACTTTCATGCTGGGTAAAAGTAGGCCATCAATACCCTTATAAAATCCAACCCCTTATGTAAACAAATTACTGAAATAGTTGAGGATTTATGTTATTTGAGCACATTAAATCATACAAATCCAATACTACTTTTTCTTGGCTTTCAGTGAAAATAAATATACTTGAATGAACTAAATACGGTATACAAAGCTACTTATATTGTTGAATAATTAATGATTTGAACCTCTTAATTATTTACAATAACTCCCAATAAATATGAATATTAAACACAAGCTAGAAACTTTTTATTTCATGGATATACCAAATAAGATAGTCGAAGATTTAAGCATGTTAGTTATATACAACAACTCATCACTAAGATGCGGATAAAATAAATGATAGGGACTCGTGGCTCGTTTCTTGAAACCTGTAAGGATTTACGAGCATTACATTTTGATTATTTACAGTACCTCGCCATAAATATGTAGATTATTAGGCTAGGAGGGATTTATTTGATAGATATATAACAAACGTGTTAGTAACTATAAAAGGATCACTGGAATTTGAATATCTTAATTAGTTGTAGTAATTCACCATAAACATGCGTCATCTTATAAGTAATAAGAAAACCAATCAAAGTTAGTCTTACTCTCCCTTCCATCAAGCACTATCCTCATCAACTCCATTGCAACCATTTCCAACATCATTTAACTCGACCGGGAGCAAAATTTCATCGCTCCATTTACTGATAATTTGTAAGAATGCAAATGTAACGATCCTGAATTTTTATTTAATTTAAATTAATAATTAAATGAAATTTTGAATAAAAATTTATAAAGTTAATTGTAAATAGTGATGTGAGTTTCCCCGAGTTCAAATATATTCTATATAAATCATTTAAATTTTTAAATATTATGTATATATGTATATATGTGAATATATATATATATATATATATATATATGTATATTTGGGTATATATGAGTCAATTTGAAATTATAAAATCTTGAGTGTATATATATATATATTTTGATTTGAATTTAAATCTTAGATGAATGGTTTAATAAATATTTGGGTTATAAAATAAATTAAGAAAAATATATATATATAGTAACTCATAAATAAATTTTAACGACATGTTAAAATAGAAGTTATTCATACTATAAAGTAATAAGACAAAGCAGTGGAACAAAACGTATATATGAATTAACTTGCAAAACAAACCAGCTATATTTAAACATTAAAACAAAATGTGTGAGCAAATAAAATGAAGAAGCAAGACAAGAAAACAAGTAAACATATAAACGAAGTATTCAAACAAAAGAAATAACATACAAAGTAGAAACCACATATTTATAAAATTATGTAAAATATAAAACAAAAGAAAGAAACAAAATAGAATATATTGGTACATATATAAGTTAAAGTTTATAACCAATAACAAAACAAATATATAAGTATGCAATTCAAATATAATGCAAGGAAGAAACAAAGTAAAGTGATTAAAGCATAACAACACAACATTTATAGAAATTTATTTTTTTCATTATAAAATAGAAGACAAAACAAAATAATATCATGTAGCCTATGAGTCGAAATGCAAACAAATGGGAATATAGATGTGCAGGCCCAAAAGAACAAAGAAAATAATAATAAATACTAGTGTGAAACCAAAACAAGAAAGAGAAACAAAGAAAAGCAAATGAAGCTATGCATGTAGACTGAGGAATAGAGCACTAAGCAATTAATGCCCTTACCTTAGTACACAATATAATACATCTCAGCCCATAATGTAAGCATAGCTGCCATTAATAAAAATAAAAATAAATGAACCTGTTGTACTAACTACAGCCTGCATACTTCTCTTTATATACATCCACTTCTTCATTTCATCAGTTTAGTCCATCATAAACAAAAATAAAGTGGCATCATTTCAAAACTCAAACAAACTACAACCAGAAAAAAAATGAGTAAGCTTTCTTTCTACAAAATTTAAACAACATCATTTTTGTTCAATATGGAAATGGTTACTGCAAGCAAATCTAAAACAACACTTCAAGTTTAAACAATACAAACTCAAGAACAAGCCAGAGATCAAGAGAAAAGGAGGTTTCAGCTTGAAGATTCAACAGTCTGTTTCAAGTGGAGAAGCTCTGTCTTCTTCTTCCTCTGGAAATACAGTGAGTATCATTATTTTAAAATTTTAAGTATATGAATATGGATTTAATGGTTAAGCTCTGAAATAAGTATGCCTTGCCTATATGTATATTTCTGTGTATATGTATGGATGTTTGGTTATTTGTTGTAACCTCTATAACAATCTGTTTCTTTCTTCTGGTTTTAAAGAGTTTAAAACAAACAAAAAATTTCAAACTCTCCATTTAATCACTGCGAAACTATGGCGTTCAAAAACCAGCTAGTTTAGTTTTAAACATTATCTAGTTTTTAAAACAAGTTATGGTATTCTAAGTTTAGAAAGGGTACTGGAAACAGGAAATACAGTTAAAACCTTAACTATGTGATAAATTCAAACATCATGAATTGTCGATTCAAGTTTACAAACTGGTTGCTTAATCAAATTTAGGATTTTTAAAATTCGAATCATATTTTTTTGTAATAGAATGACTGGGCATTACTGTGTTGAACGAAAAATGGGTTTTTGTCAAGATAGGGTGGTCGGAAGCACTAGGTTGGTCGGGGCTGCGTGAAGTGGTGGAGGAGCCTACGGTGGTTACGGGAAAAATGGGTGGTGGCGTCAGTGATGACGGGGGTGGCGATGGCCGTGGTTCAAAGTTTCTAAACCTAATTTGGACGTGGGGACTTGATTTGATTCGTTCGACCTTTGTGGTCGATCGAGTGCAACCGGACGTGGGTGGCTGATAGATGGGAGACAGTCGAGTTCGTGGCCGGTGGTGGAGGTTTTCTGGTGGTCGGTGGAGGTAGCAGCTGCCGTTGACAGGTTTGGGGGGTGTTGAAGCTGGTGTGTTTCCAGGTTTGGAAATATAACTAGATTTTGATTCGTGCTGTCGTGATGGGTGCTGGGTGATGGATTGAGTTGAGGGGGTCAACGATGACTAGATGGCGATGAAAGTGGTGGCCAGGACATCAGCGGTGGATGGTGCAGGTACACACGTGTTTGCGTGTATCAGTGATTATGTTTGGGTGGTTATAGTTGGGAAGGGAAGATAACTCGAAGGAAGTATCGAGTAATATTGGTTTTGGCTCGAGTCTTAACTCGAGTGCGTTCAGTTGTGCGCCGGGTCAGATAAACATTTAAACAAAATTTTGAAAAAAAATACTCACACGGGTTGGTTTGGGGAAAGGCTCGAAGCAGGGCTCGGGTAGAACGTGGATTTCCTCGGGTTTGACTCGGGTAGGTATAAAAACAGTTTTTGAAATTTTAAAACAAAATGCAAGTTTTAAACATTTTTAACTCATTCTTTTAAATACTTGTTTTATTTAAGTATGGGATTGGTTTAAGGTTTAAAAGTAAATTATTTTAATTTAATTAAGTTTTACCTAAAGATTTAATTAAAAGGATTAATTAATTAAAGATTTAATTTATGTGATTGGATAAATTAATGTGATTAATTAAAGATTTATTATTTAATAATTTAAAGGTTAATTAAGTACTGATTACAGATTAATTAATTTGTTAAGAGTTAATTTATTAATAATGAATAATTAAAGGATGACTACTTAAACATATAATTACTTAATGTAATTGATAAAAGGGTTTTTACTTAATGGAATTAAAGGATAATTACTTAGTGTAATTACATTAAAGGATAGTTATTTAATAATTAAAGATCGATTGCTTATAAATTAAGATTTATGAATTAATGTTTAAAAAGTTAATTCATTTAAAGGATAATTAATTAATGAAATTAATTTATTAAGGTAAGTAAATTGAGGATAATTAAATAAATTTAAAGGTTAATTAATAAATGAAGGTGATTAAGGAATGATTTTTAATCAAAGTAATTAATTTAAAATAATTAATAAAATAGTAAATTAAATGATTAAAGCTTTATTATTTAATAATTAAAGGTTGATAATTAAAGGTTAATTGATTTATTATTAATGGATAATTAATAAATGATTAAAGAATAATTAATCAAAATGATTTGTAAATTATTAATGTTAGTTAATCAGGATTAGTAATTCATAAGAAATAAATTCGATTTAAATAAATCAGATAATTTATTGATCTTACCTATGGATATTTGGATTCTATTGGATGACTTGATTGGTTGATATTCCTGATTTATGATGCTTAGTATATATCCTGATTATGTTGTGATCTGTGATAAATTATCTGTGATGTAATTTACTAGCCGTGGCATATATATTGGTGATCTGTATATAACAGATAAGCGTTATAGTTTATATCGCTTATCAAATATATTGTTATATTTGATCTGTGATGGTTGAATGGTTATGCACTATTGTGTTAAACCTCTGGACCACACCATACACACACAATTATGGATTTCACGAGGAAATCGATTAAGTCACAGATTTTTGAAATAGTTTAAATTTGAATATTTGAATTCAAATGTTTTGGAAATGGAATCGGAATAAATGTGAAAAGCTTTTGGAATGGAATTTCAAAATAGAATTTATTATTTTTAAATTACTTGATTAAGTTTTGGAATTTAAATAAGTTGATTTAAATTTAAATTCAATACTTGAAATTGAATTCTGTAACCTGAAATTAGGGATTAATGATATTATACTAGTCATTATGAGTTAAATCATTTTTAAAGTATTATTTTTGGGAATTTGAATTTAACCCAAGGATTTCAACTCGTATAAATGAATCAGATTTCCAAATGAAAACTGTTGTTTTCAAATGATAAACACTTTTAGATAAAAACTGAGATTCCAGTTAATTAGGGGAATTTCAAGATTGAATAGAGAAATGATTTTCCTAAGTTATGAATGAATCCTTTTTGAAAGCTATGAATTAAATCTGTTTATTTTTAACAGATTTAAATTGATGATTTGTTTAAATCAAATTGAAATGAAATTGTTTTGAAGGCTATAAGTTAAATCTTTGATTTAAAGATTTAACGAGTTAAATCAAATTGAAATGAAAATTGATTTGGAAAATATGTGAATGAATCTTTTGTTTAAAAGATTTAAATGTGAAAATTGTTTAAACCGTTAAAGGTTGTGAAAATGAATCTTTTTGTTTAAAGATTGAAAATGGTAATTCGTTAAGCCATTTGAAGAAAAGTTTTGGGTAATAAGTTGTGACTTAATTGAAATCCCATATCCATATGTTTTGAAAATATTTTCGCCCACTATTCGGTTTAGCCGGGAAAGGACCGTTGTGTCGTATAACCCATTCCGAATAAGTGATTCGACGTTATGGATAGCATTTAAAGACCGATGATGAAGACCGAGTATTTGCGAGAACGATAGGATAACCTATCGATTGTCTCTGCACTGGGTAGCTCCTGGTATAGAGATTCCCTAAGTGATGGGAAATCCGATCGGGATTGTGAATATCCGGGTTGCAAGGACTTCTTTGTAAGTGCCTTCGGTTCTGTTCGATCCCGGAGCAGACTTGTATGGATAGTATGTCTGACATTACAAGTTGAGATATAAAGCCGATTTCTTTCAAATATATTTTTGTTGGTGGCGGAGAATTTATTCTTTTAGCTTAACACCCTTCTCTGAGACGTACGTGCTCAGAGGTTATATAGTTGAAGTTATCAGCGATATATTCCCAATTTGGTAATGTGACATGCTGAGTGTTGCTGTAAATGATCATTGTGTTGATTATTGTGATAGGATCGTTTATTTGATCGTCTATCTTGGTGATCATTTCTATGATCATTTGTTGACCCAAAGCATGGCTTTTGTATAAAGTATGTTTTTGTGGACGTGACTTCGTCGAGCCTCACACCTCGGAAATGGTCAAAACAGGAAAGATGCGGCAAGGTTATGAGGGGTAGCACCCTTTAGGGTATGTACATTTCCTTCTGGATAGAGGTGGTATCATGGTATGGAGCCCAGATATTTAACCTATGTGGTTACTACGAATTTATTACTTTGTGGTTGTTGGTTTTCGAGATCCCGTGAGAAAGGTCGTTTACGATCGGGGAATGGTGTGCTCGTGTCAGTAGTTACCCAGTTAGGGGTAACCCGGTCTTGTGTTGGCAGAGTTCCGGTTTGGTTCTCGGGGATGTCTTTCCAGAGGCATTCTCATGTGGCAATGGGAAGTTCCTTGGCCTGACCATTTGTTGGAAATCCAAAGAAACAATACGAAACTTGTACGGTATTAGTTGTAGAACCTATCATTCACTTATGGTGTCGCAACACTGTTTGGATGGTAGCTACAGTAAGCATACGATAATGGTCGTATGTTGGCTAAGATTTATATTCTACTTTCGAAATGAATTTTTCCTACACTATGCACTAGTAATAATATCAAGTGTTTCTTTTTAATGCGTATCAAGCATCTTTGACTATCATAAGGAGAAATCTCCTCCGATTCTGCGTTTGCATTGTGTGTGTGTGCGGGAGGCCTTATGGTAGTCTCATTTTTCAAAAGCATTGCGAATTGACTTTAAAATCTTTTGTTGATTGTTTAAAGATAAACTGTTTTTGTTGCTCACACCAGTCCCACGACTGATCCGGAGTTTATTGTTTCTTTCCTAAACTCTGGGTGCTCATTATTTTCTACACGAGCAGTCTAGAGTTGGGTTTTACAGATAGTTAGATATAGTGGATTATCTGGAGTTAGTTCAGTCCTTGGATCACACCAGTCTTGCTAAGCTTGGTGCAATGTTTGTGGGGAGTTCGAGCTATTGCTGGATTAGTTTTGGAAATGGAGTTACAGTTCCGATTTGGAGTTCTTCGTTGAAGACTATCATAGAGTTATTTGTTCCGCTGTTAAATGCTATCGTTTTCTTTTCCGCTGCTGTTTATTGTATCATATCTCTGATGTATATTGATATCTATTGGATTATCTATTGTATCAGATATTGTATCAAAGCTGTATATCAATGTATTATTCTTTTATTCCGCTGTGTTGTTTACTTAATGATTGTTATAAGCTCCGGCGAATCGGATGTGAACGGTCGAATCTACGGCATTCGAATACGATTTGAAGTATGGATGTCGATTTTTGAGCGGGCAAAATCCGAAACGTTACATGTGGTATCAGAGCTAAGGGTTGAACTTTAGCTCAGGAGTGTAACACATTAAGTAACTCATTAGAGATAGGGTGAAGTAAATCCTAGAATGAGTAATCCTTAAGATGTCAGTTTGAATGCCTCAGTAAATTCTCTTACTATCCACTGATAGTAAGTATGAGTGCAAGAAGAGAACGAGATAGAGGACAGGGAAAAAACGACTATAATTGGTCAATACTCTGTAACAACAGTGGAAACAATCTTTCTCTATCAATTTTCTTTGATTCGTTTCCAAATTCTTTTGATTTCTTCGTACCAGCTACAAGAAGAAGTTTCGGTGCGGTGATGCTCTACGAATCGTTGTAGAAAATTCTTACTTCGTATCTTCATCGATTTCTTATCAATTTCTGATTTAAACTTTAATGAATTTGAAATTTAGAATTAAAATTTTGAATAAATTGGAAATTTTAAATTGAGTTAAAATTGATAAATAGAATATGAAGGATAATTTGAATTGAATCAATAAAACGATTTTGTTTAAAACCAAAATTGAAATTCTATTATAATTTCTTGTATCTGTTGTTGATATTCTGATTTGGTGAGCCAAATGCAGAATTGATATCCAGTTTGATTTGAAAAGATATTTCTTCTATCTTTCGTCTATCTCTGTATTGTTTTCGTGCCTGCGAATTTCGAGGACGAAATTCTTTTAAGGGGGGAAGTCTGTAACGATCCTGAATTTTTATTTAATTTAAATTAATAATTAAATGAAATTTTGAATAAAAATTTATAAAATTAATTGTAAATAGTGATGTGAGTTTCCTCGAGTTCAAATATATTCTATATAAATCATTTAAATTTTTAAATATTATGTATATATGTATATATGTGAATATATATATATATATATATATATATGTATATTTGGGTATATATGAGTCAATTTGAAATTATAAAATCTTGAGTGTATATATATATATATATTTTGATTTGAATTTAAATCTTAGATGAATGGTTTAATAAATATTTGGGTTATAAAATAAATTAAGAAAAATATATATATATAGTAACTCATAAATAAATTTTAACGACATGTTAAAATAGAAGTTATTCATACTATAAAGTAATAAGACAAAGCAGTGGAACAAAACGTATATATGAATTAACTTGCAAAACAAACCAGCTATATTTAAACATTAAAACAAAATGTGTGAGCAAATAAAATGAAGAAGCAAGGCAAGAAAACAAGTAAACATATAAACGAAGTATTCAAACAAAAGAAATAACATACAAAGTAGAAACCACATATTTATAAAATTATGTAAAATATAAAACAAAAGAAAGAAACAAAATAGAATATATTGGTACATATATAAGTTAAAGTTTATAACCAATAACAAAACAAATATATAAGTATGCAATTCAAATATAATGCAAGGAAGAAACAAAGTAAAGTGATTAAAGCATAACAACACAACATTTATAGAAATTTATTTTTTTCATTATAAAATAGAAGACAAAACAAAATAATATCATGTAGCCTATGAGTCGAAATGCAAACAAATGGGAATATAGATGTGCAGGCCCAAAAGAACAAAGAAAATAATAATAAATACTAGTGTGAAACCAAAACAAGAAAGAGAAACAAAGAAAAGCAAATGAAGCTATGCATGTAGACTGAGGAATAGAGCACTAAGCAATTAATGCCCTTACCTTAGTACACAATATAATACATCTCAGCCCATAATGTAAGCATAGCTGCCATTAATAAAAATAAAAATAAATGAACCTGTTGTACTAACTACAGCCTGCATACTTCTCTTTATATACATCCACTTCTTCATTTCATCAGTTTAGTCCATCATAAACAAAAATAAAGTGGCATCATTTCAAAACTCAAACAAACTACAACCAGAAAAAAAATGAGTAAGCTTTCTTTCTACAAAATTTAAACAACATCATTTTTGTTCAATCTGGAAATGGTTACTGCAAGCAAATCTAAAACAACACTTCAAGTTTAAACAATACAAACTCAAGAACAAGCCAGAGATCAAGAGAAAAGGAGGTTTCAGCTTGAAGATTCAACAGTCTGTTTCAAGTGGAGAAGCTCTGTCTTCTTCTTCCTCTGGAAATACAGTGAGTATCATTATTTTAAAATTTTAAGTATATGAATATGGATTTAATGGTTAAGCTCTGAAATAAGTATGCCTTGCCTATATGTATATTTCTGTGTATATGTATGGATGTTTGGTTATTTGTTGTAACCTCTGTAACAATCTGTTTCTTTCTTCTGGTTTTAAAGAGTTTAAAACAAACAAAAAATTTCAAACTCTCCATTTAATCACTGCGAAACTATGGCGTTCAAAAACCAGCTAGTTTAGTTTTAAACATTATCTAGTTTTTAAAACAAGTTATGGTATTCTAAGTTTAGAAAGGGTACTGGAAACAGGAAATACAGTTAAAACCTTAACTATGTGATAAATTCAAACATCATGAATTGTCGATTCAAGTTTACAAACTGGTTGCTTAATCAAATTTAGGATTTTTAAAATTCGAATCATATTTTTTTGTAATAGAATGACTGGGCATTACTGTGTTGAACGAAAAATGGGTTTTTGTCAAGATAAGGTGGTCGGAAGCACTAGGTTGGTCGGGACTGCGTGAAGTGGTGGAGGAGCCTACGGTGGTTACGGGAAAAATGGGTGGTGGCGTCAGTGATGACGGGGGTGGCGATGGCCGTGGTTCAAAGTTTCTAAACCTAATTTGGACGTGGGGACTTGATTTGATTCGTTCGACCTTTGTGGTCGACCGAGTGCAACCGGACGTGGGTGGCTGATAGAGGGGAGACAGTCGAGTTCGTGGCCGGTGGTGGAGGTTTTCTGGTGGTCGGTGGAGGTAGCAGCTGCCGTTGACAGGTTTGGGGGGTGTTGAAGCTGGTGTGTTTCCAGGTTTGGAAATATAACTAGATTTTGATTCGTGCTGTCGTGATGGGTGCTGGGTGATGGATTGAGTTGAGGGGGTCAACGATGACTAGATGGCGATGAAAGTGGTGGCCAGGACATCAGCGGTGGATGGTGCAGGTACACACGTGTTTGCGTGTATCAGTGATTATGTTTGGGTGGTTATAGTTGGGAAGGGAAGATAACTCGAAGGAAGTATCGAGTAATATTGGTTTTGGCTCGAGTCTTAACTCGAGTGCATTCAGTTGTGCGCCGGGTCAGATAAACATTTAAACAAAATTTTGAAAAAAAAATACTCACACGGGTTGGTTTGGGGAAAGACTCGAAGCAGGGCTCGGGTAGAACGTGGATTTCCTCGGGTTTGACTCGGGTAGGTATAAAAACAGTTTTTGAAATTTTAAAACAAAATGCAAGTTTTAAACATTTTTAACTCATTCTTTTAAATACTTGTTTTATTTAAGTATGGGATTGGTTTAAGGTTTAAAAGTAAATTATTTTAATTTAATTAAGTTTTACCTAAAGATTTAATTAAAAGGATAAATGAATTAAAGATTTAATTTATGTGATTGGATAAATTAATGTGATTAATTAAAGATTTATTATTTAATAATTTAAAGGTTAATTAAGTACTGATTACAGATTAATTAATTTGTTAAGAGTTAATTTATTAATAATGAATAATTAAAGGATGACTACTTAAACATATAATTACTTAATGTAATTGATAAAAGGGTTTTTACTTAATGGAATTAAAGGATAATTACTTAGTGTAATTACATTAAAGGATAGTTATTTAATAATTAAAGATCAATTGCTTATAAATTAAGATTTATGAATTAATGTTTAAAAAGTTAATTCATTTAAAGGATAATTAATTAATGAAATTAATTTATTAAGGTAAGTAAATTGAGGATAATTAAATAAATTTAAAGGTTAATTAATAAATGAAGGTGATTAAGGAATGATTTTTAATCAAAGTAATTAATTTAAAATAATTAATAAAATAGTAAATTAAATGATTAAAGCTTTATTATTTAATAATTAAAGGTTGATAATTAAAGGTTAATTGATTTATTATTAATGGATAATTAATAAATGATTAAAGAATAATTAATCAAAATGATTTGTAAATTATTAATGTTAGTTAACCAGGATTAGTAATTCATAAGAAATAAATTCGATTTAAATAAATCAGATAATTTATTGTTCTTACCTATGGATATTTGGATTCTATTGGATGACTTGATTGGTTGATATTCCTGATTTATGATGCTTAGTATATATCCTGATTATGTTGTGATCTGTGATAAATTATCTGTGATGTAATTTACTAGCCGTGGCATATATATTGGTGATCTGTATATAACAGATAAGCGTTATAGTTTATATCGCTTATCAAATATATTGTTATATTTGATCTGTGATGGTTGAATGGTTGTGCACTATTGTGTTAAACCTCTGGACCACACCATACACACACAATTATGGATTTCACGAGGAAATCGATTAAGTCACAGATTTTTGAAATAGTTTAAATTTGAATATTTGAATTCAAATGTTTTGGAAATGGAATCGGAATAAATGTTAAAAGCTTTTGGAATGGAATTTCAAAATAGAATTTATTATTTTTAAATTACTTGATTAAGTTTTGGAATTTAAATAAGTTGATTTAAATTTAAATTCAATACTTGAAATTGAATTCTGTAATTTGAAATTAGGGATTAATGATATTATACTAGTCATTATGAGTTAAATCATTTTTAAAGTATTATTTTTGGGAATTTGAATTTAACCCAAGGATTTCAACTCGTATAAATGAATCAGATTTCCAAATGAAAACTGTTGTTTTCAAATGATAAACACTTTTAGATAAAAACTGAGATTCCAGTTAATTAGGGGAATTTCAAGATTGAATAGAGAAATGATTTTCCTAAGTTATGAATGAATCCTTTTTGAAAGCTATGAATTAAATCTGTTTATTTTTAACAGATTTAAATTGATGATTTGTTTAAATCAAATTGAAATGAAATTGTTTTGAAGGCTATAAGTTAAATCTTTGATTTAAAGATTTAACGAGTTAAATCAAATTGAAATGAAAATTGATTTGGAAAATATGTGAATGAATCTTTTGTTTAAAAGATTTAAATGTGAAAATTGTTTAAACCGTTAAAGGTTGTGAAAATGAATCTTTTTGTTTAAAGATTGAAAATGGTAATTCGTTAAGCCATTTGAAGAAAAGTTTTGGGTAATAAGTTGTGACTTAATTGAAATCCCATATCCATATGTTTTGAAAATATTTTCGCCCACTATTCGGTTTAGCCGGGAAAGGACCGTTGTGTCGTATAACCCATTCCGAATAAGTGATTCGACGTTATGGATAGCATTTAAAGACCGGTGATGAAGACCGAGTATTTGCGAGAACGATAGGATAACCTATCGATTGTCTCTGCACTGGGTAGCTCCTGGTATAGAGATTCCCTAAGTGATGGGAAATCCGATCGGGATTGTGAATATCCGGGTTGCAAGGACTTCTTTGTAAGTGCCTTCGGTTCTGTTCGATCCCGGAACAGACTTGTATGGATAGTATGTCTGACATTACAAGTTGAGATATAAAGCCGATTTCTTTCAAATATATTTCTGTTGGTGGCGGAGAATTTATTCTTTTAGCTTAACACCCTTCTCTGAGACGTACGTGCTCAGAGGTTATATAGTTGAAGTTATCAGCGATATATTCCCAATTTGGTAATGTGACATGCTGAGTGTTGCTGTAAATGATCATTGTGTTGATTATTGTGATAGGATCGTTTATTTGATCATCTATCTTGGTGATCATTTCTATGATCATTTCTTGACCCAAAGCATGGCTTTTGTATAAAGTATGTTTTTGTGGACGTGACTTCGTCGAGCCTCACACCCCGGAAATGGTCAAAACAGGAAAGATGCGGCAAGGTTATGAGGGGTAGCACCCTTTAGGGTATGTACATTTCCTTCTGGATAGAGGTGGTATCATGGTATGGAGCCCAGATATTTAACCTATGTGGTTACTACGAATTTATTACTTTGTGGTTGTTGGTTTTCGGGATCCCGTGAGAAAGGTCGTTTACGATCGGGGAATGGCGTGCTCGTGTCAGTAGTTACCCAGTTAGGGGTAACCCGGCCTTGTGTTGGCAGAGTTCCGGTTTGGTTCTCGAGGATGTCTTTCCAGAGGCATTCTCATGTGGCAATGGGAAGTTCCTTGGCCTGACCATTTGTTGGAAATCCAAAGAAACAATACGAAACTTGTACGGTATTAGTTGTAGAACCTATCATTCACTTATGGTGTCGCAACACTGTTTGGATGGTAGCCATAGTAAGCATACGATAATGGTCGTATGTTGGCTAAGATTTATATTCTACTTTCGAAATGAATTTTTCCTACACTATGCACTAGTAATAATATCAAGTGTTTCTTTTTAATGCGTATCAAGCATCTTTGACTATCATAAGGAGAAATCTCCTCCGATTCTGCGTTTGCATTGTGTGTGTGTGCGGGAGGCCTTATGGTAGTCTCATTTTTCAAAAGCATTGCGAATTGACTTTAAAATCTTTTGTTGATTGTTTAAAGATAAACTGTTTTTGTTGCTCACACCAGTCCCACGACTGATCCGGAGTTTATTGTTTCTTTCCTAAACTCTGCGTGCTCATTATTTTCTACACGAGCAGTCTAGAGTTGGGTTTTACAGATAGTTAGATATAGTGGATTATCTGGAGTTAGTTCAGTCCTTGGATCACACCAGTCTTGCTAAGCTTGGTGCAATGTTTATGGGGAGTTCGAGCTATTGCTGGATTAGTTTTGGAAATGGAGTTACAGTTCCGATTTGGAGTTCTTCGTTGAAGACTATCTTAGAGTTATTTGTTCCGCTGTTAAATGCTATCGTTTTCTTTTCTGCTGCTGTTTATTGTATCATATCTCTGATGTATATTGATATCTATTGGATTATCTGTTGTATCAGATATTGTATCAAAGCTGTATATCAATGTATTATTCTTTTATTCCGCTGTGTTGTTTACTTAATGATTGTTATAAGCTCCGGCGAATCGGATGTGAACGGTCGAATCTACGGCATTCGAATACGATTTGAAGTATGGATGTCGATTTTTGAGCGGGCAAAATCCGAAACGTTACAGCAAACCTAACCCTACCCCCATGCCTAGTCCCATGTCTGTGGCTACAATAAACACTTGCTTTTGATCTATACTCATAGTGAATATGCAAGTTGTCCTTCTAGCAGCCTAATTCTTTTAAAGATCAATTTGCAGCAAAAAACTGGACGCTCCAATAATATGTCTTTAACTGGTCGTAACCATGTTCTGTCTCATATCAAAACGACCCTGTTTATTGTATGTTTTCATAACTTACTTTTTTTTGCTAATTTATCATGTCGTTTTCAGTGGCGTATCAGGTCAGCAAAGCATTAGAAAAGAGGTATATATACAACAGTTATCTGTGTCACTGAACAACTTTGGACTAACATGCACATATCCCGATTGAATTCAAATAACCCAAATCTAAGAACCATTTTAGTAACTTTTGCACAATGAAATTAATGGTTTTTTTGTGAAACATGGACATTTAACTGATACGTAAGAAAAGTTATAATTAAAAGTGAAACATGAAATTTTTTCCACATGTTTTAAAAAGAAATTCTTCGGCTGGCAGCAAACCATTAAGCATGGCAAAGTACATAGGTAATGACCATGTGTAATAGTCGTATCAAAGGTATTGAAATGTTGTTTGGCTTATATTCCAGTTTGACGTGCACTACCAACATGAATGACCACACCTAATAAACATGAACTACCGATTTGACCTGACTAAGCTCAATCCTATGCATAGTCAAAGGACTTGCTGGTCCCAAGGGTACCAAATTTAATCATTTAAGTATCAAACACAAAAGATATCAATAAAATAATTTGTATTTCTTCCTTGTGCAAATTATGAATAAGACCAACAAAACATTTGTATTTCTTCCAAATGCTAAGAACACCTAAATACTTGCATTTTAGCCTAATATGATGACTATTTAATGTTCAAATCATACCCCTTAAATCGCTTATTAATGAGACATGGTGTTATCAATTATATTCTCTAATTTTAGGATGCTATCAGCCTATCAATTTTAGACATGGAACTATGTTTATTCTTGAAGTTATGGTAAAGATCCAAGCACCTAAGCATAACTGACTTTTTCTTTCAAATGAATATATATACATCAATATACTGAAACTTATAGATTACTATGAAATTACAATAAATGTTTCAAATGCACATGCTGATGTTATTATGTAACCATAAACAATAGGTAAATAATTGCTACCTTTGTAAGTAAAAAGGCAATAATTATGACAAATGGTAACTGAAAGAAATCAATTAGAAACATACAATTTGACTTTACAATGTATAAGGATGTACAGGAAACTTACTTGAAACCAATGAGAGGATGCATGGAATCAAATATATTTTTCGAGAATCCATATGGGGTCATCAATAAGTTGAACAAATGGTCCAATTTTGAACTGCCCTATGGTCTTGAGTAGAAGAGAAATAATATAAACCACTTATCTTTCCACTAAAATTCCAATAATTACATATACTAAAACATAGTATCAACCAAGTTGATTCTAGTTTACAGTCAGACTAACATAATGAAAGTAAGAGTGAATGCGATAATCAAATGAAAATTAGTTCAGAAATGAACTGAAATGAGCACATCAACTGATTTGTCACCATCAGTATCCTAACTCAAAGGATATGGAAAAAAAATATTGTTTTAATATAACTACATGAAAAAAAAATGATATCTTACTTGTGCAAAAAATTCAGAAATATCAATGTTTAAAAATCGATGGGGAGTATCAATATGTATATATATTTTTATGAATCGAGATCATTGCTTCATATACTATATGATGCAATAGGAAATCAATTGAACTGAAAATTTGGTTTATGGAGAACAATGGTATGATTTGTTTATGGAGGTTATTATATTACGGTAATTTATTAAAATTCCTCTTTTAGATTCAATATATATGTGGAGAATAACTAAAATTACAGCCATAATAGGTCTATTGCATTGAGTAAAAAAAAATTTAAATCGTGTTGTGAGATTGTTTAGTTTTAAGAATAGAATGCATTAGCCTCGTTATGATCTTAATATTTTTTGTTAAACTTCTCAGAATTTCAGAGCACCCTTCTCTCATAGTACATAAAACCTAGTTTAGAAAATTGATCTCTAACTGAATCTAGTCTCTAAAATATAAAACTTAATCAACATAAATATTATTTTGATAAAAACAACAATTTCATAAATTACTTCACTTCTAACATTATTCAAATAATACATTTTAATTAAATATCATACCTAAAAAACATTTGACATCAAGTGCACGAATAAGCATTCCAGCATAGGAACCATGGAAAAAACTCATGCAAAAACCAATAGAGATGAACAATCAGTGAATCGACGATACTCACCACTGTAGTTAGCAGATTATTAAATCTATTTAGCTGACACATGTTACGCTTTTAGATGTGTGATATCTGTTTTCTTATTTAAGTAATAGATAATGGATCAGTTGAGTAAAAGTTAGATATATTCGGGTTAAATTTGTTTCTCTAAGGATTAAAGCTTTATTGCACATATGGATATGCTTAATTCATGAATATGGGATGATGCATGCATGATTACTACATAATTATGTATGATTAATATATATTTTTCCATTTTGACATGGATCATTTTATTTTTTAAATTTATATCTTGTACTCCATTTTTAATGAAACTTTAAACAACTTGGAACATCATAAATTAGTCAGATAACACCTGGCATTTGAAACATTTTTTTATCAAAATATAATGCTAAATTTTTCAAAATAAATGTTTCAGTGGATTATTGTTGATCAAGGTTACCGAACAGGGGTTCAAATCCTAAATCGTAAAGTTCAAATTTTAAATCGAAATGGGATTTAAATCGCAAATCATAGATTCAAAAGATCCATATTTTAAGGTTTGTAAACACTTTGAAATAGATTACGACGTTTGAACTTTTACATTTAAGCTTAAAAATTAGTTTTTTCTCTTGTTTAAAAAATAAGTAGAATTGAAATTGTTTATTTAAATAAGCTAATGAATATATAAATATGTAGAATCATTTCTCTCAACTTCGCTTTTGAATGAGTTTGAATCGGGATATATATAAATCGAATCGGAATAGGAGAGTTCTGATTCGAAACGATATTTAAATTGTAATATTTTAAGATTTTTGATAACAATGCTGTTGGTTATGAATTTGACTGCAAGTGTTATACAAAATGCATTCCCCCAAATCATAAAAGATAGTCATATTTCGACCATACTTTAGTAACGATCATTTTCCTTTTATCCAATAGAAAGTAGGAATTCAACCATGGCACAGTAAAAAGTGATGCATGTGCAAATTCATGCCAAACATAATTTCCTGATTGCTTTGTGACATATATAATATAAGCATAAACGCATACCAATATTTTTGACATATATATACTCATGTTGGTGTCAAAAAAAAATCATCAATTGTTTCCAAAATATATAAAAAAGTCTATATTAGTTTCATAGTTCTCTAAATAACTAAAATTTGCAATCTAACATTTTGTTGACTGAATACTTGATATTAGGTAACTAAATGCAGCATAGTATATGCAATATGAACTTTTGAAAATGTATTCATAATTAGTACATATACTAAAATAATCACATGTATGCATCCAAAAAAAAAAATGAAATCGAAATTCCCACTACAAATTCCACCTTATAATCATGTATAATAATAGTCAATGATAGAGAAGAGCGCAATTTCAACAATTATTATCCACTTTTATAATACTTACTTCTATCATTGTGAATTCATTTATATATCTGTGTGTGTGCATGCACGCACATTGTGTGTGTGTGCATTCTTTAGCATATGAGATATCTTCATCATTTCCAAATGTTGCCACTACGAGTGAAATCATGAGATTAGGTAGCTTTTCATCTTTAAAATATATGGTTTAAAAATTATAATTATCTATAACATGCTTAGAAAATAAGCATTACTAGGAGCTCCTAGATTTATAATAGAGTTTGTATATTATAGGAAATAAGAATGGTGCAAATGTTTACCGATGTCCATTTGTTTTCCCGTTTGTCTAAAATATTATTATGTATTATTTAATTTTTATATCAAATTTTCGATTTAGTTTAGCATTGGAACATGAATTGCATTACATCCAAACTTATTCTATGCGCATCAAGTTGTTAAATAAATCAGAGCTACAAAAACAAACAAAATAGTCAAACACATTTTGCATATTTTTACTTGTTAGTGAATGAACTCCATATAATAAAAAAATTAAGACTTTTCACAATTTTTATTACATATTTCCTATGAAATCATAAAAAATATACTACTTGACAATAATACATTCTTAATTCGAATAGATAATCTAAGAAGATGTGTCATAATGAACCTACTATCACCAACATGAGACATTGTTTCCTATGTAGAAATACATTAGGCAATATAGTACTTTTATTCGTTTATTAAATTCAAATCATTAATCCATTAAAATCAAAAGAATCATGAAAATAATTATTTCTTCTAAAAATGTAAAATCCCTTAGATGGTCCTAAGGCTAAGGCTGTAATCACAGATAATTTTCTTTATTGCTAGTACCGTACATAGTAAATTACAGATTAGAACTCAATTTCTGTAATCTCCAGTAGAGCATCATGTGAAAATGGAACGTTTCTTTGATTACTTCATAAAAAGCGTATTCTCCTCCCCTAATTTATCAGAAGTAATTCACAAAAGCATATGAAGATGATTCCCTTATTAAAATTAGACAAAGAAAATTAATTGATTTTGGATTCAATTACCTCAACAGTGGCCACAAAATCAATGTCATAAGGGGGGGTTCCATGACTTCATCGTCGTTGGAGACATTGAGATTTAGGCGATTCTTGCGAGCATCGCGATGTTGTTTTTGTGGAGACATGATTCGTTGGTCTGACTGAGAATGTCGATTTGGGATTTCTCACATTTCTATGTTTTCTTTCACTATTTTTTGAACTGATATTAGGCACAGAGAGAGTAAATAACTGTCAAATAGATATGGTAAAGAAAGATGAAATGTACGTTTAAAGGAATGCTAATTTTTCCAATTGTTTCTTAAGAAGAATGGACACATGTCAAATAACCATAGTGTGGATTCTCTTTTCCTATTTAAGTAACAGATTCAAGCTAGATGTGATTTACTTCACGACATATTAATCTTAAGTACTCTAGTTTTAGTTGGTTCTTATTTTCTCTCCATTTAGCTTGCAATTTGTTTTCAATGGAGAAATTATTAGAAAGTAACATAATCATAGAGACCTAAACTTTTTGATCTTGTAATGATCCAGATTTTTCTTCATTGATTTTGAATATTTAAGTGGTTTTAAATATGGATTTGGAATATAATTTTATTTTTGGAAGGGATTCTCAACCCCCTACTCTGGTGCATTGCCCACGAGGAACTACAAGTGCTCAAGTTCTAGAAACTGGACCCGGAATGGTCCAGGATTTGGACATCGACCCAGAGAGGTCATGGACATGGTTATTGGTTGTTAGATATGGGTGGATTAGAACTCTATTGTCGAGTTCAGATGGTGTAACGCTAAAAATGTACGCTAACACCCCAGTGAGAGTTGTGATATAGCGAAAGCACCACCCGTTGGTACGGGAACTAAAAGCAAGAAGAAAATGGCAGAAAATAGTAAAGAGACGGCAATTTTTATAGTGGTTTGGCTCAAAGTCAAGCCTACATCCACTTAATCTCTTCTATTATTGATTTGATTACAAGTTTCACAATAATTCTTCAATTACAATGCCATTAAGGCATGTAGTTAGAACTTTAATGCAGAAAAACTCTTTGAATTCATGTTGAATGAACTTGATCTTTTCCCCAAGGTTCTTTGAAGTGTCTTTGGCATTTGAAGTGTTGTAGAAGTCGTGAAAACAGCAAAGTCTTGGCCTTCCCGAAAAAATCCTCCCCCCAATGTGGAGTAGGCGGGGTATTTATAGGGGAGTTTCGGAGTTAGGTCGTGTGGTGTCATAGGTCGTGAGCGACCTAGGGAGTTGCGACCTAAGAGCAATCCCGAGGTAGCATAAGTCATTAGCGACTTAATGGAACCATCCTGTATGAGATATATGCTGTGAGCGACTTAGCATGTGTAGCACAGGAGTTATCTCGGTTTGCTAAGGTCGTAAGCAACCTAATGGAAGAGGCAGTGCGCATGCGGCTTAATTCTGAAGCTTGCTAGGTCGTTAGGTCGCTCTTTCCTTAACTTGTTAGGTCGTTGCCTTCATTGAGTTGTTAGGTTGCTAGGTTGTTGGAGCTCCTTAAGTCGTTGAGTCGTGTCATGTTGAGCCGCTCTGTGCTTTAGGTCGTTGGGTCGTGCCCTGCTATAGGTTGTTAAGTCACTTATTCCCTTAGATCGTTGAGTCGAATAAGTCACTAAGTCGTGAATAAGAGAGGTATTAACGCTTTCCCCTCGAAGTACACGCCTAGGGGTTAGGTCATGTGCTTCGATGCCTCTTAACTCACGCTATCCTGAGTCGCTAAGTCGTGAGCGACTTATGAGAGAGCTAGGTCGTTCGCATCGATTCGAGTTCCATTGCCGCTGTATATAAGTCGCTTAGGCCGCTCCTTCTTCTCTTTACCTGCTCTAACACTCTAATCCGCCATTGAAGAATCTCCGAGCTCTCGAAGACGAATTCAAACTAACCAGTCGTTGATCATCTTCACCATCACATTACGTAAGTGAATCCGATCATTATCCAACCACGACCATCACTGAATCATGAATCCCCCATTTTCCGACCCTAATCTGATTTCATGTGTCGCGTTTCGCCACGAGTCATGTTACTATCGATCTTTGATCGTCATTGGACATGTTGTCATTGTAATTCATGAGAACACAGTAGTGCATCAGATCTACGATGGATCTGAGGTGATTTGAATTGGTCTTGGATGATTTGGTGGTGTGGAGATATGATGAATTTCATTGTGGAGATGCTAATGGGTTATCGGGTTAGGGCGAGTTAGGAAGTGCCCGACTTAGGAGCTTCGAACGACCTAGGACTTAGCAGTTTGGACATGAATTGCACGACTTAACTTAGTGAACGACTTAAAGAATCAACACGACCTAATTTAACCCGTAGCATAGCTTTAACTCGTAGGAACATGACTGATGAATTGTCAGAATTTGACAGAACTTGATTGAATTTCCAACTTGAACTGCCAGAATGAACTGCTTGAACTTGTTGCACTCTTTCATAGTTTGTATTAACTTTTAAGCTAACAACCTGCTAAATACAACATTTGTAAAAAACTAGGGCGAATATACTGCCATTGACTGCCCACATCGAATGACAGATTAGTCGATAAAGAATAATCAACTTAAGGGAATTGTGTGAACGAAATGCTATGAATTAACCAGTTCAAGTGAAATATTAAAGCAAAGCTAAGTTAATCAACTAAAATTGATATGTTTGCATAAACACTGTACTTGGACTTAAAATAACAAGCCCTGAAACTTTATAATCGACAAACGCTAACTAGTTTAATTCTAGTTATATTTGCTTGTCATTTTATTAGTTTTGCACAATACTTCACACTTTTAGGAAACGTGCACCTTCATATTTGAATATCCAGTTCCTTGTGTAGAATGGCTTCTCAACAAGTGCAAGAAGAGATAGTAGAGCGGGCTGATGAGGTTTTCCCAATGGCTGACCATTTGGAGAATCCTCTGGAAAGAGTTTCAACTACATTGAACCAACGGGCATTCATCCAGCTATGTACTCAATTCGGCATTGCTGAAGCGGATGCTCTGCTTCCTGGGGTAAATGACACTGCCGATAGGCCGCCTTCTGGCTTCATTGCAGTCAATCGTCAAATGTGTTTGAATGGAGCTATTCCCCCCTTCAACGATTTTCTTAGAACACTTCTCATTCGACTAACTATTTCTCCATTCCAGTTGCACCCTAACGGCGGGGTTGTGCGTACTATTTAGGAGGACGCTTAACCGCCTCCCAAGATTTGAGGAGATCTGCTATTTGTGTTCATTTGGGAGGAACAAAGATCACCCTTCCATTACTCTTGTAAGGAGTGGAAGAAATCGTAAGCTGATTACGGATCTGCCCGAGAGCGCTCATGGGTTTTTAAACCAGTTCTTCTTTGTCCTTTACCCTCCAGGATTCTACGGTGTCTGGAGAGTAGGAAGTGAAACTACCTATCTCCGTTTACTTTATTTATGAGCCTTTCAAAATTCGAGTAGTCAAGTGCTAACTTCATTCTTTACTTTGCAGCACTTCCTCCTCCCTCTAAAGATTCTAGTCACAAATCGACTTTCGAAAGATTGAGTGTCGTAGCTATCGATGAGAGAAGTATTAAGTTTCTACTGAAGGACGAATTTTTGCACCAATTCAGACTCTTGCACTCTTCTCGATTTATTCAGTCTCATGACGCCCCCAGTTCTCTAGCAGAAGCTTCAGATGCCCCAGCCTCCGTAAAGGAATTCGCACTAAAGGAACCTATCGTAGAGGCTTCATTAGTGAAATGCTCCAGTTCCGTTGACGGTGTGGGATTATCTGGAAAATCTAAACTTCCCCTAGTTATTGAAGAAGAGGAATTTCCTCAACATTCTGGGAAGGCTACTGGAGAAGCTGATGAGGGAGCTGAGAAAGAAAGTTCCATTACGAAGAGTGTAAAGCGTGCTGATGAGGGCACTGCTGATATGACCCATTCTGTTGGGCACGATGGTGATGATATCTTTGGAGGACTGAGCGATCCTATGGTGATTTCCCACGAGCTCTTTAAAGATGACACCACCACTTCTAAGCTTGTTTCTCCAGCAATCGAAGCGACATCCGTTTTGCGATCAATTCCATCAACCCAAGAGTTGACCCTACTGCAAAAGCCGACATCACTCCTAAGCCAAAGAGTGGTTTGTAGCTTGACGCGCGTAGTTCGCACGCTACACACACACTTAGGATTTTTGGCAATTATGCGCACTTAGCTTCTTTATTTCGAAGATTTCTAAATTTTGTCTCTTCTTCACTTTCAGGTTCTCCCATGGTACGCAGCAGCTCATATTACGATGACTTTCAACGCTATGTGAGGTGTGATTCTTATGACCCCAGGCACTATCTTCCTGCGCCTAGGGAGACTGATGAGGAAAGAGCAGCTAGGAAAGCTCGCGAAAGGCAGGCTTATGAGGGGCATTATGGAAGAAGAGACGACCGACATGACTCTTACCAGAGGGATGATGACTCTCATAAGAGAAATTCTCATGACGATAAGGGGAAGAGTCATGTAGCTGAAGATTCAAGCTTAGTGAAAAGTCTACATCTGAAATTTCTAAAGTGCCTGCTGCTTCTATCTCTCTAGACATCCCTCCTAGCTCTCCTGCCCTTAAAAGAGCTGAAATTCAAGCAATCATTAATAGGCCTCCTTATCAAGTTGAGAAGCCTCCGTCTGCACTCCAAAGCCGATTTCTGCATTGGTGTTTGAAAGGAGTACGTTTTGATTTGGACTTGGTTCCAATTGATAAGCAGGCCATGTTGAGAAATCTCGACGCTGTCAAGCTTGATATTGAAAGAATGTCCGGCTGGCAAAAACTAGTTGATGAGCTTCAAAGAGTAGATCGTTTAAATCTCGAGGCTATGCTGACCATGGAGTGTGATAAGTCTGAGTGGCAAAAAGTTCTTGATCGGCATGATACGGAGATGAAGAGCATCACCGCCTATAACGAGAAACTTGAAGCTGAAATCAAGAAGCTTAAAAATGATTTTGCCACCTCTTCCACTTCTTATACTCAAAAGGAAGAGGTTCTTCAAAAGCAAGTAGGAGACGCCCACGCTGCTCAACGAGATGCTGAGGCTAAACTTGAGGCACAACAGAAAATCGTGGAAATCTACCGCAATGATGTTGCTCAGCCGCGGGAAAAGACTAACTCCCAAGATTTGGAGATTGCAATGTTAAAGGCCCAGCTTTCTAAGGCTGAAAAGGAGCGTGACGAGGCCATCGCTGGAAAAGCAGCAGCTGAACAATCACAGGAGGCGACTAAGGCCAAGTCAGCTCCACTCTATTCGAGTTTTATATTCACAGCGTCTTGGGACGTGGCAGTCTTTCATTTTTGGGCCCAAAGATAAGGTTACCCTGGTTGAAGTGTGGGAGACAGCAGTTGAAATGCTTGGAGGCGCTGGCTATACTGAGGAGGATCTTGAGGCTTATTATTTGGATGATGAGGGCCGTGCCGCCCTTGCCGGAGGGAAAGAACAACTTGCCAAGGAACGAGCCGAAGCGGCGGAAGGAGAGCATCTAGGGAAGGCACCTTTGGCCGACCCAACTCGTCCTTTGGCTTCGGTTGACATCGATATTATTGGATCCAGTTCCCATTCTCCGCCTTTTCTGCCGAAACCGAAGCTACAACTGCTCATGCCGAAGACAAGGCCCAAAAAGACACGGAAGCCCAAGATTTTGAAATTGACGTGATAAAGCCAATCTCTCCAGGTAACTTCAATACTGATCCAGCTCAAGTGGACTACTCGTTTACTTCACATAAGCTCGATGAACTTCTTGCTTATTACTTAAACCTCGACGTGCCACTATCTCCTCTCTTTGCGAGAAATACTGATGTTTAACTCTTCTTCTTCTATAGTGAAAACAACAAGTGTTGTATAGGCTTCGCCTCCTCCAGCTGTTGCCCCTCCACTTCTTCAAGTTACTCTTCTGCTTCTCAACCGGCGTCGCAAGAAGAACAAATAGGAGCTCTTCAAAGCTTAGATGACCCGGCCGCTTCACAAGAGCAGAGAGATGAAGAACTTGAGGAGGGTGAGAGGACCCCGGAGAAATTTACTGCCGATGATACAAAGCTGATTGATCTTATCACTCCGGGCAGCGAATCTTCTTCAAAGAAGAGGGGAAAGCGTGGAACTTCGAAGAAGAAGAAGAAGAAGAAGGGCACTTCTGCTGGCGATGAGAAAGCGGAAGAGGACCCAATTGCACCTCTTTCTCCTTTGTAACGACCCGTAAAATTTTGCTAATTTTTAATGGTTTTATTTAGCGTATTTAATTTGATTTTTGAGAAATTTTAAATAATAAAATTTTGTAATAAAATTTTACATTTGGATTACGTATAGTTAAATGTGGCAAATGATAAATTTTCATCAAAAATTAAGGAAGTATATTTTAGGGTGTGATTCTGTTTAATTTAAGTCAGTAATAATTGATGTTCATAAAATAATTTATTTTGGGAAATTCAAGACACAGCTGTTTTATTTGCCATCATTTCTTTTATTTATTTTCAAACGGTTCATTTTGCCTTTATAACGTGTCCTTCAATATTTATTCTTACTGTCCAATCAAGCTATTAATTACTTTGATTGTTTCTAAAACCGTGTGTAGCTGTTACTTTTTCTACCGTTAAAATTTCAATTGCTTAATAATTTTTCCAATTCACAGATAGACTTCCCCATTCCTAGCCATTAATAAACTTTGAAATCATCGCCCTTGCCTTTCGTTATTCCCCATTTTATAATAATAATTGAAATTTATAACCGTTTCAGTATATAACTTTTACACGTTTTATACTCATTTAATTTCAGCAGTCCATTGCCTTTAATTTTTAAACCGTTCCATTTTCTTCCCAGGCAACAGCTCACATTCCATTTCGCTTATAAATCAGTTTCCACTTTTATTCACCTGCTCATCTTTTCTTCGATCTATCCGTTTAATAGTTATATATAAGTTATAATACGTTTCCCTAATTCATCTCCTTTCCTTTTTTCATTGACATATTAATTCTGGGAAGTGGTTAATTTAAAAACCTATCTTCCCCCTCATTTCTTTAAACTTTCAGCTAAATTTTAGTTTGTGACCGTTGTTGTACATTTCATTAAAGAGGTACGTTACCTTATTAATCTCTGGAATTTAAGGGTGAAAATTTTATTTTTCTAACCTTTCCTTACCTACGCTCCCTGTTTCCACTTCTTTCATTATGACCGTTCATTATGTATATATACACCACAGCTGGAAAGTTATAAACGTATAAACTTAGATACGTTTTGTATTTATTAAAAATTTAAAGCTCACCTTAAATTATGCAAAGCGTTTTTCCTCTGCCTTTATAACTTTGGGTTTATACCTACTGTTGCTTCCTCTTCCTCCCTGAAGCCTATTTTCTTTCTTTCCCAAGTTGTTACAGCGCCTCTTCAAGGCCATAACCGCATACCCCTATCGCCATCACCCATCAGACACTCCTCACCACTAGCTTGCATACGTTTGCATATATTAGGTATAGTACTTATGTCTGTTAGCATATATATATCAGTGAATTTGTTACATGGGTTATATAATCTTGGGTTTCCCTGTTTCCAGTTTAATAATATATTATACAAATTTTGCAACGTCTATTATATGGTTTATATATATATGTCAAAGTTATTCTTTTATATATATAAATGTATTTGTGTATATATGTATATATGCTGTTATATTAGTTTATAAAATAAAATTTTCCTTTTTCGGCTGTTGTATGTAAAGATGCTTTTTGATCTAATTTGTTTAAGCCTAGTATTTTGTTTTTTATATAATATTTTAAACGTGAATTTGATTTAAGTGAAGCTGTTCGTATCATGTTATTAAATGAAATAATATAAGGTGATTTAAAAATATATATACTTTTTTTTGAATCTTTTGGGGTTTTGTTGGTTTTGTTATATATTACTCTTTCTTAATGCAATGTACTGGAAACAACAAAATAGGTGAGTGAGAAAAAGAACGAAAACCATATATATGTATATATATATATATATATATATATATAAGCATTCGAGTTTATACATTTTGTCGGTAAGTATATGGTATTTATAACGGTTTTGAAAGTAAATTATAAGCATGTCTAAGCGGTTTATGTCGTAATGGTTATTTATTATTTAAATATAAGTATCACATGCGCAGGTTTTAAGTGTATATAGTATATTTATAATATAAAGTTTATTAAGTTGTAAAAGTTTATATAGTTTATATTTTATAAGATAAAGTTTAAAAGTTATATACGCGGCAGTTGATATATTGCAATGAACATACATTATATATAAGTTTTTATTTTAATAAGTATTATTGCAACATATATATTGCATATATGTTTGATTTTTTTATTGTATATGTGTTTGGTTTAAAAACAATGATTTGAAATGTATGTATATTAAATTTAGAATATGTTTTATATATGTAAATAGTTATATATAATTGTAAGTTCACTTATGTCATTCATCTTTATCGATCTAGTTCTAATTTGAATTCGATTTTTTTTCTCTTCCATTTATCAGCTTTGTTCGTCGTGCCTGTTTTCTTCGTCGAATCGGGTCTATCTAGCGTTGCTTTGGAATTCGTAACTAAACTTCATTGTCTATTCTCTTTAGCCTCGAAAGGTGAGCAATCACTCATGATTAACGTTCTTATATTTATTAAATTTAATTTCAATTCAAACAACAACTGAAGTATGCTGCTGTAGTTATTTAAATTGTTATATTTATGCTATTATCTATAACTGTTCACTTGTGCGATATGACACCATATCATATTGTTTATATTATACTGTTATTGATGAAATATGCATGTTGTTATATTATTATCATATCTGTTATCACTCTACAAGTGCCATGTTAGTATATTATTCACTATGGGTTGAAATGATACATACCCGAACAGACTTTAGGATAGGAGAAAATCGTTATGGGTTGAAATGATAAACCCAAGCAATTTTCATTTAATTGAATTTGGGATTACGGGTCGAAATGATATCCACCCGTATATATTTAGTGGACGGATTGAAATGATAAATATCTGTAGCACTTGACCGTATGATAGAAAATATATACAGACACCGTTGGTCCATATATAAATATTCTGAAATAATTTCTATGATTTTGGAAAGAAATATATGGTTAAATAAATATTGATTCTTAAGATGGAAATTATATATATATATTTAGTAGTAATATTTGATTTAAATTAGGATTGATTTAATACACATAATATGGTTAAGTATTTATGTAAATCTATATTTCAAAAAGATTTTCTTGTAATAAATTGAATAATTAAGATTGGGAGATAAATTTGGATTTATTAAAAATGGTATTTAAATAAGGATTTATTTAATTAAATCGATTTGAAATTATTAAATGGGAAATCTAAAGGTATGATTTTTATAACTGGATTTTTGATTTAAGTGATTTAATGAATATTTCATGTTTAAATAAATTAAAAAAAATATTGAGTAAAATGTAATTTAAGATTTCTTAAATGATATTGAATCAAATGAGGGAGCATTTCAAGACTAAATAATAATGAGGTTAATCGAGATCTTTATGAAACTGTTAAATTGAACATTTAAACATTAAAGCTTTGAACTATATTGGAATTTAAATGGGTTATTTTGAGATTCAGATCTGCACTTGAAATCAATATAGTTGAATTGTTATTTAGAAACTAAATTGAATAAAAATGAAAATTTAGGTTGAACTAAAATTTGAAATTATTATTTAGAAAACTAAATTGAATAAAATTTAGTTTGAAACATTGAAAACATTGAAAACAAATATATTTGAAGTGAAATGATATTTAGTTTTTGAATAATAAATAAAATTGAGATGACCACGGTGACATAGTGTATATTACTATCCTATAGATAGTTCCAGGGATCCTTAGAGGATGGTTATCCCAAACATCCTCTAAGTTAATTTTATTTCAGTTGATATTTTACTTGAGTTGGATTTAGTGATATAAGAATGTTAATCCTGACTCGAGCGTTTTGTGTTTTGCTTTACGCTCGGAACAGACTGAGTGATACAGCATTGAGACTCACCTTTGGAGTTTGGAGCTTCGCTTGGAGATCCAATTATCGCATAGCTTTCAGCACTTCCAGTTGATTCGTTAAGAGAAGTCATCTGTTGCATTGGAGACTTCACTGTATCTGGGATATTCTGATGTATTTTATTTCTAACTTTGTTATATAGTAGCTTCATGAACTACTATTTATTTATTCTGCTGCGTATTATTATACTACTCTGTATCTGTGATTCTGTGATTGATTTATTTACTGTATATGTTTTTGCCAAATTTAAATTAATAATTCGGTAATTTGAATTATTCGAGTCGGACATGTATTGTATTATTGTCGATTTGAATTGTCCAAAATAGCGAGTCGTTACAGTTGGTATCAGAGCTTTGGCTCTAGGCAGAACTTAGCATATGTGGTAAATTTATTTACAGAATCACTTCCGTTCGAGTTGAATCTTTTCCTTTTTGACTCGATTTCTTTTGAATTTTGGAATGTCCCTTGGTTCCGAATTCATTCTTGCCTCCTTCTATTTATATTCGTTTTATTCTGGAGTTTCCCATAATTCCACTGAATGTTATGTAAAGGGGGTGAAAACTCCTTTACAATTAGCATCGATTCACCGAAGATTTTTGTATCCTCGGTTTACGATGCTGCTATATCTTGATATGTCGAATTCTGTCTCTGGCAATCGAATGTCAACTTGCCTTAGAATTCCGCATCGATCATATTCCTGAAGTCACGGTTGACCCAGTTAAGGTCGCTCGCGATTTATATAAGTATATCCATCTTCTATTTCTGTAATTTAATTCTCTAATCGTCGATCGAGCCTATCTTCGAATCAGAATTCTATTTGATTAGAGTCCCTCTAGTTTGTATCTCTATCTTTGTTTGGAAATCCATTCTTAAATCATCCTTTGAAAATCGGGTTTTGTTTGTATTTTTGAAATGGTTTTATACCGGAATTATTAATTTGATAACTATGAGTTTATTCTATATATAAAAGTGAAAATGTTTTCGCTAAGGATTATACATCTATATATAAAACATATAAGAAATGTTATTCTATATATAAAAGTTTTGAAAAGATTTGAAATTTTGAAAATATTATAATAAAATTGATTTATATAAATATGATTTATAACTGAAAGGTTTTGAGTTTGAAATTCGAGAGATTGGACTACGGTATTTTTAGAAATTGGTTTAAGATTTTGAAATATATAATAATAAGATTTAAAAGTATTTTCTGAATAAGAAATGTTTCAAATGATTTCAAATGAGTTCCAAGGATTTTGAAAAAAATTCAAAGAAGTTTTCAAGAAAATAGAAGTCCAGAACTCACTTATGTCGCTGGAAAATAATTTCGATGATGAGTGCACGCATCATCGACATTGATTTTCGAGTTTCAGAGTAGGGAAGGGGTCACTTTAATAACTTCGCTATGCGAGTGGTTTTGTAAAACCATTGTTGATTTCAAATTCCGATGTATAATTGGATATTTTCGAAAGATATATGTATATATTTGAAACAATTTAAAGTGAGACCGGTGTTCAGTCCTCGAGTTTCGGATTTAATTTGGTATAATCCTACCTATTGAAATTGATTTATTGTTAATTTTCAACTCTTAAATTGGAAATTTGATTTCCCTAACTATTTTGAATGTTCGAACACTTCCAAATCGAGGTTAAATTTTCAAAGCTAAGAAATTTCAAAGAGGATAAAATATTTGATAAAGCATATAAGTTTAGTTTTGTATGTTTAAGTTTGAAACCTTTTGTTAAGTAAATGAATATGAATATTTTGAATTATACTAATATGGAATTTAGTTTGAAATGTTTTGAAAAAAAAATTAGTTTTAAATAATGGTTTTCAGAAAGGTAAATTGAATATTTCAAATAGAAATAAATAGTTTAAGGGTTTTAAAGGGATAATTATAAATTTGGAAACCATTTTGAGTATAATTGATTTAGAGAAAAATATTTGGTTTTGAAATTTGATTGGAATTAAAACCAGTACTTATATGGTGATTTTGGAAATGAATTTGTTTGACCTAAATTTTGTTGATTTGGAAATTTGGATTATTTTCTAAACCTATTGTTTAAGAAACTTTGAAACTAAATTGATATTGAAATGGTTTGAAATTGGGAACCTTATATTATTAAGTACTTGATTTGGGAGTGGTCGAACTTATATAAAATGGATTTGTATAAGTATGAAGTTGATTTGAAATCTGTTGATTTGAAAGATACTCAATTTGGAAAGAGAATTTTTTATAATCGAACTCTATATAAGTATGATTTGATATACTATTGATTTGGAAAGTATTCGATTTGGAAAAGGAATCCTATATATAATGGACTTTATATAAGTATGATATTTGAAAGTATTTGGAAAGGTACTATATGATATATATTTTTTCGAAGTAAGATATGCAAAGTGCCTTCTGCTTGATATCCGTTTTGTGCCACATTGTGGATTCATTCTATCGATATTATTCTCTCTGATTTTTGGTTTTCCGGATTGATACTCGAGTGTTCCCACCGTGGCGTAACCCATGGTTTTTTTTCTCTCACGGCTGCATAGCGCAACTGCGTGGCTGAGTCTGGCCTTGGGGTACGGATTGTTTCCTGGGGGATCCAGGGGTAACCATTGTGTATCCTGCAATCTATGTAGGTCGCATTAGTAGCAAAACTGCCTGGCTGAGATGGCCTAGGGGTACGGATTGTTTCCTGGGGGACCCAGGCGTAACCATTATGTATCCTGGACCCTACTAGTCATCATGGCGTAACTCGCAGGGCTGAGAAAGCTTACGGATACGGATTGTTTCCTGGGGGATCCAGGCGTAACCATTGTGTATCTGCAAACCATGGTTGGAAAAAGGTTTTGGTTTGATTGTTTCGTTTGGATTGTACTTTCCATATCTTTTTTTTTAAGGTTTTTCAGGTATTTTCACTGGGTGTTGAAACAGGTCTACTAAGTACTTGAAGAATTCTAGCTTTGCGCCTGATCAACGCATGGCCAGAGTCTGCAAGAACGAGGATAAACTTATTGAAACATCGAGTTATAAAAGTATTTTTGCAAGGAAAATTTCGTTTCGATATAAAAGTATTTTATTACAAAGGTATTTCCAACAAAGAAATTTTGTATGAATATTTGAGATTAAAATTTTATGGTTTGATTTAATTATTCGAGCCCGATACTATCCCTTTGAACCTACCTTATCTGCTCATCCTTATTTATTCACCTATATTTCGTTTTTCCGAATCTACCCTACTTTCCTTTTTCAATATAATCTTTAAAATATTGTTTATTTATATACTACATGGTTTAATAGTAAATCATTAGAGTCATTAATATTTTAGAAGTTATTAATTTAATATAACATATTTAAGAAATGAGTATTAATTTATCTATAATGTTGAAAGTGTCTTAAGATAAATTAGTAAATTTATAAATTATGGATTTAATGTTGTCAAATAACTTCCTTGAAAATATAGCCAAGGATGTGAATAACTGTTCCAAATAGTTTTCATATATATTTATAAAGGTGTTATTTAAACATATAAATGTTATTTATAAGGGAAGCAGGAAATTTTAGAAATGGGTTTTGAAAAGTTTTAAAGTATTAAAGATAATTGAACTGCAAATGAAGTTTTATAATGAATATTTTTAGAAAAATTTATATGGTCTTAAATTAATTGTTTATCCTTGTCTTTCAATCTATTTATCTTTCTGGTTGTTTCTATTCTCCTACCTTCTTCCTTTTCGGGGACGAAAAGTTTTGAGTGGGGGAGAGTGTAACGACCCGTAAAATTTTGTTAATTTTTAGTGGTTTTATTTAGCGTATTTAATTTGATTTTTGAGAAATTTTAAATAATAATATTTTGAAATAAAATTTTACATTTGGATTACGTATAGTTAAATGTGGCAAATGATAAATTTTCATCAAAAATTAAGGAAGTATATTTTAGGGTGTGATTCTGTTCAATTTAAATCAGTAATAACTGATGTTCATAAAATAATTTATATTGGGAAATTCAAGGCATAGCTGTTTTATTTGCCATCATTTCTTTTATTTATTTTCAAATGGTTCATTTTGCCTTTATAACGTGTCCTTCCATATTTATTCTTGTTGTCCAATCAAGCTATAAATTGCTTTGATTGTTTCTAAAACAGTGTGTAGCTGTTATTTTTTCTACCGTTAAAATTTCAACTGCTTAAAAATTTTCCAATTCACAGATAGACTTCCCCATTCCTAGCCATTAATAAACTTTAAAATCATCGCCCTTGCCTTTCGTTATTCCCCGTTTTATAATAATAATTGAAATTTATAACCGTTTCAGTATATAACTTTTACACGTTTTATACTCATTTAATTTCAGCAGTCCATTGCCTTTAATTTTTAAACTGTTCCATTTTCTTCCCAGGCAACAGCTCACATTCCATTTCGCTTATAAATCAATTTCCACTTTTACTCACCTGCTCACCTTTTCTTCCATCTGTCCGTTTAATAGTTATATATAAGTTATAATATGTTTCCCTGATTCATCTCCTTTCCTTTTTTCATTGACATATTAATTCTGGGAAGTGATTAATTTAAAAACTCATCTTTCCCTCATTTCTTTAAACTTTCAGCTAAATTTTAGCTTGTGACTGTTGCTGTACATTTCATTAAAGAGGTACGTTACCTTAATAATCTCTGGAATTTAAGGGTGAAAATTTTATTTTTCTAACCTTTCCTTTCCTACACTCCTTGTTTCCACTTCTTTCATTATGACCGTTCATTATATATATACACTACAGGTGGAAAGTTATAAACGTATAAACTTAGATACTTTTTGTATTTATTAAAAATTTAAAGCTCACCTTAAATTGTGCAAAGCGTTTTTCCTCTGCCTTTATAACTTTGGGTTTATACCTATTGTTGCTTCCTCTTCCTCCCTGAAGCCTATTTTCTTTCTTTCCCAAGTTGTTACAGTGCCTCTTCAAGGCCATAACCGCATACCCCTATCGCCATCACCCATCAGACACTCCTCACCACTAGCTTGCATACGTTCGCATATATTAGGTATAGTACTTCTGTCTGTTAGCAAATATATATATATATATATATATATATATATATCAATGAATTTGTTACATGGGTTATATTATCTTGGATTTCCCTGTTTCCAGTTTAATAATATATTATACAAATTTTGCAGCGTCTATTATATGGTTTATATATATATATATATATATATATATATATGTCAAAGTTATTCTTTTATATATATAAATGTATTTGCGTATATATGTATATATGTTGTTATATTAGTTTATAAAATAAAATTTTCCTTTTTCGGCTGCTGTATGTAAAGATGCTTTTTAATCTAATTTGTTTAAGCTTACTATTTTGTTTTTTATATATAATATTTTAAACGTGAATTTGATTTAAGTGAAGCTGTTCGTATCATGTTATTAAATGAAATAATATAAGGTGATTTAAAAATATATATACTTTTTTTGAATCTTTTTGGGGTTTTGTTGGTTTTGTTATATATTACCCTTTCTTAATGCAATGTACCGGAAACAACAAAATAGGTGAGTGAGAAAAAGAACGAAAACCATATATATCTAAGCATTCGAGTTTATACATTTGGTCGGAAAGTATATGGTATTTATAACGGATTTGAAAGTAAATTTTAAGCATGTCTAAGCGGTTTATGTCGTAATGGTTATATTTTTATTTAAATATAAGTATCACATGCGTAGGTTTTAAGTGTATATAGTATATTTATAATATAAAGTTTATTAAGTTATAAAAGTTTATGCAGTTTATATTTTATAAGATAAAGTTTAAAAGTTATATACGCGGCAGTTGATATGTTGCAATGAACATACATTATATATAAGTTTTTATTTTAATAAGTATTATTTCAACATACATATTGCATATATGTTTGATTTTTTTATTGTATATGTATTTGGTTTAAAAACAATGATTTGAAATGTATGTATATTAAATTTAGAATATGTTTTATATATGTAAATAGTTATATATAATTATATATATAATTGTAAGTTCACTTATATCATTCATCTTCATCGATCTAGTTCTAATTTGAATTCGATTTTTTCTCTTCCATTTACCAGCTTTGTTCGTCGTGCCTGTTTTCTTCGTCGAATCGGGTCTATCTAGTGTTGCTTTGGAATTCGTAACTAAACTTCATTGTCTATTCTCTTTAGCCTCGAAAGGTGAGCAATCGCTCACGATTAACGTTCTTATATTTATTAAATTTGATTTCAATTGAAACAACAATTGAAGTATGCTGATGTAGTTATTAAAATTGTTATATTTATGCTATTATCTATAACTGTTCACTTGTAGGATATGACACCATATCCTATTGTTTATATTATACTGTTATTGATGATACATGCATGTTGTTATATTATTATCATATCTGTTTTCACTCTGCAAGTACCCTGTTAGTATAGTATTCACTATGGGTTGAAATGATACATACCCGAACAGACTTTAGGATAGGAGAAAATCGTTATCGGTTGAAATGATAAACCCAAGCGATTTTCATTTAATTGAATTTGGGATTACGGGTTGAAATGATATCCACCCGTATATATTTAGTGGACGGATTGAAATGATAAATATCTGTAGCACTTGACCATATGATAGAAAATATATACGGACACCGTTGGTCCATATATAAATATTTTCAAATAATTTCTATGATTTTGGAAAGAAATATATGGTTAAATAAATATTGATTCTTAAGATGGAAATTTTATATATAGATTTAGTAGTAATATTCGATTTAAATTAGAATTGATTTAATACACATAATATGGTTAAGTATTTATGTAAATCTATATTTCAAAAAGATTTTCTTGTAATAAATTGAATAATTAAGATTGGGAGATAAATTTGGATTTATTAAAAATGGTATTTAAATAAGGATTTATTAAATCGATTTGAAATTATTAAATGGGAAATCTAAAGGTATGATTTTTATAACTGGATTTTTGATTTAAGTGATTTAATGAATATTTCACGTTTAAATAAATTAAAATAAAATATTGAGTAAAATGTAATTTAAGATTTCTTAAATGATATTGAATCAAATGAGGGAGCATTTCAAGACTAAATAACAATGAGGTTTATCGAGATGTTTATGAAACTGTTAAATTGAACATTTAAATATTAAAGCTTTGAACTATATTGGAATTTAAATGGGTTATTTTGAGATTCAGATCTGTATTTGAAATCAATATAGTTGAATTGTTATTTAGAAACTAAATTGAATAAAATTGAAAATTTAGGTTGAACTAAAATTTGAAATTATTATTTAGAAAACTAAATTGAATAAAATTTAGTTTGAAACGTTGAATACTTAAAGTTGAAACATATTGAAATATAAAGGAGTATTTTGTGATTACAAATCCGAATTTTGAGATCGATAAAATTGAAGTAGTTATTTAGGAATTGAGTTGAATTTTAAATTGATAAATTGAGATTTGACTAGATTTGAATTTTTTATTGGAGTAGATTTGAATCGTAACTGTGAAAGTGATCAAATTTGAAAACAAATATATTTAAAGTGAAATGATATTTTGTTTTTGAATAATAAATAAAATTGAGATGACCACAGTGACATAGTGTATATTACTATCCTATAGATAGTTCCAGGGATCCTTAGAGGATGGTTATCCCAAACATCCTCTAAGTTAATTTTATTTCAGTTGATATTTTACTTGAGTTGGATTTAGTGATATAAGAATGTTAATCCTGACTCGAGCGTTTTGTGTTTTGCTTTACGCTCGGAACAGACTGAGTGATACAGCATTGAGACTCACCTTTGGAGTTTGGAGCTTCGCTTGGAGATCCAATTATCGCATAGCTTTCAGCACTTCCAGTTGATTCGTTAAGAGAAGTCATCTGTTGCATTGGAGACTTCACTGTATCTGGGATATTCTGATGTATTTTATTTCTAACTTTGTTATATAGTAGCTTCATGAACTACTATTCATTTATTCCGCTGCGTATTATTGTACTACTCTGTATCTATGATTCTGTGGTTGATTTATTTACTGTATATGTTTTTGCCAAATTTAAATTAACAATTCGGTAATTTGAATTATTCAAGTCGGGCACGTATAGTATTATTGTCGATTTGAATGGTCCAAAATAGCGAGTCGTTACATCCTTCTACCCCGACTCGTTCAGGCCGATTCGAGAAGTTAACCATTAGGCCAGGCGAGGGCTCCAAAGGCGGCGGGAAGAAGAAGTAATGGGTCTGGTCTTATCCTTCTTGTTCTGCTTTTTGCTTGTATTTAAAGACTTGTATTGAACAGAGATTGTGCGGGTACCCGCCCCCGCTTTTTGAAACCTGCACATGTATACAAATCTTTTATAGTATGGAATAGAATGACTCTTTTTACTTGTACAATCTTTTGTCTGTATTTGTAAATGCATTTATTCCTTATTTTCACACAAGTTTCTTTATTTTTCTTGTATGATATTGCAGTGAGCTCGTGGTATGTTGCTTGAGCGTTGCTTTTATTAATGCAGCTATATTATATTGCCCCCGTATCACGGCTCGTTGCAATCTTCTCCATTTTGAGAAGACTTGTACTCTTACTTTGGAGAATAATTCTTCCATTTTGAGGAAATATTATTCTGCTCTAGAAGTGTGTGCCTTGTATTGGAGAATATTTTTTTTTTAGGAAAAGTTTTTACACTTCAACTTTCGGAGATGGTCACTTTTATTTTTGAGATGTGGATTCCCCTATGCGATAAAGCGGGTCTCCGAAGAAGGCTTTGATTTGTTTGCTAGAAAGTTATATCTCATCGCTAAGTGGGCCCACGGGACTGGCATCAGCTGCTTTATCGGATGTTTGTTTGCACAAACGATCGCGAGCAGTTAGCTGCGGCCTAGAACCTTCTTTTTGAGAAGGTGCCCCTTCGGTGGTTCCACCAACGAATTTTTCAAGGGATACATTTCATTTTTGGGCGTGCCTCGTTAGAGGGGTTTATTTGGCACTTCAACTTTTTTGGGGAAGAATGTTCTCATTATGGAGAAATTGATCTTCCCTCTGGAGTATGTGCCTCCGAAGAGGGCTTTTTTGTTTGCCTGAAAGTTACTTCTCACGGTTAAATGGATCCACCAGGTGGACGCAAGCTACCTAATTGGATGTTCGTTTGTACGAATGATCACAATTTGTTAGCAAGGGCCCGGTGCCTTCATCTTGGGAAGATGCACATTTGGTGGTTCCATCAACCTTTTTGTTTGAGAAAAGCATTTCATTTTTCGGCGTGCCTCGTTGGAGGGCTTTCTTTGGCACTTCAACTTTTTTGGGGAAGAATGTTCTCATTATGGAGAAATTGATCTTCCCTTGAGAGTAGAAGTGTGCCTCCGAAGAGGGCTTTCTTTTGGCCAGGAAGGTTGCATCTCACAGTTAAGTGGATCCACGGAGCAGACACATGCTACCTAACTGGATGTTTGCTTGCACAAACGATCACAATTAACTAGCAAGGGCCTGGAACCTTCACTTTGGGAAGGTTTCCCTTTGGTGGTTCCACCAACCTTTTTGGTTGAGAGACAAGATTCCATTTTGGCTGTTTTTTGTCTATTTGCCCATATCTTTTCACCATCTGCTCCTCAGCGATTCCTCGTTATCATTTCCAAGTACATGTTCCTTTCTTTTACAAGTTGTTTGCTTTTCTATTTTTCTTTTTCCAGAGAAGTGTATTTCATTGTTAAGTGAATCCACGGGGTAGACGCAAGCTACCTAACTGGATGTTTGTTTGCACAAACAATCATGATTAACTAGAGAGGGCCTGGAACCTTCACTTTGGGAAGGTGCCAGTTCGGTGGAATCACCAATTGTTTGTGAGAAGCACTTCTTATGTAGGAATTGAATCTGGAATTTTTGTGGCTTGACATTTGTTTGTTGAGTGATTTGTAGGAATCGCTTGGCCTTGTGATGTGTTGAGTAAGTAAGCTTTGCTTTGATAGCCTGCAATATTAAATCAACATTTTAGCAAGATATTTAAGATATTTGCACATTGAAATGAGACGGGCATTTTATAGTAGTAGAGAACACAAGATTTATTGTAAAGTCGGTGTGAATCAATACAAGAATGGTACATCCACAATTATTTTACAAATTTAAGCATAGCTTCTAAGTAAAATATGGACGCAAGTGATTGTGGTTCCAGGCTCTCGGAATTGGATCTCCTTCGACAATTGTGAGCTTGAAGGTGCCATCAAGAAGTTTTTTGCCTACGACGTATGGCCCTTCCCAGTTTGGCCCAAACACTCCTGTTGTTGTCATGACCCATTTCAAGACTAAATCCCCAATTTCAAAGCTGCGTTGGCGAACTTTAAAATTGAAGTGCCTGGCTATCCTTTACTGATGGGCTGCAACTCTGAGCTCAGCATCTTTCCTTCTTTCATCAAGTCAAGTGCTTCAAGTTGCAGCTTTTCATTTTCAGCTTGGTTGGAATGAATTCTCCTGTGTGAGGGGACCTCTATTTCCACTGGAATCATTGCTTCTGGTCCATATGCTAATGAGAATGGAGTGTGCCCAGTCGCAGTCTAGTGGGTAGTTCTGTATGCCCAAAGTGCTAGTGGCAGCTTATCGACCCAACCACCTTTTGCTTTTTCCAGCTGTTTTTTGATGGTTGATTTGATAATTTTGTTCACTGCTTCCACTTGCCCGTTTGCCTGCGGATGAGCCACTGCTGAGAAGCTTTTTTGGATCTTGAATCACCTACAAAAGTCCTGGAATTCTTCGCTTTTGAATTGGGTACCATTGTTTGTGACTATCTTCTGAGGCACACCATACCTGCAAATGATATTTTTAGTCACAAAGTTTATAATCTTTTAAGAGGTAATAGTAGCCAATGGTTCAGATTCAGCCTATTTAGTGAAATAATCAACAACAACAATAGCATATTTGATTCCGGACTTGGCAATCGGCAAAGGCTCAATGAGATCTATCCCCCAAATGGCGAATGGCCATGGACTGACCATCTGTGTTAGCTCGGTGGAAGGTGCTCTTGGGATTTTTGCAAATCTCTGGCATCTGTCACACTTTCGGGAGTAGTTAGCAGCGTCTCGATTAATATCTGGCCAAAAATACCCATAGAGGAGAATTTTCTTTGCTAGAGTTTGGCCACCTAAATGATCCCCACACTGTCCTCCGTGCACCTCAGCTAAAATTGTCTTAGCCTCTTCCTTGGTTACATACCGGAGTAATGGCAGCGAGAATCCTCGTCTGTACAACCGGCCGTCTTGAATTACATATCTCGAGGCTTTTCTTAACAGCTTCTGACACTCTTTTGAGTTTTCTGATAGGGAGCCGTTGAGTAGATATTCCTTGATCGGGGTCATCCATGACTCCTACTCTTGAGATACAGCCATAATCCTGTCAATATCCATCTCATCGGTACTTGGAGTTGACAAGACTTCCACAGGGACCAGTCCCAATAATTGAGTTTCGCCAGAGCTTGAATATTTTGCGAGAGAATCTGCCTTCATGTTCTCTTCCCGGGGTATATGGCTTATTGTATAATGATCAAAATCATCGAGAAGCTCCCAGGCCTTTGACAAGTAAGCAGGCAGATTTCCTCCTTTAGTTTGAAACTCTTTCTTGACTTGGCATACAATAAGCTGGGAATCACTGAAGATCTGTAATACTTTGATGTTCAGTTCTTTAGCAATCTTCAAGCCGGCAATAAGAGCTTCATATTCTGCTTCATTATTTGTCGAAGGAAATTCTAATCTCAATGCATGGCAAAATGACTACCCTTCGGGGGTTTCAAGCACAACCCCAGCTCCGGAACAATAGTCATTTCTTTCACCGTCAACATATAATTTCCATTGGATCGGGATGTCATCAATCACCTCTTCCTCACTGTCACCTTTATCTGTGTATTCTGCAATGAAATCTGCTAAAGCTTGTCCATTGATTGCTCTTCGGGGATGGTAGGTGATATCGTATTGGCTGAGTACAATATTCCACTTCAGAAGACGACCCGAAGTTTCAGGGCGAAATAGGACTTACTTTAGAGGTTGATCGGTGAGGACTTTAATAGGATGAGCTTGGAAATACGGCCTCAACTTTCTGGATGCAATCAACAGACAATAGGCAAGATTTTCCAGCTTTGAATAATTCATCTCTGCCCCAGCGAATCTTTTGCTGATGTAATAAATCGGGCGCTGAACTTTTGCATCTTCCCGTAACAATGCTGCACTAAGAGCATGAGATGAAACCGCTAAATATATGAAAAGATCTTCACCATTGCTGGGCTTAGAAAGTACTGGAGGCGTTTTCAAGTGACGAATCAGTTCATCAAAAGCTTTCTGACATTCAGGAGTCCATTCAAAGTTTTTCTTTCCTTTCTTCAGAGCGTCAAAAAAGGGAATGCATTTATCAATGGCCCTGGAAATAAACCGACTCAAAGCAGCGACTTTCCCTTTGAGGCTTTGCAATTCCTTCTTTGTCCTAGGAGCTTTGACTTCTCTTAAAGCAGTAATCTGAGCAGGATTAGCTTCGATGCCCCTATCACTCACAATGAAACCCAAGAATTTTCCGGACTCTACCTCGAATGAACATATCAGAGGATTTAGCTTCATCCCATACTTTCGGAGGACCACGAACATGTCTGCCAAATGATCCATGTGGTCTACTGCCTTCTTCGATTTCATCAACATATAGTTCCATAGTCTTGCCAATCTGGGGTTTGAACATGGCATTAACAAGTCTTTGATAAGTTGCCCCGCGTTTTTTAGTATGAAGGGCATGACTTTATAGCAGTAAAGACCAACATCAGTGATGAAGCTCGTGTCCTCCTGATCTGGCTCATGCATCATGATTTGATTATATCCTGAGTAAGCATCCATAAAAGACAATAATTCATGGCCGGCTGTTCCATCCACCAACTGATCAATCCTGAGTAACGGGAAACAGTCCTTGGGGCATGCTTTGTTCAAGTCTGAAAAGTCGATGCATACTCTCACTTTCCATTTGCTTTTTTAACCAACACCGGATTAGAATCCCAATTTGGATAAGTGGATTCTCTGATGAAGCCATTTTCCATGAGCCGATCTACTTCTTCTTTTAATGTTGTCGACCTTTCAGGACCTTGGGTTCTTCTTTTCTGCTTTACGGGTGTGAATTTTGGATCAATATTCAAAGCATGCACTGCGATTTCTGGAGATATTCCACACATGTCGGCATTACTCTAAGCGCAAGAATGATATTAACATATTCTGTACCGTCACACCGAGTTGTGAACCCACATTCAGTACCTTGTTTGGATCATTCAGGTCAACAGGTATTGGCACCATCACTTCCACCGACACCACTCTACTCTCCCATGCACTGGTTTTTCTGGGATCAATCTCTTTTCGTGCACCACTATACTCACCAGTGCAGGGTCCACCCCATAATTGCTACAAGGTGGGCTCTTTGATGCGGAGCGGAGCTACCGCACCCTTTCCCATTTCTCTCTTCTTTGCCTCCCGTAACTATATGAGATAGCATTCTCTCCCAGCATTTTGGTCCCCCTTCACAACACCGACGCCATTATCAATGGGAAACTTCATAGTCAGGCACCATGGGGTGAGAATGTCTTTGAATGCGGTAAGAGTCGGTCGACCCAAGAAGGCATTGTAAGCGGAGAATTCACCAACAATCGCAAAAGTTTGTTTTCGGATCACCTTATTTTCCCATTCTCCAAGCTCTATAAATAAGTCAACAGTCCCTATAGGCTGTTTTGGTTCTTCAGTGAACCCAACAATTTTCTGTGAGGAAGCTTGGACATCAGCCATGGGAATTTTCATCTGATCAAATGTCCTTCTAAAGAGGACATTGCAAGAGGCACCGCAGTCAACAAGCACCCTTCTTACAATGGCTGGTCCAATGCATGCAGATATCACCAAGGGATCCATGGTGGGAGCCTCAACACCAACAGAGTCTCTAGCCCGGAATATGATGTCATCGTTAAAAGTTCTTTGCTGATTCAAAGGTGCAGCATCTTCCAAGACTAAAACATTTTCTTCCGCCGGGGCATATCTCAAAGCGTGAGCATGTCTCTCTGAGGACCCCCTGTGATAACATTAATGACAGGCCTCTCAGATTCCTGCGATGCAGTCCTCTCACATGAGCCGGATTGATGAGCTGGAACTTATTGCCCCAGAGTAGATGAGGTTGGATCACTTCTGTTTCTCTTCACATATTGTTGTAGTTTATTCTGTCTCAACAGCTCTTCAATCAAATTCTTTAAATGGCGACATTCATTAGTGTCATGACCAGGTTGATTGTGGAACCGACAGAATCTCCCATTATGGACAACATTTTTTCCAGGCTTCATCTCAGGTGGTTTGGGGTATTCAACAGCATCCTTGGTTGCGAAAAAGATATTTTCTGGAGTATCAGTTAAGGGAGTAAAATTTTAAGGTTTAAAGCGGCGAGTTTTCTTTGCATCTTTCTGCTTTTTTCCACCGTCATTCTCCCTCTTCTGGCCACCAGATTCCTTTTTGTTAGAAGCAACATTGTTATTCTCAACTTCAGTCACGACTACTTTTGCTGGCACAGGAAGGCTTTCTAAGCGCATAAATTCATCGGCCTTCTTGTACAACTTCTCAAGTGAATTTGGCTCTTTCATCTCTAGCCATTTTCCGAATTCACTTGATTTGTCAATAGCTCGCTCAAGTAAGTCAGGTTCATCTGAGGCTCTGCATTGTCAACTTCGGCCAAGGTTATATTAAAGCGGTTTAAGAAAGATTTGATAGACTCTCCAGGGCTTTGTTTGAGGCTGGATAGTGACATTATGTCCTTGGCCTTCGAAGCATGTAACCTGAACTGATCTTTGAATTTTCGAGTTAGGTCGGAGAACTGATACACGGATCGAACTGGCAGCTTCATGAACTAAAGCAGGGCCACTCCCTCCAAGTACATAGGAAAGTATCTGCACTTGATCTCGTCTGTTGCTCTGGCACTTGTCATATGCCAGTCATACTTGTATAAGAACTGGTTAGGATCGCTTGTCCCCCGATAAGCTGGAATAGTAGGGGGAACAAACTTCTTCGGAAATTCAGCATTCAGAATTCTTTCAGTAAAAGGAGTCTTGCTTGGAGCAAACCCCCAGTCACTTTCGTTTTCCTCCCTTTGCATGCTCTCCTTCATAATTTGTCGAATCATTCCTGAGAGGTATTCCTCACGTTTAGAGGCCCCGCGAGATAGACGGCAGCTACATTTTCGAAAGTTTGCCTGGACAAACGCTCACGAAGAGTTGGCTGCGGTCTTGAACCTTCAGCTTGGGGAGGTGCCCCTTTGGCGGTGCCAGCTGCCCTCTGAGGAATACTTTTCCCTTGGGAATCATGAACATCTTCAGCAAAGGTTTCTTCATTATTTTCTGGTTTCTGGTTAACTCCAAGCAAAGCATTCAACCTGTTCAACATCAAAGTGTTCTGGGCTTCCATTTGTTGATACAACCCAGACACTACAGCATCCAACTCCGCCCTTGTGACTCCAACACTAGGAGCCGCTTGATTTGAGGCAGGAGAAGTGGCAGTGTTGTCATAAGCATTTCCAGATCTAGTAAATCTACTTTTCCTTCCAGGAGCCATAATTTCAGATAGACTTTTGGTTCTTAGGGAGAGTCTTTCAACTAATCTTTGTGAAGCAATGATGAGAGCACACCTGAGTTCGGCTCTCAATGAAAGCACCAAAAATATTAACGCTAAAAATGTACGCTAACACCCTAGTGAGAGTTGTGATATAGCGAAAGCACCACCCGTTGGTATGGGAACTAAAACCAAGCAGACAATGGCAGAAAATAGTAAAGAGACAGCAATTTTATAGTGGTTCGGCTCAAAGTCAAGCCTATGTCCACTTAATCTCTTTTATTATTGATTTAATTACAAGTTTCACAATAATTCTTCAATTACAACACCATTAAGGCATGTAGTTAGAACTTTGATGTAGAAAAGCTCTTTGAATTCATGTTGAATGAACTTGATCTTTTCCCCAAGGTTCTTTGAAGTTTCTTTGGCGTTTGAAGTGTTGTAGAAGTCGTGAAAACAGCAAAGTCTTGGCCTTCTCGAAAAAATCCTCCCCCTAATGTGGAGTAGGCGGGGTATTTATAGGGGAGTTTCGGAGTTAGGTCGTGTGGTGTCATAGGTCGTGAGCAAGACCTAGGGAGTTACGACCTAAGAGCGATCCCGAGGTAGCATAAGTCGTTAGCTACTTAATGGAACCATCCTGGATGAGATATATGCTGTGAGCGACTTAGCATGTGTAGCACAGGAGTTATCTCGGCTTGCTAAGGTCGTAAGCAACCTAATGGACAAGGCAGTGCGCATGCAGCTTAACTCTGAAGCTTGCTAGGTCGTTAGATCGCTCTTTCCTCAACTCGTTAGGTCGTTGCGTTCATTGAGTTGTTAGGTCGCTAGGTCGCTGGAGCTCCTCAAGTCGTTGAGTCGTGTCATGTTGAACCGCTATGTGCTTTAGGTCATTAGGTCATGCCCTGCTATAGTTCGTTAAGTCGCTTATTCCCTTTGGTCGTTGAGTCGAATAAGTCGCTAAGTCATGAATAAGAGAGGTGTTAACAGATGGATACGGATTTGGCTAAGGTTTTGGTTACTGGATTCAGAATCGAATGTTAACTCGGAGCAGTCGTAGACTCGGATAAGAATACCGCGGTGGCACTTGGATAAAATGGATTGGACTATGAGTCAGAAAGTATGGATGTGACTAACATACATATTTCAGATATCGGACTTGAGGCTATTCAAAATACACCTTCCAATAGCAAGGCATGTTTTGGGGGGCAAATGTTAACCCACCTTTCGGCAAGGCCACGGACAGGCGGATTTAACTAAGTCGACTTCACGGTTATCGAGTTTGAAATATGATGGATTCGGTCTAGAGGAATAGAATTCACCTGGATGTGCCGCTAGGCATTGAGTTGAGGTTGTGTCGCTCGGCATTGAGGTGAGGTTGTGTCGCTCGGCATTGAGGTGAGGTTATGCCGCTCGGCATTGAGGTGAGATTATGCCGCTTGGCATTGTGGCTTGGTGGAAGGTCGCTCGGCATGGGATGAATGTGCTCGGAGGAAGGTTGCTCGGCATGGGACGAATGTGGCTCGGTGGAAGGTCGTTCGGCATGGTGGTTCGGCATGGGTCATTCGGCGTGGTGGTTCGGCATGGGTCATTCGGCGTGGTGGTTCGGCATGGGTCGGTTGGCATGGTGGTTCAGCATGGGTCGTTCGGTATGGTGGTTCGGCATGGGTCGTTCGGCATGGTGGCTCGGCATGGGTCGCTCGACATGGTGGCTCGGCATGGGTCGCTCGGTGTTGAGGTTTGGTCAGGGTGGCTTGGTAATGATGGTTCGGCAAGAGTCTTGATGGGCATGTACCACTTCGAAAGTATCTTTTTCTTTAGTGTTACATTTAAAACAATAAGTTAATTGTAATCAATCATATTCGATACACAATCCCACATTATAGTTTACTTTCTTATTTCAAAAAAACTAATTTCATCAAGGTTTCGCACACTACGAGTGCTGACTGTTCATGATATAATATTTATATGCGATTGGAAATGAATCAAATAAGCATATCCGTATATTGCTTTTAGAGTTCAAACCCACAAAGTCAATACACAGTTTCTGGCAAATAAACACATAAGTGACCAAGTAAGAACGTACTGAGTAGTTGTATAATTAGGCACTTGCATGGATCACCATGCAAGTATATTTTATATTTCTATTTGTGTATTGAATATGATTGATCACAATCATTAACTTATTGTTTTAAATGTAACACTGGAGAAAAAGATTTTTCTAGAGGTGTACTGTGATGGACGGTACCCTAGTAGCCCAATCATTCTATGGGATCCATTCTCTAATACGACCTTATACGGTTTTGTTTGTAGAGCCTAATATGCTGGAATTTAATTAATGTAACAATTTCGACTATTTGGATAAGTATTTGTACATAAACACTATTATAATATCACTTGATTTTCTATATATAAAAAATTGGTTATCGTAAGGGAAAAAACCCATCGTTTTTATGTGTGACGTGGTCTTACGAGATGCCTTTGTTTTTTCAAAGGGTTTTTATAACTTTAATAATTCAAATTGAGTGTGTTTTTCCTATTTTGGTTTTCGAGACTGACTCGGGTGTTATTTTAGTATAATGCTCGGGTTAGACTGGGTATTACAAATTCATGATAGGATGTTATGGAGCTCTGGAGATGAACTGGATGACAGAGACATATCTTCATACTTGGTTTATATTTCCGCTACGTGAGGACAAGTTATTATAATTGTCCATATTGATGTATTAATTGTTGTACTTTGATGATTGTAAGTATAAAACAGTTACAGATTCTTTTTTATAAAAATCTTTTACTTCATATTATATTTTGTTCTGCGACGATTGTGAGAATCTGTATTTGTTGTTCTATTTTCTACTACCTCTTTCTTCTTTACCCCTAGCAATCGGTATTTTTGGCACTTGAATATTTGGCATGTTATACAGTGAACGTATTGATGTCGATTTTCGAGGGTCGAAAATCCCTGTTTGTTACATATGATATCAATGGTGAAGGTTAAGTGAGAACATTGCTTGGACAGGGACTACTCATTAGAGATAGGGTCAGTAGTACCCAAAAATGAGTTGAGTGTATTAACAGATACAAGCACGTATTTGTTAGTGAATATAAAAATTTTTATATTGTGTTGATTTATCGGTTGAGTGGTATATAAATTCTGGTCGAATAGTGAGACGCCACTAAATCGATAGGTGCTTCTAAACACTTAAACCAGGTAAACAGACATAGTATTGTTTTCAAGCGGGTAAATTAAATAATTTTACCAAAACCATATTTTGGTATTAAAAGAATAATTTTCTAAAAATTATTATAGTGATGTGTTTGGTGGTTATTATATAATTAATAAGATTATAAATTTGGAAATGGTTCATATAATCAAATGAGATTTTGTATATCTATGAATGCATTATAGTTAAAATGGATTCGAACCAGAATTTGAAGATTTAAAATGCCGGAAGCTTTGAGAAATGTTTTAAATGGTTTTTTACAAAGTATTTGAAAATTTTGAAATCTCAAAAGTTTTAAAAATGTTTTCCAAAGTGCTTTAAAGAATAATTAAGTTAAATTTGAGATTTTTGAAGAGAAAATGTTTTATAAATGGATTTTTGAGGTGATAAAGCACTAAATTCACATCAGCCGCTGTAAAATAATTCCAATGACGATCGCGACATATTCAATGTTCATTTTCGAGTTCTAAGTGATGGATTGCTGCCGTGGAATTCGATGTGAGGAATTTGTTTGAAAATAAAGTATTACTTTGGAAAGGAGATTTGTGATGGATAAAACCAAATTGGTTTTTAAAATTCTAAAGAATGGTTGTTAAAACAAAGAAAGAGCCATATATTTATTTCAAATGAATTGAAATAAAAACCGGGTGTTGAATCCTGGAATTTTAATATAAATGTTAGAAAAACTTTAGGAAATAAGTTATGAACTTATAAATTGAGAATGATTTAAATAGGAAAGAAAAATATGAAATTTGAATTTCGGAAATAAATTTGAACTTAAGTAAGTTAAAATAAGTTGTGTTAATTGGAATTTAACTTAAGATAAGTTAAATAAAGGAATGAAGTTGACTGGATTTGAAACCATATCGAATGGAATTGAAATAAATTTTGGGTTGTAGAATGATGATATAACTATGAGTTTGAATGAAATAAACCGAATATTGAATTTATGGAATTGTGAAAAATAAGTATGTAATTTGTAGATTGAAAAATGGAATAGAACAACAAAAATAAAAATGGTGTGATATTTTAAAGTGAAGAAACAAAGTTCAAACTTGAAATTATAAAATGAATTTGAACTCGAGAGAATTAAATGGAGTGATCTTTGAATAAAAATCGGATAATGAATACAAAAATGGGACTTAACTTGGCTGGATACAATTTAATTCGTTAAAGAAAATTTGTAGGAATTTGAAATCAACTTAAGTCAAATGGAGTGAAATGAATAGAATGTAGTGGAGTTAACCAAATATAATTGCGTGTGAATGTGAATAAGGAATGTGTATAAGTGAATGGAACAAATGAAAGTAAGTAAGGAAGTATGGAAAAAATTGAAATTGGAATTGAATTCTTACTTGGTTAAATTGAATGAGTTAAAAATGAATTTTTTTGGAGTGAAATTTAATTTAAATATGAATAACTCGAAAATGGTTTTGAGATGTTGGTTAAAGGAATTGAAATTGACATTAAATTAAAATAGGATTGGATTAGAAATAATATGGAATTGAAGTAAATATAAATTTGGAGTTGTGAAATTATTATATAACCATAAAGTATAAATTTTGAATGGAATAAAATTTATGGGGAAATTTATGGAATGGTGAATAAATACGTTTATATAGCTTATAAAAAAATATAAAAAATTTCAAAGATTTCAAATAAAGTATTTTGACTTTGGTCGATTTGAATCAAGGACAAAATAAAGCGTAAATTCAAATCAAAAGCGTTAGATGTTAAATTAAATATCCAACTTATAAATGTAAATTTATGGAACAAAGTACTAAAATTCAAGATCACAATGAAGACTGAAATTTTCGAATTGACCGAAGTTAAAAAAATGAAATTCGGAACCAAAATTTTGAACCTTAATTACCTTGTTCCATTGTGTTTGTTTACACCATTATAGACTCAATTTCTAGGTGCTGAATCTAACATACTGTACTGTGTTCTCATAAGCAGTCATGTTAATAGCATCTCAGCTCCTTTTCGGACAACTGAGTTTAAATAGAACATAACATATGAATAAGAGTGTCAAAGTTTGTGTTAATACAGCCTACGCACCCACATTTAAATGTGCATTTATAATAATTGAAGTATTCATAAGGTGGATGTTAGTGTAATAACCCTTATTTTGTAATTATTTTAATTGAATTTCTGATTTAAAAACTTTATTTTATTTATTAAAATGAATAATTTTTGTTATTTTAAATATAAATTTTGATTTTGATTAAATTAGAATTCCAAGCATGACTAAATAGAATATTTTCCAGAAATGTGAATTTTTGTCAATATGGTCAAACTTTGACCTTTAATTTAAAATTTTAAAGATTTGAATTTTTGAAATTTATTATGAACGTAAATAAATATTTAAGTATACTGGTTTTGTTTCATTGAAATCTGACTAATATTGTGAAAGTTATGCTTTTTACACTATTGTATGTAAATTATTGTATTTAACAAAATTGTTTATTTTAATTTATATAAATAATATTTTTGTTTGTCATGTCATGTTCTAATTTATGTTTACATGACATGTTATGTATATATATATTTTATTTTAGAACATTTCAAAAGTGTAGTTGTAATTTTCCAATGTTAGTTGTAATTTGTTTACAATTTTTAAATCTAGTTTCAATTAAATAAAGTATTTTCTTTATTTATTTTCTATTCTTCCTAAATTTATTTATTTATTTCATTTCTACTTTATTTTGTTTTCATTTTCTATTTTATTTACTTGATTTTTATTTGTTTATTGTGAATTAAAAGAACTGGAAATTTAAAGAGACAAAGCTTTACAACTTGTGACTTTTCATTAGCCTAGTCTTTTCATTTTCCTTTGGCCTTTCACTTTCTTTGCTTTGGCCGTATGCTTTCCTATGCTATAGCCATGCATTTCTCAATTGTTTTCACGTGAAAACTTCTCTTTCTCTTCATCACATCGGCCATTTTAATTCTGAGAAGAAAAAATGTAAGTAATGGATTCCTCTTTCTCATGTTCTTCTTCACTTTTTCTTTAATTTTGCCTTGCTTTCTCTAGCTTTGCTCAGCCACAACCACCACCATCTTCGCCAACTACCACCACCATCTCCTTCTCATCATAAACAGCAAACTACCCCTCTCCTCTGACCAGATCTGGCCATGACCTTCTAGATGAGATTCCACTACAAAAACATTGCAAAACACCAAAACAATGCCTATCTAAGCCATTTCCGCCATCACCTTCATGTTTAGCCTTGGCCACCACCTCTAACACCACCACCACTTGCTGCCATGACCTCTAACCATCAGCTTCACCTCCGACCTGACCTGAAATGAACATGATCGAGCCATGTTAGCACCATAGACCGAGCATAGGTGCACCAAAACCTTCCATTCCTTGACCCAAACCCTTCCGCTTGCTTGCCTTCACCTTCCACTTGTTTTGCCTTGCCATCTTCCTCTATGGCCGAGCCTAACCTGCAAGTAAACCACCATGACCATGAGTTTCAAGAAGCATCAATCCCTTGGCCGAGCCTAGGTGTGGTGTGGTCAAGCCCACTTGACCATGGCCAAGCCCACTTGATGTTTAAAGTATGGTGGTGCCATTTCAATTCTTATCTTTTTCATTGTTTTAAATTTCTATTATATAGTTTGTGTTGAATATATATATATTTATATTGCTTTGTTTAATTGTTGTATACAAGAGCAATATCTTGGTTCTCCATCCATTCAAAGCTAATCGTGCTTGTCGTGCCTTTGGAATCATTCTTGTGTGTCGTAGTGGTCTCTAACTTTGGAAAAGGTGAGTCCTTCTCACTCTGACATTATTACTTATGAAATAGTAAATGGATGACAAGGGATTAGTAATTGAAATGTTTATGCAAGTTAATGATGATTATATGATATGTTATTCCATGTTATTACCATGTTAACTTTGTTAATTATCACCTGACATATGATATTGTGACATTGACATGTTGGTATAATTGTTTATATTGTTTATGCATATGTTCACACTGTAAGTTCTCTGATAGAATAGAATCACTATGGGTTGAAATGATACATACCCGAATGGACATTATAATAGGGAAAAATCACTATGAGCTAAAATGATATACTCCAGTGATTTTTATTGTATTTTACTTGACTTGGGATTGCGGGTTTGAAATGATAAAACCCGAATTTTCTTTTTAAATTGCGGATTGAAATGATACATATCTGTATACTTGACCAAGATTAGAAAATTTTATACAGACCCCGTATTATATTTTTAAATGATTTTTCTTACGATATGTATTTTTAAAGTATGAAATTTTGATTTAAAAATATATATTTTATGGTTTTGAGAAAGTTAAATATTTGATTGAATTTAAGTATGTAAATTTGAAGTAAATATGATTTTTGACTTTAAATTATACGTATAAAAAATGTAAGTAAATAATGGAAACTAAATTTAAAGTTTTGAAAAGATATTTGAAGTAAAATGTAAGTTTCGTTAAATTAATAAGTCAAGAAAACAGTGAAATTTTGACTTAACAAATGAATTGATTTTTAAATTGGATATTTGATTTTAAAATTTTATTGTGATAAATCATATGTTAAAATGATTTAAATGTGAAATTTTGAAGCCTAAAAATATTATTTATAAGTTTAAAATAACAAAAATTGAAGTTTTATTATTTCTGAAAACTTATAATAAAATTTGGAATTTTATTGAGCATTTCCAAAATAGCTGTGGTTTTACGATGACATTTGTTAAGTGCTATCAATTCTGAAATTTAATTAAGTTTTGAAATAACTAAATATCTATTACGGCATTTATAAATGTTGTTGTTTCTGAACCGAACTATTTTGGAAATTGAATATCTACCATAACACTTTGTAAATACTGTCGTTGCTGAAATTTGACAATGTTTTGAAATGTTATAGATTTTAGCACTGTTTGAGTTATATTTTAAAGTGTTAAATGATTTAACTTTTGGAATTGATCATTTGTGAAATTTAAGGAGTTTTGAATATATTTTAATATTTAAATTTGAATTTTTAAGGAACTTAAATTGAATTTGAATTTAAATAAGGTTTACTTGGTTATGTGTTAAATGGAATGATATGTAATGAGTTAAATGAATTTTTGAATGGAATTTTGAAATGTGTTTGAAATGATATTTGAAATAATAAATGAATGACATATTGGATTTTAGAATGATATTTAAATAGAATATTTGAATTAAGGAATGATAATGAATTTATAATGGATTTGAAAAGTAAATGATTGGAATGGTTTTAAATGACATGATCTTTATTTGATAAAGAATGTGAATTTGGAATGATATTTGATTTTGATTTATTCGACTTATTCGATAAATGAATATTTGAAGTTTATATTAGTATGAAAGGATATTTGGTCTACTTGTAATTTGAGTTTATCTAAATGATATTGAATTTATGAAATGAACATTGCAAAACTAAGTAATAATGAAGTTAAATTAAGAGATATATGAAATTATAAAATTTAGTTTTGAAATGTGGGATATTAAAGTTTGAAATACATTAAAAATTGAATAGTTTATTTTGTGGATCCAATTTTATATTTGAAATTGAGAAGATTTGAAATGGTTTGTTGGGAAACTAAATTGAATTCAAACTGATGGTTTGGATCGAATTAAATTGGAAATTTGAAAATTTGGTTTTAATTGAATAAATTTGTAAAATGTAGAGAATTAAATGAAGGTACCATGATTTCAAACGTATGATTTCGAAATGTTATGATTTTCAAAGTGTAATGATTTCAAGTATTTTGGTTTTGGAAGAGTTATAACTTTGAAAGTATTATGATTTTTGAAAGGTGGATATATGTCTGTAATGGAAATGATAAATTATTTTGATTTGAATATAGTTTTGAAATAAAAATGGTTTTGGTTTCGAAGTATAAACTATTTTGATTTGAATATTGTTTTGGAATGAAAATGGTTTCGGTTTCGAAATACAAACTATTTTGATTTGAATATAGTTTTGAAATCAAAATGGTTTTGGTTTCGAAGTACAACTATTTTGAAAGGAATATAGTTTTGAAATGAAATGATTTGATTTTGAAGTATGAACTATTTTAAAATGACCATAGTGTTATAATAACGATTGGTTGTTAAAGAGACCGGGATCGGAAGTTGTCATACTCTTTGCCAACTCTGAAAACCACTTTAACAACTATATGCACGGTGGAGTTTCCAGAATGAAGTAGGATGGTGGCGACGATCCTATTGAGGTATGAACGTGGACCCGACTCCCATGAGTCGACATAAGGTGGCTAAAACAGGAGCGATCTCGGGCTAAGTGAGGTCATTCCTCCTATCGGACACATTTCTTCGATACTATACTCTTACTTGTGATTGATTTGATGGTCATCCTTCGATTTTGATTGGGAGTGTATTCCGAGGTAGGCATAGTGGCTGCTACGTTACCACCAGCCCGTGTGCATAATTGGTATATCTACCCTGGCATTGCCTTATGTGTCGCGTCACCTACTATAGCGAGCTTTACTACTAGTTTGATTTGTGTCATACCTACGGAGTTTCTCACAGTCTCCCGATCAGGAGATATGTAGGTACTGTATAGACTATTGGCACTAGTACGTGTTAAGGGGAATATTGGGTCACTCCTTAACGCTATTTTAAAGTATGTTTATTTTACTATTAGACATTATTGTAATAGAGAATATTACTACATAGTAAATAGTTTAACGGATCCTTAGAGGATGGATGGTCCCAAGCATCCTTTAAGTTACTTGCATTTCTGTTACTGTTCACTTGAGTTGATTTACAGTTCATAAGTATGTATGTCCTGACTCGAGTGTTTTGTGTTTTGCTTTACGCTCGGGTCGGATTGAGTGATTCAGCATTCAATACTCACCTTCGGAGTTGGAGCTTTGCTTGAAGATCCAGCCATATATTTTGCTTTTATCTAGTGATTCCAGTGATGTATTCTAATTTATACCTGATGTATCTTGTTACTCTTCTATTGTATCTTGTTTAACTCTGATGTATCTTATATATATAGTAGCTTCATGAACTACTATCTCTTTTACTTCCACTGCATTATTAAATACTCTGTGTCTGTGATCTGTGATTTATTAATTAACTGTATATTCTGAGATTTGCCAAATTTTATTTACAACGCGGTATTTTGAGAAATTCAAGTTCGACATGTGCGGATGCGAATGTTTGAAAATATCGGGTCGTTACATGTGGTATCAGAGCTTTGGCTCTAGGAAAAACTTAGCATGTATGGTAAATGTATTTACAGAATCACATTCATTCGAGTTTGAATCTCTTCCTTTTTGACTCGATTCCTTTGAATTTTGGAACGTTCCCTGCGCTTCCAAAATCCGTCGTGTCCATCACTATTCGTCTTCTTTTGATTCTGGAGTATCCCATAACTCTACTTCGAATGATCTTTATAATGAGTCGGCGGTTCCGCCAATCTCAAATTGATTTGTAAAGAGGTGAAACTCCTTTACAACAGCATCGATTCATAGGAGATTTTTATATCCTCGGTTTAAATGCTAGTATCTCTTATAATTCTGAACTCTATCTCTTGAGACCGAATGTAGATTTACCCTTAGAAATCCACATCGATCTATTCTTTAAGCCATGGTTGACCCGGTTATGGTCTCCCGCGATTTATATTAGCTTATCCATCTTCCTTTTCTGTTATTTAATCACCTCATCTCTGTTTCCAACTTATCTTCAAATCATTCTTGAAGTGTATTTGTAAAAGAATATTTAAAATGTTTTATATATTGTGTTGTTTGAGTTGTTGATGTTGATTTGGATTTCTGATTGATTCGTCTGATCAACGCTATCGATAAGATTTCCAAAACACTTGAATAGAGCAAACTAACATAATATGATTTTTCAAATTTAGTAATGAAATAAATTTCGTAACTATATTATAAATCTTTTTCTGGATTTTATTGAATTGGTTGTTAAAAATAATATCTGATTTTATGTATCATTATCTCTTGTTTCATATATAAATAATTGAACTATAAACATGGTTATAAATTTATTTGAAAATTTAAACTGAATTTAAAACAAGAATTTGTGAATTTAATTTTCGATGGATTTCAAACCTTGTGTTTAAAGTTTTAAAGGATATATTATTTAAAGTATTTTCGAATAGAAATTTGTTTCCAAAGAATTTTAAAGTTTAAAACTAGTGCACTTCTCTTTGTCATTGGAAAATAACTTTAGTGATTACTGCAGCATCATCGACATTCATTTTCGAATTTCGAAGTGAAGAGACCGTTCTGTAGTATTGCTCCATTTTTGTGTTAGGGAATTTAATTAATTTGAAATTCTAAAATAAGACTGGATTTATAACATATGCTGATATATGATTTAAATTTGAATTGATATATATATATATATAGTATATGTGCGTTTATTTATCTCCAAATAGTTTGGAATTTATTGGAAATTTAATTCCTAAATTTTATCTTGAAGGATAATTTCAAGTATAATTTCAAAATTTGATAAATATTCAAGCTTGAAATGATTGAATTGGAAAGCTTTATTTGTACGATACACAATTTCATTCCAATATAACTTACCTAAATTATACAGAAGTTGAATATGTAATTGGATAATATACAGTATGAAAAGATTTTATAAATAAAATTTGAGTGGTTATAATAAATGTTATACACTTAAATTTTAGTCATAAAAAGATTAACAGAGGTAAATAGAAAAAAAGGGTAATGGAACAATTTACAACACAAAACGATGTTAAAGGAACAAAGAATAAATTAAAGCAGTTATAATAAGTGTAAATATACTTAATATAGGTGATAAAATATATTGAGAGGAATAAATTTAATTTTAATAAGGAATAAAGAAGAATTTGATTTATTGAGTACATTATGAGTATAATAAATGATTTTTTTTTCAAATCCATGATTTTAGAGATTGTTAATTTAAGATAATTGGATGATAAGATAAGATATAGTTAAGATTTGTTTAACTTATTTAAGGTTAATTATCAATTTAAGTTGAAATTTTCATGGTTTCAAATCTATTATCTTATTTTGTTTTTCAAACTATCTTTTGGTTGTCCTTATTTCCCTTATCTTGCTAAAGAATGGGGAGGCTATTGCTTATACCGGTCTGTTTAGAAATCTTTCTATAATCTTTGATAAACTTTGGTACTCATTTTTGAATTTGAGCACTGCTTGCCATCCACAGACCGTTGGTCAAGCGGAAAGGGTGAATTAGATTCTAGAAGATCTTTTTTGTGCTTGTGTTCTTGATTCTCGAGGATCTTGGAAAGATCATCTCCACCTTGTTAAACTTACCTATAACAGCAGTTATTAGGTATAATCTTAATCCTCTTTTCATCTTATCTTAATCCTATTTCATTCTATTTTTTTCTGTGTTCCCCCGTACCTCATTCCTTTTCGAGGACGAAAAGTTTTGAGTGGGGGGGGGGTGTAACAACCCTATATTTTGTAATTATTTTAATTGAATTTCTGATTTAAAAACTTTATTTTATTTATTAAAATAAATAATTTTTGTTATTTTAAACATAAATTTTGATTTTGATGTAAATTAGAATTCCAAACATGACTAAATATAATATTTTCCAGAAATGTGAATTTTTATCAATATGGTCAAACTTTGACTTTTAATTTAAAAATTTGAAGATTTGAATTTTTGAAATTTATCTTTTATTATGAAAGTAAATAAAATTTTAAATATATTACCTTTCTTTTCGTTGAAATTTGATTAATATTATGAAAGTTATGTTTTTTACACTATTGTATGTAAATTGTTGTATTTAACAAAATTGTTTATTTTTAATTTATATAAATAATATTTTTGTTTGTCATGTCATGTTCTAATTTATGTTTACATGTGTAACATGACATGTTATATATATATATATATATATATATATATTATTTTAAAATATTTTAAAAGTGTAGTTGTAATTTTCCAATGTTAGTTGTAATTTGTTTATAATTTCTAGGTCTAGTTTCAATTAGATAAAGTATTTTCTTTATTTATTTTCTATTTTACCTACAACTATTTATTTATTTCCGTTTCTACTTTATTTATTTTTCATTTTCTATTTTATTTAATTGATTTTTATTTGTTTATTTTGAATTAAAAGAATTGGAAATTTAAAGAGACAATGCTTTACAACTTGTGACTTTTCATTAGCCTAGTCTTTTCATTTTCCTTTAGCCTTTCACTTTCTTTGCTTTGGTCGTACACTTTCCTATGCTATAGCCATGCATTTCTCAATTGTTCTCACATGAAAACTTCTCTTTCTCTTCATCACATCGGCCATTTCAATTCTGAGAAAAAAAAATGTAAGTAATGGCTTCTTCTTTCTCATGTTCTTCTTCACTTTTTCTTTAATTTTTCCCTTGCTTTCTCTAGCTTTGCTCGGCCCCAACCACCACCATCTTCACCGACCACCACCACCATCTTCTTCTTCTCATCATACACAGCAAACCATCCCTCTCCTCTGACCAGATCTGACCATGACCTTCTAGATGACCTTCCACCACAAAAACATTGCAAAACTCCAAAACAATGCCTAGCCATGCCATTTCCACCATCATCTTCATGTTTAGCCTTGGCCACCACCTCAAACACCACCACCACTTACTGCCATGACCTCTAACCATCAGCTCCACCTCTTACCTGACCTGAAATGAACATGGTCGAGCCATGTTAGCGGCATTGGCCGAGCATAGGTGCACCAAAACCTTCCATTCCTTGACCCAAACACTTGGCCGAGCCATGTTAGCAGCATTGGCCGAGCATAGGTGCACCAAAACCTTCCATTCCTTGACTCAAACACTTCCACTTGCTTGCCTTCACCTTCCACTTGTTTTGCCTTGCCATCTTCCTCTATGGCCGAGCCTAACATGTATGTAAACCACCATGGCCGTGAGTTTCAGGTAGCATCAAGCCCTTAGCCGAGCCTAGGCTTGGTGTGGTCAAGCCCACTTGACCATGGCCAAGCCCACTTGATGTTTAAAGCAAGGTGGTGCCATTTCAATTCTTATCTTTTTCGTTGTTTTAAATTTCTATTACATAGTTTGTGTTGAATATATATATATATATATATATATATATATATATATATATTGCTTTGTGTAATTGTTGTATACAAGAGCAATATCTTGGCTCTCCATCCATTCAAAGCTAATCATTCCTGTCGTGCCTTTGGAATTGTTCTTGTGTGTCGTAGTGGTCTCTAACTTTGGAAAAGGTGAGTCCTTCTCACTCTGACATTACTACTTATGAAATGGTAAATGGATGACAAGTGATTAGTAATTAAAATGTTTATGCAAGTTAATGATGATTATATGATATGTTATTCCATGTTATTACCATGTTAACTTTGTTAATTATCACCTGACATATGATATATAACAGTATATTGTGACATTGACATGTTAGTATAATTGTTTATATTGTTTATGCATAGGTTCACACTGCAAGTTCCCTGTTAGAATAGAATCACTATGGGTTGAAATGATATATACCCGAACGGACATTAGAATAGGGAAAAATCTTTTTGAGCTGAAATGATAGACTCAGGTGATTTTTATTATATTCTATTCGACTTGGGATTGCGGGTTTGAAATGATAGAACCCGGGTTTTCTTTTTAAATTGCGGATTGAAATGATATATATCCATATCACTTGACCTAGGTTAGAAAATTTTATACAGACCCCGTGGTATATTTTTAAATGATTTTTCTTATCATATGTATTTTTAAAGTATGAACTTTTGATTTAAAAATATATATTTTATGGTTTTGAGAAAGTTAAATATTTGAATTGAATTTAGATATGTAAATTTGAAGTAAATGTGTTTTTTGACTTTAAATTATACTTATAAAAAATGTAAGTAAATAATGAAAATTAAATTTAAAGTTTTGAAAAGATATTTGAAGTAAAAAGTTAAGTTTTGTTAAATTAATAAGTTAAGAAAACGATGAAATTTGACTTAACAAATGAATTGAGTTTTAAATTGGATATTTGATTTTAAAAATTTTATTATGATAAATCATATGTTAAAATGATTTAAATGTGAAATTTTGAAGCCTAAAAATATGATTTATAAGTTTAAAATAACAAAAATTGAAGTTTTATTGTTTTTGAAAAGTTATAATAAAATCTGGAATTTTATTGATAGCATTTCCAAAAATGCTGTGGTTTTACGATGGCATTTGTTAAGTGATATCATTTTTGAAATTTAACTAAGTTTAGAAAAAACTAAATATCTATTACGGCATTTATAAATGCTGTTGTTTCTGGACTGAACTATTTTGGAAATTAAATATCTACCATAACACTTAGTAAATGCCGTCGTTGAAATATTGTAGATTTTAACACTGTTTGAGTTATATTTTAAAGTATTAAATGATTTAACTTTTGGAATTGATTATTTGTGAAATTTAAGGAGTTTTGAATATATCTTAATATCTAAATTTGAATTTTTAAGAAATTTAAATTGAATTTGAATTTAAATACGGTTTATTTGGTTATGTGTTAAATGGAATGAAATGTAATGAGATAAATGAATTTTTGAATGGAATTTTGAAATGTGTTTGAAATGATATTTGAAATAATAAATGAATGACATATTTGATTTTAAAATGATATTTAAATTGAATATTTGAATTAAAGAATGATAATGAATTTATAATGGATTTGAAAAGGAAATGATTGGAATGGTTTTGAATGATACGATATTTATTTTGATAAAGAATGCGAATTTGGAATGATATTTAATTTTGATTTATTCGGTTTATTTGATAAATGAATATTTGAAGTTTATATTAGTATGAAATGATATTTGGTCCACTTGTAATTTGAGTTTATTTAAATGCTATTAGATTTATGAAATGAATATTGCAAAACTAAGTAATAATGAAGTTAAGTTAAGAGATATATGAAATTATAAAATTTAGTTTTGAAATGTGGGATATTAAAATTGAATAGTTTATTTTGTGGATCAAATTCTATATTTGAAATTGAGAATATTTAAAATGGTTTGTTGGGAACTGAATTGAATTGAAACTGATGGTTTGAATTAAATTAAATTGGAAATTTGAAAAATTTGGGCTTAATTGAATAAATTTGTAAATTGTAAAGAATTAAAGGAAGGTACCATGATTTCAAATATATGATTTCGGAATGTTATGATTTTCAAAGTGTAATGATTTCAAGTATTTTGGTTTCAAAAGAGTTATAACTTTGAAAGTATTATGATTTTTGAAAGGTGAATATATGTTTGAAATGGAAATGATAAACTATTTTTATTTGAATATAGTTTTGAAATAAAAATGGTTTAGGTTTCGAAGTAAAACTATTTTGATTTGAATATAGTTTTGAAATAAAAATGGTTTTGGTTTCGAAGTATAAACTATTTTGATTTAAATATAGTTTTGAAATAAAAATGTTTTTTTTGTTTTGAAGTATAAACTATTTTGAAAGAAATATAGTTTTGAAACGAAATGATTTGATTTTGAAGTATGAACTATTTTGAAATGGCCACGGCGTTATAATAACGATTGGTTGTTAAAGAGACCGGGATCGGAAGTTGTCATACTCTTTGCCAACTCCGAAAACCACTTTAACAACTGTATGCACGGTGGAGTTTCCAGAATGAAGTAGGATGGTGGCGACGATCCTATTGAGGTATGAACGTGGGCCCGACTCCCGTGAGTTGGCATAAGGTGGCTAAAATAGGAGCGATCTCGGGCTAAGTGAGGTCATTCCTCCTATCGGACACATTTCTTCGATGCTATACTCTTACTTGTGATAGATTTGATGGTCATCCTTCGATTTTGATTGGGAGTGTATTCCGAGGTAGGCGTAGTGGCTGCTACGTTACCACCAGCCCGTGTGCATAATTAGTATATCTACCCTGGCATTGCCTTGTGTGTCGCGTCACCTACTATAGCGAGCTTTACTACTAGTTTGATTTGTGTCGTACCTATGGAGTATCTTCTCACAGTCTCCCGATCAGGAGATATGTAGGTACTGTATAGTCTATTGGCACTAGTACGTGTTAAGGAGAATATTAGGTCACTCCTTGACGCTATTTTAAAGTATGTTTATTTTACTATTAGACATTATTGTAATAGCGAATATTACTACATAGTAAATAGTTTAACGGATCCTTAGAGGATGGATGGTCCCAAGCATCCTTTAAGTTACTTGCATTTCTGTTACTGTTCACTTGAGTTGATTTACAGTTCATAAGTATGTATGTCCTGACTCGAGTGTTTTGTGTTTTGCTTTACGCTCGGGTCAGACTGAGTGATTCAGCATTCAATACTCACCTTCGGAGTTGGAACTTTTCTTAAAGATGCCACCATCTATTTTGCTTTCAGTATCCAGTGATTCCAGTGATGTATTCTGATTTGTACCTAATGTATCTTATTACTCTTCTGTTGTATCTTGTTTAACTCTGATGTATCTTATATATATAGTAGCTCCATGAACTACTATCTCTTTTACTTCCGCTGCATTATTAAATACTCTGTGTTTGTGATCTGTGATTTATTAATTTCTGTATATTCTGAGATTTGCCAAATTTTATTTACAATGCGATATTTTGAGCAATTCAAGTCCGACATGTGCGGATGCGAATGGTTGAAAATATCGGGTCGTTACAGTAAAACTTTGTCACTTGTATTTTGGATATTCTAGAAGCCAAAAGACTTGCAATCTTATATTAATATACGGCTAAGAAAAATTTATTATGGTGAATCTGTTAAATATTAAGGCATACATCAAAGTCGCTAAAAAACCGAGAATGTGTAACTTTAGAGATATAGTAGGCTGCCAGTGAAGCGGTATACAGAAATGAAGCTTCATTTTGAAATACTTTTAATACAAGCAATGTGTTTCTTAATCCTAACCCAGGATTACGTGCAACCAAACGTAGTAGAAGTGGCATTGGACATGAGAATGCAATTTGATTCGCCACCTTATGTATTCAGGCACATTGATGTTTGCGACAGAAATAATTTATGTGTCTCAGATGGTTGGCTGGTACATAATCCATTTCTGATAAGAACTGAAAGACAAATACAGGCAGAATTAGAGGGTGATAAAATTTACAGATGACTGTATACAAAACAAAATGATGAAATAAATGAAAAGCGAATAAATTGATCTTGAATCAATTTGAAATAAATATGGGTGTAATATGTGTTGATATGAATTGAATGCTAATAACTTGTTTGTGAACCATTCGAATTTAATGGAATGGCATATGAAACAAACCGAAAGCAACTAAATTAATGACAGAACCTTGTGATTGCATATAAATACCTGATATGCCATGTTTTGCATTTTGAAATTATGTGTTTAAAGTAGTAAAATGCATGTAATGTTATAAGATTTCATAAATTATGAGACCGATGTGTTAAATTGAGTGAGTACAGGTATAAGAAGACCATTTGGCTAAATTCTGGTCGCACAAGCTACATATAAAACAAGCCGCTTGCTAAGAATGCTAAAATAAGGTACGTTTTCAAATTAAATAATATAAATATTTATATATATATTTTTCCGACCATGTGGGTAGATGTACATATTTTTATGTAACAACCCGCATATTTATCGATTTTATATTTAAATATTTTATCGATACTCGGAATTTAGTCCGAAAAGCTACTTTTTGCATATGGTCAAATTAGGACTCGGGACCACTTTTATTGAGTTCAAAACGCCGTTTGCGATCTTTTTGAGTATAAACTTTGATATGTTTAGAGTTAGTGGAATTTTGCCACTTTTCACTTAGGGCTTTAGTTTGGGTTGAGCCCTATAACCCCACTTAACTCAGTCCCAACCCTCTCCTCTTCATTTACTTCCTTTCTATTTTCCTAATACTCAAGCTTTTATAACAATGGAGAGTGGAATGGGAAATTGAAACTCAAGCCCTAGTTTCCTTTTGCAAATCAAGCTCTAGCTCCAAACTAATAGAAGAAACTTTGGTAAGCCTCTTCTTCTTCTCCAACTCATTCTCTTATCAATTTCAGAAATTCCTAAACCTAACTTTGGGAATGTTCTTCTTTTTTAGCATAGATTCAAGCTCGTTTGGGTTGTGTTGAAGAGTGGTTGATTCTCCCTTTGCTTTCAAGCTTCTTCTTTATTGTTTTTGTGAAAAGGTGAGATTTTTATCTCACATCTTAGTCTATAACTATCTTCGATTGTTAGGTATGAATTCCTAACGCTTATTCTTGTACAATTTCTTTTGGTTTGGATTGATTTGGTGAATATTCCAATTTTTGGTGTTTTGGGTTCAATTCTTTAAAAATCATAGCTTTGATGTCTTGATCATATTTTTGGTGATGAACCGAAGAGCTTCTATGGCCGTGTAGTCGATTGGCGTAAACCCTTAGTGCCATTGCTCGACCGATTGCAATTCGAAAGGGATTGGCATTCATCAAATAGGCATGGGAGTGCTGGAAACAGGCTCCGGTCGACCGAGCTCAGGGTCCGGTCGACCGACCTGCTACCTGAGCACTTCCTGCCTATGTTTTGGAAGTGCAGATTACAGGCTCCGGTCGACCGAGCTCTGGGTCTGGTCGACCGACCTGCTACCCAAGCACTTCCATCTTTGGTTCGGTCAACCGACTGAGGGAGTCCGGTTGACCGACCTACTCCTATTTTCCAATTTTGCCTATATTGCCTATTTTGTTGAATTTCCAACTTTAATCGATTCGTGTTGTTTCCCTTTTGTTGTTATCATTTATTACCGACTTTGATGACATTTTTTTTTGGAATTTTTGGAAATATCCATTTTGATGTATTTGATATCGATTTCTTTGGATTTTATTCACGTCTTCGAATGTGAATTTCGGTGATTGATTGTTTTACATTCATTTTTGTGATTTGTCACTTTAAAAATATAAAGGTTTCAATACTAGTAGTAAATATCAAAATTCTTTCATCAAAGCGATTTCACAACTATTTTATTACTAAGCTCTTTTCTTAAACCATTTTTCAATCTATTAGTATATACAAGCCTTTACTTCACTCGGATGAGAAATCGAATTAAACGACTTAGAAAAACAAGTGGTATGAAACGCTTGCGTATGCTTCGTCGGTTAATTCTTGGACTTGTTCGATTGAGCCTCTTTGTGACAATTTCCTAGTGAAGATCTACAGTTTGTTCGTAAATATTTAAGCTAAGCTAGTGGTTATGGGACATGAAGCTAAATTCATATATTTACTAGCTTAGTGTAATTGACACTTCCTTGATGATCAACGACGATCATTTTTGTGATTTAGACTAGCAATGTGCGATGCCTCTTTGTCTGCGAGGGAGACTAAACCCCGTTTTGTGGAGTTTCGACTCAAATTGGTGGGGTAGCAACCCATGGCCTTCGGGCCGTTTGTGGAGCTTTGGCTCAATTTGTGATGGTTAGCAACCATGGAATTAGCGTTCCGTTTGTGATACACGTGTTGGTGAGCTTTATGCTCTCGTTTGTGATTGGCCTTTACCTCTTTTTGTGATTTCTGGATTTCGTGTGTTGATTTATGGAATTTGTGCTTCACCAATGTTCGTGATTTTTATTGATAAGTTTTATCAATTTTTGTGCATTGGTGAATTCGTGTCTCGTTACCTTTTTGTGGATTTGGATCTTTGAGAAGGTTCCTGTGATATTGTTTAATCTCTTATTGATTATCATTTACATACTTATAGTAGTATGCCATTATGGTTATTATATGCTTATGCCATATCTTTTATTCTATATCATTTAATCTGATATTTATAGCTAGACTGATCCGTTTATTATTTTCTTATTAAATAATACTCGGGTCACACCGAGATGTTACAGGTGCTTCTGCTTAACTTCTCACCAGGGATTATTGTCCTAACTTTTGGCTAACTACTTAGATTAGTAGTTTTTGGTTGTATACATTTGAGATATAGACTCATAGTTGTGTACTTATTCTTTTGTATAGCACATGTTGCTATTCTTTTGTGTCATTATGAATCTTTTAGACCACTACTCTGATGAACACTTTTATGTGTTATATATATTCATGTCTATTTCCGCCTTTGTGATATGAATTATCTGTGACTGATTTGTGTTATGTTTATTTCTATATTTGTTTTCGAAGACATTATAGCCACTGTGTAGTAGCTTTGAGTTTGTGTCGGTATGTCAGATTTTCTCTTGAAAAGAATTCAAGTTATATTTTATCTGGCATATCGGTACTCGCACAAAGCAATTATACAGATGGTCGCTCCTCAACAGCCTTACTCTCCTTGCTAGTTGACGGCATTACACCGTAATGTTCTTGGCTAGCGTGGGTATAGAGGTGGGGCGTCACATTTTATCTCTCTTGTTATATTGCAAAAGGCTCTTCGTACAAAGGAGACTCTGTCAAAAAATTCGGAAATTTAGGGTGTTAGAAAATTTTTGAAACTTTTTGGAAAATTTTTGTTAATGGTAATTTTATTTCGAATTGCAATTGGAATAAAGGATTTTGAAATTAGAATTGAGAACTAATTGTTTTGGTTAGAACTAAAAAATTAGAAATGTAAAATATCGAGGTTTAACCATGTGGTTTTGTTAAGTTAATGGGTTTGGCGCATTTTCCTGCCTTAGCAATTTTAGGGACGAAATTCTTTTAAGGGGAGAGGATGTAACAACCATTTTTCATCGTTTGATTTTGAATATTTAAGTGGTTTTAAATATGGATTTGGAATATAATTTGGTATTTGAATATGAAGATGTTGGTTGAAAATTTTAAAAGGAATTTAAATTCCAAATATATCGATTTACTGAATAAATTTAATTATTGAACTTATAATTGAAAATCGTAAAATAATTGAAAATTGGAGTTGTTTATGAATGAAAATATTTCTAATGTGTACATAAATTCCTTTTGAATAAGAATTGAGTAAATAAGTTTTTAAAACCCAAATTTCGAGTGATTTCGACAATTTTAGAAATCTTCGATTTAATTGACGATTTAAAATAGCGATCCAGGGCACAGTTTTGTACTTCGATGAAACTAGTTATAATATATCCGTAATAGTGTATTATTATCGGATTTCAAATTTCATAGCATTTGGAGTTATCGTTATATCGTACGGGATATAAACGTGTTGAATTTATTATCGAAAATTCAATGTAATAATTGGGTCCAAAAAGCTATCTTCTCCATGCTATTGAATTAGGACTCGAAACCTTTTCCATTGCAATCATAATAGGGGTATAATATTATAAACGCCTAGCGGCATGCCTCGATAGGGATTTGAGATAAATATCTGGATATTTTGAAATTTAATAGTATATATTCACATCGATTATCATTTCAGCCCATCAAAACTTACCTTCAGCCAACATAACCTTTCACCTCAACGTCACCTAACTTCATACGTAACTGCCCTTTCATTGTTTTAAAACATGTTCTATTCTCCTTCTTTCAAAATGGAATCAGAGGAAAAAAATGGATCGAATTAAAATCGCACCTGCACATCATTCTTTAAATCACGATACCTTATCCTCTTCAAATCGCGTTTATCTTCCTCCTTCTCAGTTTTTAATTGAGCACTGGAAAAGAAAACCAAATTCAAATCAGTTCGAGTCCTCAATATAAAAAAAAGGGAGAGCATGGTCACGATTCGACATTGGAGGAATGGTGCGGCAGGGAGGGGCGGAGCTACGACGTTCACGACTTGATCGGCCTTGAGTATTGGGGTCATGACTGTCAAGGATACACGTGAGGAGAGGAGCGAGCGTCGCGATGAACAAGTAAGAGAGTGGAGAGTTGCACACACGATAGTAAGGGAGCTGGCATTGAAAACGAAGTCGTGATTTAAGGTGGGGCTTCGGTTGTGCAAGGTGAGTCGATGGCATCATTGAGGGTTTGGCTGCAATGATTCGTGCGCTACGCGAGGGCTAGTGAGAATTGGGCGTTTGACTTCTCGAGCCTTGGGTTTTATGTAGGCTGAGATTTGACTCGAATTGGTGGTAGAAGCGAAGTCGCGTATGCAGGCGCGTATGGATTGCAGGCGGCGTCGGCCGAGCGTGGCGGCGTTTGGGTGATCGTGCGAGCAACGATAGATGCACGGTGATTGGGCGTTCTCTAATGGGGTAGTGGCGAGGGAAAATGGTGGCGACAACAGTGGAGGTGACTTCGACGTAGGAAGAAGGGGCAGTAAATATCGCGATGATTTTGTGCCTGCCTGGAAGGGTGATTGGTAGGAAGGTAATTTTATTTAAAAATAATTTTAAATTTAAGTAAATATCAATTTATTCTTTTCGATGTTCATTGATCCATATAAATTCATATGAGGTCCACAAGTCATGAAGTCGATCACGTTAAATTCGTAGCTGCAAAAAATTCATATTGTTAAAGTTGTTTGGGATTTTTCGGAGTAGGTAGAAATTTTAAATTTAAATCGAACGTTGTTCGATTTAATTTAAAATTGGAACGGATCAAAAATCAAAATCAAGGCGAGTAAAATCTCATTTATCTGGATGGCTAGTATAATTTAAAAATGTTGAATTTAAATTACTGGTTATTTGGATGAATCTATAAATTATTATCAGTTTGGATGTTTTATATATATATATATATATATATATATATATATATATATATATATATACAGTAGTATATATATTAGTAGTTGAAAAAACCCTAAATCACGGCGACATCAGAGAATCCCAAAACCCTAGGCGAAATGGAGGAAGATGATGGAGGTGGATAGAAGACGGTTAAACGCAAGGGGAAAATGACTTTTGCTGAAGTTCTAAAACAGACAACTCAAGAATTCTAGCGGTAGGGAAAAAACCCTAAATCATGGGTGGAGGCGGTTGATAATAATTTCGAGATACAAGGTAAAATTGATTATTATGAACCGATCAAAGACGGGACCGAGCTATATCAATTGATCGACAAAAAGGACTGGGAGGAATCTAATCAGATGTGGAAGAATTCGTTATATGCATACATAGGAGGTAAACGACCTTTCCACGTACACTTTAATGCTTACATTAGGAGGGTATGGAAACCTACAGGCTCTTGGGATGTCTTTACTAGAGAAAATGGGTTTTATCTCATTAAATTTGAAAAAGGGGAGGAATATGAGTGTATTCCGAAAGGAGGTCCGTGGTTCATGGATAGTAAACTAATCATCATTAAAAAATGGGAAGTATATTTTAATTTTGAAAAGACAATGCTAACTACGTTTCCAGTTTGGATTAAATTCAATAGTCTTAATCTACCATTGTGGAATATGAGATGCATCGGTAAGCTGGCAAGCATAAATGGCAAACCTCTTTATACAGATGAATATACTAGGAAGGTTAAAAGAACCAAATATGCAAGAGTATTGGTGGAAATTAAGGCAGATTCCGAACTGCCACAAAATGTTAAAGCAATAAATAAGAGAGGTAATGTCTGTTTGCAAAAAGTTGAATATGAGTTCATACCTTTGAGATGTGCTGAATGCAAATGCTTTGGCCACGCAATCACACAAGAATGTAATGAGCTAAACAAACCCAAACGAGTTTGGGTACAAAAAACCAAAAGTACTACATATACTATTTCCATAGATAATACGGAAGTTGAACCCACGGTGTTAATCACTACTAACAATTCTAGACAAACACAACAAAAAGACGTTACAACAACAAAAAGTAATACACAAAATGCTGTAGGATTCAGTCCCAAAATATATACATCCTGAAGCCAGTGCTATCAAGGACTATGTAGAAGGGATAGAAGAAGTTCATCAATCTCCGAAGTCACAAGTGGATCATTCAGGTTTGGAGGATCATAGGCAGCAACCATAGAATCAGAGTTATGATAACACGAATTTTGGAATATTTGTTAATTGATAATTAACTGGGTAAATTAATAGAAATACTGATTGTTAAGAATGAGAAAAAAAATTGATGATTAATATTCATATCTGGGAAGATGATTATTTGATAATCTCCTAATATGATTATTTAAAATAGGGAAAGCTTATTATCTTCAACCCAAATTTAATTTGTGTTTGTTTAATATATTTATGAGTTGATTTAAATTGAATTTGAATTGGTGATTTGTAAAATCCAAAAGAATAAATATATATGATTTTTTAGTTTATAATTAAAAAATTTAAAATCATTCTCTTTTAAGGTTATATATGTATAAATACTAGAAAAATGTATAAATATAAATTATAAAATATAAGTTTATTAAAAAGGAAATGTATTTATCTAAAATGGGAAATATAAAAAAAAGTTAAATAAAAAGCTTTAATAAGGTTGAAGGTTAATACATTTTAAAATTTTACATGAGATAAAATTTAATTTGTATACATATATATAAACATTCAAAAACATGATAAATAAAATTAATGAATACAAAATAGACATATGAATTAGTAGAGAAACATTAATATACGTACAAAATAACAAATGTAAGCAAATTGTTTCATGTAAATACAAATGTAAGCCTAAGTTTTTATCTAAATACAAGTGTACATTGGTTATGGCATGCTAATGACATTTCTAAGCAAATTTAACAAGTGTTCTTTTTTTTCTTTTTATCCTAAAATAAATCAAACTAGGTTATATAACATATTTTTTCTCCTCTCTTACATTGTTTTCTTATCTACAATTTTCAACTAAGAACCAAAACCCTGTAACATTAAAACAGAAAAATTATTCAGACAACATATTAATCTAAGTCAAGCAATTCTAGATTTTCAAATAACAAACAGATCAAAGCAACTCATTTCAACTTAGTAACCAGATTAAGGATTCAAGCAAATTCAAGTGAGCATTTTTCAGATCATTATCAAGACTGGAAATCAGATCAAAACCAGGGTGCATGTTCTCTGTTTTTACAAGAGGTGAGTAAACTATCCCTTAAAACAGTTTCAATCAATGAAAGTAGGGATGCATGTGATAAATTTGTATAGGAAGGTTGTAATATGGTTTGCATGTTTGATTTTTGTCTGGATATATGCTTGGAAATTCCTCTGTTTAATGTATGTATATCTGAAAATAGATATACGGACTGTTCTGTATTTTCAGGCTCAATTAATTTGTTCTAAGAGAAAAAATCTAAATCTCCTTATGCAAATAGAATTTAATTTTGAGCTCTGAATGAAGTTTGTTCATAACGGCATAATACCAATTCTAAAAATAGTGGTAAAGATTTTAATTTGGTAATTAATCTGAAAATTAAGAAAAATTCAGTAATAAGCTGGAATTAGTCGAAAACTAACATTCAAATTTTTTAGATTGGGTTATATATTTGAATTTGTCATGGTAAACGATGAATTTAGGAAGTAAAACCATAATTTTTAGGTAGTAAATCATAAGAAATCAAGAGATGACCGTGGATTGTATTTTCGTCTTTTGTTGACAATCAGGTGATCTGGGGGGTATGGATCGCGGCTGGAGGTACCGGAGGAGATGTCAGACTTGGCAAAAATATTGGGTGAATTATTCATTCACCGTGGCGACGGCAGACCTTAGTGGTAGGGTTTTTGCCCTTGTTTTGGTCATGACGTTCATTTGACAACTGCACCGCCAACTATGCATCGAGTTTGACCGGAGTATGTTAGATCGTTGCGTGACAACATGGCACTTCTATGAGAGGATCGGCGAGTGATCTGGTGGACGAACGTGGCGGCGCAGGGGAGATATCATCGATGGGTTTGGACTTTGGGGTTTTCGATTTGCTAAATTTTAATTTCCGGCACGAATGATCATTCTGGACGCCGAGTTAATTTGGGGGAGTGTCGCCGACCTGTTGATGACCTGAGCGTTGATCGGAGAAGTTGGACCACGGTGTACACGTGCACAGATGTCCGTTGTACCTAATGTTCGCTGAGTAAAGGCTTCGTGGGAAATGGTGTTTTGTGTGACATCGACTTCGAGTTTCATGTGGAATGGAGATGAGAGTGTATCGGGTATTGACTCGAGATGTTGTTGGGTAGCTCGGGTTTTGACTAAATTAATTCTAAAGCTTTGAATTCAAATAAATTAGTTGATGAAATAAGAAATAAATTTTAGAAGGAAGTTTATCATAATTATTTAAGATTTTACAAATTGAATATACTTATTTAATGAAATTAAGGATAATCAATTATTTAATGTGATAATTTAAGGTAAGTAAACAAATGTGTTTAGCTAAAGATAATTAACTAATGATAGTAACTTAGGGTTAATTAATTTAACTTGAGTAATTATGGGATAATTACTGGATGGAACTAATTAGAAGAAGATTAATTAATTACTTAAAGCATAATTACTTAATGTAAGTAATTAAAGGGATTAATGATTGAGTGTAATTAATTAAATTGATGTGATTACTTTAAGTTAATTAATTAGTTTAATTAATTTAAGATATTCACTCGTTGATTTGTTAAGTATAATTACTGAATGTAATTAATAAAGTGTAATTACTTAGTGAAGAAATTGATCGGTAATTACTGGGATGTAATTAATTAATGAATGGAATTAGTTTTGAGTTTAATTACTTTGTGTAATTAATAAGAAGGATAATTTCTTAGTGGAGATAATTAAAGATTAATTACTTTGTGTAATTAATTTAAGAATTAATGTAATTAATTATAGTTAATTAGTAAAGTAGTTAAAGGAAATTAATTACTCGGTGTTATTATAAGTTAATATGGTTAATTTTAATTAATTAATTAGGTTTAATTAATTAAAGATAATCATTTGATGTTGGATTAAGTATACTTACTTAATGTAATTAATGAGGTGTAATTACTTAGTGAAGTAATGAATGAATAATTACTGGATGTAATTAAATTAAGGGAAATTACTTATGGGGATGTAATTAAAGGATAATTACTTTATGTAATTGAAGATAATAAATCAAGGATGATTAATTAAATGGATAATTAAACGATGATTAATTAATTTATTTGTAATTAATTAATGTTAAATAAACAGGATTAAGGGTGATTGAAATAGTTAATTTAATTTGTTTAAATTAATTAGAAATAGTATGACTAATTTATCGTGCTTATGAATGATTGAATAATATTACATGCCTTAGATTGGTTGATATCTCGGATATGTGATTTGTGATTCTATGTGATATGATATGTTGGGTTTAAACTGAGATAAAGTGGTTATCTATCTATGATGAATTAAAGTGTATAGGTGACACCCTGTATTTGAAGTTTGAATTGTGTTTCATTTGAATAATTTGGGATAAGATGGTATTGAATTCGAAGAGACCGGAGTCAGGAATTAGTAAATACCCGAATCCACTTCGAATTTTTATAGATTGATATGGGAAATCAATAGGCTGAAATGAAATGATTTCAGTGAAATGGACTATTTAATCTAAAGTTTTGGAACTTGGATATTGAGGTGTGAAATTAGAGAAGACTGTAACAAAGTGTAAAATTGAAGTTGATTCGAGTTACCCTGGGTTTTATTTAAGATGTTTGCTTGGATATTCCATGTTAGTTGGGTTTACTCATGTTGGTTTCCAGCCTGACCCGGGTGTTACTTTGATGTAATGGTCGGGTCAGACCAAGTATTACAGATTTTCAAGTAAGCATGTTTTGGAGCTCAGGAGGCGAGCTGGATGGCAGAAACGTATAAAGTGTATCAACTGTGTTATGTTGTTATTTATCTGGGACAAGTTATTTTACCTGTCCAGTGACTGTGAAATATGTAACTCTGATGTATTAAAATGTAATTTGATAAGTACAGTTCTTCTCTGTAAATCTGTTATTTTATTTGATATTATATTTTCTCCGCTACGAATGTGAGGTTTCTGTGACTTGATTATGTTTCTTCTTCTTTCTTTTTCCTTCTTTTCTAGCAATCTAGAATTTTCGGGATCGGCAATTCCGGGTCGTTACGTTTGGTATCAGAGCAGAAGGTTAAGCGAGAACCTTGGCTCTGGTGGGATTACTCATGAAGAATAGGGTAAATGGTACCCTAGAATGAGTTGAGTGAATATACATATGAGAGCGTACTTGTTATTTTCTTATATAAAGATTTTAAATGATTTTATAAGAATATATTTTTATACATAAACTAATATTTCTTTTTAATGAATATTAAAGTAATTGGTTGTTAAATTATTGGAATTAAAATAAGTGGAAATAGGAATACAACCAAACTGAAATTAAATAAAGATAAGTTTGAAATGGATTCAAACTAAAATTAAATCTTGAAGTTGGGGAAGAATTTCAAAATAAGATGAATTAGAATTGGTTTCAAACCAGAAAAATAGAATGGATATTGTGTTTAATAATGAGATGATTGTTTTCCAATAAAAAATAAAATATTTTAAGGAAGTAACCATTTAAAGAGAGCAATTTGTAAATCTGGAAGGTTGTAAATTAAAGTGGACTTCAAATTGTGAAGTTCTGAATTCTAAATTTAAACATTTGAATTGGTTTCAAAATGTTAAAGGAAATAATATTATTCAAACTATTTTGAATATGATCTTATTTTAAAATAAGAAATGTTATTTAATGTAATTGAATGAAAAGGTCCTATATCAAACCAGGGTTGTTTGAAATTTTAAAGGAATTTGTTTGAATTTAAAACCAAAGGTGGTTTAAAATTTAAAAGTAACCAGGTGTGTAAAGGAAATAAATTCTAAGGTTGAGTTTTGAATTTTCCTTGGAATGTGATGTGAAACCCAAAATGATAAGTTTTTGAACTTAATAAGTGGGAAGATTATTTATGAGAAATTTTAAAATTTGAATGGGAATTCAAATTGTGTAAATTTGACTGAATTAAGTAAATTGAATTTAACTTAGAAGAAGTTAAATAGGTTTAAATGGACAACCTGATTTGGAAATTTCAATATGAAACTGGGATTTAACTTGGGAAGTTAAACGGTTAATTTGAATTGGGAGTTAGTGTGATCTCAAAATGGGTTTGAGATCTGTGAATTGGAAATGTATGGGTGTTTTAAAATAATTTGGATAATATTATCATATTAATAATCTTTGATTTGAATTTGGAAAGAATCAAGAATAATTCAACTTGAATTGGAATTAAATTCAAACTAGGGTTGAAAAGAATTGAAAATTTAAAATTGGTTCAGTTGAAATTTATTTGAATTAATTGGAATTATGATTGTAGATGGATAAGTTTAAAAATTCAAATGGAATTTGAATTGGATAATCTGAACAGGAATTAATGTTAAATGAGTTCAAATTCAAATAGGAAGTTGATTTGAATTTGGGATGAGAATGGAAGTTAACCTAATTTAAATGAAATTGAAAGTTAAAATTAGTTGGAATTGGGATCAATTCAAACTGGAATTGAATCAATTTAAATTGAAGTGGAAATTTAAATTGAATTGATGAAATGGAGGTTGGGAATTGAACAGTTTGGCTCTGGACTATTTTCAAAATAATTGTTTTAGTATAAACTTATTTTCCAAGCTATTTACTATCTAAAACCTTTCTTTTTAAAGCCAAACTATTTTATACTGGTTTTATAATTATTTTTGGAACTATCTAACAATTTTTCAACTGTTTTATAAATTAATTACTATTTTTCAACTACTTTATAACTAATTACTATTTTACAACTATTTTTCCATTATTTAAAATTTCTATAATTATTTGACTATTTTTTTCAACTATTTTACAATTACTTAACTATTTTGCAGTTATTTTACAAACTAATAATTATTTTGAATTACTTATCTATTTTTAACTTTTCAAGCTATTTCCTAAATTTAAACTGGACAGAGTTTAAACTGTTTATGATTAAATGCCCAATTAGAATTGAAATGATAATCCCAATGATGATTTAAGAAGTTGTTGGTAAGTGAATGAAAATCAAAGTGAATGTGAATAGAAAGGATTGATTTGGCTAATAACCAATAAGGATAAATACGTAGGATGTACGTATATTATTTTATTCGCATAGTGATTTGATCCAGATTTCGAGCATAGAATTTCAAGATAGTACATCGATCCGAGATGGGGATTTTCACTCGATTTTAGACGGCGAACCTGGATATGGATTGTTGATTGGTTCTGGATATTCTCTATCATAGTTATGGCTATGTAAGGAGAATGACGGTTTCTAATCTAGAAACCAGATCTGTGTCCGCATTAGGAAGTCGGGTGGATGATACTAGTTCGGAAGTGAAATTGTGTGATCAAATGAGCGATCAGATTGGTATAGCATAGAGATGATATGTATACATCGTACGGATTTGAATGAAATTGATATAGAAAAGAGTAATCAAATTGGAATATTTGATTTTGGATAAACAAAGTTATATATCTTTGTTATAAGATAAATCTCCCCTTGTTTAATCTATAGCCAGAAGAGAAAGGATTTTGAAAGCGCTTGAAGTATAAAAGGAGTTTTATACAAGTTTGAAATGATCCAAAGATTTTTAAAGTTATATATATCTATATATATAAAGGATCTTATGAGGATTTTGGAAAAAGGTTTTTAGAACCTTTGGATTTGGAAAGGCTTTTGATTTTTGGATAAAATCAATATTAGATTTGGAATGCCTAATTTGAGAATTATCGATTTTGGGATAATCGATTTTGTGTAAAGGAGCTTTGTATGAGATCATACTAGGTGTATGACTTGAAAGATACTATATGTGTATAGTATAAAGTGTTTTGATGATGGCTCTGGGGAAAAAGGCGCTCCCTTGAAATGAACTTCTCAGGAGTGCCACCGGGTGGTGCTGCCTTGAGCCCCAAGTGGGGTTTCTAAAGTTGATCTTGTGAGGAGTCCGGACAAAACTAGTTCCTGAGGATTATGAGTAGTGTGTACCATAGCGAAAGTCGTGTGTGCCGCTGAGATCCAACAGTTTGCGTTTGATTTTATATCGGTAGACTGCGACCTATGGTAACATAGCGAAAGTCATGTGTGCCGCTGAGAGCCAACAGTCTGCGTTTGATTTTATATCGGTAGACTGCGACCTATGTAGGAGTGGAGAAGTTTCATTTTGACAGCAAAAATCGTTTGTGCCGCTGAGAGCCAACAATTACATGGACTTTTGCTGTGATGGCAACGTAACCGTGGAATGTAACTGCGATCTATTGTGGGTTCCATGGCGTAATCGAGGGGCGCGGAGTGCCTACAGTTACATGGACTTTTGCTGCGATGGCAACGTAACCGAGGATGTAACTACGACCATGGATGGGAGTGATGATTTCCAGAGCATTCTCACCAAAGATATTTTCTCTACTTTCAGAAATGTTTTCCATATTTTCAATAAAATTATTTTCTAAAGTATTTTCACTAGGTGTGGAAAACGGGTTTACCAAGTACTTATAGATTTTCAGTCCTACGTCTGATCAACGTATGACCGAATTTCTGTAAGAACAAGGATGGACTTGTTGAAACATCGAGTTATAAAAGTATTTTTTTATAAAAACTATTTTAGTATTATATAAATTCTTAAAGTATTTTAAAAATGATCAATGAAAATTTATCTGATTTTAAGCATTTTAATAGATTCTGGCTTCGTTCCTTTTCGAGGACGAAAAGATTCAAAGGGGGGAGGAATGTGATAACCCGAATTTTGGAATATCTGTTAATTGATAATTAACTGGGTAAATTAATAGAAATACTGATTGTTAAGAATGAAAACAAATAAGTTTGATGATTAATATTCATATCTGGGAAGATGATTATTTGATAATCTCCTAATATGATTATTTAAAATAGGAAAACTTATTATCTTCAACCCAAATTTAATTTGTGTTTGTTTAATATATTTATAAGTTGGTTTAAATTGAATTTGAATTGGTGATTTGTAAAATCCAAAAGAATAAATATATATGATTTTTTAGTTTATAGTTAAAAATTTTAAAATCATTCTTTTTTAAGGTTATATATGTATAAATACTAGAAAAATGTATAAATATAAATTGTAAAACTTAAGTTGATTAAAAAGGAAATGTATTTATCTAAAATGGGAAATATAAAAAAAGCTTTAATAAGGTTAAAGGTTAATACATTTTAAAATTTTACATGAGATAAAATTTAATTTGTACATATATGTATACAAACATTTAAAAACATGATAAATAAAATTAATAAATACAAAATAGACATATGAATTAGTAGAGAAACATTAATATACCTACAAATTAACAAATGTAAGCAAATTGTTTCATGTAAATACAAATGTAAGCCTAAGTTTTTATCTACATACAAGTGTGTATTGGTTATGGCATGCTAATGACATTTGTAAGCAAATTTAACAAGTGTTCTTTTTCTTTTTCTTTTTATACTAAAATAAATCAAACTATGTTATATAACATATTTTTTCTCCTCTCTTACATTCTTTTTTCTGATCTACAATTTTCAACTAAGAACCAAAACCCTATAACATTAAAACAGAAAAATTATTCAGACAACATATTAATCTAAGTCAAGCAATTCTAGATTTTCAAATAACAAACAGATCAAAGCAACTCAGTTCAACTTAGTAACCAGATTAAGGATTCAAGCAAATTTAAATGAGCATTTTTCATATCATTATCAAGACTGGAAATCAGATCAAAACCAGGGTGCATGTTCTCTGTTTTTACAAGAGGTGAGTAAACTATCCCTTAAAACAGTTTCAATCAATGAAAATAGGGATGCATGTGATAAATTTGTACATGAAGGTTGTAATATGGTTTGCATGCTTGATTTTTGTATGGATATATGCTTGGAAATTCCTCTTTTTAATGTATGTATATCTGAATATAGATATACAGACTGTTCTGTATTTTCAGGCTCAATCAATTTGTTCTAAGAGAAAAAAATCTAAATCTCCTTATGCAAATAGAATTTAATTTTGATCTCTGAATGAAGTTTGTTCATAACGGCATAATACCAATTTTAAAAATAGTGGTAAAGATTTTAATTTGGTAATTAATCTGAAAATTAAGAAAAATTCAGTAATAAGCTGGAATTAGTCGAAAACTAACATTCAAAATTTTTAGATTGGGTTATATATTTGAATTCGTCATAGTAAACGATGAATTTAGGAAGTAGAATCATAATTTTTTAGGGTAGTAAATTGTAAGAAATCAAGAGATGACCGTGGATTGTATTTTCGTCTTTTTCCTGACAAGCAAGGTGATCTGGGGGGTATGGATCGCGACTGAAGGTACTGGAGGAGATGTCAGACTTGGCAAAAATATTGGGTGAATTATTCATTCACCGTGGCGACGGCTGACCTTAGTGGTAGGGTTTTTTCCCTTGTTTGGGTCGTGACGTTCATTTGACAACTGCACTGCCAACTATGCATCGAGTTTGACCATAGTATGTTAGATCGTTGCGTGACAACATGGCACTTCTGTGAGAGGATCGGCGAGTGTTCTGGTGGACGAACGTGGCGGCGCAGCGGAGATATCATGGATGGGTTTGGACTTTAGGGTTTTCGATTTGCTAAATTTTGATTTTCGGCATGATTGATCATTCTGGACGTCGAGCTGATTTGGGGAAGTGTCGCCGACCTGTTGATGACCTGAGCGTTGATCGGAGAAGTTGGACCACGGTGTACACGTGCACAGATGTCCGTTGTACCTGATGTTCGCTGAGTAAAGGCTTCATGGGAAATGGTGTTTTGTGTGACATCGACTTCGAGTTTCATGTGGAATGGAGATGAGAGTGTATCGGGTATTGACTCGAGATGTTGTTGGGTAGCTCGGGTTGCCTTGTTTTTAAACAAACGAAATTTGTATCCAGTTTTTTCAAAGAAAAAAAAACATGTTTCCAGAACTTTATCAAAGAAATTTCAAAATATAGTTTATGACAAACTTTAATTAAAAGGTGTTTTGACTAAATTAATTCAAAAATTCAAATAAATTTGTTGATGAAATAAGTAATAAATTTTAGTAGGAAGTTTATCTTAATGATTTAAGATTTTACAAATTGAATATACTTATTTAATGAAATTAAGGATAGTCAATTATTTAATGTGATAATTTAAGGTAAGTAAACAAATGTGTTTAGCTAAAGATAATTAACTAATGACGGTAACTTAGGGTTAATTAATATAACTCGAGTAATTACGGGATAATTACTGGATGGAACTAATTAGAAGACGATTAATTACTTAAAGCATAATTACTTAATGTAAGTAATTAAAGGGATTAATGATTGAATGTAATTAATTAAATTGATTTGAATACTTTAAGTTAATTAGTTAGTTTAATTAATTTAAGATATTCACTCGTTGATTTGTTAAGTATAATTACTGAATGTAACTAATAAAGTGTAATTACTTAGTGAAGAAATTGATCGGTAATTACTAGGATGTAATTAATTAATGAATGGAATTAGTTTTGAGCTTAATTACTTTGTGTAATTAATAAGAAGGATAATTTCTTAGTGGAGATAATTAAAGATTAATTACTTAGTGTAATTAATTTAAGAATTAATGTAATTAATTATAGTTAATTAGTAAAGTAGTTAAAGGAAATTAATTACTGAATGTTATTAATTAAGTTAATATGGTTAATTTTAATTAATTAATTAGGTTTAATTAATTAAAGTATATCATTTGATGTTGGATTAAGTATAATTACTTAATATAATTAATGAGGTGTAATTACTTAGTGAAGTAATGAATGAATAATTACTGGATGTAATTAAATTAAGGGAAATTATTTATTGGGACATAATTAAAGGATAATTACCTTATGTAATTGAAGATAATAAATCAAAGATGTTTAATTAAATGGATAATTAAAGGATGATTAATTAATTTATTTTTAATTAATTAATGTTAAATAAACATGATTAAGGGTGATTGAAATGGCTAATTTAATTTGTTTAAATTAATTAGAAATAGCATGACTAATTTATCTTGCTTATGAATGATTGAATAATATTGCATGCCTTAGATTGGTTGATATCTCGGATATGTGATTTGTGATGCTATGTGACATGATACGTTGGGTTTAAACTGAGATAAAGTGGTTATCTATCGATGATGAATTAAAGTGTATAGGTGACACCCTGTATTTGAAGTTTGAATTGTGTTTCATTTGAATAATTTGGGATAAGATGGTGCTGAATTCGAAGAGACCGGAGTCGGGTATTAGTAAATACCCGAATCCACTTCGAATTTTTATAGATTGCTTTGGAAATCAATAGGCTGAAATGAAATGATTTAAGTGAATTGGACTATTTAATCTAAAGCTTTGGAACTTTGATATGGAGATGTGAAATTAGAGAAGACTATAACAAAGTGTAAATTTGAAGTTGATTCGAGATACCCCGAGTTTTATTTAAGATGTTTGCTTGGATATTCCATGTTAGTTGGGTTTACCTACGCTGGTTTCCAGCCTGACCCAGGTGTTACTTTGATGTAATGCTCGGGTCAGACCGAGTATTACAGATTTTCAAGTAAGCAAGTTTTGGAGCTCAGGAGGCGAGCTGGATGGCAGAAACGTATGAAGTGTATCCACTGTGTTATGTTGTTGTTTATTTGGGACAAGTTATTTTAACTTTCCAGTGACTATGAAATGTGTAACTCTGATGTATTAAAATGTAATTTGATAAGTACAGTTCTTCTCTCTATTATTTTATTTGATATTATATTTTCGCCGCTGCGAATGTGAGGTTTCTGTGACTTGATTCTGTTTCTTCTTCTTTCTTTTTCCTTCTTTCCTAGCAATCTGGAATTTTCGGGATCGGAAATTCCGGGTCGTTACAAGAGTATAAAGGAATCAAGTGATGCTGAGGATATTCCTAAAACAACTAACGATATACAAAAATTAGACATTCAACTGGAATCATCAGAGGAAGAAGAAACAGAAGAAAACCTGCTAAAATATACTGAAATTAATGATAAATACGAGAAAATGTTTTCTGTGAAGGGAAAAAAATAGCTGATAAAATGGTAAGGTAGTATCAGCTCCAGTTACAAGGAGCAGAGCTACTAAATCACAATGATTATTCTATGCTGGAATGTAAGAGGTCTAAATGGTGATGTTAGAAAATTAGACCTCTATAATCTTCATAATAGACTTAAACCTACAATTTTAGCTATATTAGAAAATAAACTCACAGAAGATAGCGTGAAAGAATTCAAAAATCAAATGGGAGAGAATTGGAATGTCATACATAATAGCACTAATAATATTAAAGGTAGAATCATGGTATTATGGGATTCCAACGTATGGACATGTAATTTGATGAATATAGATGAACATCAGGTTACCATTAATATGAAAAATATAGGAGGAATGGACATTACTACAACAATGTTTATGCAAGTAATTTGGACACGGATAGGTAAAGCTTATGGAAACAATTAATCGATAACTCAAAAGTCATAGTGAAACCTTGGCTAGTGTTTGGAGATTTTAATGTAGTATTGAAAATAAATGAAAAGCAAGGTGGTCTTACCCTTAAGGTCTGCCAGGTAACTAAATTTAATAACTGTGTATTGGCAGCAGGGCTTATAGAAGTGCTCCACACAGGCCTGAAATTTACATGGAAAAGTGGTAAGTCAAAAAGAATTCAATCAAGACTAGATAGAGCTTTAGGAAATGCAGAATTATTGAACAATATGCCAAATATAAAAGTTAAAGTGTTACCAAGTTCTACTAGCGATCATTGTCCTCTTTACATCCAATTTAATATTGAAAAACGTTTACAAAAAGGCAAACCGTTCAGATATGCAAACCACTGGCATCTAATTGAGGGATACAAATAAGCAGTTGATTTTAATAAAATCCAAATTCCAGAGGGGAATCATATGTACCAATATATAATGATAGCGAAACAAATGAAAAATAGACTGAAGGAATGGAATAAAATAAAGCCTAAATCGCATGATGCTATAAAGGACTCGTAGGAAAAGTTAGAGAAAATATAATATCAATTAGAAGAAGGGCCTCAAAACGAAGAGCTGAATGTGGAATACTTCTCCAATCAACGGCAACTAAAGCAATTATTGGGTATTCAAGCCGTTGACATTACGGAAAGGGAGTTGAAAAGCGCCACTTTCTCTATCAACGACGAGTCCAGTCCTGGTCTCGACGGTATGAGTGCACTCTTCGTCAAAATGCACTAGAAATACCTAAAAGAAAGCATGCTCAAAAGGTACCAGGAGGCTTTAAACACAGGTGAATTTATTCAGGAAATAAATCATACATTCATTACATTGATTCCCAAAGAAAAAAAAAGCCAGAAAGAATTGAAGAATACAGACCCATTGCATGTTTTATTGTTACCTACAAAATTCTTAGCAAGATCATTTGCATGAGGCTCAACAAAGTATTACCACAGCTCATATCACAAAGTCAAAGTGCTTTCATTAAGGGAAAATTCATATCTAAAAACTCACTAATGGTACACGAACTAGTAAGGGAATTTAATAAAAAAGGGCAGATATGGTGTGTTTGAAAATTGATCTCCATAAAGCTTATGATAAAGCTAATAGACAATTCATTCTACACATGCTGCATGAAATGAGAGCTCCGACTAAGCTACTTAAACTCATAACGCATTGCATATGCACACCTACATTCTCAATGATCATAAATGGGGTTCCTAAAGGATATATTAAAACTAATAGAGGGATTAGATAAGGATATACTCTATCCCCATATCTTTTTGTTGTAGCAATGGAATGGTTCTCTCTTCAAATGGAATTAGCTAGCTACCAATCTTTAATCAAACCCATATATAAGATAAATCCAAAAGTCAACCACCACATTTATGTAGATGACTTACTGGTTGTGTTTAAATCTAATACCATGGGTATAAACACAATAAAGGAAATATTTAAAAAATGGGAATCTCTAGCAGGACTCAAAGTCAATGAATTTAAAATCAAGTGCTACGTGAACAAGTATTGTAAAAATAAAACAGAAATATTAGCACAACTTGGTGTAGGAGAAGGAGAATTGCCAGTAAAATATTTAGGAGTGCCATTGTTGAATAATAATGTTACAGATGTTGAATGTGGTAAGTTCATAGATAATATCAGAGAAAAGTTACAAGGTAGGAGATAAAAATTATTGTCTTTTGTATGGAGAGTGGAATTAGTACATTCGGTTATCACTTCAAAGGTCAGGTTCTGGTTGCAAACCTTCCAAATACCAGACCATTCACTCGCAAAAATTAATTCAGTCTGTGCCAACTTCATATGGAAAGGAGGTATCCATAAAGTGAGCTATAATGAATTATGTAAACCTAAAAGTGAAGGAGGGGTGGGACTTAAAAATCTATTTGAGCTTAAAAAGATCTATGGACTCTAACTAGCTTGGAAAATTCTTAATTCTGAGAATCTATGGGCCAAATGGATTAGGACTAAATACTTAAAAGAAATTTTTTGGACTATAAAAGCAGATAATAATGCTTCAGTCATCTGGAAAAATAATCTCAAGTAAAGGGTGATATTAAAAGAGTCGGTTGAAAGACAAATAGCAAATAGTCAAGAGACTGATCTATGGAAGGACCCTTGGATTAGAAACAAAAGCCTTCTAGATAGAATGAGATGGGAAAGCTTTTCATCTAGTAATACCCCAAAAATTCAAGTTGCTAGCATAATTCAAAACCGAAGATGGAAATTAGAAAAACAATTAATAACCAGAAGTCTGAAGCAAGAATTTAAGGAACTCCCACTTTTTATAAATAGGTGAAAAGATGTATGGGCCTGGAAGAACAATAAAAATGGGCAATTCAAAATGAGGGAAGTCTGGAAAGACAACCGACGGCATTATGCAACTGCTCACTGGCGTAAAATAATTTGGAGTAAATCTAACTGCCCCAAAATGGATCACACTACTTATAAAGCAATCTAGGGCAGATTAAGTACAAAAAACAAACTCAAAAGTTGGGGAATAATCGATGAAGACACATGCAATTTATGCAGACAGGAAATTGAAACACATAGACACTTATTTTCGAATGCAAATATAGTAAGTGTGTTTGGGCTATTCAGAAACTTAAAAACATGCAAACGAAGCAGTGTTAGGTCCAGAAGATGAAATTAGATACCTGAGTGATCGGACAGACCACACGAACCTTATGAAGGAAGTTGGGAAAATTGCTTTGACAACAAATATTTGGCATCTCTGGAGGGAATGAAATGTACGGGCTTTCACAAGTAACAAAGAAAAGACAGATTTATAGCTTTCGGAAAACATTACAAGAAAAGTTAAGATTAAAATTGGAAGAATCAGGCAAATTGTCAACTCAGAGCCAAGAGAAAGACAACTTTTGGAGAACTTGAAGTGGAAGGTTGCGAGGCCAGGAAATCAAGCAAACACCGAGGAACCGCCATAGAGATCGAAGCTGAAGAACCCTAAATTAAATTAGGAAAGTTTATGTTAAATTATGTTAGTTTCGATCTATCGACTAAGTTGTCTTAAATTTAACATTGTATTTTCCGACTGTAAATGCTTTTGGGAAGCATAGCCCAATATAATATCATTAACCTAGTTTCAAAAAAAATTAGTAGTTGGATATATACCTGCTGATTGGAGCAGATGAGTCTTATGCGCCCGCATAATAGCAGATGAGCCTATATACCGCAATATCCCCCTCGAAGTGGGATTGGTATTTTTATGTGTTTTAACATCTGCAGATGCAGAGAAATAGGTTGGAGGGATCCAGTTGGATTTTTCAAATTTGTATTGATTATTTATCTTATATAGTAATATACGATGTGTTGGAATAATCTGTTATTTATTATTGTTGTGATTAAATAATTGGATACTAAAGTAGCACTGGCCTGAATTTTGATATTTTAATTACCATAAACATTATTTTTGAAATTTTTAAGGAATTAAAAGGAGATCTTGGGTATAAAAATATTATATGGAAATTTGGCTATTTAAAAAAAAGATTGATTTGGATAAAATAAAATTTTGATTTGGAATTGGAATTGGACGTAACTATTCTTAAAACATTTTAATTAGAATTTAAGAAAATATTAATTAAATAAAGGATTTTAATAGTGAAACTTTTATTTGATATTTTGGAAAATATAAAAAAGAGATGAAATCAATAATTTAAATAGATTTGTGAAATATATGAAAATTTTTAAGAAATGAATTTATAAAAATGAGATTTTATAAACGGAATTAGTTTTATAAACAAGAAAAACCCAAAGTAGTTATAAATTTATGATTGATGTTTACAAACAAGGGAAAATGAAGATAAATTGGAATATAATTTCATAAGGGTGAATTTATACCGAGAGATGAAAAATAGATTTTAGGAAAAAAAATAGTGAATTTTATTTTTTAAAGGTGAGGATGGTTAGAGAATCGGAATAGGATCGATGTGTTATAAATCGAGAGGGATTTATAGACTGACATTGGTTATTAAGATTTTAAAAATATTTTTTTATTTAGAAATTAAGATTTTTTAAAAGGGATATTTCATTTATTTAACTATGAAATTTTAAACTAGTTAATATTAGGATATTTTAGAAAGTCGATTATTAAAATATAATTTCTTATTGAAATAAATTCTAAATTTATAACAAGTTTTGTAAATTAATTAGTTTTAATTAAGGATGGGTTGAAAAATGAGTTATTAATGTTTTATTTAAAAAGCGTTTGATGTTTCAAACAACTATTTGAACATGTTCCAAAAATAAATTATTATTCTTTAAAATGGTTATTACATATATATAGTCTTGAATGATTTAAATCATTTATTTATTTATAAACTCTCTTGAGATGTGAAGACAGATATGATTTTTGAAGTTAGAAGAAATATAAGTGAGTATAATCGGCCTAAAAAGGAATTAATATAAATTCCGGAAATATAGGATATGGGATAAGAAAAACTCCTAAGTAGTGATATTAGAAATGATTTTGGGAAAATGGTTCCTAAGTAAGAAAATGGAATTTTTTTGGAAAATACTTAGAGACGAAGATTTTATATCGAGATATTATCTAAGTAATGAATTATAAATCAAAGTTGGAAAATCCACTAAATGTTGAAGTGAGGTACAGGTGGAAATACCATGTAATGGAAACAAGTATTTGGAAATGTTTTCAAATATGATAAATTTGAAAGAGATTTGAATATATATCTTTGTAAAAGATATTTTGAAATAAATGTTTTAAAGAATTATAAATAATAGCTTAGTGATTGCTTATGGATGTTATTTGATAGTTAAATAACCGACTATCAATATTGGCCAATTTTGTTAATCATTTTGAAGAGACTGGAATCAGATTTAATTATCTGAAAATCACTTCGATCCGGTTTGAATATTACGAATGGATATCGTGAAGATAGTGAAGCCGATGATTCGGTTTGTCCAGTCCTAAGACAACTTGTATGGACGAATGCTATCAGAACATTGTCATTGGAGGACGATGAACATTCTAAGCGAAATTGATCTTGAAAGGTAATCGTTAGCCTCAAGCCTATCAACCAGGAATGACTAAAATAGGAAAGATGCAGTAAGGCTAAGTGGGTCGCACCAAATTAGGGTATGTTATCACTTTTCTAGATACCATCGGAAATATATAAAAATTATGGATATGGTTGTGCATAAAAAAGGGAGTGCTCGATTTTTTTTAAGGGTGGGAACACCCGAGGTGATAACATATTCTATCCTATCCAGGTTAGGGGTAGGCCGGTCTTGTGTAGTAGGGGATCCCGACGAGTACCTCGGTACATTTTTCTAGAGGTGTACTATAATGGGCAGTACCGCAGTAGCCCAGTCATTGTATGAGATCCATTCTCCAATACGAGCCTTTGCAGTTTTGTTTGTAGAGCCTACTATGCTGGATTTAATTAGGTAATTTTTTTGGCTATTTGAATAAGTATTTTTACCTCGACATTATTATTATATCACTGGATTTTATATAAAATGTTTTGGTTATCATAAAAGAAAAACCCGTCGTGTTTATGTGTGACGTCGTCTTACAAGATACCTTTTTTTCAAAGGGTTTTGATAACTTTAATAATTGAAATTTAGTGTGTTTTCTCACGCTGATTTTCTAGACTGACTCGAGTGTTCTTTTAATATAATGCTCGGGTCTGAGTATTACAGATTCAGGATAGGATGTCATGGAGCTCAGGAGACGAGCTAGATGACAGAGATGTATCTCCGTACTTGGTTTATATTTCCGCTGTGTGAGGACGAGTCATTATAGTTGTCCAGATTGATGTATTAATTGTTGTACTCTAATGATTGTAAGTATAAAACAATTACAGATTCTTTTGTATAAAAATCTGTTATTGTATATTATATTTTGTTCCGCTACGATTGCAAGATTATGTGTTTGTTGTTCTATTTTCTTCTACCTCTTTCTTCTTTACCCCTAGTAATCGGTATTCCGGCACTTGAATATTCGTCATGTTATACAGTGAACGTATTGATGTCGATTTTCTAGGGTCGAAAATCCCGGTTTGTTACAGATCTTTAATGTGTGAATTTAATGTCATGATTTCAATGTACTTTATGATTGATTCGTGAAATCCTAGATCCGAATAAATGACCTATATTGATTTGATGGAGAATAAATTAGAGGAATATATCTATAAGCCTTTTATCTTTAATTCACACTTCAATTAGACTTACACCAAAATAGCACAACATATTTTATTTTACATATATGGCCCCCATGTTGAAATTTCCAACAATCTCCCATGTGCTATACATGCAATAACCTTATATATGTGTTTAACTTTATGAGCTCTAAAATTTGGTATTTAACTTAAGGCGTTTCCGAAACAATCTCGTCCATTAACTGTGCCGACAAAGGGTCAAAGTGGTTTTCATTACTTTTAGTGTAACTAGACTTATCAATGATCACATATACCAACACAACCAAATGACGTAGATCAATCACAGATGCATAACATGAAATTACATGAGATGTGATCGATACATGTCTATTTCCAACTGGTCCTACTTTAGTGAAATCAAAACGTTCGATATTTGAACAACCTTAAGTTACACAAATTAAGCAACATACTCATGAATGACCTTGGATGATAATCGTTTTGTAATCAGATCCACCATAATGGAGTTTGTCATAATATACTCTATAAATTATAGTTTATTTTGCACTTCCCCCTTATTGAAAAATAATATGTTGTTATTGTTACAATATTACTTTAGCAGTCTTTTAATTAATTTTTTAATATCCCATAACTTTTTGATAAAATTTTACAATTATTTTCCGCCATTGGATGCCCCATAACAGAGGATAAATGTTAGTTTCAAAATAAAGGAGGCTATAAGTATTTGTATGACAACTTTTCCTATATAGCTCCACTAACAAAATATTATTACCTGAAGTGGATCTTTTATATTCTTGGCATCCAAAATATTTGGATTGTTATGCTTTATGGTCTCTAACCAATCCGATCTTTTATCTATGAGCATATAATCTTTTGTTCCTTAAAGATATATTCTAACCATTTTGGTTACTAACCGTTGATCCTAAGATATCTGCCAAATTATACACCAACAAGTTCCAAAATAATTCCAAAGGTTCTTTTAGTAAAACCAAAGAGAGAGCTTTTTTAAAAAAAGAAGAAAATAGCGTTCTTCTTTTGAGTGTAGTCCTTTCTATACCAGCCTTATACTTTCCTGCATTACCCACTTAGTCTTTTTGGTTTTGAATAGTTATTCATAACCAGTGATCTTGTTACCATAACGTAAGGGGAAAGGTCTCAAACTTTATTGTCCTTCATAGATTATACTATACGTTCATATCTTGAATCTGCATTTCAGACTAATGTCTTCTATGGATCGGTGTAAGCCAACAGAAACATCTTCACCAATTCATTGTTTATCTTTGTAGATAAATACTACATAATCTTCTTCTCTAAGTGGATTTCCTCAGTGACGTTGCACCTTGAGGTTGTTGAGTTCATTTTCTTGGAACATTAACCTTAGATTGAAGAAAGTTTGTTTAACACTGCCTTTTAATGGTTCCTGATTTACTTCTTATCAATGAAAGGAAACAAATCTTATACATTATCCGAAAAGTAACTGTAGCCGAATCAAAGATAATGATTCTTTTTAAAGACGATGATCCATAAGAAAATATTGTTTAACATTTTCTTATTATGATTCCCGATTTACTTCTTGTCAATGAAAGGAAACAAATCCTACACATTATCCGAAAAGTAACTATAGTCGAATCAAATATAATGATTCTTTTTAAAGACAATGATCCATAAGAAAATATCATTTAACATTTTCTTATTGTGGTTCCCAATTTACTTCTTGTCAATGAATGAAAACAAATCCTATACATTATTCGAAGAAGTAACTGTAGTTGAATCAAAGATAATGATTCTCTTTAAAGACAATGATTCATACTTTATTTTTCCATTCCAACTCTACATCCTAAAAAGTGTTGCATTCCCATCTTAATTTGTTTCCCTTAATACGGGTTTATAAAACTTGTACCTTTTAAGTCGCTTAGAATATTAATAAATTATTTGTTATATATAGTGCCTCAATCTAGAATTATTTAGTAAGACGGAAACATAATTATATTAATCACCATATCCAGATTCAAGGCTTTACAAGAGGTATTTATCATGAATTTCAAGACATTCGATTACAATAACGTATGAATTTGTTGATAGATTAATCTTATTATGTCTAAAGGAATAATAATAATCAAACTTGTTCATGTTAAAATTAGAAACTGAAATCTATGTAAGTGATAGTATAATAAAAATATAAACAAGGAAAATCCAATAGTTTGAAAATTTAAATTTGCAAATTTATTTATTTTAAATTTATTTTTGATGCTTTAAATTTAGGTTCTTTAACTTTTTTTTTTTTAACTTTCTATAAGTAAAAAATTCTAATAATTAATTTTTTCATAACTAATTTTTTGACGACAATTCTTGATGCTAAATTCTAGAAAAGATAAAAATTTGAAATAATCTTAAAATATAAATTTTAGATTAAAATTTTTAAACTATATCATTTATTCAAATTTTTCCAAAATTTCAAATACATCCTAAATTCAAAATTTCAAGTTTTCTAATAATATACCTTTATCATAATTCCAATGCCTAATTTTAATCATTGCTAAGCGAAAACCAACCGGTGGAGGTTAATATTGTAAAAATAACCATATACTTTAATTATAATATGAAGTTTTAAACATCTAAAGAAACAACAATTCCTTATTCAATGAGTATTCAATGATAGTTCAACAATCAATATTGAACATTTAATTTTAGCTTTTGAAATAACAAAACCCTATCGTTTGTTTACAACAAGTGACCTTTCATTTACAAGAAACGAGTTATAGTGTCAAGACTCGATTCTTCGACTTTCGAAAATCGACATCAATACGTCCACTGTATCAACTACCGAACAATCGAATGCCGGAAAACCGAACCATGAGGATTAAAAAAAAGAGGTAGAAGAAAAGATAGACAGAAACAATGTCAGAATCTCACATATCGTAGCGGAACAACATATAATAGATAAATGAATAATCTTTAAAACAAAGAACTATCTCAGTTAATACATTATATTACATCAGAGTATACAACAATAATATACAACACAATACAAGAATGGCAGCTATACAAACATGTCCTTACAAGTAAATTTACAGCGGAAGAGATAATATCATATACAAGTAATACGCCTCGCCATCCAGCTCGCCGCTTGAGCTCCATAGCACTTTTGAATCCAGAATGACCTGGTAACCTGACTCTAAACTGCCCGTGTGGAAAATTATGGGCACCCAGAGTTTACGAAGAGAACAATAAACTCCAGGTCAGTCATGGGACTGGTGTGAGAACTCAAAACAGTTATTTATCTTTTAAATCAACAATAACAATAGAAGTGGAAAATATCCGCAATGCTTTTGGAAAATGAAACTACCATAAGGCCTCCCCGCACACACACAATGCGCAGAATTGGAGGAGATTTCTCCTTATGATAGTCAAAGATGCTTACTACGCAAAACAAATCATTTTTGATATTATTATTAGTGCATAGTGTAGAAAGCATTTCGAAAATAGAATATAAATCTTAGCCAGCATAGGTACCATTATATTATGCCTGCTATAGCTACCTCCTGAGGAGGCAGGTTATACAACTAAACCCGTACAAGGCTCGTATTGTTTTGTTTGGATTTCCAACAAATGGTCAGGCTAAGAAACTTCCTACTGCCACATGGGAACGCCTCTGGCAGGACGCCCCGAGAACTTAACCAGCTCTCTGCCAACACAAGGTCGGGTTCCTCCCTGCCCGGGAGTAATACCTACAGATATGTCATCCCCGGTCCTTTGGGACCTTTATCCGAGAGCTCTCAACACCAACAACATCACACAGTAATAAATATACTACAGTGCTCACACTAGTAAGTATCTGGGCTCCATACCATGGTAATACCCTTTTCCAGAAGGAACGGTCACACCCTAGGGGAGCTACCCCTGAAACCTTGCCGCATATTCCTGTTTCGACCATTTCCGAGGTGTGAGGTCCAACGAAGCCTCGTCCACAAAGCTACGTTTTCCACAAAGCCACACTTTGATCAACAAATGATCAATAAATAATCATCACACAGCAACACTCAGCATGCCACATTACCAAATTAGGAATATATCGCTGATAACCTTCAACTACAAAACCTCTGAGTGTGTACGTCTCAGAGAAGGGTGTTAAGCTAAGAGAATGAATTCTCCACCACCAACAGAAATGTATTTAAAAGAAATCTGCTTTATATCTCAAAATGTAATGTCAGACACGTAACCATACAAGTCTGTTCCGGGCTCGAACAAAACCGAAGGCACTTCAAAAGAAGCCCTTGCAATCCAGGTATTCACAATCCCAATCGAATTTCCCATCACAAAGGAAATCTCTATACCGTAGCTAACGGTGCAGAGACAATCAATAGGTCATCCTATCATTTTCACAAATACCCGGTCTTCACCACCGGTCTTCAATGCTATCCATACGTCGTATCACTATTCAGAATGGGTAATCCGAATAACGAGCGCAATAATTTAAAAATAAGTGTAGCATTCAATTTCAACCAATTCACAACAAATAGCCATTCAAGTGTCAATATTGATAGTCGGTTATTTAACTATCAATTAATATTCACAACATAACCCCATTTCAAATAATTTTCCCAAATTATTTATTTTCAAAAATATCTTTATGAGATATAATTTCCACACTTCAACCATTTGAAAACCAATTTCAACAATTTACACCCTTACCACTTTCATTTCAAAATGGTTCATTTAAACAAATCAAATAAATCCTTACCGATTTATTAAATTTACGTTCCAAATTCGTAAATTTATTTTCACACTTTTAAAAATAAATCAATGTTTATTTTTAAAACAAATTTCCCTTATAAATTTCCATTGTGAATTTACATTTCCAAATATTCACCTTTTATACGATTTTACAAATCGATTTCAATTATTCACTTCCAATTTATCTTTAAAAGATATAATCTCAAAACATTCACTTCATATTGGAAAACATTCCCATACTTATTCAATAATAAGTAATTTACAATTCATTTATTTTCAACATTTGGAAAATATTCAATATACTTAAATCCAAATTAAGCATATATTTTGTTCTTTAAGGAAACCATTCTCTTAAACACATTTATTTGAGTCAAAACGAATGTTGCGTAAAACATCGTTACAACAACTCAAAATCACTAGTATAGGGATTCGAAATTAAGATAGATATATAAATCCCAATACTATATAAAACATTTCCTTTCGGAAATCATTTACTATAACAACAGTGTTATAGTCCACTATTTCCTTCTATTCCTCGAAACATCTATTTCAACAATAAATGTTGAAATATATGGTTTCGATACTTAATACATTTTAAAACGTTTTTGAATCGTTTTAATTCTATTTAAAATATCACCTTTCCAAAATATTTCTTTAATATATTATTCACCGTCCAAAATCGTGAATAAACTTCCTTTACCAAATTTATCATTTCTACATATTTTATTTAAAGGATTATTCACTGTTCAAAATCGTGAATATATTTCCTTTAATAAGTTATAACGATTAAACTTATTAAAATAAGTCGGTTTCGAATTTATAAACAATGTTTATAAATTCTATTTATATTTTATAACAACTTCAACTTATAAACTCACTTTATTAACAAATTTTATCCATATTCCTTTTATACGCCAAAATCCAGTTTATAAGTTAATTCCTTATAAATCTTTTATTTTACAAAAATCCATTCATTTTATAGCTTCACAACTTATAATCTATAAATTTTATTCACTTATGAAATCCATTAATACTTCATTTTAACACTTATAAAAACTCGTTTTATAATTCCAATATTTTAATTTATAAATATCAATTTTATAAATCTTTTATATAAATCATTTATAATAATTCAAAATTTCCAATTTAAACCATTTTATAAATTTCATTAACTCCATATTTCAAAAATCACATTTCAACTATATTTCTCAAAAGTCATAAATTTTATGACATTAAAATTACAACGTTTATTCATTTAAAATAAATCAATTTCAAAATTAAATTTTATTATGAATTCTCAACTTAAATTTTCAAAAATCAAATTTTATTTATTTTCGGCATCTAACGATACCAAAAACATATTCGGCTAAAATTTAGCCTTTAACGATTTCAATCACAAAGATAACCACGCAGATTATAAATAGATCAATAAATAGATCAATACACAACATTGAAACCAATTCAATCATTTGAGGAATCCAGTTGGATCCCTCCAACCTGTTTCCCTGCATCCAAAGATATTAGCACGATACCAATTCCGCTTCAAGACGGAATATCGCGGTATATGAGATTTATAAAATATTATCCGCTATTATGCGGCGCAATAGGGTCTCATCCGCTATATAATGCGGGAAAATCAACTCCTAGTACATATATAATACCAATTCCATACAAGTTGAAATTATCGCGGTATATGTTTTTATTAACTAACCTCCGCTTAATATGCGGCGTATAATGTCTATTTAACACAATAGATAACAAATTATCATCCAATCACACAATCAAGCAATTTTAAATCTAACTATTTAAAATTTAAATCGAAACAATTCGATTGAGTGAGAAGTTCTCACCTTGGGTTTCCGATAATAGTTGTAGCGTTTTATTTCGAATAAAATTAAACGTGTGTTTAGTTTTACCCGAAATTATCGCTAGCTCCAAACGACTCCAAACCCACTCCATTGCGTAGTGCTCGACAAAACGAACCCGACGCAATTTGTTTCGTCACAATCCGATCTCTATGACAAAGATATCAAATTTTAAATATCGTACGATTTATAATATAATTTAATCACAATTTCTTTTATAATTTTAACCTAGATTAATCACAGCCCTCCATTTCGAAACCCTCATATCTGGGCCGCAGCACGCAATCATCTTCTTCCTCCAGATAAATGTCGCGTACGAAACCCACTCGGCCGCCACGTGCCCTAATTCACGCGACGCACGACGAACACTTTTGCATCGATCTAAGACCATGGCTTCGAAGCCCATCAACACGTTGACCTTCGGCCGCAACCTCCCCGAGCTCGGCCCCCCTAGCACGAGATCCAATGACTTGAACGCGGCCACTACACGAGCAATTTCTGGTCGATCCACGGCTCCTTTTCCCATCACCACCGTTGAACACGAAGATCTCGTGATGATCCACAATATTCGTGTTGGAAGATTCTTGAATTAGTGTGTGGATTTGAAGATTTTGAGGGGAGAAAGAAATTGAATTTCGGCCATTGAATGTTTTAAGCGGCGGCCTGAAACCCTAGGGCTTAATGTTTGCAAATGAAATAAGCCAAGGTCTTTTATAGAAAATTTCCAAATTACTATTCATCCGAAATTTTCCGAACTCCAAATCTTGCGTGGTGACCGGCGTTTCTAGGGTTCACCCAGCATTCCGGACACAATGGAATAGGTTTCAAAGGCTAATTCGATCATCTGTGAGAGTTACGGTAATAAACGATCAAATTTAAATTAAATCGACTAAATTAATTTCTGTGCGTTTTAGCTTGCCCCGGACAAATGGTAAATCCGATTGACATGAAATTTGAAACTATATAATAATATAACATTACGGATCCGATGAAGCTAGTTCATCGAAATCCGAGACTGTTTGAAAAATGACTATAACTCGTCAATTAAATATTAAAATATTCAATTTTCGCAAATTAACTTTTAATTCAATTTTAAAAGTTCACAAACATTGTTCTAACTCCAATATGATTTAATATAACTTTATAAATCATTTTCAATCACATTAAACCCAATTTCCAATTATTTACGCAATTTCAAATATTAAATTATCAATTTAATTATCCAGTTAAATCTAAATATTCGAAATATAAATTATTCGACCTACAAATCTTACTTGTTGATATTTAAAATCAATTAAATACCCGAATTTCAAATGACAGAAATTCTCGGTCGTTACAAATAGGTCCCTAGTTTTGATGTTGTTATATGAAAAGTCCCTGTAGATATAAATATATAAATTTAGTCCATATTTTCTGAAAAATAGAAAACGCAAAGTGTTTTGTACTTTTCTGACAGAAAATGCAAGCTAACTTGCAACTTTTAGACTTTGAATTTTCTTAATTTTGAAAATTTTAAAACTTTTGAAATTTTTGAAAAGCGTAAGTTAACCCGCGCTTTCTACCAGGAAAGTGCAAGTTATTTTGCTTTTATTTTAATTTTTTTTGAAAATTTTAAAATTTTTGAAAAATGCAAGTTCAAGCTAGTTTATGCTTTTTGATTTTAAAATTTTTAAAATTTTCAGAAATTTTGAAATTTTTGAAAAGCGCAAGTTAACTTGCACTTTTTATTAGAAAAGCGCAAGCTAGTTTGCACTTTTTCATTTTGAATTTTTTGAAAATTTCGAAATTTAAAAAAAAAAAATTAAAAAGCGCAAGTTAACTTGCACTTTTTATAAGAAAAACGCAAGATAGTTTGCGCTTTCTGATTTAGAAAAAACAGGGACTTAATTTACATACTCATTATCATAGAGACTTTTCTTACAACAACATCAAAAATAAGGACTTTCGATGCAAAGCCCCTTTCATTTAATCACATATGGATCAATAAAATTATTGAAGCGGTTTGTTTTGAATAAGAGTTCATGCCTAAAACACGTATTTGGTGATATGTATTTTCATATTGGCTTTTCTGATTCAGAACGTTTGATGATAATTTCCTTCATATGTAGCTTAGTTATGTATGTTATATTTAGTATCATAAATAAAATCACTAAAGAATTTCAAAACCATTAAGTATTTCCAAAATAAAAAACCTTCATATTTAACGGTTTGAAATAAAAGTAAAACCGTAGTTAAAATTTTTCGTGTTAATAGTTAATGTATGAAAAAATGAATATTATTGTTTGGTGCAAGTGGTTGATTGATTCGGCTTTGGTGCAAGAGGTCACAAGTTCGAATCTTGCTTTCGAATGTTTATTGACATGGGATATGTCGTCCCAATGATTTGTTGTATATAAAGTACCATTTCAAAAAAAAAAAACGAATATTAGAGGTTAACACGTGAAAATGGTAACTTTCATTTGTTTCAATCGGAAGCTTTAAAATATAAATAAATAACTTTCATGATTCAACATTCTGATTCAATAATAAAAATTTAGTTTTTAGAATTTGAACTTAAAACAAACAAAACCCAAACAATTTTTTAAAAACCGTTTAGTGTCTACATAGGGTTTAGTGCTGATAAGGTTTTTAAAGAGTAAGAACAAGCTAGCAGCCGTTTCTTAAACGTCGGAACCTCAGCCGTTGGATGAAATAAAAGAATCGTTCCTCCGTGCATTCATTTCTCTTAGATACTTGTACCTTTTAAGTCACTTAGAATATTAATAAATTATTTGTTATTTGTAGTGCCTCAATCTAGAATTATTTAGTAAGATGGAAACATAATTATATTAATCACCATATCCAGATTCAAGGCTTTATAAGAGGTATTTATCATGAATTTCAAGACATTTGATTACAATAACGCATGAATTTGTTGATAGATTAATCTTGTTATGTCTAAAGGAATAATAATAATCAAATTTGTTCATATTAAAATTAGAAACTGAAATCTATTTAAGTGATGGTATAATAAAAATATAAACAAGGAAAATCCAATAGTTTGAAAATTTAAATTGGCAAATTTATTTATTTTAAATTTATTTTTGATGCTTTAAATTTAGATTCTTTAACATTTTTTTTTAAACTTTCTATAAGTAAAAGAATTCTAATAATGAATTTTTTCATAACTAATTTTTTGAAGACAATTCTTTATGCTAAATTCGAGAAAAGATAAAACTTTGAAATAATCTTAAAATACAAAATTTTAGATTAAAAATTTTAAATTATATCATTTATTCAAATTTCTTCAAAATTTCAAATACATCGTAAATTCAAAATTTCAAATTTCAAGTTTTCTAATAATAACCTTTATCATAATTCCAATACCTATTTTTAATCATTACTAAGCGAAAACCAACCGGTGGAGGTTAATATTGTAAAAATAACCATATACTTTAATTATAATATGAAGTTTTAAACATCCAAGAAACAACAATTCCTTGTTCAATGAGTATTCAATTATAGTTCAACAATCAATATTGAACATTTAATTTTAGCTTTTGAAATAAAAAACCCTATCGTTTGTTTACAACAAGTGACCTTTCATTCAATCACATATGGATCAATAAAATTATTGAAGCTGTTTGTTTTGAATAAATGTTCGTGCCTAAAACACGTATTTGATGATATGTATTTTCATATTGCCTTTTCTGATTCAGAACGTTTGATGATAATTTCGTTCATATGTATTTAGTATCATAAATAAATTCACTAAAAAATTTCAAAACCATTTAGTATTTTCAAAATTAAAAACCTTCATATTTAATGGTTTGAAATAAAAGTAAAACCGTAGTTAAAATTTTTCGTGTTAATAATTAATGTATGAAAAAACGATTATTAGACGTTAACGCGTGAAAATGGTAATTTTCATTTGTTTCAATCGGAAGCTTTAAAATATAAATAAATAACTTTCATGATTCAACATGTGATTCAATAATAAAAATTTAGTTTTTAGAATTTGAACTTTAAACAAACAAAATCCAAACAATTTTTTAAAAACCATTTAGTGTCTAAATAGGGTTTAGTCCTGATAAGGTTTTTAAAGAGTAAGAACACGCTAGCAGCCGTTTCTTAAACGTCGGTACCTCAGCCGTTGGATGAAATAAAAGAATCGTTCCTCCGTTCATTCATTTCTCTCAGCATTTAAATGCACACTCCACGCCGTCATCCCTTTGTACTCACTTGTGAAATCAAACCCCATCTTTCCCCTCGTCGCTAATCTAAATAGCAATCCCGTACCCTCTAGCAAATACATTACTTTTCTCTCTCCGCACGAACGGTTATTCGTTATGCTTCTCTCTTTTGAACTAAAGTCGAGTGATTGAAGGGCTCGCGCTGCGCGATCTTTTAGGTAATGCTTTTTTCTGCTTTTACTTTTGGATTTTTTTGATTGAATGCATGTTCTTTGTCTAGATTTAAGTATAATCATAAATTTATCTACTTAGACTTCAAAATTTTTCAAGGCTCATCAAATCAGTCATTTTTGCTTGGAACATTTGGTAAATATTGGTCTCCTTAGAAATATTGTCTTGAATATGAATCCACCTGCGGATTTGATCTTTAGCTATCCCATTTTTCACGCTTGGTTCATTTATTTGGCCGCAAAGGAATTTTTATTTTATTTTTTTATTGCCGCTGACTTGTTGAAACTATGGATATTACCCAGATATTTGCTGATTGATTAATTAAGCTAGAATTTGATCGATTTATAGAAAAAGAAAGATGCTTGCTTTTCTATTTACTTAGTTTGCATTGTAAATGAGAGATTTAAACATTTTTGGTTGTTTGTATTGCCTATTGTATATTCTTTAATTATATGCATGTAATTCTTCTTAAAGGTCCAAGCAAAGCTTAGTTATATGCAAGCGTTCTTTAATTATATGTTCATTGTTCGACGAGCATGTCTTTTCAGTACCTTCCTATATCTATATTACAACAAACTCGATCAAAAAAACCAGTTGACTTGTGTTTAAGCTAAATATGTACAGTTATTTAAAGAAAATTCGTATACTTCTATTTTAAGGCCGGAGCACCAAGCAAAGCTTGTAAATTTTGAGGAACCAAGCTTCTTAAGGAAAATTTGTTTGTTTATGTTTTGAGGGGAATGTAATTTTAAGCAAGTAATTGACGACAACAATAAATCTTTATTCAAATTTTTGTTTGCCACCTAGACTAATTTCTTCCATTATTATCTATAGAGTAGGGTAAATGGTTGCTATTTTTATTAATGTCGATGAAATAATTGAGAAATTGTGAAAGAGCCGAAGAAGATTGGTGGATGGTTTTGCTTTTGGTGCACATATTTTTGCTTGATTGGGTTGTAGAAAATATTGTTTAATATTGTTTATTTTCATATTTGGGAGTGTTGCGCGTATAATTTTTTACTCAACTCCATAAATCATTTAACATATAATTTTTTTACGCAACTCCATAAATCATTCAAGACATTTGATTATAGAACAAACGAACAAGTGGAAACTTGCGAGGATTATATAGTAACCCAATGCTAAATGATCGATAATTTTAGAATATCAAGTCGTTCTTTTCAATGGACAATTTTGTAATTTCACTGATATGTTTATATTTATATTTATATGTATGTATGAAATATATGCTTCATTTCAAGAAATTTTGACGATTTCATTATGCAGGTCATGCAGTTCATTAACAATGTAGTGTCTTTTATTTACATTATTTGATTTGATTTCTCTATCGTAATTAAGTTCTTTGGATTATGTTGTTCTTTGATTGCTTTAGATGATTCTTTCCACTATTTATATTGCTTATGGTTATTTTTCTATGTAGTTAGGGTTTTAACATCTAGCTAGTGATTTTAGGTTATATATTTTTTCTAAATGACCTTATGCTTACTCTTATAACAATTTTTTTCCATTTCTATGAAAATGACAAATAAATTTGTCAATTATTGGCGGTCACTAATTTTATTTTTATGTTTTCATCACTCTATACTTGATTTAATATTTGTTGGCACTCATTCCTTATGCTATCTTTAAATCCAAAAAACATTTTGAACTGCTAAAAAATTTGACTGCTCAAGGTTTGTTTTTCCTATAAAAGTGAAAATCGTTGTTTACTTGGGTTGAAAATGTGCTAATTCTTTTAACGATAAAGAGAGTCTTGGTTTATTTTATCTGCAAATATTCATAGTGGATGTACATTCATATTGGTAATATAAACATCCATAAAAATTATCAGCTTGATTTTTGTTGTACTAACTCTTTTAATTTGCTTGAAACATATGTTAACAAGTACCCCTAAAAATTATCAGCTTGATTTTTGTAAAGTTATCCAAAATTACATTTTGATATTCACCCTTTTGTAATTAATATAAATATCCATAAAATATAGATAAGAAGCATAATTTTTACCTATTGTAAAAGATGCATATTGGAATACTATTTTTGGGTGATTTTATATTAACCTATCATTTGTAACCGGAAGGTTTAGTGGACATTTTGGGCCGTATTCAATTAAAACTAAGTAAAAATGGTGGGTAATAAATTCTTATACCAAAAAAGAAATTTAAATTAGAAGACATGGTAATCTCGCATCTCCTGTATATGAAATACATTGATTAATAAATTAGAATTACTCCATAGTTACAATCAACTATATTACGTATGTAATTTATCTTTAAATTGATTGTTGCATGGTAATGCATATATAATTACTGTATTTCAACTATGCAACAACTATAGTCATATATTATTACAATCATACATAATTTGTCTTTAAAGCTCATTTACATGGTTATATAATTAGCGTATATAATTACAACCAACTATGATGGATATATAATTACCGTATTTGGAATGGTTATATGCGTATAATATGAGAGCTGCTTTTGGGATAGAAAATTTAATACAACAAATCCCGACCGTTGGATCTTTTTTAGCTTCGCAGGGAAGGTGGAAATTAAGGAAAGATCTAATGATTGTGATTTTTTGTGTTATCAGTTTGTGTCCAAATAGATTTTCGTTATAAATATTTATTATTTATTATACATCTATTGCACAATTTTAATTTTAATAAAAAATCAAGTTATCAAAAAAATCTTAATACCGTCTGAGATGTCAGAATTTGATATTGATACCAAGATCTTGATCAATATATGAAAAATGAGATTCTCACCAAAATTGTGTATATGTTGCTAAAACTGCTCCTCGAGATATCGGTGAAGATGGTTGAGATTTGAAACAGTGGTTCGAGCGACAATAGTTTTTCTGTAGAGAAAATTTGATTAGTGAAAAAAACAGAACAACAAATTTTATTCGAATTTTTTTTAAATTAGATATTAAATTTATTTAAATTTAAATTTGAACTTTTGAAATTTTATTAATTTTTCTAATTTTTTTAGATAATATTAAGAGAAATGTGTGAACATTAATACATTGTAACCATTGTTGCTTTTTTGCATATCAATATTTCTATTTTTGAAGTTTCTCCTTAGCCGATCATTTTTCTTATCCAAATTGTTTATTCCTTTAATTTAGACAAGTTAAAACAATAATCTTCTTTTGCATATATTTGTGTGATATTTCATGTTTTTAGTATTTATAATAATTTCGTAGTATGATTTAAAATTGGAGCACATGAATTTCTATCCAGATCATTTTTTTTTACAAAATAAGTATAGACATATGCATTATTAAGATATTTTCATATCTTAATATAATTATTCTGCCAAAAACTTATATTCAATGAAATATTCTAGTATAATTACCACTTGATGCACAAGTATTGATACTTGCATAACGGGCCATTAATAAACTATATGTAATCTTTAACTTGATGACTATTCAATGAGTATATAAAAGAATAAAGGGAACTTTAGTAAAAACATACTCTCAAGTTTCAAAATATGCAGTCCCTTCTAAAAATATGTCTTAAAAAAATTTCTATTTCTACGTATTAGGCTATTTGCGGAAAACTTTGTAAATATTTGCAGAGAACTCTGCTAATAGTTAGCAGAGAAATTTGCAAGTATTTGAAATTTCTGGATTGCTGCAACTATATGTATTTTCTCAAAAAGAATCAAAAAGATGTTTTGATTTAATTTTTTAATACTGAAATTAAATATATGGGTGTGCTTTAAACATGTTTTTAGGAAGGGTTTTTCATGGTTCAAATCTGAAAATTAGAGACGGAACCAAATTTTCACATGAATAAATGCCAAATCATACAAGTCTATCTTGCTTTATCCATATTTTCCATGGGGACAATCTCTAATATATATTTTAATGCTCCACTACTCCTACAACACCATTTTTTTAATATTATTATACCAATTTTGGCGCATAATGCAACTGAATATGATGGATTTGCTACTTTTAATGCAATCGAATGTGTAGAAAACATACATGGTATTCATGGGAAAGGATGTTGATCCGCTTGAGAACAATAGTTTCATATTATTTTATGCGTATCAGTTGTTTCTACAACATCAATGTATTTAAATGAATGAAACCTTATGCACTAAGTTGTCGTAACTGACGATTGGTCGTTAAATTGTATCTCTCTCTAGTTTATAATAAAGGTAATTTGTTAAAATTGTTTGTATAGCTGTTTGTTCATGGACAAATGCCATATGCCGACTAAAATAATTTATCAATATTCTATGTAAAGAGTGCGAATTTTTTTACTATACTTTCTTCGTTGATACGTTCTTAAAACTTCTATTTCTAGAACTAAATGTTGAATGCATATTAAGTTAATTTACAAAGATGGTTATTTTTTTTTTGGTGTTTATAATAAATTACTTCATTGCATTCATTCATATAAATGATGGTTCATCGATAATAATCGTATATTGATTGCAATAATTTATCAATCATATATGTGGCAATTAAAAATAAAATCTTACCATCTTTGTAGATATGTTTTTCTTAAACTATTAGTTAAAGAACTAAAAGTTGAATGCATGTCAAATCAAATTACATTTTCTTTGTAATACTCATCAAGTGTAGTGATAATAAAAAGAGTTTCACATGCAACCATTTTGACAGACATAACCGTAAATTTTATTCACTTTTGTTAAACTAGCGTGTCTCCTAATTTCAGCTATTATATTGGTACATCTTCATATGACATTCTTCCATGGTATCTATTTGAATAACCCTCATACTTCATTGAGTTATTTGTATAATTTGATTATTGATTCCTAAGAAATTCATGTGTGCTAATTAAAATCATCTCTTAAATTGATTTAGAACCGACAAAAGTTCTGTGTTTTTGAATTTTCTCTTCCACTTGTGTATTTGGGATGAGATTTTTAAGTATCGGATTGTAGGTTCTATCTTACATATGATTCTCTAGTGCTTAAATCAATCACTTCTCATTACCCTAAATAGTCGATTAGTGTTTCCTTTTATATTTAGTAATTTTTTACATTGAACTCTGTACAGGTAGTCTTTTGGAGGAACAAAACCTATCACATTGTCATGATTACTTTAATAAGTTCAAAATGGAGAGTACGTACGTTTGATATTGATGACGACGACGATAATAATAACAATGACGATTTTGAAGATGACGACAATGATGAGATTCAATGTTCAACCCAAATAAACCAAGTATTCCTCGGCCCTTTACTAATTCATAACAATTGTTGAAGTAATGTTTACTTAGTTTATATACATTGTAGTTCTTTATATAGGCACATATTAGGAATAGTGCAATGGTTTTTTTCCCTTTCGCCCCCTTTTCGTGTTTTTTGAGAAAAAGAATTAAGACATCAAAATGTTCGGCAAATCATTTTCTCTCCACTGTGAGCCATAGATAGATTTTGTATCTTGTAAGATGTCATTTGAAAATTTCGATGCATAATATTTTAATATTATTATATTGCTGAAAATGACCAATATATTAGTTAAAACTCATTTAAGTCAAGTATGATAGCTATGGTACCATTTAAATATAGCATTAAACTTGCATTTTAGCCATTATGACTGACTACTGGGTAGGACTTGTTTCTACTTTGCTATGTTAATTTAAGGGAAATGAAAGGTGACACGGTCGGTTTAATTTCTATCTTGATGAGTTTAAGCGGCATTCAGTTTTTCAACCTTAAAATTATCTTACAAGCATGTGTATATCTGTATGATTTTTGACTATTGGACCTTCGAGTTTATATTTTATGCATGAAAAACATTAAAATCAAATGAATGATAAAACAACAGTGAACCAAAAAATTCTATCACAAGCTATTCTAAATTTTGATGTGTGTGTATACATATGTGTGTGTGTGCTATAAAATAAAATAATACGCAATCACATGATTGTTAGCATGATTGTTTTTTTTAAATTGGGAAAAAATATCTTATTTTACATATACACCCACACATGTATTATACAGATGGAATGGTCTGAAAATTTGGAAGCAGACCATGCATCGTAGTATATAATTCTATCGTAATGAGCTAAATCTTGTACATAGTGATTTTGTGGATTGGGTCGCATATGGATCATTGCTTGAACTTCCAAGAATTTGTACACTTGATCATCAAATTTGGACTTCGAAGACACCACTAATTTGCTTTGATGAGGTGCAATTGTATTCTCCAGATCGAGTAATGAGACAATTTGGTTATAAATAACTTATACCCTGTGCATCCGTACTCATTAAGATGCTAAAAAAAGGTGCTTCGAAGGTCGATAACCAACCTACATAAAAATATGGAGTGGAAGATATATGCATATTCAAACTGAATGCCATCCGACAATTTCTTTAAATTGGTATATTCAGTGGCGTTGGCAAATCACTCATCGTTATCACTATACCAAAATAGAGGATTCCCAATGAGTATAAGTGTTACCAAGAATTTCAGCAACACTTATATGTATCGCTATAGGGGTTTGAGCATTTATTTGGAACGTTTACAAGCGTTGAAAGATTTTTTTTGTGCCAATGCTTATAAGCGTTGAGAAAATATATCTTCCAACGCTTATAAGCATTACAAATGAATACAAATAAATAAACATTTATCAGTCACGTGAATATTGAAAGATATATCATAAACAATGGTTATCATATATATTAATTTCTTGCAGTACTAAAATTAAAATACTTAAAGCAAATGAAGTGTAATATATCATAAACAATGGTTTTCATATCAAACATAATTCATTATACCTATTCAATGCAAAGTTTAAAATGCTTCGGAAATGGAGTATAATATATCATAAACAATTATTTATATATCTCAAATACCACAATGTCATATATTTAGATATTACAACATAAGCTACAAAAAAATTAATTTCGATATACACATAAAGTTTAACTTATGGATAACCTAATCACTCTAATGGTTTTGCACATTCTTCAATGTCCAATGCACCAATCCAAAGCGTCCCTCTACAAGTGCATGCATTTAATATAAACACTCAATAAAAACTTACAACTTCAAAATCAAAAGGTTGAAAACCGAGTTACAACTCAGGTTCTATTATATATTTTTTGTATTCATGAATTCGCAAACTTAGTTTGCAAATTACATGTGAACCGAGTTTGCAAACTCAACTAGCATTTGCATATTAAATTTGCAAAGCCAGATGAAACTATACGAATACCCATAAAATCATTAAATTGTGGCATATATATAAATTTATCTAAAATAATCTACAGTCAAGAAAAACTGTTATCTCAAAATTTATAAATATTAAATACAATTTACATTAAAATCTGAATGCATATCTGACATTAGGAAAGAAAAAAAACTGACAGCAAGAACTTGTACCATGTGGTTTAATAAATTACATACATAGATTTATATTTTATCATAATGGTTCAGTAACACAATGAACCAAAATAGTGTAATCATTAATATTGTCTTTACAGTCACTATTTAAGTGTAATTGTATTTCATTAAAAGTATAGTAACTGAAACACATAAATTGGAAAGGAACTACAAACTCGAAGGCATTGCATTCAAGTGTAGGTGTATTTTCGACATGGATGAAATCATGATTAAAAGTAATACATAATAAGCTTACTATTTGATTGTCTATGTTTCTAAGGATAGTCGTCAATATGGATAGTAATAAGGAGTAAAATGTGTTTGTACATAAATACTCAAATATAACAGAATGTCACAAAGGATGTTTGATGCTCCTATTATGCGCCTGAGCCAGCATTGAACAACTACAATAGTAATAAGCTGAATTCAATTAAGAAGCATGATATCTCATTGACATCATCACTGTTATACGTGAGTATCAGAAGAAATATTCGAGCATTTGTTGAATTTTATAGCATAAAAGGACTTGAAAATTGAATAGGAATAGATTTAGAGGATGAGAGGCAAAATAAATGTTAGAAACAATAGGAATTAATCAGCTCTAATTAAATATATGTTGCATGTATGACCATTAAAGTCCAAGTTGTTCTATTTATTTTATGTAACAATATCATGTTAATATATTTGTATATTGCATCGTATTAATTATGCGCATTTATGTAACAATCGGATAATCATTTGATATCCCAAAGTAATGACATTTTTTTTAACTTAATGCAAAAGCAATATTATGACTGGTATATAATGGTATATAATGATATTTGAAAAGTAATAGTTTGATATTGAGAATTTCACCGTGGGATTGCCTTCTGAATTAACTAAGAAACATAAACCTACATTTTTAAGCAAATCCCGCATGTTGGAAGAGACTGTGCCCACCTCAATCTTCTTGGACATTTTCAGAGTCCACCATATTACTCGATGGTGCATTAACTGAAAGCCCATCATCTGATCCAATTGATCCACCACTATACCATTGGCCGTTACACAAGTATCATCTGCTTTCACTAATGACACATCTATTAATGCATTCTCACCATATTCAGTATCTGGGTTCTGTTTTGCTTCATTAAAAATCGAATCTGACAACAGAGACTGTTTGCATCTTTTCTTTTCTTCAACGGTTGTTGTTTCTTCAACACAACAAATTTTTCATGCAAATCATTAGAACTTTTAAAAGCTCAACGGGCTTTGACTTCAATCTCAGAAGTTTCAGTTGTATCCATCTCGTTCACGACTGCAATAATAATAAAGCTGAATTCAGTTAAGAAGTGGGATGTATCTAAATACACAGTCAAGTTATTGCTACTTAAACTAAGCTTAGAGTCAAAACATTAGATGATGTATCCTTTTACTATAACAGCAATAACATGTTAATTTTTGTGACATTTCTTTATTTTATGGCCCTCTGTGTCATAAGTTGTGATTAAATTGAGTTTTTCTATGTAATTAACTTTAGTGTTCTTATCTTTTTAGATAAATAAATATGTTACTTTTAATGATATTGATAGACTTACGAGTTCTCTGATATTTATAATTTGCGCACTTAATTGTTTGCGAATCGGATCATTTGTGCACTTAATTGTTTGTGGTTTGAAACTCCAAAGAACATGTTATTTGATGAGGCATTATTTAATAGTAATGATTTAATGGTAACTCGGCACTTTTCTGATTGTCACAACAAAGATATACCTTATTGCTGTAAGTTTTTTATATGTTCAGGATTATAGGTACAAGTGTAGCATCTTTACTATTAATAATAATTCAATGAACTACATTCAACCATGTCTTTTGGGATTTTCGATAATACCCTTTTACCCTAATCTCATTTCCTACCGCATTTCATTTCGTCTCGCGCAAATTGCTATTCTTGATAGGCTAAACTGGTGCTCACGAAGGCCAAGCAATACTGCATGCAAATGTGTTGTGGAAAAAATATATACATGCCTATATATTCACATGTAAATATATATGCAAATGTGCAAAGCCAGACAATACTGACATGAAGGCAAGTATATAAATATTTTCACATGGACACACGTCATTGGCAATAAAGAAATGATCAAATATATGCGAACACCCCCCTCCCCCCCCCCCCCCCCCCAATAGAAACACTTATGAAATATATATAAAGGGACATATTATATATATATGATTACGTGAAAATAAAAAATTATAGCCTTAATTAAATACGTAGAGTATAACTAGACGTGATTAACTGTACAAGTGGCCATAAAATGAACACGAAGCATAACTGGGTGTGAAGGCTATAAAATGTATACAAGTTTTGCAGACGTGAAGGAAAATATGCACAAGTTTCATACTATGTTAAATTCGAAAGAGGTTATAAAATGTACGTGAATATATATATATATATATATATATATATATATGTATATATATATATGTATATATATATATGTGTGTGTGTGTGTGTGTGTATCCAGGCGACAACTTTACAAACGTGGGAATAAACTGGCATAATGGTTCCACGTTGAGACGACGTGGCACGTCTCTACTGTTAATAAAAAGAATTCAATAGATAAAATTTTCACGGTGCCTTTTTGAAATTCTAAAAAAGCTCTACATCAATCAACAGAATTTCACCATCGGTTTGCAACCTCCATCATCATTCCCTTACCAACCACCAATCAACGGAAATTCAGTGTCAATTTGCTTACAATAAAGTGTTGTGACAAACAAAGCTTTTGCACATATAAGCACACATCCGTCCATAAAATAATTTATTAAGTAAAAAACAAATATTTCTAACTATAAAATGTACGTACGTGCGATTTACACTAGTTAATAATAAAAGAAACACAGAACTCGCGCGCGATCGCGTGTGGAGCAACGCAACACTCACAAACACAACTCTGCATTCACAAAAAAACCCAGTCACACTCATTTAAAAATGGAATATTCAAAGCTGCAATCTTGCTACATAAAATTGTCAACAGCATGAACATGTCAAAATAAATGGAAAGTTTGTTTGCCTATGTTTTGGTTTTGCATTCGGACAATCTGTCATGTACATGTTCCAACATCATTTTATTTTTAGGTTAAAGAAAAAGCTGGCACTCAATCAGTTGGTAGGCCTTCTTTCGCCGCAGTTGGACATGATAATACCTTGGATACACCGCATGCACTGAAGGGAGGTTAGGAAGGATAGAGCAACCAAGATGGAAAGGAGGCCAAAGGATAAGGCCATGTGGAGCATCACAATGCGATCGTCGACCCCGTCATAGCGAGTCACAAGGGAAGGAGTTAGTATAAAGTGACTGTGCCCCATCTGAAATGCACAAGTTGAGCTATCTTAATTTATATGTATGTACAGTTTAGCTTAGGCGCCAATGTATGTAGTGTGGATGTTAGATATAATAAGGTGTCATTCAACTGATCTGATAAATCGCATATGAATATTTTTTATAAGTTTTGTCTCGGACCAACCAATTGATATAGAACATGTCAGGAATCGGCAAATGGTTGACCTGACCAAAAAGAAAATACAGTGTGGACGTTCAACAGATCTGATAAAGCACGTAATCTTTGATAAAAAACAGGCAAGGAATCGGCCAATGGTTGACCTGACCAAAAAGGAAAAAGAAAAGAACTATACTACTGTTGCTTTTTTGATCTATCAGTTCCCATTCTCCTTTTCTGATTCATAATTCAGGGCGTATCAAAATTATTACTCACTCCAACAGCAATGACTAAGAGATCAGTAATTCTATTGATTGTATGTCTGGAGCTGCTCCCACCAAGGTGAGTGTTTTTTATCGTTGCTTTTACATTTTTAATTTGTTTGTCAGTTTATAAATTATGATATGTTATGATTTTTATAAATCATGATAGGCTATGACAATAATAATCTAGAGTCAGTCAATAAGATATTGTGAGTTTTATATTGTTTGATGGCCTCTTTGAAATTTTCAATAAAAATAAAACGGACGAAGTTTATATCCCCATTGGTGCATAATTGCTAAATTTAGTTACTTTATCTGAAGTAAATAATGTTAAAAAGTTACATGGAGATTTCTGGCAAATAGCACATACATCAATTTAATCGGTTGTATTTTTTTTTCTGGGAAAACAGCTCATGATTGCGGAAAACTTTGCTCATGGTAGAATCCAATTTCCTAATGTTAACAGCAAGATGTTGGGTAAAGTAATCAGATACTACAAAAAGCACCGCATCTTTTTCTGAGGCTAATGAAGATGCTGGGTCATCAGATGATGCACTCAAGAGTTGGGATGCTGATTTTGGTATACTCGCTGTGCTTGCTCTTTTGTGCTTTAGCTGCTATAGTAAAAGGATTCATTATCTCATGTTTTGACCTGAGCTTAGTTAAGTAGCAATAGTTTGACTACATATTTAGATATATCCCACTTCTTAATTGAATTCAGCTTGTTATTATTGCAGTTGTCAGTCAGATTCAATTGTTAACAAAACAAAGCAAAACCCAGATACTGAAAATGATGAGAGATACGGAAAGCAGATGATGGGACTTCAGTTAATGCACTGTCGAGTAAGATATTGGAGCCGAAAATGTCCAAGAAGATTGAGGTGACCACATTCCCTTCCAATGTGCGGGATTTTGCTTAAAAAGGTACGTTCATGTTTCTGAGTTGATTGAGAAGGCAATCCCGCTGTGAAAATTTTGATGTCAAACTATTACATTTGGTATCCAATTATATTCAAGTCAAAATATTGTCTTTGTATTAAGTAAAAAAAAACATTATATGGAAGGCTTGTCTTCAGACCGTCTTTATATTACGCGAAAAATATAATATGAAAGGTCAATCTTCCTATTGTCGGTACTTCAGAATATCAAATGGTTATCCGATTTTGTACGGAGGCTAGGCCTAGTGATGAGGTAAGTGTAAATTCAGCATAGTTAATAAGGTGCTGGATCATATGAGAAGTTGAGTTATGGCTTTGAGAAAGAAAAAAAATTATGAAAAGGTGGATGTGGATGGAGTGAAATATTTGACTCGGTGAGAGGTGTATAGGTGGATGTAAATAGTATCATCCAATAAAAATGCTATCTAAAATTAAATATTAATTAGATAAATTACGGAAAACGCGAGATTGAAGCTATAAGTGACATTCTAAATGATAGTGTAATATGTAAAGTGCACATTAACTGAAAGTACATACCAAAAATGAAGCATGCCTCCATAAATACTTTGATACTAGTCAAAACCACGATAGAAATACTCAGACTAGCTTATCATGTCAGGCTTTTCTTAATATTCAAAAGAGTGTCTACCTTTATCATACCGACAAATATCTTTTGTGAATACTACATTATTTACAATGTACCACATGAACGGAACCACAAAAATAAATTGGAAACAAAAAAATTAGAAAGGAAAAAACATAAAGAATTTTGCATAAAAACATGATAAAAAATTCTTAAAAAATAACGCAGTGGCCGTTACCAGAAATTTAGGCTTAATCCATCGTCAGTCTACTAATTCTATTAGCATATCATTTTTACACAATTAATCAATTGAACTTCTTGTACTCTTGCCTCTTGTAAATATGCAGTTCCATTTTGGATACAAGTTGAGGTTCGAAATTCCATTTTGGTAGAATTTATGGTTTCTATCCATGGTAAAAATGGACATTCAGTTCCATTTTGGATATTTCATAAAATTCTGCTTTTACGCCAGTTCGCGAATTCCTGTACTATATTTTCGATATAAATAGGTTAATGAACATCCAGTAATAGGACAAATTAATATACATTCTTCACATTACATACAAGATACAAGTTGCAAAGAAAAACTGACAATGAAAAGGAAAGTTGAATATGTGAAAACTGACAATGATAATTAGCCAATTTCAAATGGAGGTGAATAATTTAGAATTTCACACGATTATACTATTTCTATTATTTCGGAAATTTGTCCAAAATGAAAATCTGTAAACATATCTGATTTGGAAATTGATTAACAGGTTTTCTTGTTTTCAATAATTATTTTTCTGTAATATTTGTGGCAAGCTCAGAATCATCTGATGCAAATTTATCAATTCCTATTGTTTCCAGGACTTGTTTTACCTCTCATCTGTTAAACTTATTTCCATTCAACTTTCAAGTAATTTTATATTGTAAAATTCTATAAATACACATAGTTTTCAATTACACACGTAGACAGTGATGATGTCAATGATACATCCCACTTCTTAATTGAATTCACCTTATTATTATTGCAGTACAACATTTCAAATTCTGGTGCAAACTGGCTCCTTTGAAGGTGCAGATAACTATTGCTCTAAGAAAAGATTTGCTATTCTGTCTTTAAGTTTGGGAGCTGGAATCCATGGAGCTTGGGATGTTTCCTGCAAACTCATATTTGAGACAAAATTATCTTTGTTCTGTTCGCATGTTATGTGTACATTCATGAATAGTAAACTGTAAGCCTTTGCAGTATGGAGTATCAACATTATTAGGCATGTTCAAAATGAATGAAACATAGAAATACCTATCTGAATAGTAAATCTTTGTAGATGTTTGTCTATTGTTTGAGTTTCCAACATCATGTATGTTCATAACCTGATAGCCGTAGGTGGCACCGTTTTCTTATCTGCAAAAGCCAACTGAAGTCCAGTGGCTCGCAATCCAATTGTTGCGTCTTAAACTCAAGGCTACTTTTAAAGTAAAGAAAACTGAAAGTTTTAAGTTGAACGCAGTTCAATATTACATATATAATTAGGAATCCTCTTTGAAATTTGAAAACATGGATGATTATGGGACTCTTAACATCGTTGTCTTTTCTTAAAAGCATTTTCTAGTGGAGCTCAACGTGATTCGATTCGCCACCTTTAGATAGACTCTAAAGACTTAATGTTATCCCACAAAAGACTTTTAGTTGTCTCTTCCTTAAAGCCCTTATTTTCCCAATCTACAGTGGATGCTTTGGAGATATATAACTGTTTACATCTTAGACCTTGCGGATGACTCTCTTTCCTTTTATTTAATAGTTGAAGCGAATAACAAATGCAGAGCATGGACTATGCAGTGAGAGATCCCAATCTAATGCATGCTTTTTATTTAAATGTTTTTTCCTCCTCCCTTTACCTCTTTGATCGACTGGACTGGTGTATGATCGTCAAATTCAATCAAATTTTGTTTTGTCCTACAAATTAACCGTTAGCATCTACAAGGAAAAATTAGAATATTATATTGTAGTTAAATTTGAGTTCATTTTTCAATAAAACCAATTTTAAACATTATGATCATACGACAATGATTTCAAAATGATTTGCATTTAATACTTATAAATCAAACTATAAAATTCACTAACTATTTGGTTATCAATCATATATAATATAACCAACTATTTGTTCGGGTTCATTTAACGCAAAATTATATGGATAGATGCGAAATATTTGTCAAAAAACATGATATTTTCAAACATGTGTTTAATATAGCTTATTAAAATATCATAAATACCATTACCCGTTCTTTGTTTTCTAGAAGTATCTTTTTGTTGTGCTTTTTTCCACAAATGCATAACCGTGTCCATCATGTCCAAAATACAACAACAAAGTGCCTCATAGGATATGTCGACCAAGATATCTTTTTGTTCAATTGCCTATTTGATTCAACAAATCCTCACCCGCAATGCCTATCATCCCTCATCATCCTTGTTCAGCATTACGTCAAGAAGAACGATGGACCCCCGAGTGTAAAGTCCACATCTTAAGGCCCAAAGCTAAGCGCTACAAATGCTGCAATCATCTATACTATTTATTTCCGACGGTAAAATACAATAATGTTAATGATATACATAATATCAGAAGCTCATGAACATGAAACAAAACCACAAATTTCAAAAAACTTTTTTGATTACATTTCACAAAACATTTTTCATATCCAATTACATAATTCAATCGTTTCTCTGGTTCAGATTAAATATAATTATTACAAAAATACGCTAAGAATGACAAATGAAGATGACTCCTTAGATGACTAGAGTACTATATAGACATAAACTACCTTAATACATCACAGCGGAATAAAACAAAAACAACTCCTAAATGTTGCTAACATCAGCCTCCTACTCGTCTTCGAAAGCTTTATTCATGCACCTACTAAAACCTGAAAACTCAAACTCTCAATCTACTCAAATCAATTTTAAGCACCCGAGAGTTCAAAGGGAAAAATATAAAGTTCGAGTTAGACAAAAAGCATGTTGTGAATAATACTATTACATCTCAGTTTACTGATATTAAGTGAGACCACACCGCTTAGCAGAACGGTTTTCCCTCACTAATTTCCCTTTAGAACATATCATTTTGCAAATCAAAATCCTGCCATCAAACTAGTTAATCAAACTGATTATATCGATAATAGCAAATATCACATATGCTCAAAATAGGTAATAATTGGACCATCTGTCCGAAACAATGTAGTTTTATTTGCCTAACTACTAACTTTTGGCTTACTCGGGCATACCAGACAAACTAAACAAATTATCTCACAACTGTTAGACATACTTCCGGACGGTCTATCCTTAACTTACTTCTCCAAGAATCACCCGATCCTAATGGTTTTCGGGCTCATCAATAACCTATGTTCCTTCTTTGTACATACATTCCTTTTTGTGTGTAACAATCTTTTACGTCTTACTTGTGATAAGCCATGCACATTGGAATTTTGGACTAAAATTAGTTAGGTGCTAATAGCTAATGTATAGGACGCGACCATACACCAGTCTCATATGGTAACAAATATTTGAGTCATTTAGTTAGGACTAATTACCTTTTAAATTTTCCTTGAAAACCTTTTCAAAATGATTTAAACCTTTAAATCATACTTGAACAAGGAAAATATACATATTCGATTTACTCAAATCTCTTTGTCATGATATATGCTTCACTCAAAACATAGTTGATGAAAACATTCGAAACATTTGTTTAAACTTTTAAACAATCTCTTTCGAAACCATTGAAAGTACCCCTTTTGATATAAGTAAACAACTTTACTTTCTAACCTTAGGCTTAAAGGCCAAAACATAACTTCAAAACCATTGACAATAGTCCTTTCAAAAATATTGAATACACCTTTTCCAAAAGCTTTATAAACCATAGACAACCTCTTATAAACACTTCAAATGTGTCTTTCGAAACCATTCGAATTCTTCCATTTTAACACTCAGGCAAACCTTTTGAAAACACTAAAGAATCACCCCTTCGAAACCGCATATATATATATATGTATGTATGTATGTATGTATGTATGTATGTAGCGAAAATATTGGGGAACCTCCCCTTCGAAACCTTTACTTGTTTCCTTTCGAAAGCAATAAAGTATACTATTTAAAACAAACCTTTTGAAAGCATTAGGTTCAAGTTAAAATATGTGGAACAACCTTTGAAAATCTTTGGAAACCATTCCTTTCGAGACCTTTGGGTTTAACTTTCAAAATATCAAAAGAGTCTTAAAAGAACTAAATCAAAAGCAACTCTTTCGGAAGCTATTTCCTAAGTAAAAGAAGTGGATGGTGTCAAAACCAATCCCTTCGAAAGCATTGGAAAAGCGGTCTAATTTTTTAAAACAAAGGGACCCTTTCGAAGGCACGTTACGGAAGGTAAAAAGACGGCAGGTAGGGGTTCGATCCCTTTGAAATCATTTACTTAAAACAAAAAGTGCAACCTATTTCAAAAGCCTCTTTCTTTAAAACAATTTGACGAAGTTGAAATCCATCTTATTCAGAAGCAAAGCAGGCACATTTCCTTTAGAAATCAAAATAAGATTTCGACCCCTTCGGAACCCCTTATTTTGACTCTATAAATTTTGCCAATCTCCAATCCCCTACTTACAAGTATCTGATACCATGTGTATTGGTTTCGACTAAGGTTAGAGGCGGAAGCAAATGGTCGAAAAACTAGCTGTCGAAAGCGGCGAAACGCCTAACCTTGTAAAAACTACTTTTTGATCTTAAAAAGCAATTTCTTTTCAGCTAGCCTGTTTATTCTTCTTTTCCATTTATAACTTGCCTTTTCATTATTTGTTTAGTTTCCTAACTCGTAGCTATTATTATCTTTTTCAATGCATTATTTACTATTCAAATACGTACTGCTAGTGGTTGATTAATAACAAAGTTGACTGTGTATAAGATATTGTGGGCCATATTAATCACCAAAACCTTTCTTTGTTTGTAATTTATGTTGAATGAAAAACTTGAATGAAAATAAATGGATACATTACTAAGTGCATGTATATCTGCTTAGTGTTTGCGATGACGCAAATATTTTTTGGTTTATAAGCTACACTATATATCTCATGGTTTGTTTTAAAAGTTGTCATAAAAAATTTGGACTGAGGTGAATCGATAGGTAATGGAATCAGTAAGTCAACATGAACTGATGTAGTATAAGCTGGTAAGCAGCGACTAGATATTTTTTTGAATGGAAATATAGCTTATCACTTACCCATTAATTATTACTAATGCTATATTTGCAGTGTCCACAATGTAACAGGCTATTTTGAAAGCATAACATTATTGACCTATATGGAATAGGGACATGCTCTAATGACATCGACTGAAATGTCATGTAATGTTCCATAACTCGATTCAGTAATTTTTCAAGTGTCATTATCGTAGCATTGCTCTAAATATATTTTATAGATGTTTCTAGTTCCTGAATGGTTTGAGTATTCTATTTTAGTGAACTACTGGTGAGTGGCCCGTGCTACGCACACGGATAGTTGTTGAAATCCTAAGTTTGGGTGATAAACTAAAAAATGCCGCTAATAAAATTTTTTCGTTCCCTTGTGTGTATGTAGTGCACTTGTATTGGTCAATTTTGTATTGTAACTTCGTTTTGATTGAATTTTCTTGAAAAGGAGATGATTAATTATGTTTTTCTTACCATTTGTTCTAAATGCAACATGGTGACTACGATTAATATTGTGAATTTTTTTGCAAAATTTTTTATGCATATAAAGTTTTCAATGATTGCCTTTCGTTTTTAAAATAAATATATAGTAATTATATGGAATATATCGGTAGATGCATGAGTATGTAATATTTTATGGGGTTTGTACGTCAAGTCCATATAAATAATTTAATATACAAAATATCCGCCCTTATAGTTTTATGTAAATTAGGTCTTTGGCTGCGTCTTTCCTTATGATCAGCTGATATTTCGCACCCATATTAATATCTCACATTCTATTTTAATCAATATTTGAAATGCAATAACTTTTTGTAGGAATATCGTATCAACAAACCATTTTCACCATTAAATCATAAATTTTATCATCTTTTGAAAGATATGTGTTATGCATATGTAAATATTTTGTCATTGATTTTTTTTAAAGAAGTGTATTCTTTTCCAAATAAATAACACATTCAAAACCGCATCTTTCAAAATGCAATTATAAGTGCATCCTTCAAATTACAAGATTCAAGAATAATAAATATGCAAAATTAAAACTGCATTATATTAATGAAGTTATAACTGCATTCATGTAGTTAAATTCTATATTAAGATCAAATATGCAGAACTATAATTGCATTTTCTTAATGTGGTTATAAGTGCAATTTCTTAATGCGGTTATAACTGCATTTTCTTAATGCGGTAAAATTATGCATTAAGATCAAATGTGTAGAATTATAATTGCAACATATTAATGCATGTATAATTGCATTTTCTTAATGCAATTATAATTGCATTTTCTTCATGTGTTTAAATGCAGTTACACAAAGGGGTAATACAAACTGCATTTCATAAATGCAGCTAAAATTGCTATGCAAAATAATGATTTTAAAAAATATAATTTTTAGTTATCAACAAAAATTATCATTGGAAAATTTACTAAATTTATGATTAATGGTGAAAACTACTTTTTAAATTCGATTAATTTGCAAGAAGTTATCACATTTTAAAGATTGTAACAAATGAGTTGTCGGTGAAGTTATTTCTTGGATATGATGTTAAAGAACTTGGGATCTAATTTACAAAAATTTAGTGATAGAGACCCGCTTTACGTTTCAAATAACAAATAGTGATCTGAAGTTAATATAATGGCAATTAGTTGATGATTCAAACTATTAGTATACATAAAACTTATGCATTATATAATCGTCTCTATATTCCAACTATCAAACATTATACTATGAATTTTGAAAAAACAAAAATTTGAATATTCTTTTAACTCATGTACATCCATCTTTCACGGTTTCACACTATTGCACATGCGTATATAAAATTGTGCCACCTTTAGAAGAAGAAAATCATTCTCCTGGATATTTAAATAAGGGAAAGTCTATTTAGACACAAAATGTAGACACAATTGATGGCACAATGGATATGCACCATTGGATAGTTCTCTGATTTCCACCTTCCATATAAGAACAAAAATTCCAACGGCCGTGATTTTTTGTGTCCTCAATTTGTGTCTAATTTTGTATCTAAATAGCCGCTCCCTTTAAATAACACCACATTTTAAGATTTCTAAGATTTGGTGAAATAATGACATAAATGAGGACAAAGAAAGGGAAAATTCATATATGATGCAATTAAATCTGACATTCTTAACTAATTTTCAACAAATTAGAAAATGATGCTACATATAAATAACCGTTTCGCAAAATTTTGGTACATTGAACGTAACAACTATTTAGCCGATCCAAAATCAAAAGAAAATTCAAGTAACACCAGATTTATCACAGTATTTGTTGTCAGATAATGCTAGGATAAAAATAAACAACGCACCATAATAAATTGATTTTATTTCTGTACAACCAACAAAATATACTGTGCATCATCTAACATCAATGATAAAAAATGAGAGCTACATAGACTTGACAATTTTGATTGTCGCTTCATATACATATTTCAACTACAAAGTCGCTCTACATGGTTTATAAAAAAAATCTCTCATCATATACATGCAAGTGCTGGCTTTCACTGATCTCCGACCTCTTGGAAACATGATTGTTGTACCCTTGTAAAATAACAGGCTATCAGCATCGCACATTGACTTTCATGCTGGGTAAAAATAGGCCATCAGTACCCTTATAAAATCCAACCCCTTGTGTAAACAAATTACTGCAATAGTTGAGGATTTATGTTATTTGAGCACATTAAATCATACAAATCCAATACTACTTTTTCTTGGTTTTCAGTGAAAATAAATATACTTGAAACAACTAAATACAGTACACAAAGCTATTTATATTGTTGAACAATTAATGATTTGAACCTCTTAATTATTTAAAATAACTCCCAATAAATATGAATATTAAACACAAGCTAGAAAGTTTTTATTTCATGGATATATCAAATAAGATTGCCGAAGATTTAAGCATGTTAGTTATATACAACAACTCATCACTAAGATGCAGATAAAATAAATGATAGGGACTCGTGGCTCGTTTCTTGAAACCTGTAAGGATTTATGAGCATTACATTTTGATTATTTATAATACCTCGCCATAAATATGTAGATTATTAGGCTAGGAGGGATTTATTTGATAGATATATACCAAACGTGTTAGTAACTATAAAAGGATCACTGGAAATTTGAATATCTTAATTAGTTATAGTAATTCACCATAAACATGCATCATCTTATAAGTAATAAGAAAACCAATCAAAGTTAGTCTTACTCTCCCTTCCATCAACCATTATCCTCATCAACTCCATTGCAACCATTCCCAACATCATTTAACTCGACCGGGAGCAACATTTCATCGCTCCATTTACTGATAATTTGTAAGAATGCAAACCTAACCCTACCCCCATGCCTAGTCCTAGGTCTATGGCTACAATAAACACTTGCTTTTGATCTATGCTTACAGTGAATATGCAAGTTGTCCTTCTAGCAGCCTAATTCTTTTAAAGATCAATTTGCAGCAGAAAACTGGACTCTCCAATATTATGTCTTTAACCGATCCTAACCATGTTCTGTCTCATATCAAAACGACCCTGTTTATTGTATGTTTTCATAACTTACTTTTTTTTGCTAATTTATCATGTCGTTTTCAGTGGCGTATCAGGTCAGCAAAGCATTAGAAAAGAGGTATATATACAACAGTTATTTGTGTCACTGCACAACTTTGGACTAACATGCACATATCCCAATTGAATTCAAATAACCCAAATCTAAGAACCATTTTAGTAACTTTTGCACAATGAAATTAATGGTTTTTTTTGTGAAACATGGACATTTAACTAATGCATAGGAAAATTATAATTAAAAGTGAAACCTGAAATTTTTTCTACATGTTTTAAAAAGAAATTCTTTAGCTGGAAGCAAACCATTAAGCATGGCAAAGTACATAGGTAATGACCATGTGTAATAGTTGTATTAAAGGTATTGAAATGTTGTTTGGCTTATATTCCAGTTTGACATGCACTACCAACATGAATGACCGCACCTAATAAACATGAACTACCGATTTGACCTGACTAAGCTCAATCCTATGCATAGTCAAAGGACTTGCCAGTCCCAACGGTACTAAATTCAGTCATTTAAGCATCAAACACAAAAGATATTAATAAAATAATTTGTATTTCTTCCATGTGAAAATTATGAATAAGACCAACAAAACATTTGTATTTCTTCCAAATGCTAAGACCACCTAAATACTTGCATTTTAGCCTAATCTGATGACTATTTAATGTTCAAATCATACCCCTTAAATCACTTATTAATGAGACATGGTGTTATCAATTATATTCTCTAATTTTAGGATCCTATCAGCCTATCAATTTTAGACATGGAACGATGTTTATTCTTGAAGTTATGGTAAAGAGCCAAGCACCTAAGCATAATTGACTTTTTCTTTCAAATGAATAGATATATCAATATATTGAAACTTATAGATTACTATGAAATTACAACAAATGTTTTAAATGCACATGGTGATGATATTATATAATAATTGCTACCTTTGTAAGTAAGAAGGCAATAATTATGACAAATGGTAACTAAAAGAAATCAATTAGAATACAATTTGACTTTACAATGTATAAGGATGTACAGGAAACTTACTTGAAACCGATGAGAGGATGCATGGAACCAAATATATTTTTCGAGAATCCATATGGGATCATCAATAAGTTGAACAAATGGTCCAATTTTGAACTGCCCTATGGTCTTGAGTTGAAGAGAAATAATATAAACCACTTATCTTTCCACTAAAGTTCCAATAATTACATGTATTAAAACATAGTATTATCCAAGTTGATTCTAGTTTATAGTCAGACTAACATAATGAAAGTAAGAGTGACTGCGATAATCAAACGAAAATTAGTTCAGAAATGAACTGAAATGAGTATATCAATTGATTTGTCACCATCGGTATCCTAACTCAAAGAATATGGAAAACATAATATTGTTTTAATATAACTACGTGAAAAGAAAAAAATGATATCTTACTAGTGTAGAAAATTCAGAAATATCAATGTTTAAAAATCGATGGGGAGTATCAATATGTATATATATTTTTATGAATAGAGGTCATTGCTTCATATACTATATGATGCAATAGGAAATCAGTTGAATTGAAAATTTGGTTTATGGAGAACAATGGTATGATTTGTTTATAGAGGTTATTATATTACGATAATTTACTAAAATTCCTCTTTTAGATTCAATATATATGTGGAGAATAACTAAAATTACAGCCATAATAGGTCTATTGCATTAAGTAAAAAAAAATTAAAATCGTGTGAGATTGATTAGTTTTAAGAATAGAATGCATTAGCCTCGTTATGATTTCAATATTTTTAGTTAAACTTCTGAGAATTTCAGAGCACCCTTCTCTCATAGTACATAAAACCTAGTTTAGAAAATTGATCTCTAACTGAATCTAGCCTCTAAAATATAAAACTTAATCAACATAAATATTATTTTGATAAAAACAACAATATCATAAATTACTTCACTTCTAACATTATTCAAATAATACGTTTTAATTAAATATCATACCTAAAAAACATTTGACATCAAGTGCACGAATATGGCATTCCAGCATAGGAACCATGGAAAAAACTCATGCAAAAACGAATAGAGATGATCAATCAGTGAATCGGCGATACTCACCATTGTAGTTATCAGTTTATTAAAACTATTTAGTTGACACATGTCATGCTTTTAGATGTGTGATATCTATTTTCTTATTTAAGTAATAGATAAAGGATCAGTTGAGTACAAGTTAGATATGTTCGGGTTAAATATGTTTCTCTAAGGATTAAAGCTTTATTGCACATATGGATATGCTTAATTCATGAATATGGGATGATGCATGCATGATTACTACATAATTATGTATGATTAATATATATTTTTCCATTTTGACATGGATCATTTTATTTTTTAAATTTATATCTTTTACTTCATTTTTAATGAAACTTTAAACAACTTGGAACATCATAAATTAGTCGGATAACACCTGGCTTTTGAAACATTTTTTTTCATCAAAATATAATGCTAAAGATTTCAAAATAAATGTTTCAGTTGATTATTGTTGGTCAAGGTTATCGAACAGGGGTTCAAATCCTAAATCGTAAAGTACAAATTTTAAATTGAAAACGGGATTTAAATCGCAAATCGCAGATTCAAAAGATCCATATTTTAAGGTTTGTAAACACTTTGAAATAGATTATGATGTTTGAACTTTTACATTTAAGCTTAAAAATTAGTTTTTTCTCTTGTTTAAAAAAACAGTAGAATTGAAATTGTTTATTCAAATAAGCTAATGAATATATAAATATGTAGAATCATTTCTCTCAACTTCGCTTTTAAATGAGTTAATTTGAATCGGGATATATATAAATCGAATCGGAATAGGAGAGATCTGATTCGAAACGGGATTTAGATTGTAATATTTTAAGATTTTTGATAACAATGTTGTTGGTTATGAATTTGACTGCAAGTGTTATACAAAATGCATTCCCCTAAATCATAAAAGATAGTCATATTTCGACCATACTTTAGTAAGGATCATTTTCCTTTTATCCAATAGAAGTAGGAATTCAACCATGGCACAATAAAAAGTGATGCATGTGCAAATTCATGCCAAACATAATTTCCTGATTGCTTTGTAATATATATAATACAAGCATAAAAGAATACCAATGTTGTTGATATAAACATACTCATGTTGGTGTTAAAATAGCAAAGATAATCATCAATTGCTTCCAAAATATATTAAAAAAAAGTCTATATTAGTTTCATAGTTCTCTAAATAACTAAAATTTGCAATCTAAAATTTTGTTGACTGAATACTTGATGTTTGGTAAATAAATGTAGCATAGTATATGCAATATGAACTTGTGAAAATGTATTCATAATTAGTACATATACTAAAATAATCACATGTATGCATTCAAAAAAATGAAATCGAAATTCCCGCTACAAATTCCATCTTATAATCATGTATAATAATAGTCAATGATAGAGAAGAGCGCAATTTCAACAATTATTATCCACTTTTATAATACTTTCTTCTATCATTGTGAATCTATTTATATATGTGTGTGTGCACGCACACACATTGTGTGTGTGTATTCTTGAGCATATGAGATATCTTCATCATTTCCAAATGTTGCCACTCCAAGTGAAAGCATGAGATTAGGTAGCTTTTCACCTTTAAAAATATATGGTTTAAAAATTATAATTATCTATAACATGCTTAGAGAATAAGCATTACTAGGAGCCACTACAAGAAATTTAGTGTTTACAGCACTCATTGTCAGCGTTTATAGCCTTGTTGCTGTTCCACGCATTAATCCCTAATATCAAACTATGTATAAAACGCTGTCACATATTTCCCTCCTTTTAATTCTGAAAATTTGCTTCTATCCCGCTAGTGTTTCCAATTTCACATTATATTCTCCTCTCTCCTATCTTTACTCTTCGTTTCATGTTTGTAAAAAAAGGAGCGAACCCTCGTTAATTCCCCTCTCTCTATCCATCAAGAAAACAAGTGATGAATAAAGTTTTCGATGAATTCTCTCAATTTTCTCATCGTTCCCCTAATTTGGTAAAATCTCTTTTTATCTTTAGATTCTTCCCCCTTTTCCTGAAGTGGATGTTTATGTAATTTTAGATGGCTCTGGTTTGAAGTTTATTGAAAGATTGTTGTACCACTACTGTAATCCTCAGCCGTGCCATATAATTGTTGAGAAACATTGAAGTTAATATCCAATCACTCTAAAGCTTTGTAACTGAATTTTAAATGGCATGGTCATGAATATCGACTCCTATGTCTCAATAAAATGAAGGCTTTTGATGATTATTTTGGGAATTATTTTATGCTTGATTTTCATATTAAGGAAAGGATAGTCCAAGAATCTTGGGCTGATGAGTTTGGGGTAGAGAAGGTAGAACTTTATTTATTTTGACTTAATACTGTCTCAAAATGTGCCAATTATTTATGCTTTAGAAAGTGGTCGAATTGAAGGATGTAGATGAGCGGTCTTGAGGAATTATTCCTTCGTTCTTTTATCAATCAGATTACTATTGTTTATTTATTAGTCACCTTGAAAAATTGATAATAGAATTTTACCTGGTCTTGACTCTTGCCACCAGCTAACTTTATCCTATCTCTGGATAAACTCTTTTTCGAATTGCATTTTGATGATCTGGCTTGTATGTGATCTAAATTAAAGATTTACATTAGCTTGCAGCAAACTAAAAATATATAATTTTAGCCCATTTCACCTATCCTAGCTAATCATATAATTCTATTTATAATGAATTTTTTGCTTTTCATCTTCCGCAAAACTAATTATGGATCGCTAATGATCAATATCTTCAAAGTTTATGCGATCTAAGTTGGTTTATCTTGTAGGTTTGTTGGAACTGAACTGGAAACTGACCTCATTGTGAATGTCGGAGATTTGAGCTTTTACCTACACAAGGTAACAATTTCTCATCACCTAGAAAACCCATTAAATCTTACTCCACCAATAGGCAATAGTAGATGATTATCCCATTTTATGCTTTAGCCATTTTTCATGACTTTGATTTACCAACAAAAAAATACCATGTGAAAAGAGCTCTATTTTTGTTGCAGAGTACTGAACATGCTTGTTAATTTATGATAAAACACCCTTCAACTCGTTCTACTGTTTTCTCTTTGGAATTCTTCTTGCTCAAGTACTAAGAAATAAAAATGACCCCGTAATAAAAATGCAGTTAAAACAAATTAAATGATTAGTAAACACATAAGAACGACCCTGTAATAAAAATGCAGTTAAAACAAATTAAATGATTTTCTTTTTAATAATGCAGTTTCCCCTTCTGTCTAAGAGTTTGCTTTTACAAAGATTAGTAAACAACGACGACGACAAGTATATAAAATACACGATATTTGCAATCACTTTATTTATAAAGATAATTGTTATATCTTTTTGTTATATATTACATAGAATATTAGGTGTAAAACTGAAAATGAATTCAAACATTGGGCCCAAAACCATTTCGGCCATGCTAATTTGGGTAGGAATCTGACTAAAATTTCAAAAAGAAGGAAAACTAAATTAGCATAGGATTCAAGATGTACTTTTATTCATAGAAAAGAAGCTATATCTTGCGTCGTATGCAAAGTATACATTAAAAAACCATCATCATGTCTGTGCATCTGAATTATATTACACCTGCAATGCTTCATATACAAATCTCCTATTCATATATATATTTATAGTTAGTTTTCATGTACATGCATTCTTGTCTTATCGCTCCTCTGGGTTCAGTAGAAAAATAAAGCACAGTGAAGATATACGAACTAGATGTTTTGATTACAGGATTTAAATGATTGAAAGTTTGAATCGTTCTTAGTTGAGAAATAGCTCTAGCCATGTAATTTAAAAAACCATTGACCATGTGTGTTTAAAGGGAGGAAGAGGTTGAAAAAATAAGGCTGTTTTCACTGCTCATTATATAGGCAATGTAAACATACTTTTATTAGCAAAATTCATGAAACAGCATACTTCCTTCTCTTTATTTTATAAAATTCAAAATAATCAGATTAGCTTATGCGAAAAGAAAAGAATAAGATGATTTAAATTATTTATGCTTAGCCTGCATTTCACAATATCTTAATAGTCTTTTTGTGATTTAATGAGTTAATGTTTCTGTTGGAACTTTAAGTGAACTTGTTAATGTCAACATATATTGTCATCAGAGTTTTACAAACATGAGGCTACTTTTTAATGTATTTTTCTATCCAATTAGGCCAACAATATCTCTAACTGATTAAGAACCTTAAATTGGGAATTCTTGAACAAACTAGGACCTTATCAACAGGCTTATGATGTCAAGAGCCTCTTGAACAAGCAATTTTGGTCTCTGGTGTGGTTTATTTGTAAATTAAACGTTGTATCTATAATCTATAAATAACAAACACATCATGCTAGCTAATAATTAAGGGTTGCGTGACTTCACAACAAAAAGAACGTAGCAATATATATGTTTAGAGCATCCAACAATTCTTAAAATCAAGGAGGTTCTCATGAGACATGACCATTTATAGCCTTGCACATCGGGGTTGTATAATAATAAAGCAATAAATGGTGCTACTATTTGTATAGAATAAATTTACACTTAGGTATAATTAAATGTATTCTTAAATTTACAATTCTTAAAATCAACGAGTGCGTGTCCATACTTTCCACTTCAAAAGTTAAACAGCAATGTTTGAAGAGTACATTTTGATTAACTTGTAGAGATAGTTGAATGTGCACCAGCTTTTCTTTCATTATGATCTCTGGATTATTAGATATATTTCATGAACTAAGGCTTACGTTGCTATTTTATTTTATTTTATTTTCCAGGGATTTGATAAGTGAGTACTCAACCAAAGTGAACTCATTAGCCAATGTATTAACATGGGTTGCAAATGGTGAAAAATGGCGGATGGCTAAATATCAAACCTATTCCCGGTGCTTTTATAGGCAATCTTGGCGATGCTTTTAAGGTAACCTATGTTTTTAGGCAAAAACATTAATGGCATGGATGATAAAATCACATGAAAATTATCATCATTCGTGATAGTATCATTGAGATCATAGTTGATTCATGTTTTGTTGCATAATGTATTACTAGCTTTAGCAATTATTGATCACATGAAAGGTGTACTATTTTTGGAAAATTGTTCCTATTACTGACTTTTTTACACACACATACAGAAGGAAATGGGGGCCGTATGAAGTTCATGGTTCTACCAAATACCTATTTGATGTACACTAGTTTGTTATTTTTACATTATTGGCGACACTAATGTTAATATGCTTCTGTAATTCTGATCATAAAGGTGGCAGGAGGAAGATGGTCAGGGGTGAAGTGTGGTTTGGGAAATGTTTACGGTGAGTATTGAAGGTGACAGTGTGGTCGTTGTTGGCTGAGGAATTTGCGGTGGGGTATTCGGTTGGAATAGTGGTCGAAAGCAGTGATTTCGACTTTGATGAGTTTTCTTCAGGTCGCCTGAGTATTGGTTGTTGGTGATTCGGGTTGAAGACAATGGTCAGAGATAGTTTGGACTAGTGGGTTGCAGGCAGCAAGGCAGTTGACAGTAAGTAGGGGGTGAATGTTGAATGGTGATGATGTTGACTGGGTAATGGAAGTGATATGAGATATGCACAGATTTGGCTATAGGCAGAGGGATAAGTGGTGGAACAGTATGTGATATGGTTTGTTGTGAAGTTTTGATGTGGTCGAGGATGAGGATGGATCTTGCAGAGGTTGTAGTAGAGGTTACATGGTGGTGCACTGGTGTGCAGGGGATGGTTGGCTTTGTAATAAAGGGGCGGTGGCTGACAGTGTTGTGATTGTTGATGGGGATGTAGAGAAGTGAGATGCAAGCAGCAGTGTGTTGGCGTTGCTTCAGGCAAATGATGACAGGCTGTTTGTATGGTAGTGAGTGGAAGGTGGTATGAAATAGGGTGGTGCACAGTTTATAAAGGCTGTAATGGATTGGCAGAGTAGAATTGAAGGGAGTATTGTGTCTCGCATTTCCTACACTGTTGCTCTTCTTATTACTGGCATCGGTCTTGGCGCTTTAGGTTTTTTCTGCACCCTTAGCTCTTCTTTTTACTGATTTACCCATATGAGTAATTGCTCAGTCGCTAAAAGTTTTGTGAATTGGTAGTTGAAATCGGAAAAGTGGATATTTTTTGGGTGTGCTTATTCTTTGATTCCAGAATTTCATTTTGGGATGATGATACGCATTATTCCAGTAACGCGAGTTAACAAATGATTGTGTGTGATGATTACTGTCTCCCTGTCTACAGTGAACTTCGCTCTGGAATTCCCATTTATTCCATGCTCTTTTTGGCACTTAGTTGTCATTTTAGGATTTTTGCAGCATAGAAAGAACAGTGTGACCCACACCAAAATTATCGTACAAATAGCATTATTGCAAATTTTATCACGTGCACCCCTTCATGGATGGTAGGGTTAGACAGGGGCATTAGTACACATGAAACTGTAAGGTTACAAGTTCAAATTTGATTGCTCGGGTTATGAAATGTGATAAACTTTATTAGAAAAATGTGAATCTCTGCCGGCTGCGCAGGCTTTACAATCTGTATATATATAGCTCTAAGAATATGAGCTGTACAAGAATTAGTCAGTTCTAAGAATATGAGTTGTACATGAATTAGTCAACCGATCCTAAAATATATCCACAATACTCCCCCTCAAGTGGGAGCGTAAAGATCACGAACGCCCAACTTGGACAATAGGAAAGAAAAAGCTTGGACACCAAGTGCCTTGGTGAACATATCTGCCAACTGAAATTTAGTACCAACATGCGCCATAGATATCACACCACGTAGCAACAATTCCCGCACAAAATGACAGTCGATATCTATATGCTTTGAGCGTTCATGAAAAACCGGGTTGGAAGCTATGTGGATAGCAGCTTGATTATCACAGAACAAGCGAACTGGTTGGTGATGTTGGACGCCAAGTGAAGCCAACAGAAGTCGTAGCCATTTAACCTCAGCGCAAGTATGAGCCATGGCGCGGTATTCAGCCTCTGCAGACGAACGGGAGACAGTTGATTGCTTCTTTGTCTTCCATGAAATAGGAGAACGTCCCAAAGTCACAAAGTATCCACTAATAGAACGCCGAGAGATAGGACAACTAGCCCAATCCGAATCACAAAAGGCATAAAGTTGCAAATCACAATCAGCTCGTAACATTAAACCTTGACCTGGATGACCTTTCAGGTACCTCAACACACGAGTAGCAGCATCAAAATGATCTTGTCTTGGAGCTTGCATAAACTGAGACAAAATATGTACTGCATATGACAAATCGGGTCGAGTGATAGTAAGATAAATCAATCTACCAACCAAACGGCGATACTGTGCTGGGTCCTTGAACAACGGACTAGTACACAAAGCCAGCTGGTGATTCTGTGGCAAAGGTGACTCAACAGGCTTGCACGCAAGAAGACCGGCCTCCTTTAGTATGTCTAACGCATACTTACGTTGGTTGAGGAACATACCTTCCGAAGACCGCGCACATTCGATGCCAAGGAAATATTTCAAAGGACCTAAATCTTTAAGATGAAAACAATTATCTAGATAGCGCTTAAAGGATGTGCACAAGATAGGATTATTTCCGGCAATTAGGATATCATCAACATACACAAGAACTGACAAGATATCTCCCCCTTTCCGGTATGTGAAAAAAGTATGATCAGCGTGAGATTGTCGAAAACCATACTTTCGAAGGGAGGCAGTAAGCTTATGAAACCAATTACGAGGTGATTGTCGCAGGCCATAAAGAGACTTGCGGAGACGACACACTTTACCAGGAGAAGCACCGGAAAAACCTGGAGGAAGACGCATATACACCTCCTCATGCAAATCACCGTGAAGAAAAGCGTTATTGACATCTAACTGATGTACTTCCCAGTTTTTAGCAACAGCAACTGCTAAAAAGGTACGAACTGTAACCATTTTTGCCACAGGAGCAAAAGTGTCTGTATAATCCTGACCCTCTTTTTGGTGGTTGCCTAGAACAACCAAACGTGCTTTATCTCGTTCAACCGAACCATCTGACCTGAGTTTAACTTTGAACACCCATTGACAACCAATCGGTTTCTTCCCGGGAGGCAAATCAGTAATCTCCCACGTATGATTTCTTTCTAGTGCATCAATCTCAGCTCTCATGGCTTTGCGCCAACGTTCATGTTGTGACGCTTCTTTGTATGAACTGGGTTCTTTGTTAGTACTTAAAGCAGTAACAAAATTACAGTGGCTAGCATTAAACTTATCATACGTAACATAATGAGCTAAAGGAAACCGCATACCTGAGGAAGGTGATGGCTCGGATGTAGAGGAGATGGAGTGTGTATGTCTAGCTGAGTGGCAAATATAGTCTGTATGCCAAGAAGGAGGGCGTCGTTGACGAGTCGGTGGAGCTGGCGCATTATCAGAAGTAGTCGAGACTTCTGACTGAGGTGGACAATGTGGCATAGGTGCACTTGGAGTGCTGCTTGCTGCAAGTGAGGGGTCTGCTTGCACAGCATCATCATCGTCCATGCGCACAGTAGATGCAGGCTGATGTGCAGGTTCATGTGTGCTGCTGGCTTGCTGGGCTGTGCGCGGTCTACGCGTGTAAACGAGGGGAGCACGAGCAAGTGTGTGCTCCGACAGGTTAGCAGCCGAGGTACTCCCCCTATCTTCGTGCAAGGATAATTCGAAGACAGGTGCTGGATCTCTAGCATTACCAAGCACTCCAAAGTCTAAATCGGCAAACTCCATTGTTAAATTTTGTGGCGTTTGAACTTGAGATTCTGTAGAAAACGGAAATACATCTTCAATAAATCGAACATCTCTCGAAACAAAGAACTCCCTTGTTTCCAAATCATAAACACGCCATCCTTTCTTCCCAAAGGGATACCCCAAAAATACACACTTCCGACCACGAGGAGCAAACTTGTCCTTAGTTCGTGGTTTGTTATGAGCGTAGCACAAACAACCAAAAACTTTTAATAACTCCAAATTTGGAGCTTTACCGAACAGCAGCTCGTATGGTGACTTGCCTTCAAGCAACTTAGTCGGAGTTCGGTTGATTAAGTGAACTGCTGTTTTGACACAATCTTCCCAAAAACGAATAGGAAGTGAAGCATGGAACCTTAAAGCTCTAGCCACTTCTAGAATATTCCTGTGTTTTCGTTCAGCTCGTCCGTTTTGTTGTGGGGTACCCACACAGGAGGATTGAAATAATACTCCTACTTCTTGATAAAACTGTAACAAAGGTGCAGTTGTGAATTCTGTGCCATTATCAGATCTTATGATTTTGACAACCTTGTCATATTGAGTTTTTACCATAACACAAAAATTACGTAAGCAACTAGGAACTTCACTTTTCTCTTTAATAAGATACACCCAAACCGCGCGTGAATAATCATCAACAATTGTCAAAAAATAATGAGAACCAGCAGAAGAAGATTTTGTATAAGGACCCCATAGGTCACAGTGAATTAAACTAAACAAATCATCAGCTTTATTCTCACTTAAAGGAAAAACAGTACGTGTTTGTTTGGAACGAAAACACACATCACAAGAGTCTAACTCTTTCTTTATTTTGCTATTCTTACTAGCAGTACTAACATAAGATAAATGTTGACTCGAAGGGTGACCAAGACGACGGTGCAAAAGGAGAGCTGATTCTGCCGTAGTAGCATGAGACGATATTGTTTGCTCCATTTCCCGAAAGACATACACTCCATTCCTTAGCTCACCGAGACCAATCACCATCTTCGTTAAGCGGTCCTGCACAATACAAAGACGGTCGGTAAAAGTGACAGTACAATGTGAGTCGAGAATAAGTTGTCTAACAGAAATTAAATTGCATTTGAGATTAGGAACATATAGAACGTCTCTGAGTACTAATCCATTTCCTAACTTCACACTCCCTTTAGAAGTTGCCGCCGTTTGCACACCATCTGGAAGACTCACGGGACTATGAGGCATTTTACAAACATCAAGTATATTTTCTAAAGTACATGTCATGTGGTGAGATGCACCACTATCAAGAAGCCAAGTACATCCATTAAACTTACCAAACAACTTATCGTTAGATTGAGCATTCTCAAGGAGAGTGATTAAACGCTGCATCTGTTCATTGGAGAAACCTGCATTAGAACTGGCATTAGTATAGGTGCTGCTATTGCCGACCTGCTGTGCAGCATTAGCCGTGGCTGGGGATGGTAAAGACTGCCCACGACCACCGGAAGCTCCCCCTCGCCCACGACCACCCCTGCCTTTGCCACCTTTTCCTCCACGCTGGGGAAAACCAATGCGTTGATAACAACGCTCATAGTCATGGCCACGTCTTCCACAATGAGTGCAAATTGGTGAAGTGGAGTTAGTACTAGCTGGAGGTGTATTTTGGGCAGGAGGTGTGACTGAATTAGAATCAGATTGAACTGCAAAACTAACAATTTCAGTTTTATCATCGCGCTCACGAATAATGCTCCTGTGTCGTTCTTCTTGAGATGCCAATGAGAAAGCTTTGTTAAAATTGGGAAAAGGATCCATACTTAGAATTTGAGTACGAAGGGCTTTGTATTGCTCATCATCAAGTCCTAACACAAAATCATGGGTCTTGTCTTTCTCAACGCGAGCACGGAGCTTGGCAGCAGCCGCACACGTGCACCCACAAATCAGATCCTCCTTGCCATACATAGCATCCCACAATGCCACAAATTTGTTGTAATAAGACACAACAGACAGATCTTTTTGACGGAGCGAATGGTACTCTGATTTTAGTTGATTAAGGCGAGGACCATTCGAAACACAGTATCGATCCTTTAAATCTTTCCACATATCTTTTGCAATTTTATGAGACACAACACTAGGTTGAATAGACTCATCAACAGAATTGAAAATCCAGGAACAGATTGTGGAATTATTTGCCTTCCAAGCCACAAATTCAGCACTTTTTTCATCAGTTGGTTTATCATAATCACCATTAATAAAACCAAATTTATTTTTGCCTTCTAAAGCATTGATAATAGCCTGCTCCCATATATCATAGTTGTCTCCTTTTAACAAATACTTAGACAATGAATTGTTAGGGCCTTCAGATGGATGCAAATAATATATGGAAGAAGCATCATGAATTAATTGTATTGGACGTTTACCATCTCCACTGGAACCCATGGAGAAAAATCAAAGAGATACTGACCTTAGGTTGAAACACCGTGCGCCAAGACGAGGCTGCGACGACAGACTAGCGGCAAAGGCAAGAAGAAAAAAAAAAAAAAATTTTGAGGATCAATAAACCATTGGCTCTGATACCATGATAAACTTTATTAGAAAAATGTGAATCTCTGCCGGCTGCGCAGGCTTTACAATCTGTATATATATAGCTCTAAGAATATGAGCTGTACAAGAATTAGTCAGTTCTAAGAATATGAGTTGTACATGAATTAGTCAACCGATCCTAAAATATATCCACAATAAAATGCTTTTATGGTGCATAGTACAAGCATAATAGATGCATACTCTTTGTTCAAAGTCTGCAACTTTGCATACAGAAGCCAACAAATAAGCATATGTTGCTGGTGAATCTAACATGCATGACTTCTGCTCATGGTTCGGCTTTTTGGACATGAGATTAATTTATTTTTGAAGTTATAAGAATCAACCGTAGAGAGCTTACTGTACTTATTAGTTAGGTTACATGAAAAAATAGTATATCCACATCTTCTTTGTCCATGTAACTTCTCTTTTGTAGCCCATATTCTTATGCCTATCGAATGTTAGTCAATACGCCATAGATCAGCACCAAATTCTAAACGGTATTCAACTTAAACAGCTCTATCACAAGATGTATGCTTCTCTCCCTCAAAATGCCTACGTGTTGTCTAAAATCGATGGTTAATATTTTTATGCCAAAATTAGTATTTAATTTTTTAAATGCTGGACAAATTCTTTAAGGATGCCATACTTAGTTAATTTTAATTAAATAGTAATAAGCAGTTGTCAAATGATCTCTTACGGCTAGTCGAGATGATTCTCATTCAAAAATTTGTGTTTTAGCTTATAAGGTCACTATATAAACCCAAGAGAATAGGGTATACGGGTTAAGAGCTTATTTGTTCTCTTTGCATGTGTGAAGAGGTAAAGATATCCTGACGAAATGGATAGTTTTAAGTTGTTTGAATGTATTCTTGTATTGTTTGACGCTTAATTGAATAAAAATGAAATGACTTTAGTGGAGATATTGAATCTTCGTATGTTTGAATGGTTTTCTGATGTCAACTGTGCAAATTCTGGCAAAATTCATAGCAGAAGCAAGTTAAGCATGCATTTTGCTTGTTCTATTTTCGTATGTATACTGGATGAAATGGATTTTTACATGAATTTATCTCAACAAATAAACTTTGTTCATATATAGAATATGGTACTAGCCATGGAATGGGGAAAGTTGGAGCTGGTATCCGTCTTTGTAAGCCTCTTCTTGTAACAATTTATGGAGTTATTTTATTTTTTATTTTTGGGTTGATAAGAATGTTTTTCCATGTTGATTACAGGGTCTAAAATCAATCCTGATCTGCTGCTGTCTGTGTTTTTACCTGCTCTTCTGTTCGAGAGCTCCTTTGCAATGGAGGTGCATCTAATTAAGGTGAAACACTATACATACCAATCAATGATATGTCTATGTCTCTTAATCTTCAAGAACATATTGGGTTGTGTTGTAGTTGCTAATTTAGCCTGTGACACCTTGCTAATTTAATATAAACATCTGAAGCTCATTGAACCCAAGTGTTGATTTTATGTCATGTGCTCGTTTTCATGAAATTACAAGTACAATCCACTCTGCTATGACTTGTATCGATTTATTGGACAATATCTTTAAAAAGAGTTAGCGTTGAAATCCGTATGCACATCCCTCCGTCGGGCGACATAGAGTTTGGTCAACACCTTTTAATAAAAAAAATCCTTGTTGTTACATACGATCAAACTCTCAACGGAATTTTGGTCAATTTACTTGAAATAAAAGTGTTATCACTACCAAAGCTTTTGCACTTATAGCACATATCAATCCATAATTTTTGTATTAAATAGAAGATAAATATTTCTAACTATTAAATGCATGTACGTGCGATTTACACTTTTGTGTGTGTATGTATATATATGTGTGTGTGTGTGTTTTCTCCATTATTTTTCACGATGTGTGACTATTCTTCTTTTCAATATGCATCCATTACCCACGTACAATGCGAGACACCTCAACAATTACATCTTTTGGTATGAAATAGGGTGGTGCACCATATATTGGTTAGGTTTCGGCTTAACATACCATATAGTGATTTTTTGGCGCAGTTAAGCATTTTAGCATATGAAACTTTAAATTTTTAGATGGCGTTTACTCATTGACTTCAAATTTCTTCATTGCAGGTAATTAAAGATGGCGATGACACATTCTTCTTCCGTAGCAAGTAGCAAGCATATGAAACTTTTTAGATGCACGTTTTGTTGTTGGCATTTGGTGCAGACTTACTATATTGATATTATATTTTTGTTTTACATATAACGTGTCTTTGTTTAACAGAATTTGTGGCAACTTGGTTTACTTTGTTATTTTTGTTTATGGATATTATTGAAATTTAGTTTATGGATGTCTTTTATTTATTAATATTGTCTTAACTAGTTTATGTAACTAATTAATAGTTATTAGAACATGTTATATATATTAGTTGCTTCAATATACTCAAAATATAGTTCTGGAAGTGGAATATTAAAGATGTTATATAAATAGAAGACAGCGTCTGATTAATGCTGTCAATGAAGAAACAACAGCGTTCAATTCGTGCTGTAATTATCTTTAAATAGTCAATAACAGCGTTTAGTACATGCTGTCGAAATAGTTGATGATTCAATAACAGCGTTTATAAAAAGCTGTTGTAAACAGTTAAAGTAGAATTAAAACATCTTCGACAACTAAATTATTAACGCTGTAGAAACATAATACATCATGTTTGTAAACGCTGTAAAAACATTATTGACAGCTTGTACGAAACGCTGTCAAAGTGATGTTTCAACAGCGTTTATCAAAAAACTGTTGTAAGTTCTGTATATACGACAGCATGTCGTTATACAGCGTTTGAACTAACGCTGTTGTATCATATTACAGCGTTTATCAAACGCTGTTAAAAGCCTTTTGTGGTGTAGTGAGCTCCTAGATTTATAATAGAGTTCGTATATTATAGGAAATAAGAATGGCGCAAATGTTTACCGACGTCCATTTGTTTTCCCGTATGTCTGAAAATTATTATGTATTATTTAATTTTTATATCAAATTTTCGATTTATTTTAGCATTGGAACATGAATTGCATTCCATCCAAACTTATTCTATGCGCATCAAGTTGTAAAATAAATCAAAGCTACAAAAACTAACAAAATAGTCAAACACATATTGCATATTTTTACTTGTTAGTGAACGAACTCCATATAATAAAAAATTTAAGACTTTTCACAATTTTTATATTACATATTTTCTATGAATCATAAAAAATATACTACTTGACAATAATACATTCTTAATTTGAATTGATAATCCAAGAAGATGTGTCGTAATGAACCTATATCACCAACATGAGACATTGTTTCCTATGTAGAAATACATTAGGCAATATAGTCCTTCTATTCGTTTATTAAATTCAAATCATTAATCCATTAAAATCAGAAGAACCATGAAAATAATTATTTCTTCTAGAAATGTAAAATCCCTTAGATGGTCCTAAGGCTAAGGCTATAATTACAGATAATTTTCTTTATTGCTAGTACCGTACATAGCAAGTTACATATTAGAACTCAATTTCTGTAATCTCCAGTAGAGCATCATGTGAAAATGGAACGTTTCTTCGATTACTTCATAAAAAGCGTATTCTCCTGCCCTAATTTATCAGAAGAATTCACAAAAGCATACGAAGATGATTCCCTTATTAGAATTGGACAAAGGAAATTAATTGATTTTGGATTCAATTACCTCTAGAGCGGCCACAAAATCAATGTCAGAAGGGGAGTTCCATGACTTCACCGTCGCTGGAGACATTGAGATTTAGGCGATTCTTACGAGCGTCGCGATGTTGTTTTTGTGGAGACATGATTCGTTGGTCTGACTGAGAATGTCGATTTGGGATTTCTCACATTTCTATGTTTTCTTTCACTATTTTTGAACTGGTGTTAGGCACAGAGAGAATAAATAACTGTCAAATAGGTATGGTAAAGAAAGATGAAATGTACGTTTAAGGGAATGCTAATTTTTCCAATTGTTTCTTAAGAAGAATGGACACGTGTCAAATAACCATAGTGTGGATTCTCTTTTCCTATTTAAGTAATAGATAGATTCAAGCAAGATGTGATTTACTTCACGACATATTAATCTTAAGTACTCCAATTTTATTTGGTTCTTATTTTCTCTCCATTTAGCTTGCAATTTGTTTTCAACGGAGAAATTATTAGAAAGTAACATAATCATAGAGACCAAAACTTTTTGATCTTGTAACGACCCAGATTTTTCTTCGTTGATTTTGAATATTTAAGTGGTTTTAAATATGGCTTTGGAATATAATTTTATTTTTGGAAGGGATTCTCAACCCCCTTACTCCGGTGCATTGTCCACGAGGAATTACGGGTGCTCAAGTTCTAGAAACTGGACTCGAACGGTCCAGGATGTGGACATTGACCCGGAGAGGTCATGGACATGGTTATTGGTTGTTAGATATGGGTGGATTAGAACTCTATTTTCGACTTCAGATGGATACGGATTTGGCTAAGAATTTGGTTACTGGATTCAAAATCGAATGTCGACTCAGAGTAGTCGTAGACTCGGATAAGAATACCACGATGGCACTTGGATAAAATGGATTGGATTATGAGTCAGAAAGTATGGATGTGACTAACATACATACTTCGGATATCGAACTTGAGGCTATTCAAAACACACCTTCCAATAGCAAGGCATGTTTTGAGGGGAAAATGTTAACCCGCCTTTCGGCAAGGCCATGGATAGGCGGATTTAACTAAGTCGACTTCACGATTATCGAGATTGAAATATGATGGATTCGGTCTAGAGGGATGGAATTCACCTAGATGTGCCGCTCGGCATTGAGTTAAGGTTATGTCGCTCGGCATTGAGGTGAGGTTATGTGACGCAACGTGGGAAGCGAATTCGATGATGTAAATCGAATCCGTCCAGGATCTCGCACGATTAGCGGAAAATAGTCGGTGAATCGACTAATAATCGATGGATTTAAGAATACCGAAAGGCCCAAATCTGTTGATCACGAAGATACCGGATTCTAGCAATCTTCGACACGTTGATCGCGCACGATTCCGTGAAGGAAGATCTACAATTCTTTGAGCGTTGATCAAGCGCACTTGATTCCGCGAATTGGCTTCAACGTTCGTTGATTCGAGCACACACGAATGCCGAAGTGGAGATAGGAGTTAACACTCGACTACCAATTTAATGGAGGCACAAAGCTTCATAAACAAAATTTTATTCAATTTTCAACAATCTTTACAAGTGATCACACACCCCTATTTATAGGATTACAACTCACATTACACACATACATCACAACACGACTCAGTACAAACTAATGTAACATGTATTACAACACAACATGGACACGACATAGAGCTATACAGTACAAACGACTCAACGTTCTCCTCTGCGACCTAAAAAAAAAGAACGCGACTTAAAAAAAATGGCAGCGACTTAATGGAGCTTCGCGGCAACGATTTATGGTAACTCGGCAACGACTCATTGCTCGCGACTTAAGAATGGCGCATGGCACAACTTCGCGACTCAAGAAATAAGTCGTTCGCGACTTATGGAGGAGGAAATAAGTCGTTCGTGACTTATTAAACTCGGCAGCAAGCTATAATGGAGTGCTTCATTCTGGAAGGGCCAAGGATAAAGTCGTTCGCGACTTACTGTTCGCATCCATTGTCAGAGATATGTCCTTCGCGATATACGATAGGTCGCGGTGAAGTGGGAGCCGATTTCGCTTTGTTCGCGACCTAGATAAGTCGCTCGCCAGTTTGAATCGCAGTGGAAATTAGGTCGTTGCTCGCGACATACGAGGAGGAGGAGCGATCTAGGTCGTTCGCGAGTTATTAGGGCTTCTCGCACGTGCGACTTAAAGGGCACGGCAGTGCGACTCAAGGTGGTAGTGCGACTTAGGGTGGTGCGACTCAAGGAGGGGAATCGGTGATCTCGACTTATTCGAATTAAGGTACGCTCTGCATCATCCTCCCCCTGTTGAAAGAAATTCGTCCTCGAATTCACACTCTCATCATCTTTGATAGGTTCCTCCTCATAATACGGACTTAAGTGCTTCAAGTTAAACACATCAGAAGTGTAAACATTCTCTGGCAGCTTCAACTTATAAGCATTTTCATTGATCCGTCTTATAATTTCTACGGGTCCAATCTTTCGAGCCTTCAACTTGTTATAAGTTCCAGCTGGAAAACGATCTTTTGTCAAAACGGCATATACAAAATCTCCCTCTTTGAAGACAACGCTTCTTCGTCTCTTATCCGCCATTTTCTTATACTTCTCATTCGTTTTAAGCAATCGTTCCTGTACAACTTTGTGGCATTCCTGTAACTCATTCACCAAATCACTAGCTCGTTTAACAATTCCCTTCTGATACGGCACTGTTGTCAAATCCAACGGTCCCTTTGGAATGGCTGAATATACAACTTGAAACGGACTGAATCCAGCACTTCGATTGACTGCGTGATTATGTGCAAACTCCGCTTGACATAACTTCATATCCCAGCTTTTCAAATTGTCTTTCACAAGACATCTCAATAAGTTTCCCAACGATCGGTTAACCACCTCCATTTGCCCATCAGTTTGCGGATGGTACGCGCTACTAAAATTCAGCTTCGTTCCGACCATCTTCCACAAACTCAACCAAAAGTGGCTTAGAAATCGAGTGTCCCTATCAGAAACAATGGTCTCAGGTAACCCATGCAATCGATAAATCTCTTTAAAGAATAATTGAGCAACCCGGACGACATCAGCTGTCTTCTTACAGGCTATGAAATGCGCCATCTTCGAAAACCTGTCCACTACAACATATATAGAATCATTTCCCCTCTGAGTTCCCACCCAACACAAAATCCATGCTAATATCAACCCATGGTTTAGTAGGCACGGGTAATGGCATGTATAATCCCGCATTCGTCGCTGTTCCCTTCGAAACTTGACAGATATGACACCTCTCCACAAATCTGTCTACCTCTTTCCCCATTGACGGCCAAAAATAAGATTGTGAAACTAACTGTAAGGTACGATCTCTGCCTACATGGCCTTCTTCATGTAACTCTTTGATAATCTTCATTCTCAAGCTGTAGTCTGGTATGCATAATCGATTCCCCTTGAACAAGAATCCATCAACCAACACAAATTTCATCAGTATCCCCATCCTTAACTTTCTCAAAAAACTTTGCATAGTAAGGATCCTCCTCAAACAACTCTGGCAATAATTCGAATCCTGTCACTTCAACCTTCAACGTTGTCAACAAGTGATTCCTCCTGCTCAAAGCATCCGCTACACGATTTGTCACCCCTGATTTGTGTTTCACAACGAAAGTAAATTGTTGTAGATATGCTATCCACGAGGCATGTCTTGCTGAAATCTTGTCCTGCCCTTGTAGATGTTTTAATGCTTCATGATCAGTGTAAAGAACAAACTCCTTCTGAAACAAGTAATGTCGTCAGTGCTTTACCGCTTGAACAATCGCGTAAAACTCTACATCATAAGTGCTATATCTCAACTTGGCTCCAGATAATTTTTCACTGAAATAAGCAACTGGTCTTCCGATCTGGCTCAATACTCCACCAATTCCCACTTTCGAAGCATCAGTATGTAATTCAAATAACAACTGAAAATTCGACGGTACCAGAATTGGTGCTGTCGTCAAGAGCGTCTTGATCTTCTCAAAAGCAACCCCTGCTTCCTCTGACCATACAAATTTCTTTCCTTTCATGCAATCGGTTACTGGTGCCATCACACTGCTAAAGTGTGGAATGAATATTCGATAAAAAGACACCAAGCATGAAAACTTCGCACTTCAGTAATTGTCTTCGGTTGTGGCTAACTCCTGACAGCTTCCACTTTATTTTCATCCACTTGAATACCTTCCTTTGACAGAACACACCCTAGAAATAAAACACTGTCCGTCATAAACACGCACTTCTTTGTTGCTGCATAAAACCGCTCTTGTCGTAGAATCAACAATACTTCTCGCAAATGCTGGATGTGTTCTTCCGTACTCCTACTATAAATCAGAATATCATCAAAGTAAACAACCACGAACTTCCCAACAAATGGTCTAAAAATCTGGTTCATCACTCTCATGAAAGTACTAGGAGTATTTGACAAACCAAATGGCATAACCAACCATTCGTACAAACCTTCCCTTGTTTTAAAAGCGGTCTTCCACTCATCACCCGGTCTAATACCAATTTGATGGTATCCACTCTTCAGGTCAATCTTGGAAAACACAACAGCCCCACTCAACTGATCAATCAAATCATCAAACCTCGGCATAGGAAATCTGTATCTCACAGTGATCTTGTTTAGTGCCCAACTGTCCGTACACATCCTCCACGTTCCATCCTTCTTCGGTACCAATAAGGCTGGCACGGCACATGGACTCAAACTCTCCTGAACACGCTCTTGTTCTAACAACTCCTCCACCTGCCTTCTTAGTTCTTCATACTCTTTAGGACTCATCCTGTAATGTGGCCTGTGAGGTAATACTGATCCTGGTACAAGATCAATCTGATGTTGAATATCCCTCAAAGGCGGTAGCTCCTTTGGTAACTCTTCGGGAAACACATCACTGAATTCTTCCAATACCGGCTTCACTTCCTCTGGGACTTCAACGGATTCAGTAGCTTCATGTCCAATCAACAAAAATACCTCTGGACTCTCCTTTACTTCTTCAATAAATTCTTTCAAAGTCAATAAAGTTTTCAGCTCCTCAATCTCTTCTGACTTGCTCTCTCCCTGTGGTCTCTTCTTTGGAACTAAAATAATCTTAACGCCTTCAAACATAAAACTGTAGCTATTGGTCCGGCCATCATGTTGCACCGCTCGATCATACTGCCACGGTCTTCCCAAAAGCAAATGACAAACATCCATTTCAACTACATCACACCAGATCTCGTCTTTATATTTCTTCCCAATAGAAAATGGAACTCGAACTCGCCTGTCCACCTTCACCTCTCCTCCTTTTCTTAACCACACTAACTTGTAAGGATTAGGATGTTTCTCTGTTTTCAACTTCAACTTTCTCACAGCTTCAGTAGAGATAATATTGTCACAACTTCCTGCATCAATCACAAACTTACAAACTTTTCCCAGAATAGTGCATGTAGATTGAAAAATGTTGCTCCTCAACCAACTAGCCTCATCCTCTTGCTTCGGTGTTAAACAAGACCTCATCATCATTAGATTACATCCTTCATCTCCCGACGCGATATCCTGCTCATCTTCCTCCACTGGACTAGAACCACCTTCACCAACATCCTCACCTTCAACTTCAGCAATCATCGTTCTCTTCTTTGGCTTTGGACATTCGTTGCTCTTATGACCCACTTTCTGGCAATTGTAACATTTAAAACTGCTGTTGACCTTTGCCTTCTCAACCTCTTTCACAACTGGTTTACTGACGGCTTTAGAAACATTGGAACTCCCACTAACACCTTTGCTTTGAATATTGGAACTGGTAAACACACCACCTCCTTGTCTTCCCTGCTTTTCCCAAGCTATCGCCTTCTGGTGCGCTTCCGCCACAGATCTCGGATCAAACATATTAACCATATCCTGGATTTGCATTCGCAAACCTCCAACAAACCTAGCAGTCAACTGTTCCTTTGTCTCCATAATGTCATTTCGAGCAATCAGTTGATAAAACTCGTCAGCATAATCATTAACAGTCTTCGTCCCTTGCCTCAAGTTCTGCAACCTCTGATACATGAGTGATTGATAATTGTAAGGTAAAAATGTAGCTTTCATCAATTTCTTCATTTTCTCCCAATCCACAATCTTCGACTTCCCCATCCGTTCTCGTGTAAGTTTGGTTTGCTGCCACCACGCCATAGCTCTCCCTCCCAACCTAGTAGCAACCAACTTCACTCGACGGTCTTTCGGAACCTCCTTGAAATCAAAGATCTCCTCAACATTAGACAACCAGTCCAAGAATTCTTCTGCAACCATTCCACCTTTAAATTCAGGAATCTCCATCTTCATTCCCGATTCCCATCGACGATCATCCTCTACATCTCGATACTGACGTCGTGTTTGACCTCTATCTCGGTAATGAACACTTCCCCTATCACCATCAAACTCCTCATCAAAATCTGAAGTATATCGATGTCGATTACGACCACCAACCTCTCTACCACCACCACTTCTTCGATCTTCATTCCTATCACGATTGTCAGCACTTCTACAATCATGATCTTCTCTTCTCTCCCGATCTGAATGTGGTGAAACTCTACTTCTCCCATGGCTCGATTCAGGTGAAACCCTTCTTCGATTTTGATTCATTTCAAGCATCATTGTCTCTAATCGACCAATTCCTTCATTCAACTTTTCAGTGAAACTCTCGTTGATTCGTTGTTCCATTTCATCGGCCTCTTCTCTTCCATACAAAGCATTAATGTTGCGATGACGTTGAGCTCGTCTCGGAGGCATGATTGATCTTCAAGCAAACTCAAAAATAAATTCAAACACTTTCCGAACTTTGATCCAAAGTGAGATGGATTGAAACTCCCAACTTGTTGCAACTTCACGATGAACACGATGAGCACCAAACTTCTCAACAATTTGCAAATCCGATCTCCAAACCTCTAATTCTCGAAACCCAAGTCTCCAAATGATGCAAACTCCTTGCGATCTAGCTCTGATACCAACCTGACGCAGCGTAGGAAGCGAATTCGATGATGTAAATCAAATCCGTCCAGGATCTCGCACGATTAGCGGAAAATAGTCGGTGAATCGACTAATAATCGATGGATTTAAGAATACCGAAAGGCCCAAATCCGTTGATCACGAAGATACCGGATTCTAGCAATCTTCGACACGTTGATCGCGCACGATTCCGTGAAGGAAGATCTACAATTCTTTGAGCGTTGATCAAGCACACTTGATTCCGCGAATTGGCTTCAACGTTCGTTGATTCGAGCGCACTCGAATGCCGAAGTGGAGATAGGAGTTAACACTCGACTACCAATTTAATGGAGGCACAAAGCTTCACAAACAAAATTTTATTCAATTTTCAACAACCTTTACAAGTGATCTCACACCCCTATTTATAGGATTACAACTCACATTACACACATACATCACAACACGACTCAGTACAAGCTAATGTAACATGTATTACAACACAACATGGACACGACATAGAGCTATACAGTACAAACGACTCAACGTTCTCCTCTACGACCTAAAGAAAAAGAACGTAACTTAAAAAAAAATGGCAGCGACTTAATGGAGCTTCGCGGCAACGATTTATGGTAACTCGGCAACGACTCATTGCTCGCCACTTAAGAATGGCGCACGGCACAACTTCGCGACTCAAGAAATAAGTCGTTCGCAACTTATGGAGGAGGAAATAAGTCGTTCGCGACTTATTAAACTCGGCAGCAAGCTATAATGGAGTGCTTCATTCTGGAAGGACCAAGGATAAAGTCGTTCGCGACTTACTGTTCGCATCCATTGTCAGAGATATGTCATTCACGACATACGATAGGTCGCGGTGAAGTGGGGAGCCGATTTCGCTTTGTTCACGACCTAGATAAGTCGCTCGCCAGTTTGAATCGCGGTGGAAATTAGGTCGTTGCTCGCGACGTACGAGGAGGAGGAGCTATCTAGGTCGTTCGCGAGTTATTGGGGCTTCTCGTGCGCGCGACTTTAAAGGCCACGGCAGCGCGACTCAAGGTGGTAGTACGACTCAGGGTGGTGCGACTCAAGGAGGGGAATCGGTAATCTCGACTTATTCGAATTAAGGTACTCTCTGCATCATTATGTCGCTCGGTAACGAGGTGAGGTTATGTCGCTCGGCATTGAGTTGAGGTTATGCCGCTTGGCATTGAGGTGAGGTTATGCCGCTCGGCATTAATGTGAGGTTATGCCGCTCGACATTGAGGTGAGGTTATGCCGTTCGACATTGTGGCTCGGTGGTAGGTCGCCCGGCATGGGACGAATGTGGCTCAGTGGAAGGTCGTTCGGCATTGTGGTTCGGCATGGGTCATTCGGCATGGTGGTTTGGCATGGGTCGGTTAGCATGGTGGCTCGGCATGGGTCGTTTGGCTTGGTGGTTCGGCATGGGTCGTTCGGCATGGTGGCTCGGCATGGGTCGCTCGGCATGGTGGCTCGGCATGGGTCGCTCGGTGTTGAGGTTTGGTCTGGGTGGCTCGGTAATGATGGTTCGGCAAGAGTCTTGATGGGCCTGTACCACTTCGAAGGTATCTTTTTCTCTAGTGTTTCATTTAAAACATTAAGTTAATTGTAATCAATCATATTCAATACACAATCCCACACTATACTTTACTTCCTTATTTCAAAAGAACTAATTTCATCAAGGTTTCGCACACTACGAGTGCTGACTGTTCATGATATAACATTTATATGCAATTGGAAATGAATCAAATATTCGTATCCTTATATTGCTTTTAGAGTTCAAACCCACAAAGTCAATACACAGTTTCAGGCAAATAAATACATAAGTGATCAAGTAAGAACGTAGTGAGTAGTTGTATAATTAGGCACTTGCGTGGGTCAACATGCAAGTATATTTTATATTTCTATTTGATTATTGAATATGATTGATTACAATCATTAACTTATTGTTTTAAATGTAACACTGGAGAAAAAGATTTTTCTAAAGGTGTACTGTGATGAGCGGTATCCTAGTAGCCCAGTCTTTGTATGGGATCCATTCTCTAATACGACCCTTTACGGTTTTGTTTGTAGAGCCTAATATGCTGGAATTTAATTAATGTAACAATTTCGACTATTTGAATAAGTATTTGTACTTAAACACTATTATAATATCACTTTATTTTCTATAAAAAAATTGGTTATCGTAAGGTAAAAACCTATCGTTTTTATGTGTGACGTGGTCTTACAAGATGCCTTTGTTTTTTCAAAGGGTTTTTATAACCTTAATAATTCAAATTGAGTGTGTTTTTCCCATTCTGGTTTTCGAGACCGACTCGGGTGTTATTTTAGTATAATGCTCGGATTAGACTGAGTATTACAAATTCATGATAGGATGTTATGGAGCTCAAGAGATGAGCTAGATGACAGAGACGTATCTTCATACTTGGTTTATATTTCCGCAGCGTGAGGACAAGTTATTATAATTGTCCATATTGATGTATTAATTGTTGTACTTTGATGATTGTAAGTATAAAACAGTTACAGATCCTTTTTTATAAAAATCTGTTACTTCATATTATATTTTGTTCCACGGCGATTGTGAGAATCTTTATTTGTTGTTCTATTTTCTTCTACCTCTTTCTTCTTTACCCTTAGCAATCGGTATTTCCAGCACTTGAATATTCGGCATGTTATATAGTGAACGTACTGAGGTCGATTTTCGAGGGTCGAAAATCCCTGTTTGTAACATATGATATTAAAGGTGAAGATTATGTGAAAACTTTGGCTTGGATGGGGATTGCTTGTTAGAGATAGGGTCACTAGTACCCTAGAATGAGTTGAGTGTATTAGTCGATACGATAATTAGGATTGGATTATAAATAATATGGAATTGAAGTAAATATAAATTTGGAGTTGTGAAATTATTATATAACCATAAAGTATAAATTTTGAATGGAATAAAATTTAAGGGGAAATTTATGGAATGGTGAATAAATAAGTTTATATAGCTTATAAAAAAATATAAAAAAATTCAAAGATTTCAAATAAAGTATTTTGACTTTGGTCGATTTGAATCAAGGACAAAATTAAACGTAAATTCAAATCAAAAGTGTTAGATGTTAAATTAAATATCCAACTTATAAATGTAAATTTGTGGAACAAAGTACAAAAATTCAAGATCAGAATGAAGACTGAAATTTTCAAATTGACCGAAGTTAAAAAAATGAAATTAGGAACCAAAATTTTGAACCTTAATATACTCAATTTCTAGGTGCTGAATCTAGCATACCATACTGTGTTCTCATAAGCAGTCATGTTAATAGCATCGCAACTCCTTTTTGGACAACTGAGTCTGACTAGAACATAACATATGAATAAGAGTGTCAAAGTTTGTGTTAATGCAGCCTACGCGCCCATATTTAAATGTGCATTTATAATAATTGAAGTATTCATAAGGTGGATGTAACAACCCTTATTTTGTAATTATTTTAATTGAATTTCTAATTTAAAAACTTTATTTTATTTATTAAAATGAATAATTTCTGTTATTTTAAATATAAATTTTGATTTTGATGTAAACTAGAATTCCAAGCATGACAAAATAGAATATTTTCCAAAAATGTGAATTTTTGTCAATATGGTCAAACTTTGTCTTTTAATTTAAAAATTTAAAGATATGAATTTATGAAGTTTTGAATTTTATTATGAAATTAAATAAATATTTAAGTATACTACTTTTTGTTTCGTTGAAATCTGATTAATATTGTGAAAGTTATGCTTTTTACACTTTGCATGTAGATTGTTGTATTTAACAACATTGTTTATTTTAATTTATATAAATAATATTTTTGTTTGTCATGCCATGTTCTAATTTATGTTTTCATGTTTAACATGACATGTTATGTATATATATTTTATTTTAGAACATTTTAAAAGTGTTGTTGTAATTTTCCAATGTTAGTTGTAATTGGTTTACAAGTTTTAAATCTAGTTTCAATTAAATAAAGTATTTTCTTTATTTATTTTTTATTTTTTTCTAAAACAATTTATTTATTTTCATTTCTATTTTATTTTGTTTTCACTTTACATTTTATTTACTTGATTTTTATTTGTTTATTTTGAATTAAAAGAATTGGAAATTTAAAGAGACAAAGCTTTACAACTTGTGACTTTTCATTAGCCTAGTCTTTTCATTTTCCATTGGCCTTTCACTTACTTTGTTTTGGCCGTATGCTTTCCTACGCTATAGCCATGAATTACTCAATTGTTTTCACGTGAAAACTTCTCTTTCTCTTCATCGCATCGGCCATTTCAATTCTGAGAAGAAAAAATGTAAGTAATGGCTTCCTCTTTCTCATGTTCTTCTTCACTTTTTCTTTGATTTTTGCCTTGCTTTCTCTAGCTTTGCTCAGCCACAACCACCACCATCTTCGCCGACTACCACCACCATCTCCTTCTCCTCATCATACACATCAAACCACCGCTCTTCTCTGAGCAGATCTGGATGTGACCTTCTAGATGAGCTTCCACTACAAAAGCATTGCAAAACTCCAAAACAATGCCTAGCCAAGCCATTTCCGCCATCACCTTCATGTTTAGCCTTGGCCACCACCTCTAACACCACCAACACTTGCTGCCATGACCTCTAACCATCAGCTCCACCTCTGACCTGACCTGAAATGAACATGGCCGAGCCATGTTAGCACCATAGGCCGAGCATAGGTGCACCAAAACCTTCCATTCCTTGACCCAAACCCTTCCGCTTGCTTGCCTTCACCTTCCACTTGTTTTGCCTTGCCTTCTTCCTCTATGGCCGAGCCTAACCTGCATGTAAACCACCATGGCCATGAGTTTCAAGTAGCATCAAGCCATTGGCCAAGCCTAGGTGTGGTGTGGTCAAGCCCACTTGACCATGGCCAAGCCCACTTGATGTTTAAAGTAAGGTGGTGCCATTTCAATTCTTATCTTTTAAGGTGGTGCCATTTCAATTCTTATCTTTTTCATTGTTTTAAATTACTATTATATAGTTTTTATTGAATATATATACTTATATTGCTTTGTTTGATTGTTGTATACGAGAGCAATATTTTGTCTCTCCATCCATTCAAAGCTAATCGTGCTTGTCGTGCTTTTGGAATCGTTCTTGTGTGTCGTAGTGGTCTATAACTTTGGAAAAGGTGAGTCCTTCTCACTCTGACATTATTATTTACGAAATGGTAAATGGATGACAAGGGATTAGTAATTAAAATGTTTATGCAAGTTAATGATGATTATATGATATGTTATTCCATGTTATTACCATGTTAACTTTGCTAATTATCACCTGACATATGATATATGACAGTATATTGTGACATTGACAAGTTAGTATAATTGTTTATATTGTTTATGCATATGTTCACACTGCAAGTTCCCTGATAGAATAGAATCATTATGGGTTGAAATGATACACATCCGAATGGACATTAGAACAGGGAAAAATCATTATGAGCTGAAATGATAGACTCAAGTGATTTTTATTGTATTTTATTTGACTTGGGATTGCGGGTTTGAAATGATACAACCCGGGTTTTCTTTTTAAATTGAGGATTGAAATGATAAATATCCGTATCACTTGACCTAGGTTAGAAAATTTTATACATACCTCGTATTATATTTTTAAATGATTTTTGTGAAGATATGTATTTTTAAAGTATGAAATTTTGATTTAAAAAAATATATTTTGTGGTTTTGAGAAAGTTAAATATTTGAATTGACTTTATGATTTTTGACTTTATATTATACTTACAAAAAAAGTAAGTAAATAATGGAAATTGAATTTAAAGTTTTGAAAAGATATTTGAAGTAAAATGTTAAGTTTTAAATTGGATATTTGAGTTTTAAATTGGATATTTGATTTTAAAATGTTACTGTGAAAAATCATATGTTAAAATGATTTAAATGTGAAATTTTGAAGCCTAAAAATATGATTTATAAGTTTAAAATAACAAAAATTGAAGTTTCATTGTTTCTGAAAAGTTATAATAAAATCTGGAATTTTATTGATAGCATTTCCAAAAATGCTGTGGTTTTACGATGACATTTGTTAAGTGCTATCATTTCTGAAATTTAATTAAGTTTTGAAATAACTAAATATCTATTAAGGCATTTATAAATGTTGTTGTTACTGAACTGAACTATTTTTGAAATTGAATATCTATCATAACACTTTGTAAATGCTGTTGTTGCTGAAATTTGACAATGTTTTGAAATGTTATAGATTTTAGCACTGTTTGAGTTATATTTTAGAGTGTTAAATGATTTAACTTTTGGAATTTATTATTGGTGAAATTTAAGGAGTTTTGAATATATTTTAATATTTAAATTTGAATTTTTAAGGAATTTAAATTGAATTTGAATTTAAATAAGGCTTGCTTGGTTATGTGTTAAATGGAATGATATGTAATGAGATAGATGAATTTTTGAATCGAATTTTGAAATGTGTTTGAAATGATATTTGAAATAATGAATGAATGACATATTTGATTTTAGAATGATATTTAAATTGAATATTTGAATTAAAGAATGATAATGAATTTATAATGGATTTGAAAAGGAAATGATTGGATTGGTTTTGAATGACATGATCTTTATTTTGATAAAGAATGTGAATTTGGAATGATATTTGATTTTGATTTATTCGACTTATTCGATAAATGAATATTTGAAGTTTATATTAGTATGAAAGGATATTTGGTCTACTTGAAATTTGAGTTTATCTAAATGACATCGAATTTATGAAATAAACATTGCAAAACTAAGTAATAATGAAGTTAAATTAAGAGATATATGAAATTATAAAATTTAGATTTGAAATATGGGATATTAAAGTTTGAAATATATTAAAAATTGAATAGTTTATTTTATGGATCAAATTCTATATTTGAAATTGAGAAGATTTGAAATGGTTTGTTAGAAAACTGAATTGAATTGAAACTGATGGTTTGGATTGAATTAAATTGGAAATTTGAAATTTTGGGTTTAATTGAATAAATTTGTAAAATGTAATGAATTAAATGAAGGTACCATGATTTCAAACGTTTGATTTCAAATGTTATGATTTTCAAAGTGTAATGATTTCAAGTATTTTGGTTTCGAAAGAGTTATAACTTTGAAAGTATTATGATTTTTGAACGGTGAATATATGTCTGAAATGGAAATGATAAATTATTTTGATTCGAATATAGTTTTGAAATAAAAATGGTTTTGGTTTTAAAGTATAAACTATTTTGATTTGAATAGAGTTTTGAAATAAAAATGGTTTTGGTTTCTGAGTATAAACTATTTTGATTTGAATATAGTTTTGAAATCAAAATGGTTTTGGTTTCGAAGTACAAACTATTTTGAAAGGAATATAGTTTTGAAATGAAATGATATGATTTTGAAGTATGAACTATTTTGAAATGACTACGGCGTTATAATAACGATTGGTTGTTAAAGAGACCGTGGTCGGAAGTTGTCATACTCTTTGCCATCTCCGAAAACCACTTTAACTACTGTATGCGCGGTGGAGTTTCCAGAATGAAGTAGGATGGTGGCGACTATCCTATTGAGGTATGAACGTGGACCCGACTCCCATGAGCTGGCATAAGGTGGCTAAAACAGGAGCGATCTCGGGCCAAGTGAGGTCATTCGTCCTATCGGACACATTTATTCGATACTATACTCTTACTTGTGATTGATTTGATGGCCATCCTCCGATTTTGATTGGGAGTGTATTCCAAGGTGGGCGTAGTGGCTGCTACGTTGCCACCAGCCCGTGTGCGTAATTGGTATATCTACCCTGGCATTGCCTTGTGTGCTGTTTCACCTACCATAGCGAGCTTTGCTACGAGTTTTATTTGTGTCGTACCAATGGAGTATCTTTTCATAGTCTCCCGATCAGGAGATATGCTGGTACTGTATAGACTGTTGGTACTATTACGTGTTAAGGGGAATATTGGGTCACTCCTTGACGCTATTTTAAAGAATGTTTATTTTACTATTAGATATTGTTATAATAGCGAATATTACTACATAGTAAATAGTTTAACGGATCCTTAGAGGATGGGCGAACTCAAGCATCCTTTAAGTTACTTGCATTTTTGTAACTGTTCACTTGAATCGATTTACATTTCATAAGTATGTATGTCCTGACTCGAGGGTTTTTTGTTTTGCTTTACGCTCGGGTCAGACTGAGTGATTCAACATTCAATACTCACCTTCGGAGTTGGAGCTTTACCTGAAGATCCAGCCATATATTTTGCTTTCAGTATCCAGTGATTCCAGTGATGTATTCTGATTTGTACCTGATGTATCTTGTTTCTCTTCTATTGTATCTTGTTTAAGTCTGATGTATCTTATATATATAGTAGCTTCATGAACTATTATCTCTTTTACTTCCACTGCATTATTAAATACTCTGTGTCTGTGATCTGTGATTTATTAATTTACTGTATATTCTGAGATTTTCCAAATTTTATTTACAACGCGGTATTTTGAGCAATTCAAGTCCGACATATGCGGATGCGAATGGTTGAAAATATTGGGTCGTTACATGTGGTGTCAGAGCTTTGGCTCTAGGCAAAACTTAGCACATATGGTAAATGTATTTACAGAATCACTTTCATTCGAGTTTGAATCTCTTCCTTTTTGACTCGATTCCTTTGAATTTTGGAACGTTCCTTGCGGTCCCAAAATCCATTCGTGTCCATCACTATTCATCTTCTTTTGATTCTGGAGTATCCCATAACTCCACTTCGAATGATCTTTATAATGAGTCGACGGTCCCGCCAATCTCAAATTAATTTGTAAAGAGGTTAAACTCCTTTACAACAGCATCGATTCACATGAGATTTTTATATCCTCGGTTTAAATGCTAGTATCTCTTATAATTCCTAACTCTATCTCTTGAGACCGAATGTAGATTTATCCCCAAAAATCCACATCGATCTATTCTTTAAGTCACGGTTGACCCGGTTAAGGTTGCCCGCGATTTATATTAGCTTATCCATCTTCCATTTCTGTTATTTAATCATCTCATCTTTGTTTCCAACTTATCTTCAAATCATTCTTGAAGTGTATTTGTAAACGAATATTGAAAATGTTTTATATATAGTGTTATTTGAGTTGTTGATGTTGATTTGAGTTTCTGATCGATTCGTCTGATCAACGCAATCGATAAGATTTTCAAAACACTTGAATAGAGCAAACTAACACAATACGACTTTTCAAATTTAGTAATGAAATAAATTTTGTAACTATATTATAAATATTTTTCTTGATTTTACTAAATTGGTTGTTAAAAAATAATATTTGATTGTATATATCATTATCTCTTGTTTCATATATAAATAATTGAACTATAAACATGGTTATAAATTTATTTGGAAATTTAAAATGAATTTAAAACAAGAATTTGCGAATTTAATTTCCGATGGATTTCAAACCGTGTGTTTAAAGTTTAAAGGATATATTATTTAAAGTATTTTTGAATAGAAATTTGTTTCCAAAGAATTTTAAAGTTTAATACTAGTGCTCTTCTTTTTGTCATTGGAAAATAATTTCGGTGATGACTGCAGCATCATCGACATTCATTTTCGAGTTTCGAAGTGAAGAGACCGTTTTGTAGTATTGCTACAGTTTTGTTTTAGGGAATTTAATCGATTTGAATTTATAAAATAAGACTAAATTTATAACATATGCTGATATATGGTTTAAATTTGAATGGATATATATATATATATATATATATATATATATGTATATATAGTATATGTGCATTTATTTATCTCTAAATAGTTTGGAATTTATCGGAAATTTAATTCCTAAATTTTATATTGAAGGATAATTTCAAGTATAATTTCAAGATTTGGATAAATATTCAAGCTTGAAATGATTGAATTGGAAAGTTTTATTTGTATGATACACACTTTCATTCCAATATAACTTACCTAAATTACACAGAAGTTGAATATGTAATTTGACAATATATAGTATGAAAAGATTTTATAAATAAAATTTGAGTGGTTATAATAAATGTTATACACTTAAATTTTAGTTATAAAAAGATTAACAGAGGTAAATAAAAAAAGGGTAATGGAATAATTTACAATATAAAATGATGTTAAAGGAACTAAGAATAAATTAAAGCAGTTGTAATAAGTGTAAATATACTTAATATAGGTGATAAAATATATTGAGAGGAATAAATTTAATTTTAATAAGGAATAAAGAAGAATCAAATTTATTGAGTACATTATGAGTATAATAAATGATTTTTTTCAAATCCATGATAGAGATTGTTAATTTAAGATAATTGGATGATAAGATAATGAAATTATAGATAGCTAAGATTTATTTAACTTATGTAAGATTAATTATCAATTTAAGTTGAAATTTTCATGCTTTCAAATTTATTATCTTATTCTATTTTTCAAACTATCTTTTGGTTGTCCTTATTTCCCTTACATTGCTACATAATGGGGAGGCTATTGCTTATACTAGTCTGTTTAGAAATCTTTCTATAATCTTTGATAACCTTTGGTACTCATTTTTGAATCTGAGCACTGCTTGCCATCCACAGACCATTGGTCAAGTGGAAAGGGTGAATCAGATTCTAAAAGATCTTTTTCTTGCTTATGTTCATGATTCTGGCGGATCTTGGGAAGATCATCTTCATCTTGTTAAACTTACCTATAACAACAATTATTAGATATAATTTTAATCCTCTTGTCATCTTGTCTTAATACTATTTCATTCTATTTTTTTGTGTTTCCCTGCACCTCATTCCTTTTCGAGGACGAAAAGTTTTGAGTGGGGGAAAATGTAACAACCCTGTATTTTGTGATTATCTTAATTGAATTTCTGATTTAAAAACTTTAGTTTATTTATTAAAATAAATAATTTTTATTATTGTAAATATAAATTTTGATTTAGATGTAAATTAGAATTCCAAACATGACTAAATATAATATTTTCCAAAAATGTGAATTTTTATCAATATGGTCAAACTTTGACTTTTAATTTAAAATTTTAAAGATTTGAATTTTTGAAATTTATCATTTATTATGAAAGACCTTTCGTTTTGTTGAAATCAGATTAATATTACGAAAGTTATGTTTTTTACACTATTGTATGTAAATTGTTGTATTTAACAAAATTGTTTATTTTAATTTATATAAATAATAATTTTGTTTGTCATGTCATATTCTAATTTATGTTTACATGCGCAACATGACATGTTATATATATATTATTTTAAAACATTTTAAAAGTGTATTTGTAATTTTCCAATGTTAGTTGTAATTTGTTTACAATTTTTAGGTCTAGTTTCAATTAAACAAAGTATTTTCTTTATTTATTTTCTATTTTTCCTAAAACTATTTATTTATTTCCATTTCTACTTTATTTTGTTTTCATTTTCTATTTTATTTAATTTATTTCTGTTTGTTTAGTTTGAATTAAAAGAATTGGAAATTTAAAGAGACAATGTTTTACAACTTGTGACTTTTCATTAGCCTAGTCTTTTCATTTTCCTTTAGCCTTTCACTTTCTTTGCTTTTGTCGTACACTTCCTTATGTATAGCCATGCATTTCTCAATTGTTTTCACATGAAAAATCCTCTTTCTCTTCATCACATCGGCCATTTCAATTTTGAGAAAAAAATTGTAAGTAATGGCTTCTTCTTTCTCATGTTCTTCTTCACTTTTTCTTTGATTTTTGCCTTGCTTTCTCTAGCTTTGCTCGGCCACAACCACCACCATCTTCACCGACCACCATCATCATCTCCTTCTCCTCATCATACACAGCAAACCACCCCTCTCCTCTGACCAGATCTGGGCATGACCTTCTAGATAAGCTTCCACCACAAAAACATTGCAAAACTCCAAAACAATGCCTAGCCAAGCCATGTCCACCATCACCTTCATGTTTAGCCTTGGCCACCACCTCAAACACCACCACCACTTGCTGCCATGACCTCTATCCATCAGCTCCACTTCTGAATTGACCTTAAATGAACATGGCCGAGCCATGTTAGCAGCATTAGCCGAGCATAGGTGCACCAAAACCTTCCATTCCTTGACCCAAACCCTTCCACTTGCTTGCCTTCACCTTCCACTTGTTTTGCCTTGCCATCTTCCTCTATGGCCGAGCCTAACATGCATGTAAACCACCATGGCCGTGAGTTTCAGGTAGCATCAAGCCCTTGGCCGAGCCTAGGTTTGGTGTGGTCAAGCCCACTTGACCATGGCCAAGCCCACTTGATGTTTAAAGCAATGTGGTGCCATTTCAATTCTTATCTTTTTCATTGCTTTAAATTTCTATTATATAGTTTGTGTTAAATACACACACACACACACACACACACACACACACACACATATATATATATAGCTTTGTTTAATTATTGTATACAAGAGCAATATCTTGTCTCTCCATCCATTCAAAGCTAATCGTGCTTGTCGTGCCTTTGGAATCGTTCTTGTGTGTCGTAGTGGTCTCTAACTTTGGAAAAGGTAAGTCCTTCTCACTCTGACATTATTACTTATGAAATGGTAAATGGATGACAAGCGATTAGTAGTTAAAATATTTATGCAAGTTAATGGTGATTATATGATATGTTATTCCATGTTATTACCATGTTAACTTTGTTAATTATCACCGACATATCATATATAACAGTATATTGTGACACTGACATGTTAGTATAATTGTTTATATTGTTTATCCATATGTTCACACTGTAAGTTCCATGTTTGAATAGAATCACTATGGGTTGAAATGATACATACCCGAAAAGACATTAGAATAGAGAAAAATTATTATGATCTGAAATGATAGACTCAAGTGATTTGTATTGTATTCTATTTGACTTGAGATTGCAGGTTTGAAATGATAGAACCCAGGTTTTCTTTTTAAATTTTGGATTGAAATGATACACACCCATATCACTTGACCTAGGTTAGAAAATTTTATACAGATCCCATGGTATATTTTTAAATGATTTTTCTTATGATATGTATTTTTAAAGTATGAAATTTTGATTTAAAAATATATATTTTATGATTTTGAGAAAGTTAAATATTTGAATTGAATTTAAGTATGTAAATTTGACGTAAATGTTTTTTTTGACTTTAAATTATCTTATAAAAAAATTAAGTAAATAATGGAAATTAAATTTAAAGTTTTGAAAAGATATTTGAAGTAAAACATTAAGTTTTGTTAAATTAATAAGTTAAGAAAACAGTGAAATTTTGACTTAACAAATTAATTGAGTTTTAAATTGGATATTTGATTTTAAAATTTTATTGTGATAAATCATATTTTAAAATGATTCAAATGTGAAATTTTGAAGCCTAAAAATATTATTTATAAGTTTAAAATAACAAAAATTGAAGTTTTATTGTTTTTGAAATGTTATAATAAAATCTGAAAATTTTATTGATAGCATTTCCAAAAATGTTGTGGTATTACGATGGCATTTGTTAAGTGCTATCATTTCTGAAATTTAACTAAGTTTTGAAATAACTAAATATCTATTACGGCATTTATAAATACTATTGTTTCTGAACTGAACTATTTTGGAAATTAAATATCTACCATAACACTTAGTAAATGCTGTCGTTGCTGAAATTTGACAGTGCTTTGAAATGTTATAGATTTTAACACTGTTTGAGTTATATTTTAAATTGTTAAATGATTTAACTTTTGGAATTTATTATTTGTGAAATTTAAAGAGTTTTGAATATATTTCAATATTTAAATTTGAATTTTTAAGGAATTTAAATTGAACTTGAATTTAAATAAGATTTACTTGGTTACGTGTTAAATGGAATGAAATGTAATGAGATAAATGAATTATTGAATGGAATTTTGAAATGTGTTTGAAATAATATTTGAAATAATAAATGAATGACATATTTGATTTTAAAATGATATTTAAATTGAATATTTGAATTAAAGAACGATAATGAATTTATAATGGATTTGAATGACATGATCTTTATTTTGATAAAGAATGTGAATTTGGAATGATATTCAATATTTTTTTATTCGATTTATTCGATAAATGAATATTTGAAGTTTATATTAGTATGAAAGGATATTTGGTCTACTTGTAATTTGAGTTTATTTGAATGATATTGGATTTATGAAATGAACATTGCAAAACTAAGTAATAATGAAGTTAAATTAAGAGATATATGAAATTATAAAATTTAGTTTTGAAATGTGGGATATTAAAATTGAATAGTTTATTTTATGGATCAAATTCTATATTTGAAATTGAGAGGATTTAAAATGGTTTGTTGGGAAACTGAATTGAATTGAAATTGATGGTTTGAATTGAATTAAACTGGAAATTTGAAAAACTTGGGCTTAATTGAATAAATTTGTAAAATGTAATGAATTAAAGGAAGGTACCATGATTTCAAATGTATGATTTCGAAATGTCATGATTTTTAAAGTGCAATGATTTCAAGTACTTTGGTTTCGAAAGAGTTAAAACTTTGAAAGTATTATGATTTTTGAAAGGTGAATATATGTTTGAAATGGAAATGATAAACAATTTTGATTTGAATATAGTTTTGAAATAAAAATGGTTTGGGTTTCGAAGTATAAACTATTTTGATTTGCATATAGTTTTGAAATAAAAATGGTTTTGGTTTCGAAGTATAAACTATTTTGATTTGAATATAGTTTTGAAATAAAAATGTTTTTGGTTTTGAAGTATAAACTATTTTGAAAGGAATATAGTTTTGAAATGAAATGATTTGATTTTGAAGTATGAACTATTTTGAAATGACCATGGCGTTATAATAACGATTGGTTGTAAAAGAGACCGTGATCGAAAGTTGTCATACTCTCTGCCAAATCCGAAAACTACTTTAACAACTGTGTACGCGGTGGAGTTTCCAGAATGAAGTAGGATGGTGGCGACGATCCTATTGAGGTATGAACGTGGACCCGACTCCCATGAGTTGGCATAAGGTGGCTAAAATAGGAGCGATCTCGGGCTAAGTGAGGTCATTCCTCCTATCTAACACATTTCTTCGATACTATACTCGTACTTGTGATTGATTTGATGGCCATCCTCCGATTTTGATTGAGAGTGTGTTCCGAGATGGGCGTAGTGGCTACTACGTTATCACCAGCCCGTGTGCATAATTGGTATATCTACTCTGGCATTGCCTTGTGTGTCGTGTCACCTACTATAGCGAGCTTTACTACGAGTTTAATTTGTGTCGTACCTATGGAGTATCTTCTCATAGTCTCCCGATCAGGAGATATGCAGGTATTGTATAGACTATTTCCACTATTACGTGTTAAGGGGAATATTGGGTCACTCCTTGACACTATTTTAAAGTATTTTTATTTTACTATTAGACATTATTATAATAGCGAATATTACTACATAGTAAATAGTTTAATAAATCCTTAGAGATGGACGGTCCCAAGCATCTTTTAAGTTACTTGCATTTTTGTTACTATTCACTTGAGTTGATTTACAGTTCATAAGTATGTATGTCCTGACTCGAGTGTTTTGTGTAACAACCCGCGAATTTAACCGGTTTTAATAACGTTATTAATTGAAATTTGTGGGAATTTTAAACGATAAAATTTTGAAATATAAATTTTATATTTGGAATGCGTCTAGTCAAACATAGCAACTGGTAAATTTTCGTCCGAAAATATGAAAGTTTATTTCGTGCGTAAATTTACTTCAATTTAATCAGTTAAAAAGCGACAAAAATAAAACGTTTTCAAAACCAAAATATTTTTACATAAAAAAATTCTAAAGCATCTTCTGAGCAAGATGTCAGTTTGTCGTTTTTCCAAATTCGGACATCTTTAGCTCCGTCGATCTTATTTTTCTACGTTTTTCATGCATTTTCCGCCATTATAAAAATTCGAAATTTTTATAATTCAATCGTACCACTGATATTTATATACCGTTTTGATCGTCTCGTTGTGCTGATCCCTGCGTTATATTCAGTTCTGTGTTTTGATGTCCGATATGCAGCGAGATTTGTGAAATGTTATACGCATCGGTACCGCTTCGAACTTTCTTAATTCATTTGTCGGTTCGTTACCATTCAAATTACACTGCGTAAATTCCAATGGTCATTACCATTTAATTTCCTTAAATTCAAAGACTATTGATATTCCCAAGTTCTCTAATTATTTTGCTATTTCAAAATTTTCAGTTCACTTTCGTTCATATCTCTCCGCTTGAAGAAAAGAACCTGTAGCCTCTTCCTTTCTTTTCCACTGTGCTCCTTTTCATTTTTTTACTTCTTGCGTGAGAACACCCATGCTTCCCCTAAATAATATTAAAGTTTATATTTTCCCTGTAGCCACTAATCTTCACTACTTCCATCCAGAAGCATGCACACTTCTCCCCACCCCAGTGAAACAATGCAAATTACTTCTCACCAAAACGCAGCCGCTCCACCTTACAAACCCGAGCGCCGAGGGCCACCTCAAACAACAAGCCGCAACCATCATCTCCCCTCCACCGAAGTCGCCTCTACATCTCCACCTGACCGCAATCGCACCGAACCACCTCTCACCAACCACGACGCTTCATCTCCTCGCCCCGGTTACAACCAGCCTCACAAATTCACCCTTCCACCACAACATATCGGCAGCCTCACCAAACATGAACGCTCAACCATCAACCGAGGCCAACAACCCGAAACCGTGAAGCCGCCCTCCATGGTCGAGCTTCCTTCACCTGTGCGCCGCTTTCAGCCATCCCATATAGCTTTCCAGTTTTTCTTCCCCTCTGGTAATCTTGCTCGGCCATCCTATCTATGAACATAATATAAATAAACAAGCTTGGTTTATATTTTTATGTTTTGAAATGTCCTTTTTCCTTCCAGTTTGCCGAGCTATGGTCTCCTGTTCCACTCTCCTGATGCTTGCTCTACAGTCAGTGTAAAATGGTTTGTAACTTTATGTATTTATTTTACTTACTTTGGTATGATATTTAATACATAGAGTTGTTTATATGTATATATAAAACGTGTTGAAGACATTATATTGGATTTTTAAATATGAAATTTTCGAGTATATGCTCGGCCCCGTTTGGTTACAGTGCGTCTATGTTGATATATAATTTATATTAGTAATATGCCTAAGTTAGTACATATATTTTTAGTTCTACTGGTCATACTATAAGTATATATAAAGAATTTCAAGATGTAATATGTTTCGAAAGTGTGGTTTGGGTATTTTAATGGATATATTCTGAATAGTTATATATAGGTATGCTGTTTATACAGTGACTTTTAAATTGTGTATATATATGATAAATATATGCAAAGGCTGTTATATTGTGCAAGCTATGATAGCTACAGGCCTGTATGTATAGTTTGTTTCGAATATAATATACCTCTTATGGGTTTTAAAGGATTGGGTTATATGATGTATATAGGTTTAAAAAAAAATATTTATAGCCTGTGCTATTCTTTGTATTGTTTACTGACAAGGAAAAGAACCGAGTATTTTTTTTCAGCTAGCTCTATTTATGGGTATTAGCCCGGCTCTATTGATAGGTTGTATATTTTGACAATTGAATAGGTGTACATAGATTTTAAATCATAATTTTGTGTAAGTGGTACATAAGCTAATATATGTGTTTTAATAAAAAAAAAAGAGGATGTTTGAAATACATATATGTATAAAATTGTAATGGTGTTCGAATTTAGAATATGATTATATATATAATTTTATATGTTGTATCCATATCGGTTCAATTATACCATTTATCATCATCAATCCAGTTCTGTTTTGATTTCGTTTATTCTTGTTTTTCAGCTTTGATCGTCGATTCGTGCCAATCTTGCTTTGATTTGGAATCGCGAATCACTCTATCGTTAAATCTCTCTAACCTCGAAAGGTGAGCAATCACTCACGATTAATGTTCTTTCATTTATTAAATTTGATTTCAATTGAAACGATAATGGAAATATGCTGCTGTTAGATAGTTACACTGTTATAAATGCTTTTACCTGTATCAGTTCACCTGTGACATCTGACACCATTATATGTTAATTACACGATGATAATCCTGATGATTGATAATTGATTGATTGTTTGTTGTTTATATTGGATGTTAAATTTGAAATGTATAAAGTGATAAATATTATGCAATTTAAATTGACGTAGGATAGTTAAAATTAGAAACGACATATGTGTAAATTTGATTTAATGACATTTGTATATATTGACCCCATAAATGTTTAATTATTTGACACGAAGAATAGTGTTAATTACACCTCGAATCATTTGAAGGTACGTTGTCTAAATTGATGTAGTATAAAATTGAACGATAAGCGAAAAACCGTAATGTAATAATCTTTAATCTACATAAAATGATAGTGTAGATTCTAGGAATAATTATATTAATTTGCATAAATAACAAATGTAAATTAATACGATTATTTCAGGATTATTTGAATTGGATTGTATTTGATGGTGTTATTGCTTGTTTATTTACTTTGACACCATCCCAGTTATCACACTGCAAGTTCCCTTTATTATGCTTGATCTTGAATTGAAATTGGAATCGGGTTGAAATGATATATACCCAAATGAATTTGACCTAGGATAGAGAATTAAATAAAAATCCGATTGGTCGATAATTTGATTTAAAAATAAAATAATTATTTTATTCGAATAAAGAATAAGTTTTGAAATGAAGTTGGAATTTGAATTTTTATGAAAGGAAAATGTAAATATTGAAATCTGAAACAAATATTAACATAGAAATTGATGAAAGAACGTTGTTTGAAATTTAATTATCTAAAAATTAAATTTGGAATTATTAATAAATAATTTGGAATTAGTAATAATTGAGTTTTGAAATTATTAAGTTTGAAATCATTTAATAATCAAATTTGAAATTATAATTAAGTTTGGAATTATAATTAAGTTTGAAATTACTAAGTTGAATTTATAATTAAGTGAAACGATTTGATAATTAAGTTTGAATTCATAATTAAGTGGAAATGATTTAATAATTATGTTTGAATGTATAATCAAGTTGTAATTATAAAATTTGGGAATTATTAATAATTAAGATTGAAATTATTTAATAATTGAATAAGATTTAATTATTTGATAATTGAATAAAAATTGAATTCTTTGATAAGAGAAATTGAACTTTTGAATAAGTGGATTTGAACTTCGTTAATAAATGAAATTGAGTTCCTTTATTTATTAAAGTTTTGGAAAATTTAAGTAAATTAATAAGTGAAATTAACTTCTTGAATATGTAAATTTAGTTCTTTATTAATCGAGTTTGGAAATTTGTAACTAATTTAATGAATAAGTGAAATTGAATTTCTTTAACAAGAAATAAAACGTGATTTATTGGAATTAACGTAAGACTTGTAATTTTAAAGAATTTGATTCGACGAATTTAATTTAATTCAATTTGTAGGTTTTGAGATAGTAGAGTTGAACTTAAGTAATCGATTTAAATGAATTGGAATTTGAATAGAAGTTGTTTTGATGGGTAAAATTACTTAGCGAATATTGAATGAAATCGATAAATGAATTTAAACTGATTGAATGAAGATTAAACCATTTTAAATGATTTTGGAATGAAACTTATATACGAACTTGAATCAATATCTGAATTGTTTAAATAAAAGTTGAAATCGAATTATAAGATTGTAAAATGGTAATTTGGAAGCTTTGAAATGTAAATTTTGGAAATTGATTTAGAAAGACAAATGAAATGTTGGTTTACGAATTGAAACTGAAATTGAATTTAAAATAATATAAACGACCAATCGGTGTAATAATCACGAAAGTTATTAAAGAAACCGGAATCGGTTATGGACGTACTCTCTATCTAAACCGAAAACCACTTTAATAACTATACACGGAGTGATGATCCAGAATGAAGTGGTTGGAATGATGTACGTGATGACTGAAGAAAGAGAACGATAATGGATAGCCTTGACACTTGTGTCAAATTGGAAATGACTAAAACAGGAGCCGTGCCGGGCCAAATGGGTTTAGCCACCTCGAGCGGACATACTTCTTCGTAACTACTACTCATTACTTATGATTGATTGGTGCACCCTCGGAATTTCAGGAGTGTTGTTTCGCGGTGTTGCGATCGCTGCGGCGATGCGTTCTCACCAGTCCGGATCAGGCAAATGGTAGTTTCACTACCTTGGGTATTGCCCCATGTGCCTTGTCATACTTGTATCCCTATATACGCGACCACTACGAATTTGTTTTTTGTTATACCTATGGAGTACTCCCTGATATCCCACCAGTTTACGGTGGAGTTTACAGTGTTGTATAGACTATGATGCTTATAAAATGTGTTAAGGGGGATAATGGTAACGCCTTAACACTATTTTGATACTGTATATTACCGATAGACATTATCTATTTAGCGTACACTACTACATAGTAGATAGTTTAACGGATCCTTAGCGGATGGTGATTCCAACATCCTTTGAGTTATTTGTATTTCAATTGTTATTTCACTTGAGTTGGATTTATTGATATAAGAATGTTAATCCTGACTCGAGTGTTTTGTATTTTCTTTACATTCGGGTCAGACTGAGTGTACCAGTATTCGAGGCTCACCTTTGGAGTTGGAGCTTTGCTTGAAGATCCAGCCATCTAGTCTGCTTTCAGTATTCGATGATTCCAGTGATGTATTCTGATTTGTACTTGATGTATCGTATTTCTCTTCTGTTGTAAACTCTAATGTATCTTATATATTTATATAGTAGCTTCATGAACTACTATTTCTTTTACTTCCGCTGCATATTATTACTTTGTGTCTGTGATTCTGTGACTATTTATTTACTGTATATCTCAGTTTTGCCAAATTTAAATTAACAATTCGGTATTTGAATTATTCAAGTCCGACACGTGCGGATGCGAATAGTCCAAAATAGCGGGTCGTTACAGTATTTTTATTTTAAAGTATTTTTATTTTACAATTAGACATTATTATAATAGCGAATATTACTACATAGTAAATAGTTTAATAAATCCTTAGAGATGGGCGTTCCTAAGCATCCTTTAAGTTACTTGCATTTTTGTTACCGTTCACTTGAGTTGATTTACAGTTCATAAGTATGTATGTCCCGACTCGAGTGTTTTGTGTTTTGCTTTATGCACGGGTCAGACTGAGTGATTCAGCATTCAATACTCACCTTCGGAGTTGGAACTTTGCTTTAAGATCTCACTGCCTATTTTGCTTTCAGTATCCAGTGATTTCAGTGATGTATTCTGATTTGTACCTAATGTATCTTATTACTCTTCTGTTGTATCTTGTTTAACTCTGATGTATCTTTTATATATATAGTAGCTTCATGAACTACTATCTCTTTTACTTCCGCTGCATTATTAAATACTCTGTGTCTATGATCTATGGTTTATTAATTTCTGTATATTCCGAGATTTGCCAAATTTTATTTACAATGCGATATTTTGAGAAATTCATGTCCGACATGTGCGGATGCAAATGGTTGAAAATATCGGGTCGTTACAGTTAAACTTTGTCACTTGTATTTTGGATACTCTAGAAGCCAAAAGACTTGCAGTCTTATATTAATATACGGCTAAGAAAAAATTATTATGGTGAATCTGCTAAATATTAAGGCTATATCAAAGTCGCTAAAAAACCGAGGATGTGTAACTTTAGAAATATAGTAGGCTGCTAGTGTAGCAGTATACAGAAATGAAGCTTCATTTTGAAATACTTTTAATACAAGCAATGTGTTTCTTTATCCTAACCCAGGATTACCTGCAATCAGACGTAGTAGAAGTGGCATTGGACATGAGAATGCAATTTGATTCACCACCTTATATATTCAGACACATTGATGTTTGCGATAGAAATAATTTGTGTCTCGAATGGTTGGCTGGTACATAATCCATTTCCAATAAGAACTGAAAAAGAAATACATGCAGAATTAGAGGGTGATAAAATTTACAGATGACTATATACAAAACAAAATGATGAAATAAATGAAAAGTGAATAAATTGATCTTGAATCAATTTGAAATAAATATGGGTGTAATATGTGTTGATATGAATTGAATGCTAATAACTTGTTTGTGAACCATTCGAATTTAATGGAATGGCATATGAAACAAACCGAAAGTAACTAAATTAATGATGGAACCTTGTGATTGCGTATAAATACCTGATATGCCATGTTTTGCATTTTGAAACTACGTGGTTAAAGTAGTAAAATGCATGTAATGTTATAAGATTTCATAAATTATGAAACCGATGTGTTAAATTGAGTGAGTTAGGTATAAGAAGACCATTTGGCTAGATTTTGGTCACACAAGCTACATATAAAACAAGCCGATTGCTAAAAATGCGGTACGTTTTCAGATTAAATACCGCAAATAATATAAATATTTATATATATTTTTTGTTTTCCGACCATGTGGGTCGATGTATATATTTTTGTCTCTCTTATCATATTGCAAAAGGTTCTTCATACAAAGTAGACTCTGCCAAAAAATTCTGAAATTTAGGGTGTTAGAAAATTTTTGAAATTTTTTGGAAAATTTTTGTTAATGATAATTTTATTTCGAATTGCAATTGGAATAAAGGGTTTTGAAATTAGAATTGCGAACTAATTGTTTTGGTTAGAACTAAAAAATTAGAAATATAAAATATCGAGGTTTAACTATGTGGGTTTTGTTAAGTTAATGGGTTTGGAGCATTTTCCTGCCTTAGCAATTTCGGGGACGAAATTCATTTAAGGGGAGAGGATGTGGCGACCATTTTTCCTCGTTTGATTTTGAATATCTGAGTGGTTTTAAATATGGATTTGGAATATAATTTGATCTTTGAATATGAAGATGTTGGTTGAAAATTTTAAAATGAATTTAAATTCCAAACATAGCGATTTACTGAATAAATTTAATTGTTGAATTTATAATTGAAAATCGTTAAATAATTAGAAATTGGAGTTGTTTATGAATCGAAAAGATTTCTAATGTGTACATAAATTCCTTTTGAATAAGAATTGAGTGAATAAGTTTTTAAAACCCAAATTTCGAGTGATTTCGACAATTTTAGAAATCTTCGATTTAATTGACGATTAAAAATAGCGATTCAGGGCACAGTCTTATAATTCGAAGAAACTAGTTCTACTAGATCCGTAATAGTGTATTATTATTGGATTTCAAATTTCATAGCGTTTGATGGTATTGTTTTATCATGCGGGATATAAACGCGTTGAATTTATTATCGAAAATTCAATATAATATTTGGGTCCAAAAACTATCTTCTCCATGCTATTGAATTAGGACTCGAAACCTTTTCCATTGCAATCAGAATAGGGGTATAACATTATAAACGCCTAGCGACATGCCTCGATAGAGATTCGAGATAAATATATGGATATTTGGAAATTTAATAGTATATATTCACATCGATTATCATTTCTGCCCAACAAAACTTACCTTCAACCAACATGACCTTTCACCTCAACGTCACCTAACTTCATACGCAACTGGCCTTTCATCATTTTAAAATCGTGTTCTATTCTCCTTCTTTCAAAATGGAATAGGAGAAAAAAATGGATCGAATTAAAATCGCGCCTGCACATCATTCTTTAAATCACGATACCTTATCCTCTTCAAATCACGTTTGTCTTCCTCCTTCACAGTTTTTAATTAAGCACTGGAAAAGAAAACCAAATTCAAATCAGTTCGAGTCCACAATATAAAAAAAGGGAGAGCATGGTCACGATTCGACAATGGAGGAATGGTGCGACAGGGAGGGGCGGAGCTACGACGTTCACGACTTGATCAACCTTGAGTATTGGGGTCCTGATTGTCAAAGATACACGTGAGGAGAGAAGCGAGCATCACGATGAACAAGTAAGAGAGTGGAGAGTTGCACGCACGATAGTAAGGGAGCTGGCATTGAAAACGAAGTCGCGATTTAAGGTGGGGCTTCGGTTGTGCAAGGTGAGTCGATGGCATTGTTGAGGGTTTGGCTGCAATGATTCGTGCGTTAGGCGAGGGCTAGTGAGAATTGGGCGTTTGACGTCTCGAGCCTTGGGTTTCATGTAGGCCGAGATTTGGCTCGAATTGGGGATAGAAGCGAAGTCACGTATGCGGGCGCGTATGGATTGCAGGCGGCGTCGACCGAGCGTGGCGGCCTTTGGGTGATCGTGCGAGCAACGATAGATGCACGGTGATTGGGCGGTCTCTAGTGGGGTAGTGGCGGGGGAAAATGGCAGTGACAACAGTGGAGGTGACTTCGACATAGGAAGAAGGGGAAGTAAATGTCGCGATGGTTTTGTACCTGCTTGGAAGGGTGATTGGTAGGAAGGTAATTTTATTTAAAAATAATTTTAAATTTAAGTAAATATCAATTTATTCTTTTCGATGTTCATTAATCCATATAAATTCATATGAGGTCCACAACTCATGAAGTCGATCATGTTAAATTCATAGCTGCAAAAAATCACACTGTTAAAGTTGTTTGGGATTTTTTGGAGTAGGTAGATATTTTAAATATAAATTGAACGTTGTTCGATTTAATTTAAAATTGGAACGGATCAAAAATCAAATCAAGGTGAGTAAAATCTCACTTATCTGGATGGCAAGTATAATTTAAAAATGTTAAATTTAAATTATTGGTTATTTGGATGAATCTATAAATTATTATCAGTTTGGATGTTATATATATATATATACACACACACACACAGTAGTATATATTAGTAGTTGGAAAAAACCCTAAATCATGGCGACATCAGGGAATCCCAAAACCCTAGGTGAACCGGAGGAAGATGATGGAGGCGGATAGAAGATGGTTAAACGCAAGCGGAAAATGACTTTTGCTGAAGTTGTAAAACAGACAACTCTAGAATTCCAGCGGTAGGGAAAAACCCTAAATCATAGGTGGAGGCGGTTGATAATAATTTCGAGATATAAGGTAAAATTGATTATTATGAACTGACCAAAGACGGGACTGAGCTATGTCAATTGATCGACGAAAAGGACTAGGACGAATCTAATAAGATGTGGAAGAATTCATTATATGCATACATAGGAGGTAAATGACCTTTCCTCATACACTTTAATGCTTACATTAGGAGGGTATGGAAACCTACAGGCTCTTAGGATGTCTTTACTAGAGAAAATGGGTTTTATCTCATTAAATTTGAAAAAGAGGACTATGAGCGTATTCTGAAAGGAGGTCTGTGGTTCATAGATAGTAAACTAATCATCATTAAAAAATGGGAAGCAGATTTTAATTTTGAAAAGACAATGCTAACTACGTTTCCAATTTGGATTAAATTCAACAGTCTTAATCTACCATTGTGGAATATGAGATGCATCGGTAAGCTAGCAAGCATAATTGGCAAACCTCTTGATATAGATGAATATACTAGGAAGGTTAAAAGAACCAAATATGCAAGAGTATTGGTGGAAATTAAGGCAGATTCCGAACTGCCACAAAATGTTAAAGCATCAAATAAGAGAGGTAATGTCTATTTGCAAAAATTTGAATATGAGTTCATACCTTTGAAACTACGTGGTTAAAGTAGTAAAATGCATGTAATGTTATAAGATTTCATAAATTATGAAACCGATGTGTTAAATTGAGTGAGTATAGGTATAAGAAGACCATTTGGCTAGATTTTGGTTGCACAAGCTACATATACAACAAGCTGCTTGCTAAAAACGCTAAAGTATGGTACGTTTTCATATTAAATACCGCAAATAATATAAATATTTATAAATATTTTGTTTTTCGACCATATGGATCGATGTATATAGTTTTATCTCTCTTGTCATATTGCAAAAGGCTCTTCGTACAAAGGAGACTGCCAAAAAATTCAGGAATTTAGGGTGTTAGAAAAATTTTAAAACTTTTTTAAAAAAATTTTGTTGATGATAATTTTATTTCGAATTGCAATTAGAATAAAGGGTTTTGAAATTAGATTTGAGAACTAATTTTTTTGGTTAGGACTAAAAAATTAGAAATGTAAAATATCGAGGTTTAGCCATGTGGGTTTTGTTAAGTTAATGGGTCATTTTCCTGCCTTGGCAATTTCGGGGACGAAATTCTTTTAAGGGGAGAGGATGTAACGACCATTTTTCATCGTTTGATTTTGATAAGTGGTTTTAAATATGGATTTGGAATATAATTTGATCTATGAATATGAAGATGTTGGTTGAAAATTTTAGAATGAATTTAAATTCCAAATATAGCGATTTACTGAATAAATTTAATTGTTGAATTTATAATTGAAAATCGTTAAATAATTGAAAATTGGAGTTGTTTATGAATCGAAAAGATTTCTAATATGTACATAAATTCCTTTTGAATAAGAATTGAGTAAATAAGTTTTTAAAACCCAAATTTTGAGTGATTTTGACAATTTTAGAAATCTTCGATTTAATTGACGATTAAAAATAGCAATCCAGGGCACATTTTTGTAATTCGACGAAACTAGTTCTACTAGATCCGTAATAGTGTATTATTATCGGATTTCAAATTTTATAGCGTTTGAGAGTTACCGTTTTGTCGTACGGGATATAAACGCATTGAATTAATTATCGAAAATTCAATATAATAATTGGGTCCAAAAAGCTATCTTCTCCATGCTATTGAATTAGGACTCGAAACCTTTTCCATTGCAATCAGAATAGGGGTATAACATTATAAACGCCTACCGGCATGCCTCGATAGAGATTCGAGATAAATATCTGGATATTTTGAAATTTAATAGTATATATTCAATCTTATCATTTCAGCCCATCAAAACTTACCTTCAGCCAACATAACCTTTCACCTCAACGTCACCTAACTTCATACGTAACTGCCCTTTCGTCGTTTTAAAATCGTGTTCTATTCTCCTTCTTCAAAATGAAATCAAAGAAAAAAGGATCGAATTAAAATCGCGCTTGCACATCATTCTTTTAATCACGTTACCTTATCCTCTTCAAATCGTGTTTGTCTTCCTCCTTCTCAATTTTTAATTGAGCACTGGAAAAGAAAACCAAATTCAAATCAGTTCGAGTCCACAATATAAAAAAGGGGAGAGCATGGTCACGATTCGGCAGTGGAGGAATGGTGCGGCAGGGAGGGGCGGAGCTACAGTCACGGCTTGATCAACCTTGAGGATTTGGGTCATGACTGTCAAGGATACACGTGAGGAGATGTAACGACCCTAGATTATAATTTAATTTAAATTGATAATTAAATGAATTTTTGAATAAAAAAATTGTGAAATTAATTATAAATGGAAGCGAGTTTCCCCAAATTTGAATAAATTCTGTATAAATCAAAATTTGATTTTTGTATATATATAAATATATTGGATTTGAAATTAAATCTTCAATAAATGGTTTTAAAAATATACATAAGATAACCATAAAGTAAATAAATTAGATAAGATTTAAACAACAAAAAAAAACCTAGAAATTCATCTATATTTTGAAAATGAATATATATATATATATATATATATATAGTTTTATAAAATATAAAGTAAGAAAACATATTAAATAAAAATCTAACACATAATAATAAAAGAAACTTCATTAGATTAAAAAGCATATAAACAAACAAAGTAACAAAAGAAATGCAAAGATCAGTTTAAATCAAAGCTTACAAAAGAAGTTATACAAATAAACATATTAAAGTGTGAATCAAGACAAAGTTAATTAATACATTCGAATCTGGAAACAACAAATACATAAGTATGTTGCTACAAAGTTACACAAGCAAGAACAAAGCAAGATCTCTCGGCCACCAAAATATAAAGCATAAGCATATTAAACAAAGCAAACAAAAATATCCAAAAATAAAAAAAATAAAAAAATAAAAGTATGCAAATATGAAACAAGTAAACAACATAATAGAATAGAGATTTATTTATATTGTAAAGTAACAAGAACATAGCAGATAAAATTCATTCACATATAAAACAAACTAGGTACCTGCATAAAACTGCAGAACATATGCATATAAATTATGCAAACTCATGTACTTATGTAAAGCAACAAAGACAAAGAAATAAAATAACATAATCTCAGTCAAAGTTAAAAATAAAACAAAACCCGCAGCACACATTTTTGTTATATATTAGCATAAATATGTTCAAACAAAAGAAATAAAATCTGCTCAGCAAACGTGTTATTTATATGTTAACTCAAGTTTGAAGTCAAATGTATAAAAACTGTAAACATCTTTGTAAACATATTAGTGCATAAGAAAACAAAACTGCAAATATCTTTGTATACATTCATGATAGCAAATACTCATTAGTGTTAATTAAAATGAAACATTAGTACAAGCACAAACAAAAGCCTGCAAGTGTATTGTACTTAATATGTAGTGTCAGCAAGCATTTAATCTATGCTAACTTAAAGGAGACATAAATAGTAATTAGCACATATTTTTGTCTGAAACAAAATATCTCAGCCGAAATACTTATGTCATTTACAGGTCTTAGTACAATTGAAGATAAGGCAAATATTATTTTATGTTTAAGCTTATGCAAGAAGGCAACTTGTTCAAGTTATATATGTATTCATCATTTGTTATTCCATTTTTAGCTCAGTTAGTAACTCATGAAGCAAAGCCTGAGAAAAAGAAAAAGAAATATAAAACAAAACTGCAACTTGAATTTAATACAAAAAAAAAAGTTTATGTAACATCTACAACATCAAAGGTTGGAGTTGAAATTCAAAGCTGAAGGCTAGGAACTGTGTTCATCTGGAAACTGAACTACCCTCTGTTAAACTATAGGTGAGTAAACAAGAAATTTTTTTGCTTTAAGTTATTTAAAAATAGTTCAAGTTATAGTTAATCTGGATTATATATATATGCTTCAGTTGAATACATGTATGTGATGCTCTGTACATCTCTGATGATCATTACAGGTTGTATATTTTCTTCAAATTACTATTTGTTCTCAACAGATTATTATAAAGCTTTAAGCTTTTCAACTAAACAAGATGTTTAACTTAAATTTAGATTTCTAAAAGCGAACTGAACCTTGTTGTAAAAATATAATCACTGTAGTTTTGTTTGCAGGCATCAAATGATAATTTGATAAATTGATAGTTGTAAAATAATAAGTCAAGTTTATAGTTTAAATTCCTACTGAAAAATATGATTTTTAAAACTAGAATTAAGATTTGTAGCTTAGTAATTTCAGAGCAATTTGAATGTAAACAAATATTGCATTTTTTATCAATTACTGGTTAATGATCAGTTAATAAAGGTTGAAATTGGGTATGAAGATAGTATGATCATCTATGATTTTGAGAAAAATGCGAAATAATTTTTGTATTGTGTGAATTTGTAGAACGAGATCGAAGTAGGGTTTTAAACTTGACATGTATACGGTCTGGAAACGAGGTGCGTATACCACCTCTAATGCATCGGAGTCGCTCGAGATTGATCGCAAGGTTAGCGTAGGGGTTTGTCGTGACGTGGCCGAAGTTGGGAATTTTCTGGTGAACGATGGAAGGAGGACGAGGCAAATTTGGCTGGGTACATTCGAGCTTCAGTTCGACGAAATAGTGATATTTTGATTTCGAGTTCCTTGGGTTGGATCGAAGTTCAATTGCGTGTTTGTGTGTGGATCGTTCGACTTGCCGATGACCTCGATGATGACCGGAGTGGCGGCGCCACGTCGTGCACGTGCACGGCGTTGGTTTGGGTATCAGGTGGCTTCGCGGTAGGAACTCGAGTACAGACTCGGGGAAGAGAGTGCTTGGCTTCGGGTTTTTTTCTCTGGGTGTGTGTGAGTTTGTTTACAGTAGTTTAAACTTAAACTTAAAAGAAGAAAGGAAAAAAAAAAGAGAAAGGGGGAAGAAGAAGAACGAACGCGAGAGGGAATGGGGTGTGTTCTCGGTGAAGCTGATGTGCGACTCGGAGCAGCATACGTGTCTTGATGGGGGAGAACTCGGGTTTTTGATTTCTGCAGTTCTGTGTTTTGTTTAGGAGATGAGCTTCAGGCTTAATAATTCAAGTAGTACTTAACACTGTAACTATCACTTGTTCACTGTTTTAAACTGGTAATTTAGTTAAGGCCGAATGAAAATAAATTACCATCAAAGGTTAGTTGATAATCTTTGTAGATTTCCAAATTGTAGATGTCTTTTAAAATGTTAGTTGACGAATAATTAACATTAATCAATTATTTAGAAAGTAGTTAAGAATAATTATATTAAGATTGTAATTAGTGCTAGAATTAGATAACGCTTAAGTGAATACTGAATTAAGGATTAACTACTTTAAGTTAATGAATCAGTGATTGATAATTAAGAAAAAATCAAGTGAATTAATTAAAAAGAGATAATGATTAATTTAGTAATTGGCAGGCAATAATTGAATAATTAATTTATATTAATAAGGAATTAAAGGTATTAATTAAAGATTGATTCACTCATTAATCAAGGTTGATAAATAATCAGAGGACAATTAATAAATAATTAAAGAATAATTAATCAACATGGGTTGTAATTAATTAATTAACCAGGATTTGTAATTAAATTCATAAGTAAAGGATCTGATTAAATAAATCAGATAATTAAATTAATCCTACTTATGGGTGTTTGCATTCTATTGGATGATTGTATTGTTTGATACCCTGATATGTGATGCTTTGTTTTGATTTGAGCTGTATGACTTATTTATTTGTGATATATATATCTGTGATCTGTGGGTAAAGGGTAAGCGTATAGTTTATATCGCTTATCAATTATATTTCTGTGATTTGATATGTGATGTTTGATGATGTTGCACTATTGTGTTAAACCCTGGACCACACTTATACACACACAATTATGGATTTCACGAGGAAATCGATTAAGTCACAGATTTTGAAATAGTTTTGAATTTGAATTTTAAATTCAAATGGTTTGAAAATAAGATTTGGTTTAAAAATGAAAAGCTTTTGAAATGGAATTTCAAAGATGAAATTTATTTGGAATAACTTGATTAAGTTTTGAAATTTAAATAATTTGATTTAAATTTGAATTCAATATTTGAAATTGAATTCTGTGATTTGGAAACTACGGTTTAGAAAGGTTATTCAACTTATAAATGAGTTTATATGGGTTACACTATTTTAAAGGTATTGATTTGGAAATTTGAATTTAAATTCAAAGCTTTAACTCGTATAAATAAAATTGAATTTTTCCTAAAACAAAAGCTATTTGTTTTCAAATAATAAAACTTTCATATAGGAAGTGAACGTCCAATTTGTGTTAAAAGGATTCCAAGTTAAAAATGAAAATGATTTTCCAAGTTATGGAAACGGTTTGAAAGCTATAAGTTAAATCTTTAATTTAAAAATTTTAAACGAGTTAATTCAATTGAAATGAAAATTGTTTGAAATCCATAAATGGATCTTTGTGAATGGGGTGAACTTTGTGAATTAAATCTTTTGTTTAAATGATTTAAAGTGTGGAAATTATTTAAACCATTGAAGGTTTTTGAAATAAATCTTTTGTTTAAAAGATTTGAAAATGGTAATTTGTTTAAACCATTTGAAAGAAAGTTTTGAATTATTAAGTTATGACTTAATTGAAATCCCATATCCATATGTTTTAGTTATTGCGCTCACTATTCGGTTTAGCCGGGAGAGGACCTTTGTGTCATATAACCCATTCCGAATATGTGATTCGTCGTTATGGATAGCATTTGAAGACCGGTGTTGAAGACCGGGTATTTGTGAGAACGATAGGATAACCTATCGATTGTCTCTGCACTGGGTAGCTCCTGGTATAGAGATTCCCTAAGTGATGGGAAGTCCAATCGGGATTGTGAATACCCGGATTGCAAGGGCTTCTTTGGAAGTGCCTTCGGTTCTGTTCAAACCCGGAACAGACTTGTATGGTTACATGTCTGACACTACACTTTGAGATATAACGCAGATTTCTGTCAAATACGTATCTGTTGGTGGCGGAGAATTTATTCTCTTAGCATAACACCCTTCTCTGAGACGTACGAGCTCAGAGGTTATGTAGTTGAAAGTTATCAGCAATATACTCCCAATTTGGTAGTGTGGCATGCTGAGTGCTGCTGTGTGTTGATGATTATTGTTTGATCATTTGTGATATGATCATTTGTTTGATCATTTATCTTTGTGATCATTACTTTGATCATTTGTTGACCCAAAGCATGGCTTTGTACCAAAGCGTAACTTTGTGGACGAGACTGCATCAGGACCTCACACCCCGGAAATGGTCAAAACAGGAAAGATGCGGCAAGGTTATGAGGGTCGCGCCCTTTAGGGTGTGTCATTCCCTTCTGGTAAAGGGTGGTATCATGGTATGGAGCCCAGATATTTACCTATGTGGTAGCTCCAATCTCATTTACTGTGTGGTTGTTTCTTAGAGGCGCCTCGGATAAAGGTCCCAAAGGACCGGGGAGTGGCTTGCTCGAGTAGTAGTTACCTAATTACAGAGGTAACCCGGCCTTGTGTTGGCAGAGATCCGGTTAGGTTCTCGGGACGTCCCACCAGAGGCGATCCCATGTGGAAGTAGGAAGTTCCTTAGCCTGACCATTTGTTGGAAAATCCAATCAAAACAATACGAGCCTTGTACGGTTTTAGTTGTATTACCTGCCATTCACTTATGGTGGCGCCCCACTGTTTGGATGGTAGCTATAGTAGGCATAGTTCGGAATGTCTATGCTGGCTAAGATTAATATTCTACTTTCAAAATGTTTTCTGCACTGTGCACTTGTAATAATAATATCCAAGGAATTTTCTACGTATTAATCATGTTTGACTATCATAAGAAGAAATCTCCTCCAATTCTGCGTTTGCATTGTGTGTGTGGCGGGAGGTCTTATGGTAGTTTCATTTTCTAAAAGCATTGCGAATTTACTTTAAAATTTTCTTGTTGTTTGTTTTCAAAGATAAACTGTTTTTGTTACTCACACCAGTCCCATGACTGACCCGGAGTTTATTGTTCCTTTCCTAAACTCTGGGTGCTCACTATTTTCCACACGAGCAGTCTAGAGTTGGATTTTTCAGATAGTTAGGTTCAGTTGATCATCTGGAGCTAGTTCAGTCTTTGGATATGGACGAGACTTGCTTGTCTTAATCCATCGTGTTGTTGGTTCGAGCTGCTGTTGGAGTTCTCTCTTGAAGATTATATTGGAGTTATTTGTTCCGCTGCTGATGTTATCGATTTTCTTTCCGCTGCGATTTTATTGTATCTTATCTCTGATGTATATCGATATCTATTGTATCATCTGTTGTATCTGGATGTTGTATCAGATGTTGTATATTGATATTCATTATTTCTTCCGCTGTGTTGTTTTCTTAATGGTGTTATAAGCTCCGGCGAATCGAATTTGAACGTTCGAATCTACGGCATTCGAGTACGATGTAAGTATGGATGTCGATTTTCGACCGGACAAAATCCGCTTCGTTACAGGAGAGGAGCGAGCATCGCGATGAACAGGTAAGAGAGTGGAGAGTTGCACGCACGATAGTAAGGGAGCTGGCATTGAAAACGAAGTCGCGGTTTAAGGTGGGGCTTCGGTTGTGCAAGGTGAGTCGATGGCATCGTTGAGGGTTTGGCTGCAATGATTCATGCGCTAGGCGAGGGCTAGTGAGAATTGGGGGTTTGACGTCTCGAGCCTTGGGTTTCATGTAGGCCGAGATTTGGCTCAAATTGGTGATAGAAGCAAAGTCGCGTATGCAGGCGCGTATGGATTGCAGGCGGCGTCGGCCGAGCGTGGCGGCCTTTGGGTGATCGTGTGAGCAACGATAGATGCACGGTGATTGGGCAGTCTCTAGTGGGGTAGTGGCGGGGGAAAATGGTGGCGACAACAGTGGTGGTGACTTCGACGTAGGAAGAAGGGGCAGTAAATGTCGTGATGGTTTTATGCCTGCCTGGAAGGGTGATTGGTAGGAAGGTAATTTTATTTAAAAATAATTTTAAATTTAAGTAAATATCAATTTATTCTTTTCGATGTTCATTAATCCATATAAATTCATATGAGGTCCACAACTCATGAAGTCGATCATGTTAAATTCGTGGCAGCAAAAAATTCACATTGTTAAAGTTGTTTAGGATTTTTCAGAGTAGGTAGAAATTTTAAATTTAAATCGAACATTGTTCGATTTAATTTAAAATTGGAACGGATCAAAAATCAAAATCAAGGTGAGTAAAATCTCACTTATCTGGATGGCTAGTATAATTTAAAAATGTTAAATTTAAATTACTGGTTATTTGGATGAATCTATAAATTATTGTTAGTTTGGATGTTATACACACGCACACACACGCACACACATCAGAGAATCCCAAAACCTTAGGCGAACTGGAGGAAGATGATGGAGGCGAATAGAAGACGGTTAAACGTAAGGGGAAAATTACTTTTGCTGAAGTTCTAAAAAAGACAACTCAAGAATTCCAGCGGTAGGGAAAAAACCCTAAATCATGGGTGGAGGCAGTTGATAATAATTTCGAGATACAAGGTAAAATTGATTATTATGAACCGATCAAAGACGGGACCGAGCTATATCAATTGATCGACGAAAAGGACTAGGAGGAATCTAATCAGATGTGGAAGAATTCGTTATATGCATAAATAGGAGGTAAACGACCTTTCCTCGTACACTTTAATGCTTTCATTAGGAGGGTATGGAAACCTACAGGCTCTTGGGATGTCTTTACTAGAGAAAATGGGTTTTATCTCATTAAATTTGAAAAAGGGGAGGACTATGAGTGTATTCTAAAAGGAGGTCCGTGGTTCATGGATAGTAAACTAATCATCATTAAAAAATGGAAAGAAGATTTTAATTTTGAAAAGACAATGCTAACTACGTTTCCAGTTTGGATTAAATTCAACAGTCCTAATCTACCATTGTAGAATATGAGATGCATCGGTAAGCTGGCAAGCATAATTGGCAAACCTCTTGATATAGATGAATATACTAGGAAGGTCAAAAGAACCAAATATGCAATAGTATTAGTGGAAATTAAGGCAGATTCCGAACTGCCATAAAATGTTAAAGCAATAAATAAGAGAGGTAATGCCTATTTGCAAAAGTTGAATATGACTTCATACCTTTGAGATGTGCTGAATGCAAATGCTTTGGCCACGCAATCACACAAGAATGTAATAAGCTAAACAAACCCAAACAAGTTTGGGTACAAAAAACCAAAAGCACTACATATACTATTTCCATAGATAATACGGAAGTTGAACCCACGGTGTTAATCACTACTAACAATTCTGGGCAAACACCACAAAAAGATGTTACAACAACAAAAAAGTTATACACAAAATGTTGCAACTAAGGATTCAGTCCCAAAATATATACATCCTGAAGCTAGTGCTATCAAGGACTATGTAGAAGCGATAGAAGAAGTTCATCAATCTCCGAAGTCACAGGTTGATCATTCAGGTTTGGAGGATCATAGGCAGCAACCACTGAATCAGAGTATAGAGGAATCAAGTGATGCTGAGGATATTCCTGAAACAATTAACGATATACAAAAATTAGACATTCAACTGGAATCATCAAAGGAAGAAGAAACAGAAGATAGCGCAGAAAATAAACTCGCAGAAGATAGCGTGAAAGAATTCAAAATCAAATGGGAGAGAATTGGAATGTCATACATAATAGCACTAATAATATTAAAGGCAGAATCATGGTATTATGGGATTCCAATGTATGGACATGCAATTTGATGAATATAGATGAACATCAAGTTACCATTAATATGAAAATCATAGGAGGAATGGACATTAAGACAACAATGTTTATGCAAGTAATTTGGCCTCAGATAGGTAAAGCTTATGGAAACAATTAATCGATAACTCAAAGTCATAGTGAAACTTTGGCTAGTGTTTGGAGATTTTAATGCAGTATTGAAAATAAATGAAAAGCAAGGTGGTCTTACCCTTAAGGTCTGCCAGGTAACTGAATTTAATAACTGTGTATTGGCAGCAGGGCTTATAGAAGTGCTCCACACAGGCCTGAAATTTACATGGAAAAGTGGTAATTCAAAAAGAATTCAATCAAGACTAGATAGAGCTTTAGGAAATGCAGAATTATTGAACAATATGCCAAATATAAAAGTTAAAGTGTTACCAAGCTCTACTAGCGATCATTGTCTTCTTTACATTCAATTTAATAATGAAAAAGGGTTACAGAAAGGCAAACCGTTCAGATATGCAAACAACTGGCATCTAATTGAGGGATACAAATAAGTAGTTGATTTTAATAAAATCCAAATTCCAGAGGGGAATCATGTGTACCAAATATATAACGATAGCGAAACAAATGAAAAATAGACCGAAGGAATGGAATAAAATAAAGCCTAAATCGCATGATGCTATAAAGGACTTGTAGGAAAAGTTGGAGAAAATATAATATCAATTAGAAGAAGAGCCTCAAAACGAAGAGCTGAACACCGAATACTTCTCCAATCAACAGCAATTAAAGCAATTATTGGGTATTCAAGCTGCTGACATTACAGAAAGGGAGTTGAAAAGCGTCACTTTCTCTATCAACGACGAGTCCAGTCCTGGTCTCGACGGTATGAGTGTACTCTTCGTCAAAATGCACTGGAAATACCTAAAAGAAAGCATGCTCAAAAGCTACCAGGAGGCTTTAAACACAGGTGATTTTTTTCAGGAAATAAATCATACATTCATCACATTGTTTCCCAAAGTAAAAAAGCCAGAAAGAATAGAAGAATACAGACCCATTGCATGTTTTAATGTTACCTACAAAATTCTTAGCAAGATCATTTGCACGTGGCTCAACAAAGTATTACCACAGCTCATATCACAAAGTCAAAGTGCTTTCATTAAGGGAAAATTCATATCTGAAAACTCACTAATGGTACACGAACTAGTAAGGAAATTTAATAAAAAGGGTAGATATGGTGTGTTTGAAAATTGATCTCCATAAAGCATATGATAAAGTTAATAGACAATTCATTCTACACATGCTGCATAAAATGGGAGTTCCGGCTAAGCTACTTAAACTCATAACGCATTGCATATGCACACCTGCATTCTCAGTGATCATAAATGGGGTTCCTAAAGGATATATTAAAACTAATGAAGGGATTAGATAAGGAAATACTCTATCCCCGTATCTTTTTGCTGTAGCAATGGAATGGTTCTCTCTTCAAATGGAATTAGCTAGCTACCAATCTTAAATCAAACCCATATATAAGATATCCAAAAGCCAACCACCTCATTTATGTACATGACTTACTGGTTGTATTTAAATCTAATACCATGGGTATAAACACAATAAAATATTTAAACAATGGGAATCTCTAGTAGGACTCAAAGTCAACGAATTTAAAACCAAGTGTTACATGAACAAGTATTGTAAAAATAAAACAGAAATATTAGCACAACTTGGTGTAGGAGAAGGAGAATTGCCAGTAAAATATTTAGGAGTGCCATTGTTGAATAATAATGTTGCAAATGCTGAATGTGGTAAATCATAGATAATATCAGAGAAAAGTTACAAGGTAGGAGATCAAAATTATTGTCTTTTGTATGGAGAGTGGAATTAGTACATACAGTTATCACTTCAAAGGTCAGGTTCTGGTTGCAAACCTTCCAACTACCAGACTGTTCACTCACAAAAATTAATTCAGTATGTGCCAACTTCATATCGAAAGGAGGTATCCATAAAGTGAGATATAATGAATTATGTAAACCTAAAAGTGAAGGAGGCGTGGGACTTAAAAATCTATTTGAGCTTAAAAAGATATATGGACTCTAACTAGCTTGGAAAATTCTTAATTCTGAGAACCTGTAGGCCAGATGGATCAGGATTAAATACTTAAAAGAAAGTTTTTGGACTATAAAAGAAGATAATAATGCTTCAGTCATCTAGAAAAATAATCTCAAGTAAAGGGTGATATTAAAAGAGTCAGTTGAAAGACAAATAGCAAATAGTCAAGAGACTGATCTAAGGAAGGACCCTTGGATTAAAAACAAAAGCCTTCTAGATAGAATGGGATGGGAAAGCTTTTCATCTAGTAATACCCCAAATATTCAAGTTGCTAGCATAATTCAAAACCAAAGATGGAAACTAGAAAAACAATTAATAACCAGAAGTCTGAAGCAATAAATTAAGGAACTCCCACTTTTTATAAATAGGGGAAAAGATGTATGGGCCTGGAAAAACAATAAAAATGGGCAATTCAAAATGAGGGAAGTCTGGAAAGACAACTGACAGCATTATACAACTGCTCACTAGCGTAAAATAATTTGGAGTAAATTTAACTGCCCTAAAATGGCTCACACTACTTATAAAGCAATCAAGGGCAGATTAAGTACAGAAAACAAACTCAAAAGTTGGGGAATAATCGATGAAGACACATGCAATTTATGCAGACAGGAAATTGAAACACATAGACACTTATTTTTCGAACGCAAACATAGTAAACGTGTCTGGGCTATTCAGAAACTTAAAAACATGCAAACAGAAGCAGTGTTAAGTCTAGAAGATGAAATTAGATACCTAAGTGATCGGACAGACCACACGATCCTTATGAAGGAAGCTGGGAAAATTGCTTTGACAGCAAATATTTGGCATCTCCGGAAGGAACGAAATGTACGGGCTTTCACAAGTAACAAAGAAAAGACAGAGTTAGAGCTTTCGGAAAACATTGCAAGAGAAGTTAAGATTAACATTGGAAGAATCAGGCGAATTATCAACTCAGAGCCAAGAGAAAGACAGCTTTTGGAGAACTTGAAGTGGAAGGTTGCGAGGCCAGGAAATCAAGCAAACACCGAGGAGCCGCCATAGAGATCAAAGCTGAAGAACCCTAAATTAAATTAGGAAAGTTTGTGTTAAATTATGTTGGTGTCGATTTATCGGCTGAGTTGTCTTAAATTTAACTTTGTATTTTCCGGCTGTAAATGCTTTTGGGCCACAAAGCCCAATATAATATCATTGACCTATTTTCAAAAATAATAATCAGTAGTTGGATATATACCCGTCGTTTGGAGCAGATGAGATCTTATGCGCCCCGCATAATAGCCGATGAGCCTATATACCGCGATATCCCCCTCGAAGTAGAATTGGTACTTTTATGTTGTATTAACATCTGTAGATGCAGAGAAACAAGTTGGAGGGATCTAACTGAATTTTTCAAATTTGTATTGATTATTTATCTTATATAATAATATACGATGTGTTAGAATAATCTGTTATTTATTATTATTGTGATTGAATAATTGGATACTAAAGTAGCACTGGCCTGATTTTTGGTATTTTAATTACTATAAACATTATTTTTGAAATTTTTAAGGAATTAAAAGGAGATCTTGGGTATAAAAATATTATATGGAAATTTGGCTATTTAAAAAAAAAGATTGATTTGGATAAAATAAAATTTTGATTTGGAATTGGACGTAACTATTCTTAAAATATTTAATTAGAGTTTAAGAAAATATTAATTATATAAGGGATTTTAATAGTGAAATTTTTAATTGATATTCTGGAAAATATGAAAAAGAGATGAAATCAATAATTTAAATAGGTTTGTGAAATATATGAATTTTTTTGAGAAATGGATTTATAAAAATGAGATTTTATAAACGGAATTAGTTTTATAAACAAGAAAAACCCAAAGGGTTATAAATTTATAAATGATGTTTATAAACAAGGAAAAATGAAGATAAATTGGAATATAATTTCATAGGGGTGAATTTATACCGAGAGATGGAAAAATAGATTTTAGGAAAAAAAATAGTGAATTTTATTTTTGAAAGGTAAGGATGGTTAGAGAATCAGAATGGGATCGATGTGTTATAAATCGAGAGGGATTTATAGATTGAAATTGGTTATTGAAATTTTAAAAATATTTTTTATTTTTTATTTAGAAATTAAGTTTTTTTAAAAGGGAGATTTTATTTATTTAACTATGAAATTTTAAACTAGTTAATATTGGGATATTTTAGAAAGTGGATTGTTTAAATATAACTTCTTGTTGAAATAAATTCTAAATTTGTAACAAGTTTTGTAAAATTAATTGGTTTTAATTAAGGATGGATTGAAAAATGAGTTGTTAATGTTTTATTTAAAAAGCGTTTGATGTTTCAAATAACTATTTGAACATGTTTCAAAAATAAATTATTATTCTTTAAAATGGTTATTATATATATAGTCTTGAATGATTTAAATTATTTATTTATTTATAAACTCTCTCGAGATGTGAAGACGGATATGATTTTTGAAGTTAGAAGAAATTATAAATGAGTATATCGGCCTAAAAAGGAATTATATAAATTCCGGAAATATAGGATATAGGATAAGAAAAACTCCTAAGTATTGATATTAGAAATTATTTTGGGGAAATGGATTGTAATATTTTCCTAAGTAAGAAAATGGAATTTTTTGAAAATACTTAGAGACGAAGATTTTATATCGAGATATTATCTAAGTGATGAATTATAAATCGAAGTTGGAAATATTCACTAAATGTTGAAGTGAGGTACAGGTGGAAATATCATGTTATGGAAACAAGTATTTAGAAATGTTTTCAAATATTGATAAATTTGAAAGAGATTTGAATATATATCTTTGTAAAAATATTTTGAAACGAATGTTTTAAATAATTATAAATAATGGCTTAGTGACTGCTTATGGATGTTATCTGACAGTTAAATAACCGACTATCAATATTGGCCAATTTCTTTAATCATTTTGAAGAGACTGAGATCGGATTTAATTATCTGAAAATCACTTCGATCCGGTTTGAATATTACGAATGGATATCGTGAATATAGTGAAGGCAATGATTCGGTTTGTCCAGTCCCAGGACAACTTGTATGGACGAATGCTATCAGAACATTGCCATTAGAGGACGATGAACATTCCAAGCGAAATTGATCTTGAAAGGTAATCGTTAGCCTCAAGTCTCATCAACCAGGAATGACTAAAATATAGAAGATGCAGCAAGGCTAAGTGGGTCGCACCAAATTAGGGTATGTTATCACTTTTCTAGATACCATCGGAAACATATAAAAATATTGATATGGTTGTGCTTGAAAAAGTGAGCGCTCGATTTTTTTAAGGGTGGAAACACCCGAGGTGATAACATATCTATCCTATCCAAGTTAGGGGTAGGTCGGTCATGTGTAGTAGGGGATCCCGACGAGTACCTCGGTATAGTTTTCTAGAGGTGTACTGTAATGAGCAGTACCCCAGTCATTGTATGAGATCCATTCTCCAATACGAGCATTTGCAGTTTTGTTTGTAGAGCCTACTATGCTGGATTTAATTAGGTAATTTTTTTGGCTATTTGAATAAGTATTTGTACCTAGACACTATTATTTTATCACTGGATTTTATATAAAATATTTTGGTAATCATAAGGGAAAAACCCGTCGTGTTTATCTGTGACATGGTCTTACAAGATACCTTTTTTCAAAGGGCTTTGATAACTTTAATAATTGAGATTTAGTGTGTTTTCTCACGCTGATTTTCCAGACTGACTCGAGTGTTCTTTTAATATAATGCTCGGGTCCGAGTATTACAGATTCAGGATAGGATGCTATGGAGCTCAGGAGACGAGCTGGATGATAGAGACGTATCTCCGTACTTGATTTATATTTCCGCTGTGTGAGAACAAGTTATTATAATTGTCCAGATTGATATATTAATTGTTGTACTCTAATGATTGTAAGTATAAAACAATTACAGATTCTTTTGTATAAAAATCTGTTATTGTATATTATATTTTGTTCCGCTGCGATAGTAAGATTCTGTGTTTGTTGTTCTATTTTCTTCTACCTCTTTCTTCTTTACCGCTAGTAATCGGTATTCCGACACTTGAATCTTCGGCATGTTATACATTGAACGTATTGATGTCGATTTTCGAGGGTCGAAAATCCCGGTTTGTTACAGATCTTTAATGTGTGAATTTAATGTCATGATTTCAATGTACTTTATGATTGATTCGTGAAACCCTAGATCCGAATAAATGACCTATATTGATTTGATGGAGAATAAATTAGAGGAATATATCTATAAGCCTTTTATCTTTAGTTCACACTTTAATTAGACTTACACTAAAATAGCACAACATATTTTATTTTACATATATGGCTCCATGTTAAAATTTCCAACAATCTCCCTAGGGCTATATATGCAATAACCTTATATATGTGTTTAACTTTATGAGCTCTGAAATTTGGTATTTAACTTAAGGCGTTTCCGAAACAATCTCGTCCATTAACTGTGCCGACAAAGGATCAAAGTGGTTTTCATTACTTTTGGCGTAACTAGACTTATCAATGATCACATATACCAACACAATCAAACGACGTAGATCAATCATAGATGCATAACATGAAAATTACATGAGATGTGATCGATACACGTCTATTTCCAACTGGTCCTACTTTAGTGAAATCAAAACGTTCGATATTTGAATAACCTAAAGTTACACAAATTAAGCAACATACTCATGAATGACCTTGGATTATAATCGTTTTGTAATCAGATCCACCATAATAGAGTTTGTCATAATATACTCTATAAATTACAGTTTATTTTGCACTCCCCCCTTATTGAAAAATAATGTGTTGTTATTGTTACAATATTACTTTAGCGATCTTTTAATTAATTTTTTAATATTCCATAACTTTGTGATAAAATTTTATAATTATTTTCCGCCGTTGGATGCCCCATAACAGAGAATAAATGTTAGTTTCAAAATAAAGGAGGCTATAAGTATTTGTATGACAACTTTTCTTATGTAGCTCCACTAACAAAATATTATTACCTGAAGTAGATCTTTTATATTCTTGGCATCCAAAATAGTTGGATTGTTATGCTTTATGGTCTCTAACCAATCTGATCTTTTATCTATGAGCATATAATTTCTTGTTCCTTAAAGATATATTCTAACCATTTTAGTTACTAACCGTTGATCCTAAGATATCTTCCAAATTGTACACCAACAAGTTCCAAAATAATTCCAAAGATTCTTTTAGTAAAACCAAAGAGAGAGCTTTTTTAAAAACAGAAGAAAATATCGTTCTTCTTTTGAGTGTAGTCCTTTCTATACCAGCCTTATACTTTCCTGCATTGCCCACTTAGTCTTTTTGGTTTTGAATAGTTATTCATAACCAATGATCTTGTTACCATAACGTAAGGGGAAAGATCTCAAACTTTATTATCCTTTATAGATTTATACTATACGTTCGTATCTTAAATCTGCATTTCAAACTAATGTCTTCTATGGATCAATGTAAGCCATTAGAAACATCTTCACCAATCCATAGTTTATCTTTGTAGAGAAATACTACATAATCTTCTTCTCTAAGTGGTTTCCTCAGTGACGTTGCACCTTGAGGTTGTTAAGTTTATTTTCTTGGAACATTAACCTTAGATTGAAGAAAGTTTGTTTAACACTGCCTTTTAATTGTTTCTGATTTACTTCTTGTCAATGAAAGGAAACAAATCTTATACATTATCCGAAAAGTAACTGTAGCCGAATCAAGATAATGATTCTTTTTAAAGGCGATGACCCATATGTTAACCCTATCTCGGTTACGACTCAGCAGGTCTAGTACGTGGAGATGGCGCCGACTCAAGAGATGCCGACTCAGAAGAGTTGCCGACCTAACAACCCAAAGACTTTGCCGACCTAACCAATTAACAAGGTGGCCGACTTAGTTCGGTGCCGACCTAATTAGTTAAGAAACGCGCCGATCCAATGCTTTCCCATAGATACCGACCTAAGGCATGAAGAAATACCGACCTAAGGCATGAAGAAATACCGACCTAAGGCATGAAGAAATTCCGACCTAAGGCTTGAAGGGATGCCGGTCTAACGAGGCTATGCCGACCTAAGGAAAGTTCCGACCTAGTATGGAAGCCGACCTAGTGTATGCTCCGATCTAGCAACTCGAGGACTTTACCGACTTATAGTAAGTCGTAACCGATCTAAGGGTGTAAAGGATGGAGTAGCGGGGTAGTTTAGCATGTGACATACTAACTCGGTAGCGACCTAGCTTGTTTCCATTAAGTCGTAGGGCTTGACTCGTTAGATCGGCGAAGGGATAAGATAAGTCGGTCGCGACCTAGCTTGACCCGGTAACGACTTTGGACTTGTGCAAATTCAGCGAAGAAGGATCAACACAGCTTGACCATATCAGAGCTCCTATAAGCCGGCTGCGACTTAACTGGGTCGGTGAGGAGTTAAGACCGAGCCTAATCTTTGCCTATAAATACCACCCTACCTTCAACATGAAGGGGACCTTTTGGCTCATTCTCTTCAAGCGCCGTTACTCTGCCGAATTCCAGACGACTTCAAAGCTTTTTAGATCCAACAAACTTCTAAAGGAACTCCATGAAGGAATCATCCACATTCACCATGGATTTGAAGATGATTGTCAACATCAAAGCTTGAGCTACTTGTTTCACATACCCTATCACTTGAAGTGTGTTGTAATTGAAAGATCTTGTAAAGAATTGTAATCAAACTAGTGATAAAAAGATTAAAGTGGACGTAGGCTGGATTATAAGCCGAACCACTATAAATACTGTGTCTCTTACCGTTTTTCTACATACTTTCTGCTTATTTCTGTTTCCCGTACAAACGGGTGGTGCTTTCACAATCACATCTTATACACCAGGGTGTTAGCGTTTAAATTTTTTCGTTAACATTTTGGTGCTTTCACTGAGAACTGAACTCAAGACATCTATCATCATTGTTTCAGAAAGATTTGTAGATAGAGTTTCTTTAAGAACCAGAAGTCTATCCGAAATCATGGCTCCTGGAAGGAAAAGTAAATCTGTGAGATCTGCAAACATTCAAGAGGGAACCTCCGCTTCCCCAACACCAAATCAAGCCACTCCAGCTGTTGGAGTTTCAAAAGCGGAATTGGACGCTGCTATCTTTGGGTTGAATCAGCAAATAAATGCCCAGAACGCGCAATTGGAAGCTCAGAATGCTCAGAATGCTCTGATTCTGAATAGGTTAAACGATCTGCTCGGGGCAAACCGTCAACCTGCGAATAATGAAAGGAACTTTGTCGGTAATGTCCATGATGCTGAAACTAGAAACATTCCCGAAAGGGCTGCTAGCCCCTTTGAACAGACATTGCCTGAGGCTGGAGGATCCAGAAATAGGAATGACGAAGAATATCTTTCTGGTATGGTTCGACAGATTATGAAAGAAAGTATGCAAAGGGTCGAAGATGAGAAAGAGTGGGGTTTCGCTCCGAGCAAGACTCCGTTTACTGAAAAGATCCTAAAAGCTGAATTCCCAAGGAAGTTCGTCCCTCCGACCATTCCAGCTTACAAAGGGACAAGTGATCCAAATGAGTTCCTGTACAAATATGATTGGCACATGACAGGTGCCAGAGCTTCTGACGAGATAAAATGCCGCTATTTTCCTGTGTATTTGGAAGGGGTAGCTCTGCTTTGGTTCACAAAACTGCCTGTCCGGTCCATCGATCAGTTTTCAGACCTAACCAGGAAATTTAAAGAGCAATTTAGGCTGTATGCTTCAAAGGCAAAAGACATCATGTCGTTGTCCGGTTTGGAACAGAATCCGGGGGAAACTATCAAGTCTTTTTTAAATCGCTTTAATATAGCGTTAGCTGAGGTGGATAATGCAGAACCCCGCATGGTCTTGACCTATTTGATGAGAGCTATTGATAAGTCAAGTGAATTCGGAAAGTGGCTGAACATGAAGGAGCCAAATTCTCTGGAAAAGTTCTACAAAAAGGCGGATGAATTCATGCGTTTGGAAAGCCGTCCTGTCCCAGCAAAGGCAACAGTAGAGAAAGCTGAAGACAACACTGCTGCGCCACGTAAGAATGGATCTGTGGGACAGAAAAGAGAAAATAATGATGGAAGGAAACAACACAATTCAAAGAAGCCTCGATCCTTCAAGCCATCAGAATATACTCCTTTGTTAGAGACACCAGAGCGCATCTACCTGGCTACAAAAGATTCTTTTGAGTATCCCAAACCTCCTGTTCTCAGAACCGGAAGAAAAGCTGTGCAAAGTGGGAAGTTCTGTCGCTTCCATAATCAGCCTGGTCATGACACAGACGACTGCCGTCAATTGAAAAATATAATCGAAGAATTGCTAAGAGAAAATAAGCTGCAGCAATTTGTGAAGAAGAGTGGTAATGATCCTGCTTCGTCAAGTCAGGGGCAACAAGCTCTTGCTCATCAGCCCAGGACAAATGAGAAGGCCGCAGGACATGAATCTGGAAGGCCAGTTATTAATGTCATCACAGGAGGACCCCACCCAGCAGGCAGAAGCTGGGGTGAAATGGAGAGGTACACTCGAGCTCTGAAACATATGCCAACTGAAGAGAATGTCTTTGTTTTAGAGGACTCTACACCCCTGAAACAACAAAGGACTTTTAATGATGATATTGTGTTCAGGGCTAGAGATTCCACGGGCATTGAGGCCCCTACTTTGGACCCGTTAGTCATCTCGGCCGGTATTGGACCGGCTATTGTCAGAAGAGTTCTTATTGATTGCGGCGCATCTTGCAACATCCTCTTCAAGAAAACGTTTGACCAGATGAGAATCCCGATGGCGGATGTGCAAGCCTCATCTCAGAAGATTGTTGGCTTCACTGGGGAGCCAAAGCAACCAGAAGGAACCATTGACTTGCTTGTGGAACTCGGAGAAGGAGAAAGAAAAGTAGTTCGCAAGCAGACTTTTGTGATAGTAGATGAATTTTCTGCTTATAATGCTTTCTTTGGTCGACCTATTCTTGCTGCATTCAAAGCTGTCCTTGCCCCATGGTGTCTTACTATTAAATTCCCTACAGACAATGGGGTAGGAGTTATTAAAGGAGACCAGAACGCTGGGCGAGAATGTTATATGACAGAGCTGCGAGAAACAAGGAAGAGAGAAATGGGGAAAGATGCGGCAACCCCAATCCGCATCAAAACACCAACCCTATAGCAACTACAGGGCGGACCCTGCACTGGCGAGCATAGCGGGGCACGAAAAGTGATGGATCCTAGAAAGGCCAGTGCGGGGGAGAGTAGGGTGGTACCAGCAGAAACAACGATACCGGTGCCCGTTGATCTGAAGGACCCAAACAAGGTGCTGAATGTGGGTTCACAACTTAATGTGTCAGTTCAGAATGCCTTGATATCTTTTTTGAAAGCAAACCTGGATGTTTTCGCTTGGACCCATGCCGATATGTGCGGAATATCCCCAGAAGTTGCGGTACATGCTCTGAATATTGACCCAAAGTTCACGCCAGTAAAGCAGAAAAGAAGAATCCAAGGTCTAGAAAGGTCGACAGCATTGAAAGAGGAAGTTGACCGGCTCATGGAGAATAATTTCATCAGAGAATCTACCTATCCAAATTGGGTTTCAAATCCAGTGCTAGTTAAGAAAGCCAATGGTAAATGGAGAGTGTGCATCGACTTTTCAGATCTAAACAAGGCCTGTCCCAAAGACTGCTTCCCATTACCCAGGATCGATCAACTGGTAGATGGAACAGCGGGTCATGAATTGTTGTCTTTTATGGATGCCTACTCCGGATATAATCAGATCATGATGCATGAGCCAGATCAGGAGGACACAAGCTTTATCACCGATGTCGGTCTTTACTGTTACAGAGTTATGCCCTTTGGGTTGAAGAATGCGGGGGCAACATACCAAAGACTGGTAAATGCTATGTTCAAACCGCAGTTGGGAAAGACTATGGAAGTTTACGTTGATGACATGCTAGTAAAATCTAAGAAAGCAGTGGATCACATCGAACACTTAGCAGAAATGTTCGCAATTCTCCGAAGATACGGAATGAAGCTTAACCCTTTAAAATGTTCTTTCGGGGTAGAATCTGGGAAGTTCTTGGGTTTCATCGTGAGCGCTAGGGGCATTGAAGCTAGTCCAGCTCAAATCACTGCTCTAAAAGAAGTCAAAGCTCCTAAAACAAAGAGGGAATTGCAAAGTCTCAATGGAAAAATTGCCGCCTTAAGTCGGTTCATATCCAAAGCTACTGATAAATGCATTCCATTCTTCGACGCTCTAAAGAAAGGAAAGAAAAACTTTGACTGGACTCCCGAATGCCAGAAAGCTTTTGAAGAATTGATTCAACATATGGAAACGCCTCCAATACTTTCCAGGCCCGGCGATGGCGAGGATCTTCTTATATACTTGGCAGTTTCATCTCATGCTTTAAGTGCAGCGCTGGTACGGGAAGACAAAAGGATTCAACATCCAGTTTACTATATCAGCAAAAGACTCACTGGGGCAGAAATGAATTACTCCAAGTTGGAAAAACTCGCCTATTGTCTATTGATTGCCTCAAGAAAGTTGAGGCAATATTTCCAGGCTCATCCTATCAAAGTCCTCACTGATCAACCTTTAAAGCAAGTTTTGTTTCGCCCTGAGACTTCGGGCCGCCTTTTAAAGTGGAATATTGAATTGAGCCAATATGACATCACTTATCATCCTAGAAAAGCGATCAACGGACAAGCTTTGGCAGATTTTATTGCAGAATTTACAGACAAGGGTAACAGCGAGGAAGAAACAATCGAGAACTCCCCAACCCAATGGAAGTTATTTGTAGATGGCGCAAGAAATGATTACTGTTCAGGTGCTGGAATTGTTCTTGAAACTCCTGAAGGCCGGTCATTATGCTATGCGCTAAGATTAGAATTTCCTTCAACAAACAATGAAGCAGAATATGAAGCTCTGATCGCTGGTTTGAAAATTGCTAAAGAACTAAACATTCGAGCGTTACAGATCTTCAGTGATTCGCAGCTTATAGTATGTCAAGTCAAGAAGGAGTTTCAAACGAAAGGAGGAAATCTGCCCGCTTATGTGTCAAAGGCTTGGGAACTTTTATGTGAATTCGACCATTACACGATAAGTCATATTCCTCGAGAAGAAAACATGAAAGCAGATTCTCTCGCAAAATACTCAAGTTCTGGCGAAGCCCAATCCTTAGGGTTAGTTCCAGTGGAAGTTTTGTCAAATCCGAGCATTGATGAAATGGATATCGATTGGGTTATGAGTATGTCGCAAGAGCAAGAATCATGGATGACTCCAGTAACAAAGTATCTACTCAATGGCTCTTTACCAGAAAACTCTAAAGAACGACAAAAGCTACTGAGAAAAGCTTCTCGATATATAATCCAGGATGGTCAATTATACAGACGAGGATTCTCAATGCCATTGCTTCGATGTGTATCCAAAGAAGAAGCCAAAATAATCCTATCAGAGGTACATGGAGGAGAATGTGGGGATCATTCAGGTGGTCAAACTTTAGCAAAGAAAATTCTCCGATATGGATATTTTTGGCCAGAAATTAATCGAGATGCTGCAGATTACTCTCGAAAATGTGACAGATGTCAAAGATTTGCCAAAATTCCTAGAGCACCTTCTACTGAGCTCACACAAATGACCAGTCCGTGGCCGTTTGCGATTTGGGGAATAGATTTGATCGGACCTTTACCAACCGCCAAATCTGGAATCAAATATGCCATTGTTGCTGTAGATTATTTCACTAAATGGGCTGAAGCTGAACCATTGGCAACTATCACCTCCAAAAAGATGATAAATTTTGTGACTAAGAATATCATTTGCAGATACGGTGTGCCTCAGAAAATAATCACAGACAATGGTACTCAGTTTGAAAGCGAGGAATTCCAGGATTTTTGCAAGCGATTCAAAATCCAGAAAAGCTTTTCGGCAGTAGCTCATCCGCAGGCAAACGGGCAAGTGGAAGCAGTGAACAAGATCATCAAATCAACCATCAAAAAGCAACTCGAAAGAGCAAAAGGTGGTTGGGTCGATAAACTACCGCTTGCACTATGGGCATACAGAACTACTCACAAAACTGCAACTGGGCATACTCCTTTTTCGTTAGCATACGGATCGGAAGCAATGATCCCGGTTGAAACAGAGGTCCCTTCACACAGAAGAATCCATTTCAATCAAGCAGAAAATGAAAAGCTGCAACTTGAAGCGCTGGATCTCCTTGATGAAAAAAGAGATGAAGCTAACCTCAGAGTTGCAGCTCATCAGCAAAGGATAGCCAGACATTTCAATTCCAAAGTTCGTCAACGCAGCTTTGAAATTGGAGATCTAGTCCTAAAAAGAATTATGACAGCGACAGGTGTGTTTGGGCCAAATTGGGAAGGACCGTATGTGATAGGTCAGAAACTTCTTGACGGCACATTCAAGCTCACCACAGTTGATGGAGATCAAATTCCAAGGGCATGGAACAGCAATCACTTGCGTCCATACTTTACTTGAAAATTTTGTTGAAACATTGTAAAAAGAATTATGAATGTATGATTCCTGTAATTGAAAGCAATTGTGAAACTGATGCAAGTAAATAATGAAAGAATATAAAGTGGATGTAGGCCCAATTTCATGGCCGAACCACTATAAATCTTGTGTTCCTTATTATCATTATATGTTTGCTTTGTTTTCGATATAAAAATACACAAAATGTATTGCTGAAATATCGATTTAAATTTTTGCAGACAGTGGAGATAAAACTTGCGCATAATAAGACCGAGCGATTCTCACCATCATTCAACAAACAAATTTCAAGTCACAAAGACCCCGAATTCAAATCCTAGATAGGAAATGCTTCAATTGAACGGCTAATGATTTCGATAGGAACGAGCCCTTGCTGATAAATTGAGATTGTTTAAACAAACAAACATCCAATTAGGAAGCTAGTGCCCGTTCTCACGAACTTGCCTGGCAATGAAGTACACTTCCTTGGATTAAACAAGCCACTTGTGAAAAAAAAGGGGATCGCTGAAAAGGCATAAGCAAGTGAACAGAGGAACAACCAAAGCTACCATCAGCGCCACAAGTCCTCTTCGGAGGCACAACTCTTCGGATAATAAAAGACCTCTAATGGGTCATATGCCACAAAAAAGAAAGTTCTCTACTCAACAAAAAAGATTGGAGGAGTCATGACCCTCCAACCATGAGAGAGTAACTTCCAGGCGATGAAAACCCTCTCTGAGGCACATTTCACCAGGAGTTGAAGTGTTATAACCGCTCTTCGGGATTTCACTTCACCAGAGTTGAAATGTAAACAAAATAAAAGCCCTCTTCGGAGGCCCATTTCACCAGGAGTTGAAGTGTTATAACCGCTCTTCGGGATTTCACTTCACCAGAGTTGAAATGTAAACAAAATAAAAGCCCTCTTCGGAGGCCCATTTCACCAGGAGTTGAAGTGTTATAACCGCTCTTCGGGATTTCACTTCACCAGAGTTGAAATGTAAACAAAATAAAAGCCCTCTTCGGAGGCCCATTTCACCAGGAGTTGAAGTGTTATAACCGCTCTTCGGGATTTCACTTCACCAGAGTTGAAATGTAAACAAAATAAAAGCCCTCTTCGGAGGCCCATTTCACCAGGAGTTGAAGTGTTATAACCGCTCTTCGGGATTTCACTTCACCAGAGTTGAAATGTAAACAAAATAAAAGCCCTCTTCGGAGGCCCATTTCACCAGGAGTTGAAGTGTTATAACCGCTCTTCGGGATTTCACTTCACCAGAGTTGAAATGTAAACAAAATAAAAGCCCTCTTCGGAGGCCCATTTCGCCAGGAGTTGAAGTGTAGCAGCCGCTCTTCGGAATTTCACTTCACCAAAGTTGAAATGTAAAAACAAAGACCTTCTTGAAAGCACACGTTTCACCGAGATTGAAATAAAACTTCCAAGTGTTGAAACGTGAAAAGGCTTTCTTCAAAGGCACAACTCTTTGGGGGTACACGTTTCACCAAGATTGAAATAAAACTTCCAAGTGTTGGAACGTGAGAAATCCCTCCTCAGAGGTACAACCCCCTCCCGGGAACACAATTAAGAAAAAAGACCTCTTTGGAAACCCACGTTTCACCGAGATTGAAATAAAACTTCCAAGTGTTGAAACGTGAAAAGGATTTCTAAAGCATAACTCTTTGGAGGTACACGTTTCACCGAGACTGAAATAAAACTTCCAAGTGTTGAAACGTGAAAAAATCCCTCCTCAGAGGTACAACTTTCTATAAAAAAAAAAAATCCTCATCAAAAGCGTACTTTAACTTTCAAAGGAAAAGTAATTTGCCTACTGTGGGAAATGATCGTAAAAAGAAAAGAAGTTAAAGTACCCTTCAGAGGTCCGCTTTACCACATAGAGGAATTCACTTGATGAGATATGCACATAAGCAAAAGAAAAAAGTGATTTCTTCGAACGACCAAGCGTAAAAACTTATACGAAGGGAGTTGTACTCTATAAAATTTTCTTTAAAGAATAAAATAATTATTCTTTAGCAAATAAGAGTGTAAGTCCCCTCGAGGTATAGAATATTGCAGCATACTTATGGAATGGGGGCAATATAGTATAATTACACACAATATGGTATAACTAAACCAGCAAAAGGTAACGCTCAAGTAACATACCATAAGCTCGCTGCAATATCAAATAAACTCATGCCAAAACAAATAACAAATGTATTCTTTAATTCAAACAAAAGTTTGTACAAACGAGGAATCATTTTATTCAAGGAATCATTTTATTCAATTACAACGCAGGTACAGGTTTCAAAATAAAGAAAAGCGGGGGCCGGTACCCGCACAATTCTCGGCCAGTACATGCAAAACACAAAAAAACTAGAAACTGAAGATCTTCACTTCTTTTTGCTGCCTTTAGACCCTTTACCCGGCCGAATGATCAGCTTTTCAGGTCGACCAGTGGGTATAAGGGAGGAAGGAGAGGTAGGCGCAGCTGGCCCAACTTCTGGCTCCTCTTCAGTGGCAGTGATTATCTTCCCTCTCCTCCTTGATGCTCCTTGCTTCCTTCTCCTCTTTGAGGAAGACTCACTTCCTGGAGTGGCAAGTTTAGATAAAGTTATATCGTCAGAAGGAGTCCGCTCCGGAGACATGTCACCTCCCTCAAGTCCCTCATCTTTTTGCTCTTGCGAAGCAACGGGATCATCCAGGCCATGGAGAGCTTCTATTTGTTCTTCTTGTGACCCAGGTTGAGAAGCAGAGGGAGGCGCCACTTGAAGAGATGGAGGAAGGATCACCGGGGGAGAAGAAGCTTGAGTTTGACTCGGTGCTTTCTCTACAAAGGAGAAAAAACTTAAAATATCAGTATCTTTCGAAAAGAGAGGGGATGACGGCTCATCAAAAGTCGGGAATTCATTGACATTTGAAAAATAATCAAGAAGATCGTCAAGTTCACAAGGAGCGAACGAGCAGTTCACCACTTGAGCTGGTCCGGTGTCAAGTTTACCTGGGGTAGTTGGATCTCTGAGGCTGATTTCATATCGCTGTGCTTCGTTGCTTTCACCACCTTCATCCCCGCCTTGTGCACTTGTAGTTTCAGTTACTGTCTTAGTTGCAGGCGGAGTAGAGGAGCTAGAACCCGTGATGTCAACCACAGGAGAAACTGGAGGATGGACAGAGGAAATAAGCGTTAATTCCTTTCCAGAACATTCCTCTTCCGCCATTCCAGTTCTCATCCTGGCAAGTTGTTCTCGCCCCTTCGCAAGAGCAGCGCGAGCTCCCTCATCCAGGTAACGCGCCTCAAAATCTTCATCGCCATACCCGGCGTCTTTAAACATGTTAAGAGCAGCTTCCCACACCTCGGCCAGGGTGATTTCATACTTAGGACCAAGAAAAGAGAGGCTGCCGCGTCCCAAGACACAATGTAAATAAAAATCGAATAAAGTCGAATTGATATCGTTTTCCATGGTCTGAGCAGTTTCTTCGGCTGCAATTTTGCCAGCCATGGCCTCATCTCGATCTTTTTCGGTCTGAGCAAGTTGGGCTTTTAGCGCTTCAATCTCCATGTCCCGGGCGCTCAGTTTATTCTGCAGCTGGGTGACATCAGTGCGGTGGTTCTCTACAGCTTGTTCCAACCTCTCAGCTTTAGCTTCAGCGTCCCTCTGGCTGGCGTGCGCATCTCGCACTTGTTTTTGCAATACCTCTTCTCTTTGGGTGTAAGTATTAGTAGAAGAGGCAAGATCATCTTTGAGCTGCTTTACTTCAGCTTCGAGTTTTTCATTGTATTCGGCTATCTCCTTCATCTCAGTGTTGTGTTGATCAAGAATCTTCTGCCATTCTGATTTGTCATTTTCCATGGTCAGCATTGCTTCGATGTTAGCCCGATTAACTCTTTGAAGTTCATCAACCAGCTTTTGCCATCCAGACATTCTATCGATATCAAGCTTGACAGCATCGAGATTTCTGTACATAGCTTCTTTGTCGATGGGGACCAAATCAAGGTCGAAGCGTACCCCCTTCAAACACCAGTTCGGGAATCGGCTCTGCAAAGTCGGGGGGCCCCTTTCAACATGGTATGAAGGCCTGTTGAGAAGTGTTTGGATGGCACTTCCTTCAAGAGCAGGAGATTTGGAAGGGATGTCAATAGAAACTGAGGCACCAGGTCTCTCAGATGTCACGGGCACGTGCTCCTCGCCAAGTTTGGTCCGCTTTCTCGAATCCTCAATATGGCTCTTCCCCCTATCATCGTGCGTTTTACGTTTATGGGAATCATCATCCCTTGGGAAAGATTCATGTCGCGTGCCCGCTCCCTCATGACGTTCTTCATACCTTCTCCTCTCTTCAGCTTTTCGCGCAGCTCTCTGCTCATTGGTCTCTCTGGGATCGGTATAGTATTGCTTGTAATCATAGCTGCCACGCCCTCCATAGCGTCGAAAGTCTTTGTAATAAGAACCGCTGCCGCTGCGCCCCATAGAGGAATCTGAAAAGGCAAAAATAGCAAGTCTTAGAAACTTCCGGAGAAAAGAAGTTAAATGTGAACAAATGCCAAAAAATCCTAAGTGTTGTGTGATGTGCAAGCTACGCGCATTAAGCTACAAACCACTCATTGGTGTAGAGGTGATGATAGCTTGGGTATGAGGAGTTGGTGTTTGTGTTGGTGTTAGTCGAAGAAGGGACGTCGCCTCAACTATAGGAGAGATAGTTTTAGACACGTCATCTCTAAAAAGCTCCTGTGAGGTCACTATTATGTCGCTCAACCCATCATAAACATCGTCACCATCATGCTCGGTGAGACTTGTTTTCTCAGTTCCTACATCAGCTAATCCCCCGAGAGGCTGTGAAGGTTCTTCTTCTTCCTCAATCGGGGCAAGTGCCGTCTTACTAGATGACCCCATAATGTCGGTAGGGGTGGAACATTTCACCAATGAAGCTTCGATGTTAGACTCTTTTGATGAGGGTTGTTCGATAGTAACGGGGGCATCCGATGCTTCAGTCGGGGAATCGGGAACTTCAGTCGGAGCTTCACAAAGCTGAGTATAGCGAGAAGGGTGGAGAAGTTCGTATTGATGTAGAAATTCGTCGCTTAGTAGAAACTTGATACTTCTCTCTTCTGCGGCTACAGCGCTCAGTCTATCAAAAGTCTGCCTATGTATCGGATCTCTAGAGGGAAGGGGAAGTGCTGAAAAAAGCAAAGAACGAGATTAGCAATTTGGACCCCGAAAAGAGTTAAGAAAGAAAGTGGAAAGACGGAAATAAATGATCTTACTTCCTACTCTCCAAGAAGCATAAAACTCTGGGGGACTGCGGGCAAAGAAAAATTGGTTTAAAAATCCATGGACACTTTCAGTAAGATCAAGAATGAGCTTGCGGTTTCTTGCACTTCTCACAATGATAAGAGAAGGATGGTCTTTGCTCTTTGCAAACGAGCATAAGTAGCGAATTTCTTCGAAGCTCGGCAGTCGGTCAAGATTTCTTCTGAACAAAACACCCAACCCCATCAAGATAGCGTAACCATTAGGATGAAGTTGGAACGGAGAAATTGACATCCGAAGAAGAAGAATTCGAAGAAAGTCATTGAAAGGTGGGATCGCCCCACTTAAGCACATTTGACGATTAACCGCGACAAAACCATAGGGAGGTCTGTCAGCAGTATCATTCGGTCCAGGAAATATGACATCATCTTCAGCAAAGCCGAATTGAGTACGCAACTGAATAAATGTTCTCGAAGATAGAATAGTCGAAGTTCTTTCCGGAGGATTCTCTATAGGAACAGCTATCGGGAAAGTTTCTTCTTCTTGACTTGCTGCTTCTTCTCCTTGATGGGAAGTCATTCTACACAAGCAATTGGATATTCAAACATGAAGGTGCACGTTTCCTAAAGTGTGTGAAGTGTTGTACAAGTATCAATCAAACAATAAGCAAAGGTAACTGGAATAAAACCTAGCAAACATTTGTTAGTTATAAAAACCAGGAATCTTTGTTTTGAGTTTGAATATGCAAATACAATGTTGATGCAAACAAATCAGTTCAAATTGTTGATACTTTGCATTAATATTCTACTTTAGTCAATTAATTTACAACATTTCATGCAATATGTTCATATCTCTTATCTTGTCTTAACTAATCTGTCATTTGATATGGGCAGTCAATGGCAGTATGTGCGCCTTGGTTTTCTTTGTTTGTATGTTATTATCAACAGGTTTACAACTCAAAAGTGAGAATGATATGTGAAGTGACACAATGACATTCAAACAAATTTAAAGTTGGGGCATTTCAAATCTTAATCCCGGTTCAAGGTTTATTCAATTTAGTTCGGTAGTCCGGGTTAAAATACTTGAAGAAGGCCTATGTTTCTAAGTGTCAATACGTCCAGAGCCCAAGTGTTAGCTCGGCTACGATTCAAAAATTCTCATGCGAGATAAGACTGAGTCGGTAACGGGTCAAAATCTAGGTGGTTCAGCTTGGCGACTCATTTCCTCTAGTTCGCACGGGGGAGATAAGAAGGCAAGCTCCAAGTCGAAAGGCAGGAATTCCTCCAAGTCTTAACTCGGTCACGATCTAAGCTTTAATGTTTAGGTCGGCGAGATTCTTTCAAGCATTATCTCAACCACGATTTAAGGTCGTGTAAGAGCTAGATCGGTCGAAGGCTAAGCCACCTAAACCCACTAACTCGCCTTCGAGCCAACATCCCATAGCATTAAACCCGATAACCCAATAGCCATTTCTTCAACAGCAGCCTTTCATTCAAGCTATCGGATCATCCAATAAAACAGCTCCAAATCGCATAAGTCCGTTGCTCTGCCTTCAGAGATCATTGAACCTGAGTGATAAAACCTTCTTCATCATCTCAACGATCATCTGAAGCCAAAATCGAGTAACCTAAACTTCATCGACTACAGGTATAGTGAGATTCGTGATGGAACGTTGCGCGAAGAGACAATTCGTATTCAAGTGACAGAATTCATGAACCAATAGCAATCTATGATCGAGAAGGGGACGGATTCACTTACGCTCTGAATAGTAGGAATTGCTGGTGATCAGGTAGGATGGAATCGCCTTAAAGAACTCAAGAGAATTTTAATGGCGGAGTTAAGAGAGCAGGTAATGAGAAAGAAGAAGGGGATATGATTTATACCTCGTAGTGAAAGGAACTGAAGCGGCAATTCGCCGGCTTAACATTTGGACCGTGCCCGATCTAATAACGTGCCGACTCAGTGAAGGGCCGAGATAAGAGATGTTTCGAAGCACACGACTTAAGCCTAAGGCGTATACTTCGAGGGGCAAATGTTAACCCTATCTCGGTTACGACTCAGCAGGTCTAGTACGTGGAGATGGCGCCGACTCAAGAGATGCCGACTCAGAAGAGTTGCCGACCTAACAACCCAAAGACTTTGCCGACCTAACCAATTAACAAGGTGGCCGACTTAGTTCGGTGCCGACCTAATTAGTTAAGAAACGCGCCGATCCAATGCTTTCCCATAGATACCGACCTAAGGCATGAAGAAATACCGACCTAAGGCATGAAGAAATACCGACCTAAGGCATGAAGAAATTCCGACCTAAGGCTTGAAGGGATGCCGGTCTAACGAGGCTATGCCGACCTAAGGAAAGTTCCGACCTAGTATGGAAGCCGACCTAGTGTATGCTCCGATCTAGCAACTCGAGGACTTTACCGACTTATAGTAAGTCGTAACCGATCTAAGGGTGTAAAGGATGGAGTAGCGGGGCAGTTTAGCATGTGACATACTAACTCGGTAGCGACCTAGCTTGTTTCCATTAAGTCGTAGGGCTTGACTCGTTAGATCGGCGAAGGGATAAGATAAGTCGGTCGCGACCTAGCTTGACCCGGTAACGACTTTGGACTTGTGCAAATTCAGCGAAGAAGGATCAACACAGCTTGACCATATCAGAGCTCCTATAAGCCGGCTGCGACTTAACTGGGTCGGTGAGGAGTTAAGACCGAGCCTAATCTTTGCCTATAAATACCACCCTACCTTCAACATGAAGGGGACCTTTTGGCTCATTCTCTTCAAGCGCCGTTACTCTGCCGAATTCCAGACGACTTCAAAGCTTTTTAGATCCAACAAACTTCTAAAGGAACTCCATGAAGGAATCATCCACATTCACCATGGATTTGAAGATGATTGTCAACATCAAAGCTTGAGCTACTTGTTTCACATACCCTATCACTTGAAGTGTGTTGTAATTGAAAGATCTTGTAAAGAATTGTAATCAAACTAGTGATAAAAAGATTAAAGTGGACGTAGGCTGGATTATAAGCCGAACCACTATAAATACTGTGTCTCTTACCGTTTTTCTACATACTTTCTGCTTATTTCTGTTTCCCGTACAAACGGGTGGTGCTTTCACAATCACATCTTATACACCAGGGTGTTAGCGTTTAAATTTTTTCGTTAACACCATAAGAAAATATTGTTTTACATTTTCTTATTATGGTTCCCGATTTACTTCTTTTCAATGAAAGGAAACAAATTCTACACATTTCCGAAAAGCAACTGTATTCGAATCAAAGATAATGATTCTTTTCAAAGACGGTGATCCATAAGAAAATATCGTTTAACCTTTTCTTATTATGGTTCCCAATTTACTTCTTGTCAATGAATGGAAACAAATCCTATACATTATTCGAAGAATTAACTGTAGTTGAATCAAAGATAATGATTCTCTTTAAAGTCAATGATTCATACTTTATTTTTCCCTTCCAACTCAACATCCTAAAAAGTGTTGCATTCCCATCTTAATTTTTTTTTCCTTAGTATGAGTTTATAAAACTTGTACCTTTTAAGTCGCTTAGAATATTAATAAATTATTTGTTATTTATAGTGCCTCAGTCTAGAATTATTTAGTAAGACGGAAACATAATAATATTAATCATCATATCCAGATTCAAGGCTTTACAAGAGGTATTTATCATGAATTTCAAGACATTCGATTACAATAACGTATGAATTTGTTGATAGATTAATCTTATTATGTTTAAAGGAATAATAATAGTCAAATTTGTTCATATTAAAATTAGAAACCGAAAACTATTTAAGTGATAGTATAATAAAAATATAAACAAGGAAAATCCAATGGTTTGAAATTTTATTTATTTTAAATTTATTTTTGATGCTTTAAATTTAGGTTCTTTCACATTTTTTTTAACTTTCTATAAGTAAAAGAATTCTAATAATTAATTTTTTCATAACTAATTTTCTAAAGACAATTCTTTATGCTAAATTCGAGAAAAGATAAAACTTTGAAATAATCTTAAAATATAAAATTTTAGATTAATTCTTTTAAATTATATCATTTATTCAAAAAAATTCAAAATTTCAAATACATCATAAATTCAAAATTTCAAATTTCAAGTTTTCTAATAATATACCTTTATCATAATTCCAATACCAAACTTTAATCATTACTGATCGAAAACCAACCGGTGGAGGTTAATATTGTAAAAATAACCATATACTTTAATTATAATATGAAGTTTTAAACATCTAAAGAAACAACAATTCCTTATTCAATGAGTATTCAATGATAGTTCAACAATCAATATTGAACATTTAATTTTAGCTTTTGAAATAAAAAACTCTATCGTTTGTTTACAACAAGTGACCTTTCATTTAATCACATACGGATCAATAAAATTATTGAAGCTGTTTGTTTTGAATAAGTGTTCGTGCCTAAAACACGTATTTGGTAATATGTATTTTCATATTGCCTTTTCTGATTCAGAACGTTTGATGATAATTTCCTTCATATGTAGCTTAGTTACGTATGTTATATTTAGTATCATAAATAAAATCACTAAAAAATTTCAAAACCATCAAGTATTTCCAAATTTTAAAACCTTCGTATTTAATGGTTTGAAATAAAAGTAAAAATGTAGTTAAAAATTTTCGTGTTAATAATTAATGTATGAAAAAACGATTATCAGACGTTAACACGTGAAAATGGTAATTTTCATTTGTTTCAATCGGAAGCTTTAAAATATAAATAAATAACTTTCATGATTCAACATTCTGATTCAATAATAAAAATTTAGGTTTTAGAATTTGAACTTTAAACAAACAAAACCCAATCAATTTTTTAAAAACCGTTAAGTGTCTAAATAGGGTTTAGTGCTCATAAGGTTTTTAAAGAGTAAGAACACGCTAGCAGCCGTTTATAAAACGTCGGAACCTCAGCCGTTGGATGAAATAAAAGAATCGTTCCTCCGTGCATTCCTTTCTCTCAGCATTTAAATGCACACTCCACGCCGTCATCCCTTTATGCTCACATGAAATCAAACCCCATCTTTCCCCTCGTCGCTAATCTAAATAGCAATCCCGTACCCTCTAGCAAATGCATTACTTTTCTCTCTCCGCACGAACGGATATTCGTTATGCTTCTCTCTCTTTTGAACTAAAGTCGAGTGATTGAAGGGCTCGCTCTGCGATTTCATCTGCTTCTAGATCAAGATTTTCGATCTTTTAGGTAATGCTTTTTCCTGCTTTTACTTTTGGATTTTTTTGATTGAATGTATGTTCTTTGTCTAGATTTAAGTATAATCATAAAGTTCATCTACTTAGACTTCAAAAATTTTCAAGGCGCATCAAATTAATCATTTTTGCTTGGAACATTTGGTAAATATTGGCCTTCTTAGAAATATTGTCTTGAATATGAATCCACCTGCGGATTTGATCTTTAGCTATCCCATTTTTCACGCTTGGTTCAATTATTTGGCCGCAAAGGATTTTTTATTTTATTTTTATTGCCGCTAACTTATTGAAACTATGGATATTACCCAGATATTTGCTGATTGATTAATTAAGCTAGAATTTGATCGATTGATAGAAAAAGAAAGATGCTTGCTTTTCTATTTACTTAGTTTGCATTGTAAATGAGAGATTTAAACATTTTTGGTTGTTTGTATTGCCTATTGCACATTCTTTAATTATATGCATGTAATTCTTCTTAAAGGCCCAAGCAAAGCTTAGTTATATGCAATTGTTCTTTAATTATATGTTCTTTGTTCCACAAGCATGTCTTTTCACTACCTTCTTATATTTATATTGCAACAAACTCGATCAAAAAAACCAGTTGCCTTATGTTTAAGCTAAATATGTACAGTTATTTAAAGAAAATTCATATACTTCTATTTTAAGGCCGGAGCACCAAGCAAAGCTTGTAAATTTTGAGGAACCAAGCTTCTTAGGGAAAATTTGTTTGTTTATGTTTTGAGGGGAATGTAATTTTTAGCAAGTAATTGATGAGCAACAATAAATCTTTATTCAAATTTTTGTTTGCCACCTACACTAATTTCTTCCATTATTATCTATAGAGTAGGGAAAATGGTTACTATTTTTATTAATGTCGATGAAATAATTGAGAAATTGTGAAAGAGCCGAAGAAGATTGGTGGATGGTTTTTCTTTTGGTGCACATATTTTTGGTTGATTGGGTTGTAGAAAATATTGTTTAATATTGTTTATTTTCATATTTGGGAGTTGTTGCACGTATAATTTTTTTACTCAACTCCATAAATCATTCAACATATAATTTTTTTACTCAACTCCATAAATCATTCAAGACATCTGATTATAGTACAAACGAACAAGTGGAAACTTGCGAGGATTATATAGTAACCTAATGCTAAATGATTGATAATTTTAGAAAATCAAGCCGTTCTTTTCAATGGACAATTTTGTAATTTCACTGATATGTTTATATTTATATTTATATGTATGTATGTAATATATGCTTCATTTCAAGAAATTTTGACGATTTCATTATGTAGGTCATGCAGTTCATTAACAATGTAGTGTCTTTTATTTACAATATTTGATTTGATTTCTCTATCGTAATTAAGTTCTTTGGATTATGTTGTTCTTTGATTGCTTTAGATGATTCTTTCCACTATTTATATTGCTTATGGTTATTTTTCTACGTAGTTAGGGTTTTGACATCTAGCTAGTGATTTTAGGTTATATTTTTTTTTTCTAAATGACCTTATGTTTACTCTTATAACAATTTTTTTCTATTTCTATGAAAATGACAAATAAATTTGTCAATTATTGGCGGTCTAATTTTATTTTTATGCTTTCATCACTCTATACTTGATTTAATATTTGTTGGAACTTGTTCCTTATGCTATCTTTAAATCCAAAAAACATTTTGAACTGCTAAAAAATTTGACCGCTCAAGGTTTGTTTTTCCTATAAAAGTGAAAATCGTTGTTTACTTGAGGTTGAAAATGTGCTAATTCTTTTAACGATAAAGAGAGTCTTGGTTTATTTTATCCGCAAATATAGATAGTGGATGTACATTCATATTGGTAATATAAACATTCATAAAAATTATCAGCTTGATTTTTGTTGTACTATCTCTTTTAATTTGCTTGAAACATATGTTAACAAGTACCTTTAAAAATTATCAGCTTGATTTTTGTAAAGTTATCCAAAAGTACATTTTGATATTCACCCTTTCATAATTAATATAAATATCCATAAAATATAGATAAGAAGCATATTTTTACCTAATTGTAAAAGATACATATTGGAATACTATTTTTGGGTGATTTAATATTAACCTATTATTTATAACCGGATGGTTTAGTGGACATTTAGGCTGTATTCAATTAACACTAAGTAAAAATGGTAGGTAATAAATTCGTTAGTACCAAAAAAGAAACTTAAATTAGAAGACATGGTAATCTCGCATCTCCTGTATATGAAATATATTGATTAATAAATTAGAATTACTCCATAGTTACAATCAACTATATTACGTATGTAATTTATCGTTAAAGTGATTGTTGCATGGTAATGCATATATAATTACCGTATTTCGACTATGCAACCAACTATAGTAGTATATTATTACAATCATATATAATTTGTCTTTAAAGCTCATTTACATGGTTATATAATTAGCGTATATAATTACAATCAACTATGATGGATATATAATTACCATATTTGGAATGGTTATATGCGTATAATAATATGAGAGCTGCTTTTGGGATAGAAAATTTAACACAACAAATCCCGACCATTGGATCTTTTTTACCTTCACATGGAAGGCGGAAATTAGGGAAAGATCTAATGATTGTGATTTCTTGTGTTATCAGTTTGTGTCCAAATAGATTTTTGTTATAAATATTTATTATTTATTATACATCTATCGCACAATTTTAATTTTAATAAAAATTCAAGTTATCAAAAAAATCTTAATACCGTCTGAAACGTTAGAATTTGATATTGATACCACGATCTCGATCAATATATGAAAAATGAGATTTTCACCAAAATTGTGTATATGTTGCTAGAACTGCTCCTCGAGATATCGGTGGAGATGGTTGAGATTTGAAACAGTGATTCGAGCAACAATAGTTTTTCTGTAGAGAAATTTGATTAGTGAAAAAAAACAGAACAAATTTTATCCGAAGTTTTTTTAAATTAGATATTAAATTTATTTAAATTTAAATTTAAACTTTTGAAATTTTATTAATTTTTCTAGGTTTTTTTAGATAATATTAAGAAAAATGTGTGTAACATTAATACATTGTAACCATTGTTGCTTTTTTGCATATCAATATTTCTATTTTTGAAATTTCTCCTTAGCCGATCATGCTTCTTATCCAAATGGTTTATTCCTTTAATTTAGACAAGTTAAAACAATAATCTTCTTTTACATATATTTGTATGATATTTCATGTTTTTAGTATTTATAATAATTTCGTAGTATGATATAAAATTGGAGCACATGAATTTCTATCCAATTCTTTTTTTTACAAAATAAGTATATAGACATATGCATTAATAAGATATTTTCATATCTTAATATAATTATTCTGCCAAAAACTTATATTCAATGAAATATTCTAGTATAATTACCACTTGATGCACAAGTATTTATACTTGCATAACGAGCCATTTATAAACTATATGTAATCTTTAACTTGATGACTATTCAATGAGTATATAAAAGAATAAAGGGAACTTTCGTAAAAACATACTCCCAAGTTTCAAAATATGCAGTCCCTTCTAAAAGTATGTCTTAAAAAAAATTCATATTTCTACGTATTAGGCTATTTGCGGAAAACTTTGTAAATATTTGCAGAGAACTCTGCAAATAGCTAGCAGAGAAATTTGCAAGTATTTGAAATGTCTGGATTGCTGCAAATTTTTGTATTTTCTCAAAAAGAATCAAAAAGATGTTTTGATCATAGAAACATGCAATTAATGTTTGGATTTAATTTTTTTATACTGAAATTAAAAATATAGGTGTGCTTTAAACATGTGAGAAGGGTTTTTCATGGTTCAAATCTGAAATTTAGAGACAGAACCAAATTTTCACATGAATAAATGTCAAATCATACAAGTCTATCTTGCTTTATCCATATTTTCCATGGGGACAAACTCTAATATATATTTTAATGCTCCACTACTCCTACAACACCATTTTTTTAATATTATTATACCAATTTGGGCACATAATGCAACTGAATATGATGGATTTGCTACTTTTAATGCAATCGAATATGTAGAAAACATACATGGTATTCATGGGAAAGGATGTTGATCCGCTTGAGAACAATAGTTTCATATTATTTTATGCGTATTAGTTGTTTCTACAACATCAATGTATTTAAATGAATGAAACCTTATGCACTAAGTTGTTGTAACTGACGATTGGTCGTTAAATTTTATCTGCCTCTAGTTTATAATAAGGTAATTTGTTAAAATTGTTTATATATTTGTTTGTTCATGGACAAATGTCATATGTCGACTAAAATAATTATCAATATTCTATGTAAAGAGTGCGAATTTTTTTACTATATTATCTTCGTTGATACGTTCTTAAAACTTTTATTTCGAGAACTAAATGTTGAATGCATATTAAGTTAATTTACAAAGATGGTTAATTTTTTTAGTGTTTATAATAAATTACTTCATTGCATTCATTCATATAAGTGATGGTTCATCGATAATAATCGCATATTGATTACAATAATTTATCAATCATTTATGTGGCAATCAAAAATAAAATCTTACCATCTTTGTAGATATATTTTCTTAAACTATTACTTAAAGAACTAAAAGTTGAATGCATGTCAAATCAAATTACATTTTCTTTGTAATACTCATCAAGTGTAGTAATAAGTTTCACATGTAACCATTTTGACAGACATAACCGTAAAATTTATTCATTTTTATTAAACTAGCGCGTCTCCTAATTTCAGCTATTGTATTAGTACATCTTCATATGACACTCTTCCATGGTATATATTTGAATAACCCTCACACTTCATTGAGTTGTTTGTATAATTTGATTATTGATTCCTAAGAAATTCATGTGTGCTAACCATCTCTTAAATTGATTTAGAACCAACAAAAGTTCTGTGTTTTTGAATTTTCTCTTCCACTTGTGTATTTGGGATGAGATTTGTTAAGTGTGGGATTGTAGGTTCTATCTTACATATGATTCTCTAGTGCTTAAATCAATCACTTCCCATTACCCTAAATAGTCGATTAGTGTTTCCTTTTATATTTAGTAATTTTTTACATTGAACTCTGTACAGGTAGTCTTTTGGAGGAACAAAACCTATCACATTGTCATGATTACTTTAATAAGCTCAAAATGGAGAGTACTTACCTATCCCATTACCCTAAGTATGTGTATGTATATATATATGTGTGTGTGTGTACTATAAAATAAAATAATACGCTATCACATGATTGTTAGCGTGATTGTTGTTTTAAATTGGGAAAAACTATCTTATTTTACATATACACCCACACATGTATTATACAGATGGAATGGTCTGAAAATTTGGAAGCAGACCATGCATCGTAGTATATAATTCTATTGTAATGAGCTAAATCTTTTACATAGTGATTTTGTGGATTGGGTAGCATATGGATCATTGCTTGAACTTCCAAGAATTTGTACACTTGATCATCAAATTTGGACTTCGAAGACACCACTAATTTGCTTTGGTGAGGTGCAATTGTATTCTCCAGATCGAGTAATGAGACAATTTGGTTATAAACAACTTATACCCTGTGCATTCGTACCTATTAAGATGCTAAAAAAAGGTGCTTCGAAGGTCGATAACCAACCTACATAAAAATACGGAGTGGAAGACGTGCATATTCAAACTGAATGCCATCCGACAATTTCTTTAAATTGATATATATTCAGTGGCGTTGGCAAATCATTCATCGTTATCACTTCACCAAAATAGACGATTTCCGACGGGTATAAGTGTTACCAAGAATTTCGGTAACACTTATATGTGTCGCTATAAGGGGGTGAGCATTTATTTGGAACGCTTGTAAGCGTTGAAAGATTTTTTTTGCGCCAATGCTTATAAGCGTTGGGAAAATATATCTTGCAACGCTTATAAGCATTACAAATGAATACAAATAAATAAACATTTATCAGTCACGTGAATGTTGAAAGATATAATATATCATAAACAATGGTTATCATATATATTAATTTCTTGCAGTACTAAAATTAAAATACTTAAAGCAAATGAAGTGTAATATATCATAAACAATGGTTTTCATATCAAACATAATTCATTATACATATTCAATGCAAAGTTTAAAATGCTTCGGAAATGGAGTATAATATATCATAAACAATTATTACATATCTCAAATACCACAATGTCATATATTTAGATATTACAACATAAGCTACAAAAAAATTAATTTCGATATCCACATAAAGTTTAACTTATGGTTAACCTAACCACTCTAATGGTTTTGCACATTCTTCGATGTCCAATGCACCAATCCAAAGCGTCCCTCTACAAGTGCATGCATTTAATATAAACACTCAATAAAAACTTACAACTTCAAAATCAAAAGGTTGAAAACCGAGTTACAACTCAGGTTCTATTATATATTTTTTGTATTCATGAATTCGCAAACTTAGTTTGCAAATTAACCGAGTTTGCAAACTCAACTAGCATTTGCATATTAAATTTGCAAACCCAGATGAAACTATATGAATACCCATAAAATCATTAAATTGTGGCCTATATATAAATTTATCTAAAATAATTTACAGTCAAGAAAAACTGTTATCTCAAAATTTATAAATATTAAATGCAATTTACATTAAAAACCTAATGCATATCTGACATTAGGAAAGGAAAAAAAAAACTGACAGCAAGAACTTGTACCATGTGGTTTAATAAATTACATACATAGATTTATATTTTATCATAATGGTTCGGTAACACAACGAACCAAAGGTGTAGTTATTAATATTGTCTTTATAGTCCCTATTTAAGTGTAACTGTATTTCATTAAAAGTATAGTAACTGAAACACATAAATTGGAAAGGAACTGCAAACTCGAAGGCATTGCATTCAAGTGTAGTTGTATTTTCGACATGGATGAAATCATGATTAAAAGTAAGACATATATAATAAGCTTACTATTTGATTGTCTATGTTTCTGAGGATAGTCGTCAATGTGGATAGTGATAAGGAGTAAAACGTGTTTGTACATGAATACTCAAATATAACATAATGTCACAAAGGATGTTTGATGCTCCTATTACGCACTCGAGCCAGCATTGAACAACTACAATAGTAATAAGCTGAATTCAATCAAGAAGCAGGATATCTCATTGACATCGTCACTGTTATACGTGAGTATAAGAAGAAATATTCGAGCATTTGTTGAATTTTATAGTATAAAAGAACTTGAAAATTGAATAGGAATAGATTTAGAGGATGAGAGGCAAGATAAATGTTGGAAACAATAGGAATTAATCAGCTCTAATTAAATATATGTTGCATGTATGACCATTAAAGGCCAAGTTGTTCTATTCATTTTATGTAACAATATCATGTTAATATATTTTTATATTGCATCGTATTAATTATGTGGCATTTACGTAACAATCAGATAATCATTTGATATCTCAAAGTAATGACATTTTTTTCAACTTAAAGCAAAAGCAATATTATGACTGGTATATAATGATATTTGAAAAGTAATAGTTTGATATTGAAATTTTCACCGTGGGATTGCTTTCTGAATTAACTAAGAAACATAAACTTACATTTTTAAGCAAATCCCGCATATTGGAAGAGACTGTGCCCACCTCAATCTTCTTGGACATTTTCAGCTCCACCATCTTACTCGATGGTGCATTAACTGAAAATCCATCATCCGATCCAAATGATCCACCACTATACTACTAGCCGTAACACAAGTATCATTTGCTTTCACCAATGACACATCTGTTAATGCATTCTCACCATATTCAGTATCTGGGTTCTGTTTTGCTTCATTAAAAATCGAATCTGACAACAGAGACTGTTTGCATCTTTTCTTTTCTTCAATGGTTGTTGTTTCTCCAACACAACAAATTTTTCATGCAAATCATTAGAACTTTTGAAAGCTCAACGGGCTTTAACTATAATCTCAGAAGTTTCAGTTGTATCCATCTCGTTGACGACTGCAATAATAATAAAGCTGAATTCAGTTAAGAAGTGGGATGCATCTAAATACACAGTCAAGCTATTGCTACTTAAATTAAGCTTAGAGTCAAAACATTAGATGATGTATCCTTTTATCATAACAGCAATAACATGTTAATTTTTGTGAGATTTCTTTATTTTATGGCTCTCTATATCATAAATTGTGATTAAATTGAGTTTTCCTATGTAATTAACTTTAGTGTTCTTATCTTTTTAGATAAATAAATGTTACTTTTAATGATATTGATAGACTTACGAGTTCTCTGATATTTATAACTTGCGCACTTAATTGTTTGCGGATCGGATCATTTGTGCACTTAATTGTTTGTGGCTTGAAACTCCAAAGAACATGTTATTTGATGAGGCATTATTTAATAGTAATGATTTAATGGTAACTCAGCACTTTTCTGATTGTTACAACAAAGATATACCTTATTGCTGTAAGTTTTTTATATGTTCAGGATTATAAGTACAAGTGTAGCATCTTTATCTTTATTATTAATAATAATAATTCAATGAACTACATTCAACCATGTCTTTTGGAATTTCTGATAATACCCTTTTACCCTAATCTCATTTCCTACCGCATTTCATTTCGTCTCGTGCAAATTACTATTCTTCATAGGCTAAACTGGTGCACACGAAGGCCAAGCAATACTGCATGCAAATGTGTTGTGAAAAAAATATATACATGCCTATATATTCACATGTAAATATATATGCAAATGTTCAAAGCCAGACAATACTGACATGAAGGCAAGTATATAAATATTTTCACATGGACACACGTCATTGGCAATAAAGAAATGATCAAATACATGCGAATACACACACACACCTATAGAAACACTCACGAAATATATATAAAGGGACATATTATATAAATATATATATATATATATATATATATATATATATGATTACGTGAAAATAAAAAATTATAGCCTTAATTAAACACGCAGAGTATAACTTGACGTGATTAACTGTACAAGTGGCCATAAAATGAACACGGAAGTATAACTGGGCGTGAAGGCTATAAAATGTACACAAGTTTTGCAGACGTGAAGGAAAATATGCACAAGCTTCACACCATGTTAAATTCGAAAGCCTGAGCGCGAAGGTTATAAAATGTACGTGAATAATATATATATATCCAGGCGACAGCTTTGCAAACGTGGGAATAAACTGGCATAATGGTTCCACGTTGAGACACGTGGCAAATCTCTACTGTTAATAAAAAGAATTCAATAAATAAGATTTTCACGGTGCCTTTTTGAAATTCTAAAAAAGCTCTACATCAATCAACAGAATTTCACCATCGGTTTGCAACCTCCATCATCATTCCCTTACCAAACACCAATCAACGGAAATTCAGTGTCAATTTGCTTACAATAAATTGTTGTGACAAATAAAGCTTTTGCACATATAAGCACACATCCGTCCATAAAATAACTTACTAAATAAAAAACAAATATTTCTAACTATGAAATGCACGTACGTGCAATTTATACTAGTTAATAATAAAAGAAACACACAACTCGCGTGCGATCGCGTGTGGAGCAACTCTGCATTCACAAAAAAACCCAGTCACACTCATTTAAAAACGGAATATTCAAAGCTGCAATCTTGCTACATAAAATTCTCAACAGCATGAACATGTCAAAATAAATGGAAAGTTGGTTTGCCTATGTTTTGGTTTTGCATACGGACAATCTGTCATGTACATGTTCCAACATCATTTTATTTTTAGGTTAAAGAAAAAGCTGGCACTCAATCAGTTGGTAGGCCTTCTTTCGCCGCGGTTGGACATGATAATATCTTTGATACACCGTATGCACCGAAGAGAGGTTAGGAAGGAAAGGAGGCCAAAGGATAAGGCCATGTGGAGCATCGCAATGCGATCGTCGTCGTCGACCCATCATAGCGAGTCACAAGAGAAGGGGTTAGTATAAAGCAACTGTGCCCCATCATCTGAAATGCACAAGTTGAACTATCTTAATTTATATGTATGTACAGTTTAGCTTAGGCGCCAATGTATGTAGTGTGGATGTTAGATATAATAAGGTGTCATTCAACAGATCTGATAAACAGGACAAAAATAATATACATTCTTCATATTACATACAGGATACAAGTCGCGAAGACAAACTGACAATGAAAAGGAAAGTTGAATATGTGAAAACTGACAATGATAATTAGCCAATTTCAAATGGAGGTGAATAATCTAGAATTTCACAGGATTATAGTTTTATTTTGTTTGCTCGATTTTTGTTTTTGACTTTATTTCTGCCCAGCCACTTTTTTATGTTTTAGTTGTAATTTTTGACCATGAGGTTTTGTTTGCATTGGCATGGCTGGAATTAGATATGTTTACTGACTTTCTATTTTCGAAAAAGGTGAAGAATCAGTAAGAATATATTTGAAAAAGAGGTAAAAAAAGAGAAAATCTTAAAACACATACTATTTCTATTATTTCGGAAATTTATCCTCCAAAATGAAAATCTGTAAACATATCTGATTTGGAAATTGATTAACAGGTTTTCTCATTTTCAATAATTATTTTTCTGTAATTTTTAAATGATGAATTCATTCAAATTCATAGTATATTAAAATAAATGTTTCCTTCAGTGGACCCACTTTAAACAAAACAAAAAATCAACTGCACGTGCAAAATATGTGTGGCAAGCTCAGAATCATCTGATGCAAATTTATCAATTCCTGTTGTTTCCAGGACTTGTTTGACCTCTCATCTGCTAAACTTATTTCCATTCAACTTTCAAGTACTTTCATATCGTAAAATTCCATAAATACACAAATATTTTTCAATTACACACATAACCAGTGATGATGCCAATGATACATCCCACTTCTTAATTGAATTCACCTTATTATTATTGCAGTCCAACATTTCAAATTCTGGTGCAAACTGACTCCTTCGAAGGTGCAGATAACTACTGCTCTAAGAAAAGATTTGTTATTCCTGTCTTTAAGTTTGGGAGCTAGAATCCATAAAGCTCAGAGCTGGAATCCATGTAGCTTGGGATGTTTCCTGCAAACTAATATTTGAGACAAAATTTTCTTTGTTCTGTTCGCATATTATGTGTACATTCATGAATAGTAAACCGTAAGCCTTTGCATAGGGCTGTCAATGCATGCTTTTTATTATAATGTTTTTTCCTCCTCCCTTTACCTCTTTGTGTATGATCGTCAAATTCAATCAAATTTTGCACATTTTGTTTTGTACTTCGAATTAACCGTTAGCATCTACAAGGCAAAATCAGAATATTGTATTGTAGTTAAATTTGAGTTCATTTTTCAATAAAATCAATTTTAAACATTATGATCATATGACAATGATTTCAAAATGATTTGCATTCAGTACTTATAGATCAAACAATAAAATTCACTAACTATTTGGTCATCAATCATAAATAATATAACCAACTATTTGTTCGGTCCATTTAATGCTAAATCATATGGATTGATACGAAATATTTGTCAAAAAGCACGATATTTTTCAAATAGTGTTTAATATAGCTTATTGAAATTTTGCATTATCATAAATACCATTACCCATTCTTTATTTTCTAAAAGTATCTTTATGTTGTGCTTTTTTCCACAAATGCATAAATGTGTCCATCATATCCAAAATACAACAAACGAAGTACCTCATGGGATATGTCGACCAAGATATATTTTTGTTCAATTGCCTATTTGTCCCAACAAATCCTCACCCACAATGCCTATCTTCCCTCATCATCCTTGTTCAGCATTACGTCAAGAAGAACAATGGAACCCCGAGTGTAAAGTCCCCGTCTTAAGGCCCAAAGCTAAGCGCTACAAATGCTGCAATCATCTATACTACTAATTTCTGGCGGTAAAATACAATAATGTTAATGATATACATAATATCAGAAGATCATGAATATGAAACAAAATCACAAATTTCAAAAAACTTTTTTGATTACATTTCATAAAGCATGTTTCATATCCAATTACATAATTCTAATCGTTTCTCTGGTTTAGATCAAATATAATTATTACATAAATACGCTAAGAACGACAAATGAAGATGCCTCCTTAGATGACTAGAGTACTATATAGACATAAACTATCTTAATACATCACAGCAGAATAAAACAAAGACAACTCCTAAATGTAGCTAATATCAGCCTCCTACTCGTCATCGGAAGCTTTATTCATGCACCTACTAAAACCTGAAAATTCAAACTCTCAATCTACTCAAATCAATTTTAAGCACCCGAGAGTTCAAGGGGAAAAATATAAAGTTCGAGTCTGACAAAAAGCATGTTGTGAATAATACTATTACATCTTGGTTTACTGATATTAAGTGAGACCACACCGCTTAGCGGAACGGGTTTTCCCTCACTAATATCCTTTTAAAACATATCTTTTGCAAATCAAAATCCTGCTATCAAACTAGTTAATCAAACTGATTATATCGATAATAGCAAATATCACATATGCTCAAAATTGGTAATAATTGGACCATCTGTCCGAGACAATGTAGTTGTATTTGCCTAACTACTAACTTTTGGCTTACTCAGGCCTACCAGACAAATTAAACAAATTATCTCACAACTGTTAGACATACTTCCGGACGGTCTATCCTTAACTTACATCTCCTAGAATCACCTGATCCTAATGGTTTTCGGGCTCATCAATAACCTATGCTCCTTCTTTGTACATACATTCCTTTCTGTGTGTAACCATCTTTTAAGTCTTACTTGTGATAACCCCTGCACATTGGAATTTTGGACTAAAATTAGTTAGGTGCTAATAGCTAATGTATAGAATGCGACCATACACCAATCCCATATGGTAACAAATATCTGACTCATTTACTTAGGATTAACTACCCATTAAATTTTTCTTGAAAACCTTTTCAAAATGATTTAAACCTTTAAATCATACTTGAATAAGGAAAATAAACATATTCGCTTTATTCAAATCTCTTTGTCTTGATATATGCTTTACTAAAAACGTAGTTGAGGAAAACATTCGAAACCTTTGTTTAAACCTTTGAACAATCTCTTTCGAAACCATTGAAAGTACCCCTTTCGATATAAGTAAACAATGATACTTTCTAATTTTAGGCTTAAAGGCCAAAATATACCTTTGAAACCATTGACAATAGTCCTTTCAAAAACACTGAATACACCTTTTCGGAAAGCTTTATAAACCTTAGACAACCTCTTATAAACACTTCAAATGTGTCTTTCAAAACCATAGGAATCCTTCCATTTAAACACTTACGTAAACCTTTCGAAAACACTAAGGAATAGCTTCTTCGAAATCGTATATATATATACCTTTTGAAAATATTGGGGAGCCTCCCCTTCAAAACCTTTACTTGTTTCCTTCCGAAAGCAATAAAGTATACTATTTAAAGCAAACCTTTCGAAAGCATTGGGTTCAAGTTAAAATATGTGGAACGACCTTTCGAAATCCTTGAAAACCATTCCTCTCGAGACCTTTGGGTTTAACTTTCAAAATATCAAAAGGGTCTTAAAAGAACTAAATCGAAAGCAGCTCTTAGAAAGCTATTTCCTAAGTAAAAGAAGTTGATGGTGTCGAAACCAATCCCTTCGAAAGCATTGGAAAAGCGGTCTAATTTTTTAAAACAAAGGGACCCTTTCGAAGGCACGTTTCGAAAGATAAAAAGACGGCAGGTAGGGGTTTCGACCCCTTTGAAATCATTTACTTAAAACCAAAAGTGCAACCTATTTCAAAAGCCTCTTTCTTTAAAACAATTTGATGAAGTTGAAATCCATCTTATTCTGAAGCAAAGCAGCCACATTTCCTTTAGAAAGCAAAATAAGATTTCGACCACTTCGGAACCCCTTATTTTGACTCTATAAATTTCGCCAATCGCCAATCCCCTACTTACCAAGTACCGATACTATGCGTATTGGTTTCGATTAAGATTAGAGGCGGAAGCAAATGGTCGAAAAACTAGCTGTCGAAAGCGGTGAAACACCTAAGCCTTGTAAAAACTAATTTTTGACCTTAAAAAGCAATTTCTTTTCAACTAATCTGTTTATTCTTCTTTTCCCTTTTTTTTGGGCATTTTGGTCGTCAAATTAACTAGGGTGTTAATATAACACTGATGAGTGCTTTTTGACTTATAAACATGCATTAACTTAGTTTTGTGATTTTCTACTTCTATCCCACTTCTGCAAAGTTACCGCTCCTCTTTATCTTTATCAATAGAACCCTTAAATGGAAAAGACAAAATATTCAAGATTAGGAAAATTTTAGAAACCTTAAAGTTAGTTTGCGTCTTGATTAAAAATGGAATTTCTCAATAAATTTTGTTTCTCTTTCAACCGTTGAAATATTTGAATGGGCATTATACTTTAGTTATAAGGAGGAAGACAATACAAGGGTTAGTGGGTTTAGCTTTGGCTTTGCTCGGCCTGCAATGCACAGTTTATCTTCGATTCATTCTTTTTAGTTAAGCAGCTGAACAGGCAAAAAATCTTATTTTATTTGTGCTAGAAAGTCATTTAAATTGACATACTAAAAGGTGAAGAGAATGAAAGTGCAAGTATGCATGTGGTTTATTTTGATACATGTAAGTTGTCTGTAATTCTCAAGCCTCGATTGCATCATTTGTTATCTTTTGTTCCTCAAAAGTCATCATTAGGATTTTCTGTATATTGCTAACTTTCACAATGGTTGATCCCCAAATGAAATCCGTGTTATGTCGAATTAGTACTGTAATGAACACAACTTTTTTAAGAAATTACTTCCTATTTTTCATATTTTAATATAAATGAATTTATTATATTACGCTTAAAAGATTGTCAATCAGGAAAGAAACATTCTAACAATTAAAATTTCTACATGGTTATCACATTATATATAAAAACATTAAGTATTAAAAAATAATTTATTATGTTTTATTAAAATTTGAATAATTATTTTTTTTCAGAAAAACCAAAATATACTAAGTTTCAAATTAAGAGATTTATTTTTGTTATTTTGGTTTTGGAATTTTCTTTAAATAAACTTTTCGAAGCTTTTAGAAAATTGATTTCATTTTTTGCCAGTTAAAATATTAATGAAATTCAAAGGTAAATATGTGTTTGATTTGCACTTAAAATGGTTCAATGCGGATAGAAACATTCAGCTCATGGAATATCTTAATGTTTACATTTCATTTTCGAGCTTACTGCTTTGAATCTCGTGGTTCGAATCTTGGACATATTTGGATTTGTGATATGCATATATAAGGTAATATCCTCTTTTAAGTACTAGTTTCAGTAATAATAATAGTGACAATAATAATAATTATAATAGAGACAATAATAAAACATTTACATCCTTTTATCTAACAAAATCAATTTTCATGCTTTCCATCTACGTAACTATCTAGTTTTATATTTAAAACCAAAGAAGGAAAAAACATAAAAAATGAATTTCGGAGGGATTCAAATTTCAATAAAAGATCCACGACATTGTTAAGGAATTACTAGGGAACCTCTACTCCTTTCAAAAAGGCAAACTTTTTCATAATTTTGCAGTTAGCACTTGATTTCTAATTCTAAGAACAATGTTTTCATTTAATTCTATAGTATGTATGCACGTAACTAAGAATTTCCCATATACTCATTTCTTTATTCTCTTAAAATTACATTGTTGATTTTTCATTGCTTTAATGCATTATATTGGGCCTTTTTCTTGTACATACGATTTTTAAGTTATATAGACCATATTCGCAAACAATGATATCATTTTAAAGGATTCAACTCATTTGGAAGACATACACTAACATGAAACGCCTAATGTATTTATATTAACCATTGATTCAAAACTTTCAGTTTTGAAATAGTTAGAAGTTTTAAGATAATCTAAAATCCATATAATTAAATCATCATTTTTGAAATTGTTTAATCCTATAAACCGTAATACGAAAAAGTTGATAAAGAAATCCTATACATTGTCTTAATCAATTTTGAACGTAAACTTCATTTTTGAAATGATAAAATATTTCAATGTCTCAACCTATGTTAGGTTTTGGAATAATACAAAAGAATAGGCTCATGTTAATCTATGACTTGACATTTTTGATGGACTGTTCACTTGTTATTTGACCACCCACCTATCATATAACAATTTATAAATCATTATATTATAGGGCAATTTCCCTTGAAAAAATAATTTTTCCAATAGATAATGCCTAAAATTGGTCTTTTCGTTGATACTAACACGTTTGCTTTACCATATAGCTTTCCTCCTCAAATTAATATGAAAATTAAGTGATAAAATATTTTAAGAAACATACATCAAAAATATAAATTTTATTGAAGTTATATTCTCAAAAAAGTTCTCTAGCTTTCTAGTGCATATTCCAAACAAAAAAAACATAGATAAGGTTCGTATATTCATGAAATAAATATTAATAACTATAACATTTACATTTTTAATTTTATGTAGGGTTCAATCTAAATAATAACATACATCTTATACACCCATTAATTCTAGATAAGGACAAAAATCTTATCACCACAACACATTTATTTCGTGTGGGGTGGGGTTATGGAGGAGGGGGTACATAAGCCTTATCAATCTTTTTTGATCTCAACTGTTTCAAAATTGTATTAAAATCTAAAGCAATTTTTTCAATAAAAATCCAATACTATTTGTAACTTCAATGTATTTTTCTTAGACCGTTTTAACTCTTAATTTGTACATTAATTTGAGGTGGAAAAATCGACGCATATGAAAACCAATTCCAATTCAATTTTTGATGTATATTCTTTTTAACAACGACTTCTACTTCAAATGGTCAAAAGTCGACAAACGATTTGTGCTCAGTTTACTACATTTCAAGGAGATCTGATGGATCTCATCGAGTCTGATCACTTTCTTTTTAGACCAATATCAAATATCATTTCCCTGACATTCTTTCCTAAAAAATAAAATAAAATTACAAGTAAATTTTATGTAATTAATATTATTGTGAGAAGAATTAAAGTTTTCAATCCTTATGAGTTGTCTTTTCACTTTTTATGGCTGATGAGATTGGATTAATTATGGAATTCATGTTTCTTGTTTAATTATAGTATCTGGTTCAAAAATATCAATACATTTAAAGTACATGATCTTATTGAATGATTGACAAATTCATTATTTCCTGAGGTTCATAGTAGTGTATAGATTTTTTTGAATATATAATATATGTTCAAGCGAGATATTTGTACTTTCCTTTTACAACAAATTAAGCTTTTATTAATTTCACCTATTGCATTAAATGATGTGACCTTCATTTTACATAGAATTAAATCTGACCATTCTATTGTAAAAATTGACAATCATCAAAACCAAAATAAATTGATTCGTTATGTTACGTTTATATAGATTAGAAGCGAGAAATCAAATTTCTTTCAGTTTTTTTAACCTTAACATTCTATGTATATGAAGAGCATTTCTTTACTTGCCTTTTCATTATTTGTTTAGTTTCCTAACTCGTAGCTATTATTATCTTTTTCAATGCATTATTTACTGTTCGAATACATACTACTAGTGGTTGACTAATGACAAAGTTGACTGTGTATAAGATATTATGGGCCATATTAATCACCAAAACCTTTCTTTGTTTGGAAAATTATAATTTATGTTAAATGAAAAAATTGAATGAAAATAAATGGATACATTACTCAGTAGGTGCATGTATATGTGCTTAGTGTTTGCGGTGACGCATATATTTTTTGGTTTATAAGCTACATTATATATATCATGGTTTGTTTTAAAAGTTGCATAAAAAAATTGGACTGAGATGGATCGATAGGTAATGGAATCAATAAGTCAACATGAACTGATGTAGTATAAGCTGGTAAGCAGCGACTAAATATTTTTTTGAATGGAAATATAGCTTATCACTTACCCATTAATTGTTATTATTGCTATATTTGCGGTGTCCACAATGTAACGGGCTATTTTGAAAGCATAACATTATTGACCTATATGGAATAGGGACATGCTTTAGTGACATCGACTGAAATGTCGTGTAATGTTCCATAACTCGATTTAATAATTTTTCAAGTGTCATTATCATAGCATTGCTCTAAATATATTTTATAGATGTTTCTAGTTCCTGAATGGTTTAAGTATTCTATTTTAGTGAACTATTCAAGCAAGATGTGATTTACTTCACGACATATTAATCTTAAGTACTCCATTTTTAGTTGGTTCTCATTTTCTCTCAATTTACCTTGCAATTTGTTTTCAGTGGAGAAATTATTAGAAAGTAGCATAACCATAAAGACCAAAACTTTTTGATCTTGTAACGACCCAGATTTTTCTTCGTTGATTTTGAATATTTAAGTGGTTTTAAATATGGATTTGGAATATAATTTTATTTTTGGAAGGGATTCTCAACCCCCTTACTCCGGTGCATTGCCCACGAGGAACTACAGGTGCTCAAGTTCTAGAAACTAGACTCGGAATAGTCCAGGATTTGGACATCGACCCGGAGAGGTCATGGATGTGGTTATTGGTTGTTAGATATGGGTGGATTAGAACTCTATTGTCGATTTCAGATGGATATGGATTTGGCTAAGGATTTGGTTACTAGATTCGAAATCGAACGTCGACTCGGAGTAGTCGTAGACTCGGATAAGAATACCGTGATGGCACTTGCATAAAATGGATTGGATTATGAATCGGAAAGTATGGATGTGGCTAACATACATACTTTGGATATCGGACTTGAGGCTATTCAAAACATACCTTCTAATAGCAAGGCATGTTTTGGAGGGCAAATGTTAACCCGCCTTTCGGTAAGGCCACGAACAAGCGTATTTAACTAAGTCGACTTCACGATTATAGAGGTTGAAATATGATGGACTCGGTCTAAAGGGATGGAATTCACCTGGATGTGCCGCTCAGCATTGAGTCAAGGTTATGCCGCTCGACATTGAGTTGAGGTTATGTCGCTCGGCATTGAGGTGAGGTTATGCCGCTCGGCATTGATGTGTGGTTATGCCGCTCGTCATTGAGGTGAGGTTATGCCGCTTGTCATTGTGGCTCGGTGGAAGGTCGCTCGGCATGGGATGAATGTGGCTCGGTAGAAGGTCATTTGGCATGGTGGTTCGGCATGGGTCGTTCGGCATTGTGATTCGGCATGGTTCGGTTGGCATGGTGGCTCGGCATGGGTCGTTCGTCATGGTGGTTCGGCATGGGTTGGTTGGTGTGGTGGCCCGGCATGGGTCGTTCAGCATGGTGGCTCGGCATGGGTCGCTCGGTGTTGAGGTTTGGTCAGGGTAGCTCGGTAATGATGGTTCGGCAAGAGTCTTGATGGGCCTGTACCACTCCGAAAGTATCTTTTTCTCTAGTGCTACATTTAAAACAATAAGTTAATGATTGTTATCAATCATATTCAATACACGATGCCACACTATAGTTTACTTGCTTATTTCAAATGAACTAATTTCATCAAGGTTTCGCACACTACGAGTGATGACTGTTCATGATATAACATTTATATGCGATTGGAAATGAATCAAATATTCATATCCTTATATTGCTTTTAGAGTTCAAACTCACAAAGCCAATACACAGTTTCAGGCAAATAAACACATAAGTGGCCGAGTAAGAACGTACCGAGTAGTTGTATAATTAGGCACTTGCGTGGATCAACATGCAAGTATATTTTATATTTCTATTTGTGTATTGAATATGATTGATTACAATCATTAACTTATTGTTTTAAATGTAACACTAGAGAAAAAGATTTTTCTAGAGGTGTACTGTGATGGGTGGTACCTTAATAGCCCAGTCATTGTATGAGATCCATTCTCTAATACGACTCTTTACGATTTTTTTTGAAGAGCCTAGTATGCTGGAATTTAATTAATGTAACAATTTCGGCTATTTGAATAAGTATTTGTACTTAAACACTATTATAAAATCACTTGATTTTCTATAAAAAATATTGGTTATCGTAAGGGGAAAAGCCATTGTTTTTATGTGTGATGTGGTCTTACGAGATACCTTTGATTTTTCAAAGGGTTTTTATAACTCTAATAATTCAAATTGAGTGTGTTTTCTCATTCTGGTTTTCCAGACTGACTCAAGTGTTATTTTAGTATAATGCATGGGTTAGACTGAGTATTACAAATTCAAGATAGGATGTTATGAAGCTCAGGAGATGGTCTGGATAATAGAGACGTATCTTCATACTTGGTTTATATTTCCGCTATGTGAGGACAAGTTATTATAATTGTCCATATTGATGTATTAATTGTTGTACTTTGATGATTGTAAGTATAAAATAGTTACTGATTCTTTTTTATAAAAATTTGTTACTTCATATTATATTTTGTTCTGCTGCGATTGTGAGAATCTGTATTTGTTGTTCTATTTTCTTCTACCTCTTTCTTCTTTACCCTTAGCAATCGGTATTTCTGGCACTTGAATATTCGGCATGCTATACAGTGAACGTATTGATGTCGATTTTCGAGGGTCGAAAATCCCAGTTTGTTACACATGATATCAAAGGTGAAGGTTAAGTGAAAACCTTGGCTTGGATGGGGATTACTCATTAGAGATAGGGTCAGTGGTGCCCTAGAATGAGTTGAGTGTATTAATAGATATGAACGCGTATTTGTTAGTGAATATAAATTGTTTTATATTATGTTGATTTATTGGTTGAATGGTATAAAAATTCTAGTCGAATAGTGAGACGCCGCTAAATTGATAGGAGCTTCTAAACACTTAAAGCAGGTAAACCGACACAGTATTGTTTTCAAGCAAGTAAATTAAATAATTTTACCTAAACTATATTTTGATATTAAAAGAATAATTTTTTGAAAATTATTATAGTGATGCATTTGGTGGTTATTATATAATTAAATAAGATTATAAATTTGGAAATGGTGTATATAACTAAATGAGATTTTGTATAACTATGAATGCATTATAGTTAGAATGGATTCAAATTAGAATTGGAATATTTAAAATCCTGGAAGCTTTAAGAAATGTTTTAAATGGGTTTTGACTAAGTATTTGAAAATTTTGAAATCTCGAAAGTTTTAAAAAAGTTTTCCAAAGTGGTTAAAAGAATAACGAAGTTAAATTTGAGATTTTTGAAGAGAAAATATTTTATAAATGGATTTTTGAGGTGATAAAGCACTAAATTCACTTCACTCGCTGGAGAATAATTCCAATGATGATCGCGACATCTTCGGTGTTCATTTTCGAGTTCTAAGTGATGGATTGCTACCGTGGAATTCGATATGAGGAATTTGTTTGAAAAATAAGTATTGCTTTGGAAAGGAGATTTGTGATGGATAAAACCAAATTAGTTTTGAAAATTCTAAAGAATGGTTGTTAAAACGGAAAAAGAGCCATATATTTTATTTCAAATGATTGGAAATAAAAACTGGGTGTTTGAATTCTGGAATTTAAATAAATTTGAAAAAACTTTAGGAAATAAGTTATGACCTTATAAACTGAGAATGATTTAAATAGGAAATAAAAATATGAAATTTGAGTTTTGGAAATAAATTTTAACTTAAGTAAGTTAATATGAGTTGTGTTAGTTGGAATTTAACTTAAGATAAGTTAAATAAAGGAATGAAGTTGACTGGATTTGAAACCATATCGAACGGAATTGAATATGAATTTTGGGTTATAAAATGATGATATAACTACGAGTTTAAATGGAATAAACCAAATATTGAATTTACGGAATTGTGAAAAATAAGTTTGTAATTTGTAAATTGAAAAATGGAATAGAACAACAAAAATAAAAATAGTGTGATATTTTAAAGTGAAGAAATAAAGTTCAAACTTGAAATTATAAAATGAATTTGAACTCAAGAGAATTAAATGGAGTGATCTTTGAATAAAAATCGGATATTGAATACAAAAAAGGGACTTAACTTGGCTGAATACAATTTAATTTGTTAAACAAAATTTGTAGGAATTTGAAATCAATTTAAGTCAAATGTAGTGAAATGAATAATGTAGTGAAAACCAAATATAATTGCGTGTGAATGTGAATAAGGAATGTGTATAAGTGAATGGAACAAATGAAAGTAAGTAAGGAAGTATGGAAAAATATGAAAATGGAATTGAATTCTTACTTGGTTAAATTGAATGAATTAAAAATGAATTTGTTTGGAGTGAAATTTAATTTAAATATGAATAACTCGAAAATGGTTTTGAGATGTTGGTTAAAAGGAATTAAAATTGAAATTAAATTAAAATAGGATTGGATTAGAAATAATAAGGAATTGAAGTAAATATAAATTTGGAGTTCTGAAATTATTATATAACCATAAAGTATAAATTTTGAATGGAATAAAATTTAAGGGGAAATTTATGGAATGGTGAATAAATACGTTTATATAGCTTATAGAAAAATAAAAAAAATCGAAGATTTCAAGTAAAGTATTTTGACTTTGGTCGATTTGAATCAAGGACAAAATAAAACATTAATTCAAATCAAAAGTGTTATATGTTAAATTAAATATCCAACTTATAAATGTAAATTTGTGGAACAAAGTACTAAAATTCAAGATCAGAATAAAGGATGAAATTTTCAAATTGACCGAAGTTAAAAAATGAAATTAGAAACCAAAATTTTGAACCTTAATTACCTTGTTCCATTGTATTTGTTTATATCACTATAGACTCAATTTCTAGGTGCTAAATCTAACATACTGTACTATGTTCTCATAAGCAGTCATGTTAATAGCATCTAACTCCTTTTCGGACAACTGAATTTGACTAGAACATAACATATGAATAAGAGTGTCAAAGTTTGTGTTAATACAGCCTACATACCCACATTTAAATGTGCATTTATAATAATTGAAGTATTCATAAGGTGGATGTTAGTGTAACAACCATGTATTTTGTAGTTATTTTATTGAATTTCTGATTTAAAAAATTTATTTTATTTATTACAATGAATAATTTTTGTTATTTTAAATATAAATTTTGATTTTGTTGTAAATTAGAATTCCAAACATGACTAAATAGAATATTTTCCAAAAATGTGAATTTTAGTCAATATGGTCAAACTTTGACTTTTAATTTAACATTTTAAAGATTTAAATTTTCGAGTTTTATCCTTTTTTATGAAATTAAATAAATTTTTAAGTATATAGCTTTTCATTTCGTTGAAATCTGATTAATATTGTGAAAATTATGCTTTTTATACTATTGTATGTAAATTGTTGTATTTAACAAAATTGTTTATTTTAATTTATATAAATAATATTTTTGTTTGTCATGTCATGTTCTAATTTATGTTTACATGTGTAACATGACATGTTATATATGTATATTTTATTTTAAAACATTTTAAAAGTGTATTTGTAATTTTCTAATGTTAGTTGTAATTTGTTTACAATTTTTAAGTCTAGTTTCAATTAAATAAAGTATTTTCTTTATTTATTTTCTATTTTTCCTAAAACTATTTATTTATTTTCATTTCTACTTTATTTTTTTCCATTTCCTATTTTATTTACTTGATTTTTATTTGTTTATTTTGAATTAAAAGAATTGGAAATTTAAAGAGATAAAGCTTTACAACTTGTGACTTTTCATTAGCCTGGTCTTTTCATTTTCCTTTGGCCTTTCACTTTCTTTGCTTTGGCCGTACACTTTCCTATGCTATAGCCGTGCATTTCTCAATTGTTTTCACATGAACACTTCTCTTTATCTTCATCACATCGGCCATTTCAATTCTGAGAAGAAGAAAAAATGTAAGTAATGGCTTCCTCTTTCTTATGTTCTTCTTCACTTTTTCTTTGATTTTTGCCTTGCTTTCTCTAGCTTTGCTCGACCACAACCACCGCCCTCTTCACCGACCACCACCGTCTCCTTCTCCTCATCATACATAGCAAACCATCCCCCTCACCTCTAATCAGATTGGCCATGACCTTCTAGAAGAGCTCCACCACAAAAACATTGCAAAACTCCAAAACAATGCTAGCCAAGCCATTTCCACCATCACCTTCATGTTTAGCCTTGGCCACCACCTCTAACACCACCACCACTTGCTGCCATGACCTCTAACCATCAGCTCTACCTCTGACCTGACCTAAAATGAACATGGTCGAGCCATGTTAGCACCATAGGCCGAACATAGGTGCACCAAAACCTTCCATTCCTTGACCCAAACCCTTCCACTTGCTTGCCTTCACCTTCCGCTTGTTTTGCCTTGCCATCTTCCTCTATGGCCGAGCCTAACATGCATGTAAACCACCATGGCCATGAGTTTTATGTAACATCAAGCTCTTTGCCGAGCCTAGGTGTGGTGTGGTTAAGCCCACTGACCATGTCCAAGCCCACTTGATGTTTAAAGCAAGGTGGTACCATTTCAATTCTTATCTTTTTCATTGTTTTAAATTTCTATTATAGAGTTTGTGTTGAATATATATATTTATATTTCTTTGTTTAATTGTTGTATACAAGAGAAATATCTTGGCTCTCCATCCATTCAAAGCTAATCGTGCTTGTCGTGCCATTGGAATCGTTCTTGTGCGTCGTAGTGGTCTCTAACTTTAGAAAAGGTGAATCCTTCTCACTCTGACATTGTTACGGATGACAAGTGATTAGTAATTAAAATATTTATGCAAGTTAATGATGATTATATGATATGTTATTCCATGTTATTACCATGTTAATTTTGTTAATTATCACCTGACATATGATATGTGACAGTATATTGTGACATTAACATGTTAGTATAATTGTTTATATTGTTTATGCATATGTCCACACTGCAAGTTCCCTGTTAGAATGAGTTGATATGATACATACCCAAATGGACATTAGAATAGGGAAAAATCATTATGAGCTGAAATGATAGGCTCAAGTGATTTTTATTGTATTTTATTTGACTTGGGATTGCGGGTTTGAAATGATAGAACCCAGGTTTTTTTTTAAATTGCTGATTGAAACGATACATATCTGTATCACTTGAACCAGGTTAGAAAATTTTATACAGACCCCGTGGTATATTTTTAAATGATTTTTCTTATGATATGTATTTTTAAAGTATGAAATTTTGATTTAAAAATATATTTTTTATGGTTTTGAGATAGTTAAATATTTGAATTGAATTTAAATATGTAAATTTGAAGTAAATGTGATTTTGACTTTAAATTATACTTATAAAAAAGGTAAGTAAATTATGGAAATTAAATTTAATGTTTTGAAAAGATATTTTAAGTAAGATGTTAAGTTTTGTTAAATTAATAAGTTAAGAAAACAGTGAAATTTTGACTTAACAAATGAATTGAGTTTTAAATTGGATATTTGATTTTAAAATTTTATTGTGATAAATCATATGTTAAAATGATTTAAATATGAAATTTTGAAGCCTAAAAATATGATTTACAAGTTTAAAATAAAAAAAATTGAAGTTTTACTGTTTTTGAAAAGTTATAATAAAATATGGAATTTTATTCATAGCATTTCCAAAAATGCTGTTGTTTTACGATGGCATTTGTTAAGTGCTATCATTTCTGAAATTTGAGTAAGTTTTGAAATAACTAAATATCTATTACGGCATTTACAAATGCTGTTGTTTCTGAACTGAACTATTTTGGAAATTAAATATCTACCATAACACTTTGTAAATGCTGTCGTTGCTGAAATTTGACAATATTTTGAAATGCTATAGATTTTAACACTGTTTGAATTATATTTTAAAGTGTTAAATGATTTAACTTTTGGAATTGATTATTTTTTGAAATTTAAGGTGTTTTGAATATATTTTAATATTTAAATTTTAATTTTTACGGAATTTAAATTGAATTTGAATTTAAATAAGGTTTACTTGGTTATGTGTTAAATGGAATGAAATGTAATAAGATAAATGAATTTTTGAATGGAATTTTGAAATGTGTTTGAAATGATATTTGAAATAATAAATGAATGACATATTTGATTTTAAAATGATATTTAAATTGAATATTTGAATTAAAGAATGATAATGAATTTATAATGGATTTGAAAAGGAAATGATTGGAATGGTTTCGAATGACATGATCTTTATTTTGATAAAGATTACGAATTTGGAATGATATTTGATTTTGATTTATTCGATTTATTCGAGAAATGAATATTTGAAGTTTACATTAGTATGAAAGGATATTTGGTCCACTTGTAATTTGAGTTTATTTAAATGATATTGGATTTATGAAATGAACATTGCAAAACTAAGTAATAATGAAGTTAAATTAAGAGATATATGAAATTACAGAATTTAGTATTGAAATGTGGGATATTAAAGCTTTGAAATATATTGAAATTTGAATAGTTTATTTTGTGGATCGGATTCTATATTTGAAATTGAGAAGATTTGAAATGGTTTGTTGGAAAACTGAATTGAATTGAAACTGATGGTTTGAATTGAATTAAATTGGAAATTTGAAAATTTGGGTTTAACTGAATAAATTTGTAAAATGTAAAGAATTAAAGGAAGGTACCATGATTTCAAATGTATGATTTCGAAATGTTATGATTTCCAAAGTGTAATGATTTCAAGTATTTTGGTTTCGAAAGAGTTATAACTTTGAAAGTATTATGATTTTTGAAAGGTGAATATACGTTTGAAATGGAAATGATAAACTATTTTAATTTGAATATAGTTTTGAAATAAAAATGGTTTTGGTTTCAAAGTATAAACTATTTTGATTTGAATATAGTTTTGAAATAAGAATGGTTTGGTTTCGAAGAATAAACAATTTTGATTTGAATATAGTTTTGAAATAAAAATGGTTTTGGTTTCGAAGTACAAACTATTTTGAAAGGAATATAGTTTTGAAATGAAATGATTTGATTTTAAAGTATGAACTATTTTGAAATGACCATGGCGTTATAATAACGATTGGTTGTTAAAGAGACCGGGATTAGAAGTTGTCATACTCTATGCCAACTTCGAAAACCACTTTAACAACTGTGTACGCGGTGGAGTTTCCAGAATGAAGTAGGATGGTGGCGACGATCCTATTGAGGTATGAACGTGGACCCGACTCCTATGAGTTGGCATAAGGTAGATAAACAGGAGCGATCTCGGGCCAAGTGAGGCCATTCCTCCTATCGGAAACATTTCTTCGATACTATACTCTTATTTGTGATTGATTTGATGGCCATCCTCTGATTTTGAATGGGAGTGTGTACCGAGGTGGGCGTAGTGGATGCTGCATTACCACCAGCCTGTGTGCGTAATTTGTATATCTATCCTGACATTGCCTTGTGTGCCGTGTCACCTAGCATAGCGAGCTTTACTATGAGTTTGATTTGTGTCGTACCTATGGATTATCTTTTCATAGTCTCCCGATCAGGAGATATGCAGGTACTGTATAGACTATTGGCACTATTACGTGTTAAGGCGAATATTGGGTCACTCCATGACGCTATTTTAAAGTATGTTTATTTTACTATTAGACTATTATAATAGCGAATATTACTACATAGTAAACGGTTTAACGGATCCTTAGAGGATGGGCGGTCCCAAGCATCCTTTAAGTTACTTGCATTTTTGTTATTGTGCACTTGAGTTGATTTATAGTTCATAAGTATGTATGTCCTGACTCAAGTGTTTTGTGTTTTTCTTTACGCTTGGTCAGACTGAGTGATTCAGCATTCAATGCTCACCTTCGGAGTTGGAGCTTTGCTTGAAGATCCAGCCATCTATTTTGCTTTCAGTATCCAGTGGTTCCAGTGATGTATTCTGATTCGTATCCGATGTATCTTGTTATTCTTCTGTTGCATCTTGTTTAACTCTGATGTATCTTATATATATAGTAGCTTCATGAACTACTATCTCTTTAACTTCTGCTGCATTATTAAATACGTTGTATCTGTGATCTGTAATTTATTAATTTACTGTATATTCTGAGATTTGCCAAATTTTATTTACAACGCGGTATTTTGAGCATTTCAAGTCTGACATGTACGGATGAAAATGGTTGAAATATCGGGTCGTTCCATGTGGTATCAGAGCTTTGGCTCTAGGCAAAACTTAGCATGTATGATAAATGTTTTACAGAATCACTTTAACTCGAGTTTGAATCTCTTCCTTTTTGACTCGATTCCTTTGAATTTTGGAACGTTCCCTGCGGTTCCAAAATCCATTCATGTCCCTCACTATTCGTCTTCTTTTGATTCTGGAGTATCCCATAACTCCACTTCGAATGATCTTTATAATGAGTCAGTGGTTCCGCCAATCTCAAATTGATTTGTAAAGAGGTGAAACTCCTCTAAAACAGCATCGATTCACGGGAGATTTTTATATCCTCGGTTTAGATGCTAGTATCTCTTATAATTCCGAACTCTATCTATTGAGACCGAATGTAGATTTACCCCCAGAAATCCACATCGATCTTATTCTTTAAGTCAAGGTTGACCTAGTTAAGGTTGACCCCGATTTATATAAGTTTATCCATCTTCCTTTCCTATTATTTAATCATCTCATCTTTGTTTCCAACTTATCTTCAAATCATTCTTAAAGTGTATTTGTAAACTAATTTTTAAAATGTTTTATATATTGTGTTATTTGAGTTGTTGATGTTGATTTGGGCTTCCGATCGATTCGTTTGGTCAACGCTATCGATAAGATTTCCAAAACATTTGAACAGAGCAAACTGACACAATATGATTTTTCAAATTTAGTAATGAAATAAATTTTATAACTATATTATAAATCTTCTTTTGGATTTTATTGAATTGATTGTAAAGAAATAATATTTGATTTTATATATCATTATCTCTTGTTTCATATATAAATAATTGAACTATAAACATGGTTATAAATTTAATTGGAAATTTAAAATGAATTTAAAACAAGAATTGAGAATTTAATTTTCGATGGAATTCAAACCTTGTGTTTAAAGTTTTAAAGGATATATTATTTAAAGTATTTTCGAATAGAAATTTGTTTCCAAAGAATTTTAAAGTTTAAAAGTAGTGCTCTTCTCTTTGCCGCTGGAAAATAACTTCGGTGATGACTGCAGCATCATCGACATTCATTTTCGAGCTTCGAAGTGAAGAGACCATTATGTAGTCTTGCTACAGTTTTATTTTGGGAAATTTAATTAATTTGAATTTCTAAAATAAGACTGGATTTATAACATATGCAGATATATGATTTAAATTTGAATGGATATATATATATAGTATATGTGCATTTATTTATCTCTAAATAGTTTGGAATTTACTGGAAATTTAATTCCTAAATTTTATCTTGAAGGATAATTTCAAGTATAATTTCAAGATTTGGATAATTCAAGCTTGAAATGATTGAATTGGAAAGTTTTATTTTTATGATACATAATTTCATTCCAATATAACTTACCTAAATTATACAGAAGTTGAATATGTAATTGGATAATATACAGTATGAAAAGATTTTATAAAAAAAATTAAGTGGTTATAATAAATGTTATACACTTAAATTTTAGTTATAAAAAGATTAACAGAGGTAAATAGAGAAAAAAAAGGTAATGGAATAACTTACAATATAAAATGATGTTAAACGAACTAAGAATAAATTAATACAGTTATAGTAAGTGTAAATATACTTAATATATGTGATAAAATATATTGAGAGGAATAAATTTAATTTTAATTAGGAATAAAGAAGAATTAAATTTATTGAGTACATTATGTGTATGATAAATGGTTTTTTTTCAAATCCATGTTTTTAGAGATTGTTAATTTAAGATAATTGGATGATAAGATAATGAAATTAGAGATAGTTAAGATTTATTTAACTGTTGTAAGATTAATTATCAATTTTAGTTGAAATTTTCATGGTTTCAAATTTATTATCTTATTTTGTTTTTCAAACTATCTTTTGGTTATCCTTATTTCCCTTATATTGCTACAAAATGGGGAGGTTATTGCTTATGCCAGTCTGTTTAGAAATCTGTCTATAATCTTTGGTACTCATTTTGAATCTGGGCACTGCTTGCCATCCACAGACCGTCGGTTAAGCGGAAAGGGTGAATCAGATTCTAGAAGATCTTTTTCGTGCTTGTGTTCTTGATTCTGGAGGATCTTGGGAAGATCATCTCTACCTTGTTAAACTTACCTATAACAACAGTTATTAGGTATAATTTTAATCCTCTTGTCATCTTGTCTTATTCCTATTTCATTCTATTTTTTTCTGTGTTTCCCCATACCTTATTCCTTTTCGAGGACGAAAAGTTTTGAGTAGGGGAGAGTGTAACAACATGTATTTTGTAATTATTTTAATTGAATTTTTGATTTAAAAACTTTATTTTATTTATTAAAATGAATAATTTTTGTTATTTTAAATATAAATTTTGATTTTGATGTAAATTAGAATTCCAAACATGACTAAATAGAATATTTTCTAGAAATGTGAATTTTTGTTAATATGGTCAAGTTTGACTTTTAATTTAAAATTTTAAAGATTCGAATTTTTGCATTTTATCTTTTATTATGGAAGTAAATAAAATTTTAAGTATATTGCTTTTCGTTTCGTTGAAATCTGATTATTATTGTGAAAGTTATGTTTTTTACACTATTGTATGTAAATTGTCGTATTTAACCAAATTGTTTATTTTAATTTATATAAATAATATTTTTGTTTGTCATGTCATGTTTTAATTTATGTTTACATGTGTAACATGACATGTTATGTATATATTTTTTATTTTAAAACATTTTAAAAGTGTAGTTGTAATTTTCCAATGTTAGTTGTAATTTGTTTACAATTTTTAAGTCTAGTTTCAATTAAATAAAGTATTTTCTTTATTTATTTTCTATTTTTCCTAAAACTATTTATTTATTTTCGTTTCTACTTTATTTTGTTTCAATTAAATAAAGTCTAATTTCAATGCATCTCATAAGACCACGCCACAAATAAACATGTCGGGTTTTTACCTTACGATAGCTAAAATACTTTTTATTAAAATCCTCAGCTATTATAATAGGGTCTATCTACAAATACTTAATAAAATAGCCGAAATTGTTACATCTATTAAATTCCAGCTACTAGCCACAAAGTAGGTAATACAAACAAAAACCGTAAAAGGCACGTAGGGAGAATGGATTTCCAACTAATGACTAGGCACTGTGGTACCACCTGTCACAGTACGTGGCCTAGATCACCGTACCAAGGATTACTCCCAATCCCCTGCAACACAAGACCGGGACTACTCCTTACTGGATAATCCCGAGTAAGATCACCTACGGTTGGGATCAGCAACCGCACGACTAAGCCGACCTCACCCTAATGGGCACTACCCACCTAGCCTTGCTGCATAATCTTTGATTTTCAGTCATTCCTGGTTGATGAGGCTTGAGGCTAAGCGTTACCCTTTAGAACATTTCACTTAAAATGCCCATCGTCCACCTGACGATGTTCCGAAAGCATTCATCCATACAAGTCGGTCTCGGGTTCGAACGGAACTGAAGGCACTACTCCTACTACATCCGTTTTGTTTCAAATCTTTAATTTATAGTTTTGATCATTCAATTTAATTCAAATCTTCCACTAACATCATTATTTGACTTTGATGATTAAATGAAAGTTGTATGTTAATGTTTGATAGTAATTTTAAAAATAGTTTTTGTAAATTTAAATTTACAAATAATTTTCAAAAATGGAAAACACAGTGAAATACAGTTGCATGTCAAAAATCAACAATCATGTTTTCTGATTTGGATTTCATGAATGTGTTAGGGGTTAAAAATTATGATTTTTAATATACATATCATAATTTTTTGTTGGGAAATTCATGTGAGTTCTGGGTTTGTTCGATTTGGGTGTTTTGGTGGTTTGCCGTTGATTGGCGTGATGATCGGAGCTGAAATCTTGGCCGAAGCAAGCTTTTGTGATGTTGATGAGGGGAAAATGATTTCGAATTTTTCCTATGGCCGTGGAGTTTGGATTCGATCAATCTAGGGTTTATAATGGTGTTTTGTTCGTCTTGGTTTTCGAGGCGTTTGCGTCACGGTTAGTGGACCGAAGTCGTTCGCATTTGGGGGAGATGATGCTCGTGGACGAGGTGTTTCGATGGTGAGGTCGGCGAGGTCTAATGGCGTCGTGATGGTCGGCATGGGGGGGGGGGGGTTTGTGGTTCGAGATTTCTGTAGTTTTTCGAGCTAAGGGGGTCGATTTTGATTCGAGTGGTTGTTGTTCGATCTGGGTGCTCGATCGAGGTCGCGTGGGCTCGTATGAACGTCGGCGATGGTTGCGATGGCCTACGGTGGCCGGAGGCGGTGGGGCGCGTACACGTGTGTACGTTTGTGTGCACTGGAAAGAAAGGAGTTGGGTAAGACGAGGGGGACTCGGGGTAGCACACGTGATTTTCGTAGTGACAACTCGAAGTAGAGGAGACATGGGTTTGTCTTCAGGGCGAGCTCGTCTAGTTGTCGTGCTTGACTCGAGTATTTAGGATGTTGCTTTTTAGTTAAGTACCGTGTAAAGATATTAAGTACGGTAAAAATATGATATTAGTTCGCATTTTAAAACTTGTTGTTTTTGAATAAATAAAATCAATGCTTAAGTTTTTATAAAAGAAAACAAATTTTTCAAAGTTAAAACTTGTTGTTTTGAAATAGAGTTAATCAAACTTTAAAAATAGGTATTAATTGAATTTATTTTCAAAACATAAATTATTTAAGATGATTTCTTTAAAAAGTAATTAACTTAACTAAAATTTTGAATTTTAATTTAAAGAAGTGTTTTGAAATTTTAATTCAAAAGAAATGTTTTCATTTTAAAATATTAAATCAAAGTTTTTAAGAAATGTTTAAAAACTAAGTTTTCGAATTTTATTTAAAATGAATAAGTTTGAATTAGATAGTTAAAGTGTTCTAAATTTTAAAATTGATTTCTTAATGCTTTATTTCAAATAAGGTTAAGGTTATAATTTTGTAAACCAAATTAAATAATTTGTCCTTAAGTTATTAAGATTGGATTAATTTTAAATAATTAATTTGTGAAGAATAATAAGGTTAATTTATTATTGTTTTGAACTTAAAATTACTTAATTATTATGATTTGTTAATAAGTAAGATTTTAATTAATATAAATGATTTTCTTAATTAATTAAGGGTTTTTAAATATAAGAAGTTAACTAATTATTTAATTAATTTTAAATGATTAGTTAATTGTTTGTTTAATTTGAAATAATCACTTAATTATGAATTAATTAAGTGTAATTACTTGATGAAGTAATTAATGTATAATTACTTAAATTAATTAGAAAGAGGAAATTACTTATGGAAGTAATTAATGGAAATTACTTATGGAGGTAATTAAGTGAAGTGATTAAGGATTAATCACTTGATATTATTAATTTAAGGATTAATTAATATAATTTATTTGGAGTTAATTAATTATGTAGTAATTAATTAATTAAAGAATTAAGGTTAATTAATGATGGGATTAATTACTTGTTAAGGTAATTAATTTAGAGAGTAATCATCTAATGGAAGTAATTAGAAGATAATTACTTATGTAAGTAATTAAGGGTTAATTACTTAGTTAATTTTAGTTGATTAATTAATGTGATTAATTAATTAATGAATGAGATTAATTTAAGATTAATTACTAAGTGTAATTAATTAAAAATGTAATTAATTAATAAAGTAATTAATTAAGGATTATTAATTGATGTAATTAGTTAACAATTACTTAATAAAGTAATTAAAGATTAATTAATTAGTATAATTAATCAAAGATTAATATAGTTAATTAAGAAGTTAATTAATTAAGATAAAGTAATTACAAGTTGTTAATTACTGTTTATGGCTAATAGGTTGGTTAATTACAAGTTAATTATTTAATTAATTTAAGGGAATTATTAATTAATAAGGATCATTAGTTAATATAATTAATGATATTAATCAAGATTGATTAATAAAAGTGATTAATTTAAGTATGATTAATTGTAAATAATTGAGGTTTAATGCAATTAATCATAGTTGATTAATTAAGGGAAGCAAATGAAGGATCATTAATTATTGTAATTAATGATAGTAATTAAAGGTTAATTACTGTATATGGTTAAGAATAATTAATTTGTGGAATTAATTAAAGAATTAAAGGCTAATTACTTGAATGTAATTAAAGGATGATTAATCAAGGGAGATTAATCAAAGAAGATCATTAAGAGATCATTAATTTATTTATTTGGAATAAATTAATGAAGAAGGATTTTGGTAATCCAATCGATTAAGAGTTAATCAATTCTGCTTTTGGATGATTGATTGATATTGGATGATTGATTAATATTGGATGAATGATATTGGATGTTGAATGATGTTGGATGATTTGGGTATGATATCTCTGATATGTGATATGCTGCTTTGTGAGATGAATGTTTGATATGAATTATCTATTGTGATAATGTGATTCATCTATCTGTTTATATCATCCTGAATATAAGTTTAACTGTTTAAACCCTTAAAAAACTTGGACATTAAAATGGTGTTTGGTTTTGGTAAGACCGGGATCGGGTTTCCGTATTTGGATATCCAAAAACCACATCGATCCAAACTAAACGTTAGGTCGTGAATCCAAGTGGAGCTTAGTGAAGACTCGAAGTGTAAGAACTATTCGCCAGTATAACTCTTGGGGTGATTCCGTGATGAGTTTGACGAAAATAGTACTTACAGTGTCACGACCCGACTTTCTACTCCCAGAAAATCGCATCATGAATTAAGAAAGAAAGGGATAGAAAAGAGAAAGAAAGAAGAGAAAGAAGAAACAACACAAGAATCTCAACAGCGGAACGAATAAATTATATTAATAACATAAGTAGTACATAGTATACATCAAATATCAGAGTTACACAGACATATACAACACATACTAGACAGTTATAAACACATGTCTAGTTATTACAACTCAATCACAATACAGAAACACTCAAAGATACCAACGCAGCGGAACTATATAACTATACGCAGAAGCCTCCTGCTCCATATGCTCCTCCACAATTCGTCAAAGCTAACCTGAATTCTCTTGACTACTCATAAAAATTTGAGTACCCAAGAGTTATAGAAAAACAGAAATAACTCCGGGTCAGACATGGGTCTGGTGTGAGTAACAGGTTAAAGTTGCTTAACTTTGAAAAACTTTTTGAAAGAAAGGTATCACGTAAGACTTCCCACACATAAACATGGAAAAGTTTTTACCTTACGCTAACCAAAACATTTGATAGGAAATCGGATGATATTATAATAGTGTCTAGGGTTTTCAAATAAATAAGAAATAGCCGAAATTGTTACATTTATTAAATTCCAGCTACTAGCCACAGAAGTGGGTAATACAATCAAAACCGTTGGCACTTATTGGGTTTTGGATTACATACAATGGCAGGGCTACTAGGTACCGCCCGTCACAGTACGTGGCCTAGATCACCGTACCGAGGATTATTCCCAATCCTCTGCAACACAAAGCCGGACCCGTTCCTTACTGAATAGTTCCAAATAAGACAACCCCGACGGTTGTCATGATCAACCATCCACACAGCCGAAATATAAAGGGACCTCTAGACAGGGGTAAATCTTACTCTCAAGTGGGTGCGACCCACGAAGTTTTGCTGCACCTCCCCTGTTTTAGCCATTCCCGATTGATGAGGCTTGAGGTTACGATTACCTTTATAGGACACATCACTTAGAATGCTCATCGTCCACCTGACGATGTTCTGAAAGCATTCAATCCATACAAGTTCGTTCCGGGTTCGAACGAAACCGAAGGCATTATCTCGTTACACTCATTTTGGAATCACCCTCGGAGTTAACGACAATAACCCTTGCACTCTGAATCACCATCTTGAATCTATAAGTACTATTCCGTCAAACTCATTACGGAATCATCCATAGAGTTATACTGACATATAGCCCTTACACCTCGGGTCTTCACTCGCTCCACTTGGATTAACGACCTAACGTTAACTGGAATTGATGTGGTTTTCGGATGTCCAAATATGGAAACCCGATCCCGGTCTCATCGAAATCCAAAGCGTGTCTTATTAAGGCCAAGTTGTTTTAAGTTTAAAACAATTCAATTAATTATCTAAATATACACATATAGATAATTCACAACACAATAGATAATCAACTTTATCATTATCAACAGATAATTCATATCAAAATCAGATAATCCATATTATCATCCAAAAGCAACCAATGCATCCATATCACATACACTACTCATCTCATGATTGAGATTACAAACCATACCAAGCAACCAATACCATTCATCAACATAAGCAACTATCTAATGATCACACAATTTATAATTAATTTAAAATTAATTAAATTAATTACTTAATCTCTAATTAATTTAAAATGAATTAAATTAATTACTTTATCATTAAAATCGTGCTTAACTTAACCATCAATTGATTTGAAATCAATTTATAAATCATCATCTAAATATTCATTTCAATTAATATTGATTAACTATCTCTAATTACAATAAGTAATTAGCTTATAAGTTAATTACTCAAGTTCATTATATTAAACCCTTTGCAAATAATTAACTAAATTAATTAATTAACTAAATTAATTACATTAATTATTTATTCATTATTAATTATACCTTAATTAATCAATTCCAAATTACATCATTAATTAATAATTTCTGATTACATTTAATCAATCTCTCAATATAAATTAATTACATAAGTAATTAATCTTCAATTTAAACCATATATATATTAATCACTCATGATTAATAACCATTCAGTAATTAACTACTTAAATTACCCATCCAATAATTAATTTCTCATAATTAATTATCTAAATTAATCCCCTTGATTAATTTCAAAGTAATTTAAATCCAATATACTTCTATATCAAATATCTTTAATTACATCCTGTAATTATTAATTAATTACTTCCTTAAGTAATTACAAATTCATAAATTACATAAAGAAATTATCAAACAATCAACAAATGTTTAAATTAATTTACTTAATTAATCTAAACTAATCACATTCATCAAATTAATTATACTAAGTAATTAATCCATTAATTACTTCATTAAGTAATAAAAAATTGATTATTATAAATTAATTAATCTGATTAATTATCAAAATTAATCACATTAATTAATTGTTAAATAATCTTAAGTTAATGACCTTCATTAACATTTCTTAATTACTTAATTAAGAATCAACTTAAATTAATCATTATTAATTATCAATTAATTAATACATAATTATCATTTAATTAATCTTTAATTATTAATTAATTAAGTATTAATTAAAATCTAAATTATCTCTAATCACTTGATTAAATAAATCTTAATCATAAATTAAAATTTAATTAATCATCCCTAATTATAGATTAATTAACCTTAATTAATTAATCTCAAATTTAATTAATTAACTTAAAAATCATTAGTTACTTAATTAAACATCCACATAATTAATTAGTTAAATAATTAATTTCCATCTTATTCCCTTAATAATTAAATGATTCCAATCATTTAATTTTCATTTATCCTTTAGATAAACATTCCTTATTTAATTATACATTTAAAAACAAAATATTTTTAAATTTACTTTAAATTCTATTTATCTTCCTTTTAAACTTAAGACTCAAATTTATCTTAAAGAAAATTTTAAAACAATTCAAAACTTAATCTTATATGCTAGAAGTAAACATCTACTTTATTAATAAGTTTAAAAGGATTTTAAATTTAAATTCAATTTAAATTCAAATCAATTTAAAAAAAATTACTTCAAAATTGAAATACAACTTCCAAACTCATTTTAGTTTTTAACTTTTTAAAATTCTTCCTATAATCTACACCCTTAATTCAAATGCAAATCATTTATTCATTTAAAAGTAATTTAAATTTAAACCTTTATTTAAAAACTGAAGTTTACATTTTATTCCAGATTTAAAAACTCAGATTTGAATTCATTTTGAATTTCTAATTTAAATATTTAACCTTTCAATTCAAATGCAAATCACATATGCATTTACACTTGTGAGTTTGAAAATCAAATTTAAATTTAAAAACATAAATAAATTTAAATCTCTGACAAACAAATTTGAATTCATATCCAAATTTCAGATTTTTAAAAACTCAGAATAAATTTCCACCTGAAATTTTAAACCTTACCTTTACATTTAAAACAGAAAATAGTTTCTATTTTTATTTAAAAACCAAACTTTGAAATTTTCTGAATTTAAATTATTTCAAAAAACCAGAATTCAAACTTATTTGGATTCATATTTGAATTTAGTTTAAAAATCCTAAGTTAAAACTTTAGTTTGCATTTATTTCAAACTTTATAAATCTGCAAACAGGTTTCCTGTTTCTCTTTTTTTATTTTATTTTAAACCAAACTTAAATTTCTTAATTCAAATTATTTCAAAATCAGAATTCAAACTATTTGAATTCATCTTTAGATTCAGGTTTAGATCCTAAGTTCAATTTCCAGATTAAATTTAAACTTGACTTCTTAAAATTCTTAAAACAGAACAGGTTCTGTTTTGTTAAAACCTGAAACAATGTAGACTCGAGATAACCCTAAAAGACTTCGAGTCAAAACCCTACTTTCTTCGATTTTTCCCCCAATTTACCCTAGACCAACCCGAGACAAAAACCTGCAACCAACAAACATCACAAACCTGCACAACATTATCACTATGCACCCACTTCCTCTCTCCGGCCATCGCTGGCCATCAACTCTGGCCATCCTCCATCGATCAGTAAACCCACAACTCCCTTCAAACCTCAAATTCCCAAAACTCAACTTGAATTTGAATTTCAAGTTTAGAACCAAAACCTGGAACAGAAGTCAGCAAACTCAACCAAACCTGTCAACGGCGACCCTACACGCCTCCGGCCACCAACTCCATCCAAACTCCGGCGATGACTCCTTAAACACATCATCTATTCACACCCCAAAGATCTTTGAACTCGATCAACCCATGAGATCATACTCGAGAAAACACAGTAACCTAGTGAAACTAGGGTTCATAACAGAAATTCCCAAATTAAGATCTCAAATTTTAATTGTAATCTAATTTAGAAATTTTCCTATAATCTATGATAGATAAACTATCACCAGAAACAAATTTAACTAATTCAATTGCAAAGATCAACTAAACTAGACCAAAATGTAAAATACAGTTAATTCCAAAACTGCATTTTATTTTTAACACTATAAATTTTAATTTTTGATCTAAAATTCTTGAATTCACTTGATGATTCAATTAGTAAACCTGAAACATTAAATCAACTAGTTTGAATTCTCACTCTATTCTATTTTGCTCTGAGAATCTTAAAAAAAATCTAGATTTTAAATAACTCTATCTAATTTCTATAAAATCTATACCTACCCTATTCTAAAATAACAGATTTTATTCAATTGTTTAAGTTATAACAGCAACAAGTTAAGGACAGAATTCAAGAAATAAATCAGGGCTTGAAATTTGAAACTCAAACAAAGTACTGTGAATATCAGGGATACACGCAATTACTTACGGGTAAAATATTCATAGAAGTTTGATATAAATTCATTTCTAGTTTAAAAAGCATGCACAACATTACTTATTAAATAAGATTTAAAATGAGTTACTCACATGTATATGCCAAAATGCAGAGCACTGTCCAGATTTTTAACATGCAGTAGCTTGAAATTGTTGCATGCAGGTCTTTTGTTTCAGTTGCAAAGAAATGCAGGAAAATGGTGCTGATGCATTTGTCAGATCTTGTTTTACTTCAAGTTGAATTAATATACAGATGCATATATTTTCCCTGACTCAAATGCTGGCATGCAGATGCTTTTACTCCCAGGTTTAAACAGAGAGCAGAAAGACAAAACAATGTGTAGGCTCTTCTTTGATTTTTGAGGAAGTGTAGATTTTATTTTTAGGAAGTGCATATGCAGATTTGCTTGAATTTTGAGGTATGCAGACTTGAATATGGATGTGATAATGAAATTTGATCTTTCTTTTTATTAAGGAATGAAAAAATAGATATGAATGAAGAAGCATGTTGATATAAAGGTAATTTTCAGATTTAATGAACTAAAAGAAAAATTAAAATAAAACTGACACTTGTCCTAAGCTATCAACACATGTAAATTCATGTTCTAAATTACATACACATGTATCTTTTAAATGATTTGTTATCTTAATTAAATGTTAAAGAAAAATTAAGCTTAATGAATGTTTAAACTTAGTTAATTATTTAGTTCTTAGACTTAGTTATGTATTTAAATAGATTTCTAAAGAATAAGCAAAGTATTAAAATAAATAAAACAACATACAAATTAATCTTTTGAAAAAGAAACTTTTAAACAATTAAAATAAATCTACACAAGAGTTTGTAACTTAATGAATACATGTTTCATAAATTAAATTGTATTTTGAATGTACAAATCACATTTTATAAATCATTATTTTAAAAAGAATAACACAACATTTCTTTGTAACTTATTTTAATATTCAAACTTGAATAAAATAAATGAATTTTAAACCAATAAGATATTTATCTTACATATTTAAAATCATATAGTATTTTATTAAATATTTTTGAAAAGTTTAAATTAAAAATAAATCACAATTCCTATTTTCAAAATATTAAAATTTGTTATACTAATTTAATTAAAAACAACTTGTCTATTTAAAATATATATAAATACATATACATTATTAAATAGAAAATAGATTTATTAACTCATTAAAAATAATTTCACAATTTAAATATTTAAATGAAGAAAATTATAGAATCAAATCCAATTTATTAACAAAAATTATCAATTCAATATAAATTTAAACACAGATTATCAAATTTATATTGTCCAAATTTCCGGGATATTACATACAGGTTTGAGATGGTGATTCAAAGTGCAAGGGCTATGGTTGTTGACTCTGAGGGTGATTCCAAAATGAGTGCAACGAGATAGTGCCTTCGATTTCGTTCGAACCTGGAACGAACTTGTATGGATTGAATGCTTTCAGAACATCGTCAGGTGGACGGTGAGCATTCTAAGATAGATGTGTTCTATAAAGGTAATCGCAGCTTCAAGCCTCATCAACCGGGAATGGCTAAAAGAGGGGAGGTGCATCATGGCTAGGTGGGTAGCACCCATTTCAGGGTGAGGTCATCCCGGTCTAGATGTCCCTTTCTTCGGCTTAGTGGGTGGTTGGTCACGCCAACCATGGGGTGATCTTACTCGGGACTGTCCAGTAAGGGGTGGTCCTGGCTTTGTATTGCAGGGGATTGTGAGTAATCCTCGGTACGGTGATCTAGGCCACGTACTGTAACGGACGGTACCCCGGTAGCCCTGCCATTGATGGAAACCCATTCTTCCTACGAGACCCTACGGTTTTGTTTGTATTACCCACTTTTGTGGCTAGTAGCTGGAATTTAATGAATGTAACAATTTCGTCTATTTCTTATTTACTTGAAAACCCTAGACACTATTATAATATCACTGGATTTCCTATTAATTTTTTGGTTAGCGTAAGGTAAAAACTTTTCCATGTTTATGTGTGCGAAGTCTTACGTGATACCTTTTCTTTTCAAAGGATTTTCTAAAGTTAAGCAATTTTAACCCATTTACTCACACTAAACCCCTGTCTGACCCGAATGTTTATTTTCTGTTTTAGTAAACTCATGGGTACTCATATTATGTATGAGTAGCCGAGGGATTCATGTTAGCTTGACGAACTCTGGAGGAGATATGGAGCCGGAGGCTTCAACGTGTAGATATATTATGGCTCCGCTGTGTTTGTGTTGTGTCTGTATCTTGTGATATCTTGAGTTGTATAGTTAGACAGATGTTTATAACTGTCTAATATGTGTTGAATAAGTTGTGTACTCTGATGTATATGATACAATGTAATATTTTATGTGATATATTATATTTCATTCGTTCCACTGCGAGTTATCTGATGTTGTTGCGTTTCTTCTTTCTTATCTTTTCTTCTTCTATCCCTTTCCTTCTTAATTCATGATCCGTTTTTCTGGAGATAGAAAAACGGGTCGTGACAAAGTCACATTTAAATAATTATTACGATAATAGATTTGAAAAAAATACTTACTATAGGATTTAAACATTTAAATAATAAATTTTCTAAAACATATTTTTTTTAAATAACATTAAAGCCTTTAACTTATACTTAAAAACTTTACTTTGAAAACTTACTTGGCTATCTAGGGAAATATACTTCTCTTCACATCCTTTAAAAATAAATCACTATTTATTTTTAAACAAATTTTCTCATTCCCTTAATAAATTACCCCCTGAATTTACTCTTCCAAATATCCACTGATATATTACTTCACTTTTATAAACCCAGTTTATAAATTCCAAAGTCCTACTTCTCTTTTAAAGTTCCAACTTCAACCCCTTAAATCAATTTTCAAATTGATTTCCAATTTACTTCACTTTTAAATAAATTTCCTAACTTACTCATTTATTTCAAAACCCATTGACTTCATAATTTTATTTCTGCATTATGATTTAAAATCTTTTTAACTGAAAATACCAATTTCATATTTCCAAATTCCTTCTTTATCCTTTTAAATAAATTCAAACCTAAAATTTTAAAATAAATTCTTTATTTCTTGATATAACATCACTTGAGTTTAAAATTCATTATTTCCCTAACTATTCAAAATCCCTTTTCATACTTGGAATTTATTAGGATTTAAAAATCACTTTTATTCCTTTCCAGTTCATTCTTATTTTTATTCAAATTCTCTATAATTATTTTACTTAAAAATCTACTCTTTTATCTTCTTTTCAAAAATCCAATTCTATATATTTTGATAACTCAGTGTACCGAAATATATTCAAGCAAACCATAGCATTCAATAATCCAATTATCAATAATATTCATCACAGAATATCGAATATTCATAACAGAGAACATTAAACAATCTAAATAATTTTGAGGAATCCAGTTGGATCCCTCCGACTTGTTTTCCCTGCATCCACAGACGTTAGCACAATATAAATACCAATTCCACTTCGAGATGGAATATCGCGGTATATGGGTTTTAAATATAATATCATACGCTATTGTGCGGCGCATAGGGTCTCATCCGCTATATAATGCAGGAAATCAATCACTCCAATATATACTATATACTACTATATATGATATAGCACATCAAATCAGTTCAATCATTCAACCAATTATTTAAATTTAACTATTTTAAATTTAAATAACAACCAGATGAGTGAGATTAACTCACCTTTGTTTTTAATTTGCTGTCCAAACCAACCAGCTTGTTTTCTTCATGATTCAGACCTCACTGCTCTTACCTCGCCGACGAACTCACCTCTGTGCCTACAACCCCACGCCGCAAGCTTCAAACTCGTTCGTGATTTCATCACGAAATCCCCTTGCCTTACACCTCGCTGTCCTGCCATCTACTCCCTCGAGCCCTTCCGCGTCCATGCTTGAGCCTTCACATCGTCGCCCAACCTCCATCGTCGAACCCTCCAAGCAAGCAGCTTCCCCTCATGTCAGAGCACTTCACGCTAGCAGACCCTCCCTCACTTCCTCGTGCGGTAGCGATTCAAATCGCGATTCGATGTCTCTTTTTTTTCGATTCTGGACTCGATCCGCCATTACCCTTTTTTATACGAACGAATTTGTATATTTCAATTTGGGCGAGGAAGGGAAGCGCCATTGTTCGCGAATATCTCTGCTTTTAGTTTTTTTATGAGCAAGATTTTGTTTTGAAACTACTTCAATCCGTGATTTTTATACGAGAAGGCAGCGCCATTTTTTCTTTCGTTTTTTTCTTTCGGTCTGTTGAATTGGACAAGAGAATGTGATTTTGTCTGGAGAAGAGGGGAGATCCATGCGATTATAATATGGAGGAGCTGGCTTCGATTGATTTTAGCTTCTAAAGGAAGACAAGGAGTACGTGATTAAGCAGAGAGAAGTAGGTCGGCTTGCTTAGGAATAGGATGGCTGAGATGAAATAATGGTGGCTGATTCGATTAGCAGAAAAGGGAAAGACATTAAATTCCCTGTCGATTAGGAGGGGGAAAGGAAGGATTCACGGTTATAAATTTTGAAGGCAACGGGTTTCTTTCTATTCCTCAATTTGATTTTTGATTTCGAGAACCCTTTTTTTCCTGACTCTTGATTTTTTTTAAAAGAATGAAAAGAATAAGGCATGGACGTGACATAAAGTTGGTGAAGCGTGTTGGAGAAGGTTTCCGTTTATTTGATTTTGCTTTTATATATATATATATATATATATATATATATATATATATATATATATATATATATATTTCAAAATATCTCAAATTATATACTGTAAAAATTCGAACTCCTATTTAGATGTGCTGGTAGGCGTTTCTAATGTTATACCTCTATTCCGAACGCAATGGAAAAGGTTTCGAGTCCTAATTTGATCGTATGGAGAAGATAGCTTTCTTGAGCCCAGTTATTATATTTAATTCGATATAAATTTCAGCGCTTTTATATATCGTACGCTCTCACAACAACTCCAATCACTGCAAAAATTGAAATCCGATAATAATGCACTATTACAGATCCAGTAGAACTGGTTTCGTCGAATTCTGAGACTATGCCTCGGAAGGCTGGTTTTAAATATCTATTTAAACGATACATATTCAAAACTGAGCAAAACACTTCCAAATTCAATTTTAACACCTTTACTATTTCCAGTATTATCAATATAAGTTTTACAAGGCTTCGAATTATTTTTAACAGGCTTAAAACAAAAGATTAAACAATTTACCCAATTTCAGTTTAGTAAATCCAATAACTTAATTGCTAAATAATAGTAATATTTGAATTCAAGTTGAAACTTAACTTTTAAATATTTAAAATCAATTAGACATTCCGATTTAAATTGTCCAAATTCTGGGTCGTCACAATCCTTCCCCCTTAAAAGAATTTCGTCCCCGAAATTGCTAGTTAAGAAGAATGATCCAACACCCATTACTATTTTCCAAAACCAAACAGTTTTATTAACTTGCCATAACATATCATTTATTAAAGACCCACTATTACTTCAACCAACTTCCCAAAACCTTTCATAGTTCCTTAACAACTTTATTTATTCAACCATTCAAATTATAATTCAAAACCAAGTTTTAAATTTTCAAATTTTCTCGAAAATTTTCTAACTCTCTAAATTTTTGAAAAATTTCGCCAGCGTTTTCTTTGCGTGGCTAGCTCGGTACACCTACAAAATGAATCTACGGGCTCCCAAATTCCAAAAGAAAACAAAACGCCAAGTGGCTACATCAAAAACCCAATCAAATTTCATACAGAAATTTAAACACATATCTTTTTGTCGAGCAATTCAAATTTATCTTTTGAAATAAAAACCAATCTTTCTCCTGCTTTTAAATACCTATATATCCACTTAGTGATAATATCCAATCACAAGATTCAAAAACATTTTATTGACTTCCTTACAAAATTTCAATATTTATTCATTGTAACGACCCGCTATTTTAGACTCTTCGCATCCGCACATGCTGGACTTGAATAATTCAAAATACCGAATTGTTAATTTAAATTTGGCAGAACTCAGATATACAGTAAATAAATAATCACATAATCACAGACATGGAGTAATAATATGCAGCGGAAGCAAAAGATAGTAGTTCATGAAGCTACTATATACATAACAGAGTTAAATAAGTTACAACAGAAGTCTCGAATATAATAGTCAAATACAAGTATCAGAATACATCACTGGAATCAACTGAATATCTGAAAGTTTGATAGATAGCTGGATCTCCAAGCGAAGCTCCAACTCCAAAGGTGAGTCTCAAAAGTTGAACCACTCAGTCTAACCCGAGCGTAAAGCAAAACACAAAACACTCGAGTCAGGATTAACATTCTTATATCAATAAATCCAACTCAAGTGAAATAACAATTGAAATACAAATAACTCGAAGGATGTTGGAATAACCATCCTCTAAGGATCCGTTAAATTATCTGCTATGTAGTAGTGTACACTAAATAGATAATGTCTATCAGTAATATAAGTATCAAAATAGTGTTAAGGCGTTACCATTATCCCCCTTAACACATTTTAAATAAGCGTTATAGTCTATACAGCACTGTAAACTTCACCGTAAACTGGTGGGATATCAGGGAGTACTCCATAGGTATAACACAAAACAAATTCGTAGCGGTCGTGTATATAGGGATACAAGTATGACAAGGCACATGAGGCAATACCCAAGGTAGTGAAACTACCGTTTGCCTGATCCGGACTGGTGAAAACGCATCGCCGCAACGATCGCAACACCGCGAAACAACACTCTCAAAATACGAGGGTGCGCCAATCAATAACCAGTAATGAGTAGTTTACGAAGAAGTGTGTTCGCTCGAGGTGGCTAACCCCATTTGGCCCGGCACGGCTCATGTTTTAGTCATTTTCAATTTGACACAAGTGTCAAGGCTATCCATTATCGTTCTTTTTCTTCAGTCATCGTGTACATCATTCCAACCACTTCATTCTGGATCACTCTCCGCGTATAGTTATTAAAGTGGTTTTTGGCTTAGACAGAGAGTATGTCCATAACCGATTTCGGTTTCTTTAATAACTTTCGTAATTATTACTTTGATTGGTCGTTTAATAAATTCCAAAAACCAAATCAATTTCAATTCCAATTAGAATTTATAAACCAACATTGCATTAGTCTTCATAAATCAATTTCCATAATTTACGTTTCAAAACTTACAAATTACCATTTCAAAATCTTATAATTCAATTTAAATTTTTATCTAAAAAAATTCAAATATTGATTTAAGTCCGTATATAAGTTTCTTTCCGAAATCATTTAAATCAATTTAAATTCATTGGTCGATTTCATTCAATATTCGTTAAATTACTTTATCATTCAAACAATTTCCATTTAATTTCCAATTCATTAAATCAATTACTTACGTTCAACTTCATTATATCAAAGCTTACAATTTAATTAAGTTAAATTCGTCAAATCAATTTCTTTAATTTACGAGCCTTACATTTGTTTCAATAAAACACATTATTATTTCTTGTTAAAGAAATTCAATTTCATTCATTTATTTAGTTACAAATTTCAAAACTTAATTAATAAAGAAACTAAATTTCACATATTCAAGAAGTTCAAATTTAACTTATTAACTTACTTAAATAATTTTCCAAAACCTAATAAATAAAGAAACCCAATTTCAATTATTAACGAAGTTCAAATTCACTTATTCAAAAGTTCAATTTCTCTTATCAAAGAATTCAAATTTTTATTTAGTTCTCAAATAATTCAATTTTTATTTAATTATTAAATAATTTCAAACTTAATTAAATAATTCAAAACTTAATTATTAAATAATTTCAAAACTTAATTCAATCCTTCTTAAATTAAACAACGTTCTTCCATTAACTACTATGTTAATATTTTGTTTCCAATTATTAAATATTAACGTTTAAATTTCACTAGAATTCAAATTCCTACTTCATTTAAATCCCTTATTATTTTATTCAAATAAAATATTTATTTTTATTTTTAAATAAAATTATTGACCAATCGGGTTTTTATTTAATTCTCTATCCTAGGTCAAGTTCATTTGGGTATTTATCATTTCAACCCGATTCCATTTCAATTCAAAAAAAAAAATCAAAACATAGCAAATAGAACTTGCAGTGTGATAACTGGGATGGTGTCAAAGTAAATAAACAAGCAATGACAACAATCAATAACAATCCAATAATTAATTCAAATAATCCCGAAATAATCGTATTAATTTACATTGTTGTTTGTGCAAATTAATATAGTTATTTCTAGAATCTAGACTATCATTTCATGTAGATTAAAGATTATTACACTAATATTTCTATGCAATTCTACACTTGACATCAATTATTCAATTTCATACTTCATCAACTAATACAACATAAATTCAAATAGTTCAAGGGTAATTAACTTTTTTTTTCTACGTGTCAAATAATTAAACATTTAAGGTTCATATTATACAAATTTATCTAATCAAATTCAACATATATGTCAATTCAAATTTTTAACTATCCTACGTCAAATTCAATTGCATAATATTTCGCACTTTATACATTACATTTTAACATCCAATATAAACAACAAACACTCAATCACTTATTACCAATAGGATTATCATCATATAATTAACAGATAATGGTGTCAGATGTCACGGGTGAACTGATACAGGTAATAGCATATATTTAACAGTGTAAATAACTAGCAGCAGCATATTTCAATTGTCGTTTCAATTGAAATCAAATTTAATAAATAAAAGAACATTAATCGTGAGTGATTTCTCACCATTCGAGGCTAGAGATATTCGACGATGGAATGAATTCTGAATCCAAGCACGAATTTCAAACAAAGCAAGATTGAACTCGATTCGACGAACGAAGCTAATAATAGGGATCGATGAAAACAAATCGAATCAGCATGGTATAAACAAAGAATATATATTATAAATTTCCCTAAATCCATATTTAATTTTAAGAAAAATATTAAGTAAAATTCAAAGTCACTGTTGTAAAAATCAAATATACTATCCAAAATTATACCTGAACACATTCAAACTTATATATATCAATGTTTTTTTTTATAATTTTCCATGGAATCGATTTTAAATTTAAGATGAATATAAAAATAATATATATATATATATAATTAAAAGTCATTATTTACATTTAAAACACCAATAATAAAGTATTAACATACAAAGTATAGTTCAAATCACTTAAGAAAATAGAAACAACTTATCGACAACTTATATACTTCAAAATTTGTATATATAATGCATTACAAAACTATCACTTAACTTTAAAACATATAACTTACATAACTTCATATATATTACCGAAATATATAGCTTAAAAATATACACAACCGTGTATTCAAACATTGTATAATAAAAAAATTGCTTCAACAGGGTACAATACTGTAACGGTAGTTAAACATTCCCCAGATGAACATCATATTCGAATATGAAAATGGCCCGAATATAATTGAAGTGCGGAAAAATAAATAAACATATCAATGGAAGTAATACCACAAGTAGTTTGATTTGAATTTTGTTTTACTTAATGTACAGATTTGCTATAGTATAATATAAACTTACATGTACCCTTTTATAAAAAGAAATCAATACTGATTATAAAAGAATCAATTTTATAAAACAAATATAAGCGTATATAGCCGAAAATATATACATTAGAAACAAAACTCCTTCCCTTACAATATGCTCACTGAAACCTCTCATATAAAACACGTACAACTACTAAGTAGACTTATATTATAAATGTTGTAACTTATGTATGCCTTAATGTACCAACCAGTTTCGCATAATGCTTAGCAGGAAAAAAAATACCCACTCGTATAGCTTGCCTAATATATACCAGATGCATTATCACTTATATAACATGTAAACTGAGGTGCACATATCCTATACAAATATTATTTTTAGTTTTTTCTTTTTCTATACGTATATATATAGGCGGATACTTTATTAAAGGGACTTTATATGCGAACATGCTTTGTGATATATTTTGTTACATAACCCTTATATCATTTTCAAATGAACATATGTATGCTAGTATATATACTACGCGTATAAATATAATATTTGTAACGACCCAAAATTTTGAACAATTTAAATTGAAAATATTTAATTAATTTTAAATATTTGAATGATGGTTTAGTTTGAATTTTCAATATAACTTTGAAATTGGTGATTAAATTATAGAAGTTAATCTATTGAAAGTTGAATAAAAATTTAAAATCTCCAACTTTAAGCCGATTAAAAATATTTCAAAGGCTTGTAGAATTCATATTGATAATACTGAAGATAATAGAAGCTTCAGAATTGAATTTAAAAGTAATTTGATCGGTTTTGAAATTATATCGTTAAAATTTATATTTAAAAATAGCATTCCGAGGCACGGTCTCGGAATTCGACGAAACCAGTTCCATTGGATCCGTAATATTGAATTATTACCGGGTTTCAATTTTCGTAGCATTTGGATTTGTTATGCGAGCGTACGACGTATAAACGTGTTGAAATTTTAAAACGAATTCAATTTAAAATTTAGATTTAAATTTGTCAACATCAGCACGTTCTTCCTTAAATCACGTCTAAAAACACGCCCCTTTGTTTCAGCCTAGTATCACGCCAAAAATCATGGAAGAGATCGTGCTAAGCATGGCCCCTGTCGTTTGAAATACAAAGTAAAATCATCTCGAGCCTATTTTTCAACTCGTTCGTTTTAAAATGAAAATAATGGCCGCTCCTTTTAGTTTTCACTCCCAATTCAAAAATTCGATCCAGATAAAAAAAAATCGAGTTTAAAATCAATTGTCGTAGCCTCCAGTACTAGGCTCGCGATTTCGATTCATCGGCGACAACGAAGGGGGGTTTGACGGCAATCGCGAGTTCGATCGATGTCGACGGCGAGGTTAAGGCGCGGCAGTGGATCGCGATTCGTGATGGTTGTGGAGGAAGTGGCGCTCAACGGCGCGCGTGAGTGTGACAGGGCGGCATGTCAGAGAGGATGGCGACGAAGTCTAGGGCTTCGCGAGATCAGGTGGGCGACGACGAACGCGGCGATGGTCAACGCGAGGAGCAGGAGGATGCGGTGGCGGCAGCGACGAGTAGAGTAGGTCGCGATCGAAGCTAGAAGGCGAGGCTAGGGTTCGATTCTGTAAGTGATAATCTATTTATTTATTTTTTTTCTAATTGCAGTTTAACTGCATATGTATATAAAATAAAAACAAAAAGAAAAGGAAAATAAATAAATATATATATATAGCTTTACAAATTATCCATTTTTAAATTTACTAATTGATTTTGAAAATATTGATTTTGGTGATCTATTTGTTTATTGACCTATCTAATTATTTTAACCATCGAAAGTAATTTATTAAAGGAATTGATTTAAAATAAAGATATTAATTTAAAATAAAATCTTGGTTGGATAGATTTATTTAAAAGGAATTAGTTCGAATTTTAAATTTTTATTTTGAAAAGAAAAGCATTGGTTAATTTAAAGTATTCAAATATTAATCAATTGTGTAAATGTTTATATAAGGCCTATGAATCAAGAAAATCGAGTCAAGATGGAAATGGATTGCAAAATAAAATCAAAGGTGAGATCTTCTCACTCAAATTGAAAATTTAGATTGCAGTTATTGATTGCTGTTTGGTTGTGATATTAGATATAGTAGGATATATCTATATATAGCAATATATATATTGGCATATGTATATATTGGAGTTGTTGATTTCCCGCATTATATAGCGGATGAGACCCTATTGCGCCGCCTATTAAGCGGATAATATTTTATAAATCTCATATACCGCGATATCCCGTCTTGAAACGAGATTGGTATTGTGCTAACATTTGTGCATGCAGGGAAACAGGTTGGAGGGATCCAACTGGATTCCTCACAAATATTTATTTGATTTTAGATATTGTGATATTTGATTGATTATCATATCGATATATGATGTTTGGAAGTCGTGATTGACTATTTGGTGTGTTGCATCATCGGATCCATTTTTGATGTTTTAAAATAATGATTTTGGTTTTTAAAAGAATTTTTAAAAGTAATTTTTGAAAGTATACGTTTTATTAAATTTTTGAATTGATTCATTTTAAATAATTAAATTGGTGAAATATAATAAAAAGGTGATTTTTGAGATAAGTAGTTAATAAATTTATAAAATAGTTAAATTGAATTTTTGAATTATTTTAAAATAGGTTATATGAAAGATGTATAAATTTGATATTTTAAAATTAAAAATATTGGAATTATAAAACAAGTTTTTATAAGTGTTAAAATGAAGCATAAATGGATTCACAAGTGAATGAAAATTTATAGATTTGTGAATTGTGAAGTTATAAAATGAATAGATGTTGTAAGACAAAAGATTTTAAGGAATTAACTTATAAATCGGATTTTTGCATTTAAATTGAAATCTTTGATGAAGCAAAAATGGTTTATAGTTGAGATTTATAAAATATATATTTTATAAATCGAAATAATAGAATTTTAAAAGGAGTTCTATTAATGTTGAAAAATAGGGTTATAATTGAAATCTTATAAGTAATAAGATTTATAATTTGTGAAGTTTTAAAGGAACGATTTTGTAAATAAAATGTATTATAAGCATTTAACTTATAATATGGACTTTTGGCATATAATTGAGTTATATAAATTAAATTGGATTAATAAAGGAGATTAATAAATCGAAGCTTATAAATAGAAATGGAATTTATAGACATTGTTTATAAATTCGAAATCCATGGAATTTGATAAAGCGAAGTTGAAATTGGTTAAGGAAGTATATTCACGATTTTGGACAGTGAATATATTATCAAATAAAATGGATATGCTTGGGAAAATTAATATTACAAAATGAAGTTAATCGTTTTCACGATGTTTTAAAAATGTATTATAAATCGAATACATAGATTTCAACATTCATTGTTGAAATAGACGTTTTCGAGGAATAAGGAAATGGTGGACTATAACACTGTTGTTATAGTAAATGGTTCCCGAAAGGAAATGTTTTATATAGTATTGGGATTTATATATCTATCTAAATTTCGAATCCATATACTAGTGATTTTGGGTTGTCGTAACGATGTTTTACGCAACATTCGTTTTGGCCCAAATAAATGTGTTTAAGTGAATGTTTTCCTTAAAAAATGAATTATATACTTAATTTCGATTTAAGTATATTGAATGTTTTCCAAGTGTTGGAAATAAATGGATTTGTGAAGTACTTATCATTAAATAAGTATGGAAGTGTTTTCCAATATGAAGTGAATATTTTGAGATTTTATCTTTTAAAGATAACGGAAAATGAATATTAGAAATCAATTTGGAAATCGTATATTCACAGATATTTACGAAATGTAAATTCAATATGGAATTCATAAATGAAATTGGGAAAATTGGTTTAAAAATAAATATCGATTTATTTTTAAAGTATGGGAATTATATATATATATATGTATATATGTATATATATATATATCTTGTAAAGATGTTTTGGAAAATAAATAATTTGGAAAATTATTTGGAATCTGGTGATGTTGCGCATTTTTATTGATAGCTAAATAACCGACTATCAATATTTACCTTTAAATAGGTATTTGTTGTGAATTTCTTGAATTTGAATGCTACACTTATTTTTTTTAAAAATAAGCGCTCACTATTTGGGTTAGGCGGGAAAGGACCTTGGGGTCGTATAACCCATTCCGAATATGTGATACGTCGTAATGGATTGCATTTGATGACCAGTGTCGAAGACCGGATATTTTTGAAAACGGAAGGATTACCGTTGAGTTACTCTGCAACGGCTGATCTCCGATATAGAGGTTTTATCACCCTAAGTGACGGGAAGTCCGGACGTGATTAGAAATTATCCGGAATGCAAGGACTTCTTTGTAAGTGCCTTCGGTTCTGTTCGAGCCCGGAACAAACTTGTATGGATTGTATGTCTGACATTACAAATTGAGATATAAAGCTGATTTCTTTCAAATATATTTCTGTTGGTGGCGGAGAATTTATTCTTTTAGCTTAACACCCTTCTCTGAGACGTACGAGCTCAGAGGTTATGTAGTTGAAGGTTATTAGTGATATACTCCCAATTTGGTAGTGTGGCATGCTGAGTGTTGCTATGAAATGATCATTGTTTGATCATTTGTGATATGATCATTTGTTTGATCATTTATCTTGGTGATCATTACTTTGATCATTTGTTGACCCAAAGCACAGCTTTTGTATAAAGCGTGGCTTTGTGGACGAGACTTCGCCGGAGCTCACACCCCGGAAATGGTCAAAATAGGAAGGATGCTGCAAGCTTATTAGGGGGTAGCGCCCCTTTAGTGTATTTCATTCCTTCTGGGTAGAGGTGGTATCATGGTATGGAGCCCAGATATTTAACCTATGTTGTTGCTGCAAATTTTGTGGTTGTTGAAAATCGAGGATCCTCGGATAGATCGGTTACGATCGGGGATGACATATTCGTGTCAGTAGTTACCCGGTTAGGGGTAACTCGGCCTTGTGTTGGCAGAGATCCGGTTTGGTTCTCGGGTCGTCTTTCCAGAGGCGTACCTATGTGGCAATGGGAAGTTCCTTGCCCTGACCATTTGTTGGAATTCCAAAGAAACAATACGATCTTGTACGGTTTTAGTTGTAGAACCTGCCATCTAATATGGTAGCTATAGTAGGCATAATATAATGGTACCTATGCTGGCTAAGATTTATATTCTACTTTCGAAATGATTTTTCCTACACTATGCACTAATAATAATATCAAATGTTTCTTTTAAATGCGTATAAAGCATCTTTGACTATCATAAGGAGAAATCTCCTCCAAGTCTGCGTTTGCATTGTGTGTGTGGTGGGAGGTCTTATGGTAGTCTCATTTTTAAAAGCATTGCGTATCTCTTTTAAAATTATCCTGTATTTTGTTTTAAAAATAAACTGTTTTGAGTTCACACACCAGTCACATGACTGACTCGGAGTTTATTGTTTTCCTTCCTAAACTCTAGGTGCCTACCAATTTCCACACGGACAGTCAAGAGTTAGGTTTATCTGGATATTCTGGAATTTAGGAGTTGCTGGAGGCAAGCTGGATGGCATGGCGTATTCACTAGTATATAGTATTTCTTTCCCGCAGTTAGTTGTTGTTTGTTGTTGTACACTCTGATGATGTAATGTAATGTAATAACTGATATAGTTCTTTGTTTTAAAGATTATTCATTTATTTATTATATGTTGTTCCGCTGCGAATTGTGAGATTCTGATATTCTGTTGTTGTTTTCTGTTCTGTTCTATCATTTTCTCTCTTCTTCTGCCTCTTTCTTCTTCTTAAACCCTAAGTGTTCGGTTTTCCGGCATTCGATTTCTCGGCAGTTGATACAGTGGACGTATTGATGTCGATTTTCGGAAGTCGAAGAATCGAGTCCTTACAATGTGGTATCAGAGCATATGGTTAAGCGACAACCATGGCTCTGTTGGGTGTTACTCATTAGAGATAGAGTCAGTAGTACTCTAGAATGAGTTTGAGTGTAATAATAGATATGAGCGCGTATTTGTTAGTAAATATGAAATTGTTTTGTGTTGTGTTGACTTATCGGTTGATTGTTTATAGATTCTGGTCGGTGCAGTCTAGCTAACTGTGTTGATAGGAGCTTCTAAACTCTTAAACAAGATAAACTGACACAGTATTGTTTTAAAAAAATCGGGTAAATGAAATAATTTTGCCAAAACTATTTTTGTATATAAAAGAAATGATTATCTGTGAATTATTATGGTATATGGTTGCTTGGATGTTAGGAATTGATAATATTTATTATTATCATTAAAATTAAATAAGAAATTGGAATCATAAACAAAAAGCTATGAAATAAAATCCACATACCAATGAAATTTAAGAATGTACATTATAAATGTGATTTATAATTAGGAATAGAATTCCGGAGAAGTTTTTGGAAATGTTTTTGAAAGAATTTGGAAATTTTAGAAATTAAATTCCTTTTTGATTTAAGAATGAATTTTCAAAGGTTTTGGAAAAATGTTATGAAGGAATGAAAAGCTCTAAACTCTTTTCGGTCGCTGGAAAATAATTCCGATGGTGATCGCGACATCATCGGTGTTCATTTTCGGGTTTTCAAAAGAGGAATTGCTGCCAAATTGTTTCAAATGAAAGTTGTTTGGAAAATTTGGGGTTTGGTTTTGAAATTCAAAGGATAATTTGAATTGATTTCAAAATTGATTTTGAAAGATAGAAAAGACTCTGGAATCCTATTTAAAATGTTTATGGGAATAATAAATAAGTTAATAACTTATACAAACTAAAAATTTTGATAGAATGAATTTAATTTAAAGAATGGAGTTAAATTAAAATAAGTATAAGTGAATAAATTTGAATAAAGTGAATGTGAAGAAATGTCTGAGGAGACGAAGTGAAATGATTACTTAAAGAAAATTTATTGAGTTGAAAATAAATTTGGAGTGATTAAAATAAATTGGAATTGAATATTGAATTACGGAAGTAAATTGTAAATGAAGGTTAATCAATAAAATTCAATATTCAGAATAGAAGATAAATTGAATTCAAATAGAATTGAAATTGTGAATTGAATTCAAATGAAATTGAAATGAAAAATTTAAATGAAAATGAATATATAACTTCAATTGTAAACTAAAAATGGTATAAGAGGTATATGTTGAAAATTTTGTAATGAAAGGTGCAAAATGGTTTGAATATTGTAATTGGATATTATGGCTAGCAGGATATACAGGTGTATTAAAAGAAATGGAATTGGGATTTTGATTTCAAGGATAAAATTGAATTGCGCGACAAAAAGGTACGTATTTGAATTTCAGTATGAAATTTGATGATTTTCTTCTCTAGCCACTTGGCTTTCTCTTTTCTTTTTGATTCTGAGGGGCCGTGGTGCCATTTTGTAGTCGTACCGAGCTAGTCGCGCAAAGGAGCGCTGGCGAAATTTTTCGAAAATTTAGGGTGTTAGAAAAATTTTGAGAAATTTTGAAAGTTTGAAATTTAAATTTAAATTGTGAAGTAAACAATGTTGTTTGAAACTTATAATTAAAGTTGGAAAGCTAGTTGAAATAATAGTGAATCTTTAATAAAAATATTTAGGTTAGTAAGTTGATAAAACTATTGGATTGTGTAGACGAGTTAAGGACCATTTCTTCCTAACTTGTAATTTCGGGACGAAATTCTTTTAAGGGAGGAAGATTGTAACGACCCAGAATTTTGAATAATTTAAACTGAAAATATTTAATTAATTTTAAATATTTGAATGATGGTTTAGTTTGAATTTTCAATATAACTTTGAAATTGGCGATTAAATTATAGAAGTTAATCTATTGAAAGTTGAATAAAAATTTAAAATCTCCAATTTTAAGCCGATTAAAAATATTTCAAAGGCTTGTATAATTCATATTGATAATACTGAAGATAATAGAAGCTTCAAAATTGAATTTAAAAGTAATTTGATCAGTTTTGAAATTATATCGTTAAAATTTATATTTAAAAATAGCCTTCCGAGGCACAGTCTCGGAATTCGACGAAACCAGTTCCATTAGGTCCGTAATATTGAATTATTACAGGGTTTCAATTTTCGTAGCATTTGGAGTTGTTATGCGAGCGTACGACGTATAAACGTGTTGAAATTTTAAAATGAATTCAATTTAAAATTTAGATTTAAATTTGTGAACATCAGCACGTTCTTCCTTAAATCACGTCTAAAAACACGCCCCTTTGTTTCAGCCTAGTATCACGCCAAAAATCATGGAAGAGATCATGCTAAGCATGGCCCATGTCGTTTGAAATACAAAATAAAATCATCTCGAGCCTATTTTTCAACTCGTTCGTTTTAAAATGAAAATAATGGCCGCTCCTTTTAGTTTTCACTCCCAATTCAAAAATTCGATCCAGATAAAAAAAAATTGAGTTCAAAATCAATGGTCGTAGCCTCCAGTACTAGGCTCGCGATCTCGATTCATCGGCGAGAACGAAGGGGGGTTTGACGGCAATCGCGAGTTCGATCGATGTCAACGGCGAGGTTAAGGCGCGACAGTGGATCACAATTCGTGATGGTTGTGGAGGTAGCGGCGCTCAACGGCGTGCGTGAGTGTGACAGGGCGGCATGTCAGAGAGGATGGCGACGAAGTCTAGGGCTTCGCGAGATTAGGTGGGTGACGACGAACGCGGCGATGGTCAACGCGAGGCGCAGGAGGATGCGGCGGCGGCAGCGACGAGTAGAGTGGGTCGCGATCGAAGCTAGAAGGCGAGGCTAGGGTTCGATTATGTAAGTGATAATCTGTTTAATTTTTTTTTTCTAATTTCAGTTTAACTGCATATGTATATAAAATAAAAACAAAAAGAAAAGGAAAATATATATATATAGCTTTACAAATTATCCATTTTTAAATTTACTAATTGATTTTGAAAATATTGATTTTGGTGAGCTATTTGTATATATATGAGAAAATATTAATTTCTCATTTTTATAAATATATATGAGAAATTTGAAAGGGTTAAGAGCTAAGAAACAGAAAAACGTTTTATCCGTTTCTTTTGCAGTTTCTTCTGTCATCAATTCATCTTAGCCATTCCTTTCTCCATCCTTTGCAGCCGACTTCCTCTTGTCATTCACGAATTTTTAAAGCTCCAAAATCCTAAAAATCATGGCCTCCACCTTGAAGAAAAAAAATTAGGTAAATCCCTCTCTTCTTTCTACTTTTCTTATTTTTCTATGCAATTTTGCCTTATTTCTCTTCTAAGTTTGGATCGGCCTCTTCTCCATAGCCGCAACCACAAACTCCTAAATCTATTCCATGCCTCCAACACCATCTACTCCACCAACCATGACCATGGCCGAGCCATCTATGGTGGCCAAACCCTTCAAATTGCAACCTACATGCCTAAAAACAATATTTTTGACCATTGTTGCCTCATTCCCTTCATCTCCACTTGTTGCCTTGCCTATATGATGTTAAACCTGACCTATATGATGTCATACCTGAGCCAAAGCATCATCATATCCAAGCATAAGTGTCCCTTAGGCCAAGCATTGAAGTGGTTGAAGCAAGGTTCAATCTATCTTGTTCATTTCGCTTTGTATTTCAAAATTGTTTCAATGTTATTTTATGATGAATGTTTATATAGTGTCTGGTTTATTTTGTTTTGGGTTGTTGATACAAAATCATAACTTGGCTATCTTTCAACTCAAATCAAAAGTCGTGAAATTGTGCTTGTCGTGCCTTTGGAGTCGTGCTTGTATGTTGTTTTGGTCTCTAGCTTTGAAAAAGGTGAGTCTTTCTCACTCTGACATATATACTTATGAAAAGTGGATTGATGACAAGTGTTTAGTAATGTAAAATGTTTATGAAAGTTAATGATGATCATATGATATGCTATGCCGTGTTATTACCATGTTATTACCATGTTAAAACTGTTAATTTTCACCTGACATCTGATACATGACTGTATATTGTGATATTGACATTGTTTATATTATTTCTGTATATGATCACACTGCAAGTTCCCTGTTAGGATAAAAATCATTATGGGCTGAAATGATAGGCCTGAGTTATTTTATTTATTTATTTAAACTTGGGATTGCGGGTTTGAAATGATAGAACCCAGATTTTTACCTTTTAAACTGCGGATTGAAATGATACATATCCGTATCACTTGACCTAGGTTAGAAAACTATATACTGACCCGTGGTTATTCTATAAAGTGCTTTGAATATTTTAAGTATTTTAAAAATATATAATTATGAAATTTGATTTAAATAGATTTTGAAAGGTTTTAAAATAAATAAATTATGATTTTTCTATGTGTTAAAAATGTAATTTATGAATGGATTAACTGGATTTTTGAAATATAACTTATGTTTGAAATTTGGAATTTTGACTAAAAATGATATTTAAGTTACATGAATAAAATGGACTTTAATTTTATTTGGAAAATGGTAAATATGATAAATTGATTTATATTTGAATTTAAGTGATTTATTAAAGAATTATTGATTTTCTATAAATTTAAGTGGTTGAATAAATGACTGTTGAAAATGAAATTTTAAAATATAACTTGACTTGAAAATGTGAAATTTGAGTTTTAACTAAAGATGTTAAATAAATTAAATAAACTGGAAGTTTAGTTAAATTTGTGAAATGGTAATATAAATCTGAAATATTAAGTTTTAAATAATGAAAGGAACGTATAGGTTGAAACGTATAGGTTTTAATTTATGAAAGAAACGTATAGGTTTTAATTTATGAAAGAAACGTATAGGTTTTAATTAATGAAATAAACGTATAGGTTTTAATTAATGAAAGAACGTATGGTGTTCTAATTAATGATAGGAACATGTAAATTCCTAATTAATGAAAGAAAGGTATAAGTTTTAATTAATGAAAGAAACGTATAAGTTTTTAATTAATGAAAGAAATGTGTAAAGTCCTAATTAATGAGAGAACATGAAAGTTTTAATTAATGCAAGAACATGTAAAGTTTTAATTAAGAAAGAAACATGTAAAGTTTTAAGTAGTGTGGTATTGATTTAATTAATAAATGTTCATCATTGTAATAGGAATATAAAATTTAAAACGTACATTTGACGCGTAGATTTTAATCAATGTAATTGTGTATTTTAAATTGATTAAAATGATAAATGTTACTACTGTAATAATAAAATGTAAGTTGATAACGTACATTTGATAAGCAAGTTTTAATTTATGTGAATGGCATACTTTAAATGATTAAAATAATAAAGTTTCTTTATTGTAATAATAATGTAAGTTAATAAGGTGCTTTTAACTTAACATAAGAATTTCGGTTTAAATTGTATATTACTGTAAGAAAGTTTATTTAACTATAAGGCTATGATAAATTGACATGTTAAAATTTTAAGCTTATCAATACTTTGATTATATACAATGTAAAGTGGAAAGTAGTACATTCCAAAAATGCTATGATTCCTTAAGGTAACATTTCCAAAATGCTATGATAATTTAAAGGAATATTTCAAGTTTAATAAATTTAAAGAAATATTCAATGATTTGAAAATTTGGGTTTTATTTGAGTGATATAATATTGAATTATTTTTGAAATGGAAATGATATAATTGTGATATTGTTTTGAAATGAGTATGATATTTTGGTCTTGAAAGTTTAAATTATTTGAAATAAATATCCATGGGTTATAATAACGATTGGTTGTTAAAGAGACCGAGATCGGATATTGTCTTATAGCCGGACAATACCGAAAACCACTTTAACAACTGTGTACGCGGTGGAGATTCCAGAATGAAGTAGGATGGTGGCGACGTTCTCGAGGTATGTTACGTGGACCCAACTCCCGTGAGTTGGCATATATGACTAAAACAGGAGCTATACCGGGCTACACAAAGGGTCGCACCCTTTCATCGAGCATGCTCCATCGGAAACTATTCTATTACTGTTGTGATTCGATTCGGTGGCGCCATTTTGATTCGGGGGTATTTTTCGAGGTGGGCGGAAGCTGCTGGCTTGCCGTCACCACCGGTCTGGGAGTGCAAACGGTGTATCCACCCTGGCATTTCCTTGCGTACCGTGTCATATCCTTATATCGAGCCCACTACGATTTTGGTTTTAAAGATCCGACCGCGTTAAGGTTCACCATCCCCTTAACGCTATTTTCTATATGATTATACTTTACTAATTAGACACTACCGTATATAGCGTATATTACTATATAGTAAATAGTTTAACGGATCCTTAGAGGATGGGCGGTCCCAAGCATCCTTTAAATTACTGATGCATTTTGTTACTATTCACTTGAGTTGATTTACAGTTTATAAGTATTTATGTCCTGACTCGAGGGTTTTGTGTTTTGCTTTACGCTCGGGTCAGATTGATTGAGTTAGAATTCAAGATTCACCTTCGGCGTTGGAGCTTTCCTTGAAGATCCAGCCATCTATTTTGTTTCAGTATCCAGTGGTTCAGTGATGTATCTGATTTGTACCTGATGTATCATGTTACTCTTCTGTTGTATCTTATTTAACTCTGATGTATCCCATATTTTATATAGTAGCTTCATGAACTACTATCTCTTTTCTTCCGCTGCATTTTTATATACTCTGTGTCTGTGATCTGTGATTTTTATTTACTGTATATTCTGAGGTTTGCCAAAAATTTATTTACAACGCGGTATTTTGAGCAATTCAATTCTAGCATGAGTGTCTACCTATACACTTATAATGGATGCGAATGGTTGAAAATACCTGGTTGTTACAGTTGGTATCAGTGCTTTGGTAGCTCTAGGCAAAACTCAGCATATAGAGTGAATGTATTTACAGAATCACTTTCATTTGAGTTTGAATCTCTTCCCTTTTGACTCGATTCCTTTGAATTTTGGAACGTTCCCTGCGGTTCCAAAGTCCATTCTTATTCCCCGCTATTCATCTTCATTTGATTCTGGAGTATCCCACAACTCCACTTCGAATGATCTTTATAGTGAATTGGCGGTCCCGCCAATCTCAGAAATTTTCTTGTAAGAGGGGTGAAACTCCATTACAACATCATCGATTCCCCAAAGATTTTATATCCTCGGTTTAGATGCTAGTATCTCCTATTATCCCAAACTCTAACTTTTGAGATCAAACGTAGATTTACCCCAGAAAATCCACTTCGATCTTATACTTTAAGTCACGGTTGACCCGATTAAGGTTGCCCGTGATTTATTTTAGCTTATTCACCTCCCTACTCTGTATTTAATCATCTTGTCTTTTGTTTCCAACATATTTTCAAACATTTTGAATTGTATTTGTCAATCTATATTTTTTTATATTGTGTTGTTGGAGTTGTTAATGTTGATTTGGGTTTCCGATGGATTCGTCTGATCAACGCTATCGATAGGATTTCTAAAACACTTTGACAGAACAAACTGACACGATATTGTTTTAAATTTTGTTTTGGTTAATGAAATAAAATTTTGATATATATATTTATGGAACTTAATAAAATGATTCAAATTGATAATTTGAAATGATAATACTTGATTTATCATTTATTGTTCTATAAATGAATTTATAAATAACTGTTTATAAATTTATATGGGAACTTAAATGAATTTAGAAAAAGAAATTTGAGAATTTAATTTCCGATGGTTCCAAACCTTTTGTTTAAAAGTTTAAAGGGATATAATATTTAAAATATTTTCAAATAGAAATTTGTTTCCAAAGAATTTTAAGTTTAAAATTAGTACTTTTCTCTTTGTCGTTGGAAAATAACTTCGGTGATGACTGCAGCATCATCGACGTTCATTTTCGAGTTTCGAAGTGAAGAGACTGTTCTGTAGTCTTGCTACAGCTTTGTTTTGGGAAATTAAATTGATTTGAATTTCTAAAATATGACTTAATTTATAATATATATAGATATATGATTGAAATTTGATTTGACATATTATATATATATTATCACTTATCTCTAAATGGTTTGAAGAAATCGGAAATTTAATTCTTAAATTTTATTTTTAACAATAATTTCAATTACAAAAAGAAAATCAAAAAAATTTGGATAAATGATTAAACTTGAAATAATTGAATTGGAAAGTTTTATTTGTATGACACAATTTCATTCCAATATAACTTACCTTAATTTCAGAAGTTAACAATGTAATTGGGTAATATACAATATAAAAAGATTTTATAAATAAAATTTGAGTGGTTATAATAAATGTTATACACTTAAATTTTAATTATAAAACGATTAACAGAGGTAAATATAATAAAGGGTAATTGAATAACTTGTAACAAAATAATATTAAAAGAACTAAGAATAAAAGAAAGCAGTTATATTAAGTGTAAGTATGTTTAACATAAGTGATAAATATAGTGAAAGGAATAAATTTAGTTTTATTTAGGAATAAAGAAGAATTAAATTTATTAAATACATTGTGAGTGTAATAAATGTTTATTTTTCAAACCCATGGTTTTGAAATTTGTTAATTTATGATGATTGGATAATAAGATAATGAAATTTGAGATAGTTAAGATTTATTTAACTTGTGTAAAGATTTATTCTCTATTTAAGTTGAAATTTCCATGCTTTCAAATCTATTTCCTTATTTTGTTTTCCAAACTATTTTTTTTTATCCTCCTCCTCCTTATCTTGCTATAGATTGGTATAGGAATCTTTCTATAATCTTTGATAGATCTTTGGTAATCATTTTGAATCCACCTTTTTCGTGCTTGTGTTCTTAATTTTGGAGAATCTTGGAAAGATCGGCTCCACCTTGTAAAACTTACCTATAACAATAGCCAGCATGTATAATTTCATTCTCCTTGTCATCTTGTCCTAACCTTATTTCACTCTATCTTTCTCTGTGCTTTCTCATACCTCATTTCTTTTCGGGGACGAAAAGTTTTGAGTGGGGGAGAGTGTAACAACCCTATATTTTGTAATTATTTTATTGTATATTTTAATTATTTTAATGTAAAATTTTGGTTTAAAAAAAAACTTTTATTTTTACTTATTTGAAATGATTAAATTTATTATTTAAATATAATCTTGATTTTTATGAGTTATAATCCCAAACTTGTGTAAGTTGAAATATTTGCCTGAAATGCTGATTTTGGTCAAAATAGTCAAACTGTGACTTTCAACTTAAAATTTTAAAATTTGAAAATTTTAATTTTTTTTATTTTATTATGAAAGTACATAAAATTCTAAGTACACCACTTTTCGTTTCGTTGAAATTGGATGTAAATTGTGAAAGTTATACCCTTTACAATATTGTGCGTATATAGGGTTATTTAACAATGACTATTTTAAATTGTATAAATTACTTCTTCTTGGTTATATTTTATTTTAATATGTGATAATATGTTTTGTTATGTATATTTTGACTTTTAAATATTTTTAAATGATAATAGAATTTTTCCAAAATTTACTGTATTTATTTCCTATTTTTAAAGGCTGTTTTCTAATTTTCTGCCATTTTCTTCATATAAATTATATTTAATAATTTTTTTTTTGTGAATGCACTTTTATTTTTTGTTATTTTATTTGTTATAAATATTTTACAAGTCCATGAAGATTTTCTAAAGTTCATTTGGATTTATTTCTAATTTTAAAGCCTAGTCTACAATTTTAAGCCATTTTCTTATTTTAATTATATATAATTAAAATTTATTTATTTATTTTATGCACTCACTTTTATTTGCTGTGTTTTACTTTATTTTATTAATTTTACATGTATTTAAATTAAAGTAAATTTTTCCAAAGTGTATTGAAGTTATTTCTAATTCTTAAGTCTAGTTTTCATTTTTCTGTGCTATTTTTCTTATTTAATCATATCTAATTAATATTTAATTTTTAATATTTTGTTTATCTGTTATATTTTTGAATTCTAACTGAGATTTTAATTATTTTCAGTTATTTGGATGTATATAAATATATATGAGAAATTTGAAAGGGTTAAGAGCTAAGAAACGGAAAAACGTTTTATCCGTTTCTTTTGCAGTTTCTTCTGTCATTAATACATCAATTCATCTTGGCCATTCCTTTCCCCATCCTTTGCAGTCGACTTCCTCTTGTCATTCACGAATTTTTGAAGCTCCAAAATCCTAAAAATCATGGCCTCCACCTTGAAGAAAAAAAATTAGGTAAATCCCTCTCTTCTTTCTACTTTTCTTATTTTTCTATGCAATTTTGCCTTGTTTCTCTTCTAAGTTTGGATCGGCCTCTTCTCCATAGCCGCAGCCACAAACTCCTACATCTCTTCCATGCCTCCAACACCATCTACTCCACCAACCATGACCATGGCCGAGCCATCTATGGTGGCCAAACCCTTCAAATTGCAACCTACATGCCTAAAAACAATGTTTTTGACCATTGTTGCCTCATTCCCTTCATCTCCACTTGTCGCCTTGCCTATATGATGTTAAACCTGACCTATATGATGTCATACCTGAGCCAAAGCATCATCATATCCAAGCATAAGTGTCCCTTAGGCCAAGCATTGAAGTGGTTGAAGCAAGGTCCAATCTATCTTGTTCATTTCGCTTTGTATTTCAAAATTGTTTCAATGTTATTTTATGCTGAATGTTTATATAGTGTCTGGTTTGTTTTGTTTTGGGTTGTTGATACAAAATAATATCTTGGCTATCTTTCAACTCAAATCAAAAGTCGTGAAATTGTGCTTGTCGTGCCTTTGGAGTCGTTCTTGTATGTTGTTTTGGTCTCTAGCTTTGAAAAAGGTGAGTCTTCCTCACTCTGACATATATACTTATGAAAAGTGGATTGATGACAAGTGTTTAGTAATGTAAAATGTTTATGCAAGTTAATGATGATCATATGATATGCTATGTCGTGTTATTACCATGTTATTACCATGTTAAAACTGTTAATTTTCACCTGACATCTGATACATGACTGTATATTGTGATATTGACATTGTTTATATTATTTCTGTATATGATCACACTGCAAGTTCCCTGTTAGGATAAAAATCATTATGGGCTGAAATGATAGGCCTGAGTTATTTTATTTATTTATTTAAAGTTGGGATTGCGGGTTTGAAATGATAGAACCCGGATTTTTACCTTTTAAACTGCGGATTGAAATGATACATATCCGTATCACTTGACCTAGGTTAGAAAACTATATACAGACCCGTGGTTATTCTATAAAGTGCTTTGAATATTTTAAGTCTTTTAAAAATATAAAATTATGAAATTTGATTTAAATAGATTTTGAAAGGTTTTAAAATAAATAAATTATGATTTTTCTATGTGTTAAAAATGTAATTTATGAATGGATTAACTGGATTTTTGAAATATAACTTATGTTTGAAATTTGGAATTTTGACTAAAAATGATATTTAAGTTACATGAATAAAATGGACTTTAATTTTATTTGGAAAATGGTAAATATGATAAATTGATTTATATTTGAATTTAAGTGATTTATTAAAAAATTATTAATTTTCTATAAATTTAAGTGGTTGAATAAATGACTGTTGAAAATGAAATTTTAAAATATAACTTGACTTGAAAATGTGAAATTTTGAGTTTTAACTAAAGATGTTAAATAAATTAAATAAACTGGAAGTTTAGTTAAATTTGTGAAATGGTAATATAAATCTGAAATGTTAAGTTTTAATTAATGAAAGGAACGTATAGGTTGAAACGTATAGGTTTTAATTTATGAAAGAAACGTATAGGTTTTAATTTATGAAAGAAACGTATAGGTTTTAATTTATGAAAGAAATGTATAGGTTTTAATTTATGAAAGAAACGTATAGGTTTTAATTAATGAAAGAACGTATGGTGTTCTAATTAATGATAGGAACATGTAAATTCCTAATTAATGAAAGAAAGGTATAAGTTTTAATTAATGAAAGAAACGTATAAGTTTTTAATTAATGAAAGAAACGTGTAAAGTCCTAATTAATGAGAGAACATGAAAGTTTTAATTAATGCAAGAACATGTAAAGTTTTAATTAAGAAAGAAACATGTAAAGTTTTAAGTAGTGTGGTATTGATTTAATTAATAAATGTTCATCATTGTAATAGGAATATAAAATTTAAAACGTACATTTGACGCGTAGATTTTAATCAATGTAATGGTGTATTTTAAATTGATTAAAATGATAAATGTTGCTTACTGTAATAATAAAATGTAAGTTGATAACGTACATTTGGTAAGCAAGTTTTAATTTATGTGAATGGCATACTTTAAATGATTAAAATAATAAAGTTTCTTTATTGTAATAATAATGTAAGTTAATAAGGTGCTTTTAACTTAACATAAGAATTTCGGTTTAAATTGTATATTACAGTAAGAAAGTTTATTTAACTATAAGGCTATGATAAATTGACATGTTAAATTTTTAAGCATATCAATACTTTGATTATATACAATGTAAAGTGGAAAGTAGTACATTCCAAAAATGCTATGATTCCTTAAGGTAACATTTCCAAAACGCTATGCTAATTTAAAGGAATATTTCAAGTTTAATAAATTTAAAGAAATATTCAATGATTTGAAAATTTGGGTTTTATTTGAGTGATATAATATTGAATTATTTTTGAAATGGAAATGATACAATTGTGATATTGTTTTGAAATGAGTATGATATTTTGGTCTTGAAAGTATAAATTATTTGAAATAAATATCCATGGGTTATAATAACGATTGGTTGTTAAAGAGACCGGGATCGGATATTGTCTTATAGCCGGACAATACCGAAAACCACTTTAACAACTGTGTATGCGGTGGAGATTCCAGAATGAAGTAGGATGGTGGCGACGTTCTCGAGGTATGTTACGTGGACCCAACTCCCGTGAGTTGGCATATATGACTAAAACAGGAGCTATACCGGGCTACACAAAGGGTTGCACCCTTTCATCGAGCATGCCCCATCGGAAACTATTCTATTACTGTTGTGATTCGATTCGGTGGCGCCACTTTGATTCGGGGGTATTGTTCGAGGTGGGCGGAAGCTGCTGGCTTGCTGTCACCACCGGTCCGGGAGTGCAAACGGTGTATCCACCCTGGCATTTCCTTGCGTGCCGTGTCATATCCTTATATCGATCCCACTACGATTTTGGTTTTAAAGATCCGACCGCGTTAAGGTTCACCATCCCCTTAACGCTATTTTCTATATGATTATACTTTACTGATTAGACACTACCGTATATAGCGTATATTACTACATAGTAAATAGTTTAACGGATCCTTAGAGGATGGGCGGTCCCAAGCATCCTTTAAGTTACTGATGCATTTTGTTACTGTTCACTTGATTTGATTTACAGTTTATAAGTATTTATGTCCTGACTCGAGGGTTTTGTGTTTTGCTTTACGCTCGGGTCAGATTGATTGAGTTAGCATTCAAGATTCACCTTCGGCGTTGGAGCTTTCCTTGAAGATCCAGCCATCTATTTTGTTTCAGTATCTAGTGGTTCAGTGATGTATCTGATTTGTACCTGATGTATCCTGTTACTCTTCTGTTGTATCTTATTTAACTCTGATGTATCTCATATTTTATATAGTAGCTTCATGAACTACTATCTCTTTTCTTCCGCTGCATTTTTATATACTCTGTGTCTGTGATCTGTGATTTATTTACTGTATATTCTGAGGGTTGCCAAAATTTTATTTACAACGCGGTATTTTGAGCAATTCAATTCTGGCATGAGTGTCTACCTATACACTTATAATGGATGCGAATGGTTGAAAATACCTGGTTGTTACATTAACACATTTTATATAAGCGATATAGCCTATACAGCACTGTAAACTCCAACGTAAACTGGTGGGATATTAGGGAGTACTCCATAGGTATAACTCAAAACAAATTCATAGTGGTCGCGTATATAGGGATACAAGTATGACAAGGCATATGTGGCAATACCGAAGGTAGTGAAGCTACCGTTTGCCTGATCCGGACTGGTGAAAACGCATCGCCGCAACGAACGCAACACCGCGAAACAACACTCCCAAAATACAAGGGTGCGCCAATCAATAACCAGTAATGAGTAGTTTACGAAGAAGTGTGTTCGCTCGAGGTGGCTAACCCCATTTGGCCCGACACGGCTCCTGTTTTAGTCATTTCCAATTTGACACAAGTGTCAAGGCTATCCATTACCGTTCTCTTTCTTCAGTCATCACGTACATCATTCTAGCCACTTCATTCTAGATCACACTCCACGTATAGTTATTAAAGTGGTTTTCGATTTAGACAGAGAGTCTGTCCATAACCGATTCTGGTTTCTTTAATAACTTTCGTAATTATTACACGATTGGTCATTTAATAAATTCCAAAAACCAAATCAATTTCAATTCCGATTAGAATTTGTAAACCAACATTCCATTAGTCTTCATAAATCAATTTCCATAATTTACGTTTCAAAACTTTCAAATTACCATTTCAAAATCTTATAATTCAATTTAAATTTTTATCTAAAACAATTCAAATATTGATTTAAGTCCGTATATAAGTTTCTTTCCAAAATCATTTAAATCAATTTAAATTTAACATTCAAATCAATTTAAATTCATTGATCGATTTCATTCAATATTCGTTAAATTACTTTATCATTCAAACAATTTCCATTTAATTTCCAATTCATTAAGTCAATTACTTACGTTCAACTTCATTATATCAAAGCTTACAATTTAATTAAGTTAAATTCGTCAAATCGATTTCTTTAATTTACGAGCCTTACATTTGTTTCAATAAAACGCATTTTTATTTCTTGTTAAAGAAATTCAATTTCATTCATTTATTTAGTTACAAATTTCAAAATTCAATTAATAAAGAAACTAAATTTCACATATTCAAGAAGTTCAAATTTCACTTATTAACTTACTTAAATAATTTTCCAAAACTTAATACATAAAGAAACCCAATTTCATTTATTAACGAAGTTCAAATTCACTTATTCAAAAGTTCAATTTCTCTTATCAAAGAATTCAAATTTTTGTTTAGTTCTCAAATAATTCAATTTTTATTTAATTATTAAATAATTTCAAACTTAATTAAATAATTTAAAACTTAATTATTAAAAAATTTCAAAACTTAATTCAATCCTTCTTAAATTAAACAACGTTCTTCCATTAACTACTATGTTAATATTTTGTTTCCAATTATTAAATATTGACATTTAAATTTCACTAGAATTCAAATTCCAACTTCATTTAAATCCCTTATTATTTTATTCAAATAAAATCTTTATTTTTATTTTTAAATAAAATTATTGACCAATTGGGTTTTATTTAATTCTCTATCCTAGGTCAAGTTCATTTGGGTATTTATCATTTCAACCCGATTCCATTTCAATTCAAAAAAAATCAAAACATAGCAAATGGAACTTGCAGTATGATAACTGTAATGGTGTCAAAGTAAATAAACAAGCAATGACAACAATCAATAACAATCCAATAATTAATTCAAATAATCCCGAAATAATCGTATTAGTTCACATTGTTGTGCAAATTAATATAGTTATTTCTAGAATCTAGACTATCATTTCATGTAGATTAAAGATTATTACATTAATATTTCTATGCAATTCTATACTTGACATCAATTATTCAATTTCATACTTCATCAACTAATACAACATAAATTCAAATAGTTCAAGGGTAATTAACTTTTTTTTCTCTACGTGTCAAATAATTAAACGTTTAAAGTTCATATTATACAAATTTAACTAATCAAATTCAACATATATGTCAATTCAAATTTTTAACTATCCTACGTCAAATTCAATTGCATAATATTTCTCACTTTATACGTTACATTTTAACATACAATATAAACAACAAACACTCAATCAATTATTACCAATAGGATTATCATCATATAATTAACAGATAATGGTGTCAGATGTCACGGGTGAACTGATACAGGTAATAGCATATATTTAACAGTGTAAATAACTAGCAACAGCATATTTCAATTGTCGTTTCAATTGAAATCAAATTTAATAAATAAGAGAACATTAATCGTGAGTGATTGCTCACCTTTCGAGGCTAGAGATATTTGACGATGAAATGAATTTTGAATCCAGGCACGACTTTCAAACAAAGCAAGATTGAACTCGAGTCGACGAACGAAGCTGATAATCGGGATCGATGGAAACAAATCGAATCAGTTTGATATAAACTAAGAATAGATATATTATAAATTTCCCTAAATCCATATTTAATTTTAAAAAAAATATTAAGTAAAATTCAAAGTCACTATTGTAAAACTCAAATATACTATCCAAAATTATACCTAAACATATTCAAACTTATACATATCAATGTTTTTTTTTTATAATTTTCCATGGAATCGATTTTAAATTTAAGATGAATATAAAAATAATATATATATATATATATAATTAAAAGTCATTATTTACATTTAAAACACCAATAATAAAGTATTAACATACAAAGTATAGTTCAAATCACTTAAGAAAATAGAAACAACTTATCTACAACTTATATACTTCAAAATCTGTATATATAATGTATTACAAAACTATCACTTAACTTTAAAACATATAACTTACATAACTTCATATATATTACCGAAATATATAGCTTAAAAATATATACAACTGTGTATTCAAACATTGTATAAAAAAACTGCTTCAACAGGGTATAATACTGTAATAGTAGTTAAACATTCCACAGATGAACATCATATTCGAATATGAAAATGGCCCGAATATAATTGAAGTGCGGAAAAATTAATAAACATAATAATGGAAGTAAAACCAAAAGTAGTTTGATTTGAATTTTGTTTTACTTGAATGTACAGATTTTCTATAGTATAATATAAACTTACATGTACTCTTCTATAAAAAGAAATCAATATTGATTGTAAAAGAATCAATTTTATAAAACAAATATAAGCGTATATAGCCGAAAATATATACATTACAAACAAAACTCCTTCCCTTACAATATGCTCACTGAAACCTCTCATATAAAACACGTACAACTACTAAGTAGACTTATATTATAAATGTTGTAACTTATGTATGCCTTAATGTACCAACCAGTTTCGCATAATGCTTAGCAAGAAAAAAAAATACCCACTCGTATAGCTTGCCTACTATATACCAGATGCATTATCACTTATATAACATGTAAACTGAGGTGCACATATCTTATACAAATCTTGTTTTTAGTTTTTTTCTTTTTATATACGTATATATATAGGCAGATACTTTATTAATGGGACTTTATATGTGAACATGCTTTGTGATATATTTTGTTACGTAACCCATATATCATTTTCAAATGAACATATGTATGCTAGTATATATACTACGCGTATAAATATAATATTATAAACTTTATAAGCAGACAAAATAGTTTACTTTATATATGAATGTACATCATTATATGCACGCACATCAACAGGTTGGAAAATAACAATTATCAACATATATAATCTGATACAATATTAGATCTACACATTTTATATAAGCAACATACACGACACCCCTGTATAATTAATATATAACCCAAGCGCACTTTGCTGCTTCAAATAAGCATATGAAAACTATTGTTATATTTTATATAGATCTATAAACGATGCAACCACTTACAACATATCAACTGAAAGAGGCGAGGCGGTGCTTGGCCAGCTTGGAGAATGAAGGGTGGAATGAAGTGGGAGACGGGTGTAGGACGCACGGACTTGGGTGGAAGATTTTTGCGAGCTGCTTCGTCGATGGCGAGGATGAGCTTGGCAGTGCTGATATGGGTAGGCTGCTAGGGAATGAGCTAGAAGGCTGGTTCACGTGGGCTTGGTGATGGGTTACACGGTGGCGTGGGCGAGAGGATCAGAGTGAGAGCAGGGAAGGAGGAGGTTGACGTTGTGAGGCGGGCGCGTGGGTGCATGGGTAGGAGGAGGAGGCACGGTTCGTGGTCTCTTTGCACAGTTTTTTTTTTGGGAAAATTTTTCAGTGGGAAGATAAAAGAAGAGGAAGAAGGGGTGAGAAAAGGAAGGAAATAAAATGAAGCTGGAATGCATTTCGTACTCGAGGAATTTTGATTTCAACAAATGGCAATTGATTACAGTGAGTAATGATATTCCAAATTCCTAAACGTCATTGCCAATTTTCAAGTCTCCCCTACCAACTTCTAACCCCTAATGAATGCACGGCAACTAAATACATTTTCAAATTTTTGAATGAATACAAATAGTTTTAGTTTGGCTGAATACGGTTTAACCGGTCCGTTCGAAATGGTTAAATTAACGCAACGATTTACATCGGACTTTGATTTGCACAAATGAGTATACCGCTTTAGTCAGCACGATGAGACGCTTCCAACGGTACACAGATAAGTGTGGTACGATTGAATTATAAGAATTCGAATTTTCAACTGGCGGAAAATGCAAGAAAAACACAGAAAAATAAGATCGACGGAGCTAAAGATGTCCGAATTCGGAAAAATGAAAAATGACGACTTGTTCAGAAGATGGTTTAGAATTTTTCTATATAAAAATATTTAGGTTTCGAAAAAGTTTTATTTTCGTCGATTTTTAACTGATTAAATTGAAGTAAATTTACGCACGAAAAAATACTTTCATATTTTCGGACGAAAATTTACCGGTTGCTATATTTAACTGGACGCATTCCAAATATCAAATTTATATTTCAAAATTTTATCGTATAAAACCCCATAAAATTTCAATTAATAACGTTATTAAAACCGGTTAAATCTACGGGTTGTTACATTCATTCAAGCCACATGATGTACATATATTTTTATTAAATCTTCACTCAAATGTTTATTCAATATATTTTCCCGACACCCATATTACTTAAGAATTTCACCATTTCTTCTTAAGTTCAATATAAGTATTTATACGCTTCTTATATTATTTTCACTTCACCACTTTAGTTTATATCTACTTCTATTCAAATTGGTTCTCCCATTTCCATATGAATTTTATTTTCAATTTATACTGATTCATATCATTATTTTAAATTAGTTTCAATTTCCATTTTTAAAATTTCTTATTTTAATTCCAATTTGAAATCATTTTGTCGCTAACGAAAATTTTTCCAAAAATTTTCTAACTCTTAAAATTTTCAATTTTTTTTGGCAGAGTCTTCTTTGTACGGAGGAGCTTTTGCAATTTGACAAGAGATATAAATATATATACATCGACCCACCCGGTCGGAAAACAAAAACAGTTCATATTTCCTATTTTTATTGCGTAGGCGTACCTTTATTTAGCTTTTTAAGCAAGCGGCTTATTACTTAAGCAATTCACGCGATCAAATCCAGCCCAATGGCTTCCCGGTACCTGTACTTACTCAACTAAAACATGTATGTGCTAAATATATGCAATTTACTAGTATTTCACTTATTATAATATATCTAACACATAAATTTCACATATAATGCAATATTATATAATTTCCATAAGCACATACACGGTTCCGACACTTATTACAATTGCTTACAACCAATTCTCAAACCATTCCATTCAGTTTAAGTGATTTACAACTTACTCGCTTATATTTGATTCGTTCTAAGCAAAACAAACTCATATTCATTCCAATTGATTTCAAAATTATCCTATTTCACTTCTAATAACTCATATGATCTTATCTAATCTCGTTTACTTCGAACGACCCATTTTCTTATGAAATTCGACAATATTCATGTGAATAAATAATTGCTTAAGTTTTATAACCAATTTAAATTGATTCCGACTCAATTTATTTTAAATTCCACCCCATTTCTAATTTTATTCACCAACCATACATTTGCATTTCATTCCATGTTCGCCTTCATTTCATTTGTGACCATTTTATTAAGCTTGAACCATTCCATGCTTATATATTAATAACCATTTCCCAAATTAAATTTATCCAAGCTTTTATTTAACGGACTTTTACCCTTACTCGAAGCCAAGCTTCTACTAATTTTAAACTTAAATTAATTTATTTCAAATTATTCAAATTTCATACTTAAGCTCATTTTCATTTTGCAAATAAATTTTCCTTTTCAATTTAACTTGATTTTATTTCAATCAAATCTCATTTCAAACTACAAATTTATTTGATTAGTTCATCTGTTTCGTATAAATTTTAAATTTCCAGATTCAATTCTTTCTTAATTCATTTAATTAATTACAAGGCCATTTTCAATTTATTCCCACTCATCTGGGTTTTATTTGCAACTAAAACCATCCCTACTTTAATCCAATTTCATTTTATTTGGCAACATTTTAAATTATATTTACATCATTAACGAATCAAGTCGAATTTGATTTATAACTTGAGTTTTATTTCCAAACTTCAACTTTAACTCACAAATTCAGCTTCTATTTGACTACATTAGGTTCCATTTACATATTTCATTAATTAATTTATTATCTAACTAGTTCTCCCCTATTTATAATTCAATACTTGATTTTTAATCTCAAAAATCACTTCATTTACTTTTCTTAAGTTCAATTTATTTTATGGTTCAAGTTTGGATTTTTGTTTCATTTTCCAAAACATCAAACAATATTTATTTTGGGTTTTCTATTCCACTTTTCAATTTTATAAGTCACAACTTATTATTTACACATTTCCATACATTTGTTCCAATCCAATTCTTATCCAATTTATTTCTTATCCAACTTATTTCCATTTATTTAAGTAAGGATCTAATCCCATTCAATATTACCTATAACTCAACTGAATTTTTATTCCAATTCAATTCTATATTAACTCAGATTTATTTAATTCAACTCGATTCAATTTTCTTCCTCAATCCATGTTAATTTCATTTTTAACTTTTCACTTTAGATTTTAATTCCAACATTCAATGCTCATATTTTCCTCCCTTATTTAAAAATCATCTCAACTTTTCAAGTTTATAACTTACCTCATCAGGATCTTCAATTCAAATAAGGATTCGGGATTTCAAACACCCGGCTTTTGGTTCAAATTATTTTAAAACCACCATTATCCCAGAATCACACTTCTCAAAATTTTAAACCAATCCTTGTTTTTATCCCCAACAAATTTCCTTTGAAATTTCAAAAACAAAACTAGTTCTTCTGAACAAATCAACTTGGCAGCAATCCGTCACTTAGAAACTCGAAAATGAACATCGATGATGTTGCAGTCATCACCGAAGTTATTTTCCAGCGACCGAAGTGAGTTCAATGCTATATCCCTTCCAAAATTTATTTGAAGAAATTTCCTTTCAGAAATACTTTTAAAACAATAATGCTATTATTTAACTTCAAAACACTTCCAAAATCTCCGGGGTTTTAAATTTACATATTTGATTTAAATCAAATTTCAACTATAATCCATTTGTATAATTTATGCTCATACCAATTCCCATCTGATTATACAAGTCATTCCAATTTTTATAATCTTATTGGTTTAAAATATTATCATCCAAACATCCAAGTTATATAATAATTTAAGGAAATATTTCTTTTATATCAAAATATAATTTTGGGCAAAATTATTTCATTCACTCACCTTTAAAACAATATTGTGTCAATTTATCCTGTCAGGTGTTTATAAACTCTTCTCGAATAGCGGCCAACTTACCCAATCAGAATTCATATTCCACTCAACCAATAAGTCAACACAATATTAAAACAATTTATATTCACTAACAAATACGCGCTCATACCTATTAATACGCTCAAACTCATTCTAGAGTACTATGGACTCTATTTTCAATGAGTAATCCCCACCAGAGCCAAGGTTATCACCAACTTAAGCTCTGATACCAACTGTAATGACCCGCAAATCCGTACCCCTTGAGTCAACACCATTTTACATCGATCAACTCAAGATGAACAAAAATATGAACCATTTGGGTTAAGGAAGAAGAGGTAGAAGAAGAAAATAGAAAACAACATCAGAATCTACCCATCGCAGCGGAATAAAATATAATAAATGATGAATGGTCTTTACACAAAAACAAATATATCTGTTTAAACATTACGTCATCAGAGTACAGCATCAGAGTTCGACAACATCAATAACATACAACTGGACAGTCATATAAACTTGTCCTCAAACTGGACGCACAACGGAATAATAATCAAGTACGGAAGTACGTATCGCCAACCATCTCGTCTCCTGCTCCACAACATTTTTTCCTGTATTGTATAATACTCGATCTGACCCAAGCATTATAGTTGAATAACACCCGAGTCAGTCTGGAATACCAGCGTGAGAAAACCACGCTCAATTTGATTATTAAAGTTTCAAAATCCTTTGAAAACAAAAGCATCTCGTAAGACCACGCCACAAATAAACATGTCAGGTTTTTACCTTACGATAGCTAAAACAGTTTTTATTAAAATCCTCAGCTATTATAATAGGGTCTATCTACAAATACTTAATAAAATAGCCGAAATTGTTACATCTATTAAATTCCAGCTACTAGCCACAAAGTGGGTAATACAAACAAAAACCGTAAAAGGCATGTAGGGAGAATGGATTTCCAACTAATGACAAGGCACTTGGGTACCACCTGTCGCAGTACGTGGCCTAGATCACCGTACCGAGGATTACTCCCAATCCCCTGCAACACAGGACTGGGACTACCCTTTACTGGATAATCCCGAGCAAGATCACCGCACGGTTGGGATCAGCAACCGCACCACTAAACCGAATAAAAAGGGACATCTAGACAGGGATGACCTCACCCTAATGGGCGCTGCCCACCTAGCCTTGCTGCATAACCCCTGATTTTCAGTCATTCCTAGTAGATGAAGCTTGAGGCTAAGCGTTACCTTTTAGAACGTTTCGCTTAGAATGCCCATCGTCCACCTGACGATGTTCTGAAAGCATTCATCCATACAAGTCGGTCTCGGGTTCGAACGGAACTAAAGGCACTACTCCTACTACATCCATTTTGGAATCATCCTCGGGATTAGCAGCGACTAGCCCTTGCACTTCACTACCCCATCTTCGATTCCAAACTGGTCTTCCTCACGAAAACATTCAAACAAGATCGAAATGGTTTTCGAGAAATAAATCCCGATCCCGGTCTCTTTGAAACGTTCAACGCATTGGCCAATATTGATAGCCGGTTATTTAACTATCAATTAACATTCACAAACAACCGTCAACAATAAATAATTTCACCAAATTATCTATTAATCTCAAAATATCTTCGCAAGATATATTTCTTCTTTCAAACCCTTTTGAAAACAGTTTCCAAACCATCTTCCTTTTACAGAATAAATTTCCCAAATATTTTCTATTTCCACTGAAATCATCATGTATATAACACTTTAGATTTTAAAATAATTTAAAGCGCTTCATTATAAAATATCCTTTAAGACCTTTAAGTTAAAACTACTTAAATACTTATTCAAAAATATATACTTTAAGAATATTTAAAATAAAGCTACTTTATAAAATATAAAACTAGATTTCTCCTTTAAAACAAAATACCAAGTCACCTTTAAATAATTACTACGATAATAGATTTGAAAAAATTACTTAATATAGGATTTAAACATTTAAATAATAAAATTTCTAAAACATATTTTTATAAAACAACATTAAAGCCTTTAACTTATATTTAAAAAAAAATCACTTTGAAAACTTACTTGGCTATCCAGGGAAATATACTTCTCTTCACATCCTTTAAAAATAAATCACTATTTATTTTTAAACAAATTTTCTCATTCCCTTAATAAATCCCCCCCATGAATTTACTCTTTCAAATATCCACTGATATATTACTTCACTTTTATAAACCCAGTTTATAAATTCCAAAGTCCCACTTCTCTTTTAAAGTTCCAACTTCAACCCCTTAAATCAATTTTCAAATTGATTTCCAATTTACTTCACTTTTAAATAAATTTCCTTCCTTACTCATTTATTTCAAAACCCGTTGACTTCATATTTTTATTTCTGCATTATGACTTAAAATCTTTTTAACTGAATATACCATTTCATATTTCCAAATTCCTTCTTTACCCTTTTAAATAAATTCAAACCTTAAATTTTAAAATAAATTCTTTATTTCTTGATATAACATCACTTGAGTATAGAATTCATTATTTCTCTAATTATTCAAAATCCCTTTTCATAACCTGGAATTTATTAGAATTTAAAAACCACTTTTATTTCTTTCCAATTCATTCTTATTTTTATTCAAATTCTCTATAATTATTTTACTTAAAAATCTACTCTTTTATCTTCTTTACAAAAATCCAATTCTATATATTTTGATAACTCAGTGTACCGAAATATATTCAAGCAAACCATAGCATTTAATAATCCAATTATCAATAATATTCGTCACAGAATATCGAATATTCGTAACAGAGAATATTAAACAATCTAAATAATTTTGAGGAATCTAGTTGGATCCCTCTGACCTATTTTCCCTGCATCCACAGACGTTAGCACAATATAAAATACCAATTCCACTTCGAGGTGGAATATCGCGGTATATGGGTTTTAAATATAATATCATCTGCTATTATGCGGCGCATAGGGTCTCATTCCCTATATAATACGGGAAATCAATCACTCCAATATATACTATATACTACTATATATAATATAGCACATCAAATCAGTTCGAGCATTTGACCAATTCTTAAAATTTAACCATTTTAAATTTAAATAGCAACCAGATGAGAGAGATTAACTCACCTTTGTTTTTAATTTGCAGTCAGAACCAACCAGCTTGTTTTCTTCATGATTCAGACCTTACTGCTCTTACCTCGCTGACGAACTCACCTCTGTGCCTACAACCCCACGCCGCAAGCTTCAAACTCGTTCGCGATTTCATCATGAATTCCTCTTGCCTGACACCTTGTTGTCATGCCATCTGCTGCCTCGAGCCCTTCCGCGCCCATGCCTGAGCCTTCACATCGTCGCCCAACCTCCATCGTCAAACCCTCCAAGCACGCAATCTTCCCCTCATGTCAGAGCACTTCATGCCAGCAGACCCTCCCTCACTTCCTCGCGCGGTAGCGATTCAAATCCCGATCCGATGTCTCTTTTTTTTGATTCTGGATTCGATCCGCCGTTACCCTTTTTATACGAACGAATACGTATATTTCGATTTGGGGGAGGAAGGGAAGCGCCATTGTTCGCGAATATCTCTGCTTTCAATTTTTTATGAGCAAGATTTTGTTTTGAAACTACTTCAATCCGTGATTTTTATACGAGAAGGCAGCGCCAATTTTTCTTCCTTTTTTTCATTCGGTCTGTTGAATTGGACAAGAAGAATGCGATTTTGTCTGGAGAAGAGGGGAGATCCACGCGATTATAATATGTAGGAAGCCGGCTTTGATTGATTTTAGCTTCTGAAGGAAGAAAAGGAGTATGTGATTAAGTAGAGAGGAGTAGGTCGGCTTGCTTAGGAATAGAATGGCTGAGATGAAAGAATGGTGGCTGATTCGATTAGCAGAAAAGGGAAAGACATTAGATTCCCTATCGATTAGGAGGAGGAAAGGAAAGGATTCACGGCTATAAATTTTGAAGGCAACGGGTCTCTTTCTATTGCTCGATTTTTGATTTCGAGAACCCTTTTTTTTCCTGACTCTCGATTTTTTTTAAAGAATGAAAAGGATAAGGCATGAACGGGATATAAAGTTAGGGAAGCGTGTTGGAGAAGGTTTCTGTTTATTTTATTTTGCTTTTATATATATATATATATATATATATATATATATTTCAAAATATCTCAAAATATATACTGTAAAAATTTGAACTCCTATTTAGATGTGCCGGTAGGCGTTTCTAATGTTATACCTCTATTCCGAACGCAATGGAAAAGGTTTCGAGTCCTAATTCGATCGTATGGAGAAGATAGCTTTCTTGAGCCCAATTATTATATTTAATTCAATATAAATTTCAGCGCGTTTATATATCGTACGCTCACACAACAACTCCAATCACTACAAAAATTGAAATCCAATAATAATACACTATTACGGATCCAATGGAACTGGTTTCGTCGAATTCCGAGACTATGCCTCGGAAGGCTAGTTTTAACTATCAATTTAAACGATATATATTCAAAACTGAACAAAACACTTCCAAATTCAATTTTAACACCTTTACTATTTTCAGTATTATCAACATAGATTTTACAAGTCTTTAAATTATTTTTAACAGGCTTAAAAGAAAAGATTCAATAATTTACCCAATTTCAGTTTATTAAATCCAATAACTTAATTGCTAAATAATAGTAATATTTGAATTCAAGTTGAAAATTAAATTTTAAATATTTAAAATCAATTAAATATTTTGATTTAAATTGTCCAAAATTCTGGGTCGTCACAGGCCATGTTAGCACCATAGGCCGAGCATATGTGCACCAAAACCTTCCATTCCTTGACCCAAACCCTTCCACTTGCTTGCCTTCACCTTCCACTTGTTTTGCCTTGCCATCTTCTTCTATGGCCGAGCCTAACATGCATGTAAACCACCATGGCCATGAGTTTTAGGTAGCATCAAGCCCTTGGTCGAGCCTAGGTGTGGTGTGGTCAAGCCCACTTGACCATGGCCAGGCCCACTTGATGTTTAAAGCAAGGTGGTGCCATTTCAATTCTTAACTTTTTCATTGTTTAAAATTTCTATTATATAGTTTGTGTTGAATATATATTTTTATATTGCTTTGTTTAATTTTTGTATACAAGAGCAATATCTTGGCTCTCCATCCATTCAAAGCTAATCGTGTTTGTCGTGCCTTTGGAATCGTTCTTGTGTGTCGTAGTGGTCTCTAACTTTGGAAAAGGTGAGTCCTTCTCACTCTGACATTATTACTTATGAAATGGTAAATGGATGACAAGTGATTAGTGATTAAAATGTTTATGCAAGTTAATAATGATTATATGATATGTTTTTTCATGTTATTACCATGTTAACTTTGTTAATTATCACATGACATATGATATATGACAGTATATTGTGACATTGACATGTTAGTATAATTATTTATATTGTTTATGCATATGTTCACACTGCAAGTTCCCTGTTAGAATAGAATCACTATGGGTTGAAATGATACATACCTGAATGGACATTAGAATAGGAAAAAATCGTTATGAGCTGAAATGATAGGCTCAAGTGATTTTTATTGTATTTTACTTGACTTGGGATTGCGGGTTTGAAATGATAGAACCGGGTTTTCTTTTTAAATTGCGGATTGAAATGATACATATCCATATCATTTGACCTAGGTCAGAAAATTTTATGCATACCTCATGATATATTTTTAAATGATTTTTCTTATGATATGTATTTTTAAAGTATGAAATTTTGATTTAAAAATATATATTTTATGGTTTTGAGAAAGTTAAATATTTGAATTGAATTTAAGTATGTAAATTTGAAGTAAATGTGATTTTTGACTTTAAATTATACTTATAAAAAATGTAAGTAAATAATGGAAATTAAATTTAAAATTTTGGAAAGATATTTGAAGTAAAATTTTAAGTTTTGTTAAATTAATAAGTTAAGAAAACAGTGAATGTTTGACTTAACAAATGAATTGAGTTTTAAATTGGATATTTGATTTTAAAATTTTATTGTGATAAATCATATGTTAAAATGATTTAAATGTGAAATTTTAAAGCCTAAAAAATATGATTTATAAGTTTAAAATAACAAAATTGAAGTTTTATTGTTTATGAAAAGTTATAATAAAATCTGGAATTTTATTGATAGCATTTCCAAAAATGCTGTGGTTTTACGATGGCATTTGTTAAGTGCTATCATTTCTGAAATTTAACTAAGTTTTGAAATAACTAAATATCTATTACGGCATTTACAAATGTTGTTGTTTCTGAACTGAACTATTTTGGAACTTAAATATCTACCATAACACTTTGTAAATGCTGTCATTGCTGAAATTTGACAATGTTTTGAAATGTTATAGATTTTAACACTGTTTGAGTTATTTTTTAAAGTGTTAAATGATTTAACTTTTGGAATTGACTAGTTGTGAAATTTAAGGAGTTTTGAATATATTTTAATATTTAAATTTGAATTTTTAAGGAATTTAAATTGAATTTGAATTTAAATAAGGTTTACTTGGTTATGTGTTAAATGGAATGGAATGAAATGTAATGAGATAAATGAATTTTTGAATGGAATTTTGAAATGTGTTTGAAATGATATTTGAAATAATAAATGAATGACATATTTGATTTTAAAATGATATTTAAATTGAATATTTGAATTAAAGAATGATAACAAATTTATAATGGATTTGAAAAGGAAATGATTGGAATTGTTTTGAATGACATGATCTTTATTTTGATAAAATATGTGAATTTGGAATGATATTCGATTTTTATTTATTCGATTTATTCGACAAATGAATATTTGAAGTTTATATTAGTATGAAAGGATATTTGGAGTACTTGTAATTTGAGTTTATTTAAATGATATTGGATTTATGAAATGAACATCGCAAAACTAAGTAATAATGAAGTTAAATTAAGAGATATATGAAATTATAAAATTTAGTTATGAAATGTTGGATATTAAAGCTCTGAAATATATTAAAAATTGAATAGTTTATTTTATGGATCAAATTCTATATTTGAAATTGAGAAGATTTGAAATGGTTTGTTACGAAACTGAATTGAAACTAATGGTTTGAATTGAATTAAAGTGGAAATTTGAAAATTTGGGTTTAATTGAATAAATTTGTAAAATGTAAAGAATTAAAGGAAGGTACCAAGATTTCAAATGTATGATTTCGAAATGTTATGATTTTCAAAGTGTAATGATTTCAAGTATTTTGGTTTCGAACGAGTTATAACTTTGAAAGTATTATGATTTTTGAAAGGTGAATACGTGTTTGAAGTGGAAATGATAAATTATTTTGATTTGAATATAGTTTTGAAATAAAAATGGTTTTGGTTTCAAAGTATAAACTATTTTGATTTGAATATAGTTTTGAAATAAAAATGGTTTTGGTTTCGAAGTATAAACTATTTTGATTTGAATAAAGTTTTGAAATAAAAATGGTTTTGGCTTCGAAGTATAAACTATTTTGAAAGAAATATAGTTTTGAAATGAAATGATTTGATTTTGAAGTATGAACTATTTTGAAATGACCACGGCGTTATAATAACGATTGGTTGTTAAAGAGAACGGGATCGGAAGTTGACATACTCTCTACCAACTCCGAAAACCATTTTAGCAACTGTGTACGCGGTGGAGTTTCCAGAATGAAGTAGGATGGTGGCGACGATCCTACTGAGATATGAACGTGGACCCGACTCCCGTGAGTTGGCATACGGTGGCTAAAACAGGAGCGACCTCGGGCCAAGTGAGGTCATTCCTCCTATCGGTCACATTTCTTCGATACTATACACTTACATTTGATTGATTTGATGGTCATCCTCCGATTTTGATTGGGAGTGTGTTTCAAGGTGAGCGTAGTGGCTGCTACGTTACCACCAGCCCGTGTGCGTAATTGGTATATCTACCCTACCATTGCCTTGTGTGTCGTGTCACCTACCATTGCGAGCTTTACTACGAGTTTGATTTGTATCGTGCCTATGGAGTATCTTCTCATAGTCTCTCGATCAGGAGATATGCATGTACTGTATAGACTATTGGCACTATTACGTGTTAAGGGGAATATTGGGTCACTCCTTGACGCTATTTTAAAGTATGTTTATTTTACTATTGGACATTATTATAATAGCGAATATTATTACATAGTAAATAATTTAACTGATCCTTAGAGGATGGGCGGTCCTAAGCATCCTTTAAGTTACTTGCATTTTTGTTACTGTTCACTTGAGTTGATTTACAGTTCATATGTATGTATGTCCTGAGTCGAGTGTTTTATGTTTTACTTTACGCTCGGGTTAGACCGAGTGATTCAGCATTCAATACTCACCTTTGGAGTTGGAGCTTTGCTTGAAGATCCAGCCATCTATTTTGCTTTCAGTATCCAGTGATTCCAGTAATGTATTCTGATTTGTACCCGATGTATCTTGTTACTCTTTTGTTGTATCTTGTTTAACTCTGATGTATCTTATATATATATATATATATATATATATATATATATAGTAGCTTCATGAACTACTATCTCTTTTACTTCCGCTACATTATTAGATACTCTATGTCTATGATCTGTGATTTATTAATTTACTGTATATTCTGAGATTTGCCAAATTTTATTTACAACATGGTATTTTGTGCAATTCAAGTCCGACATGTGAGGATGCGAATGGTTGAAAATATCAGGTCGTTACAGTTAAACTTTGTCACTTGTATTTTGATTATTCTAGAAGCTAAAAGACTTGCAGTCTTATATTAATATATGGCTAAGAAAAATTTATTATGGTGAATTTGCTAAATATTAAGGCATACATCAAAGTCGCTAAAAAAACCGAGGATGTGTAACTTTAGAAATATAGTTAGCTGCCAATGAAGCGGTATACAAAAATGAAGCTTCATTTTCAAATACTTTTAATACAAGCAGTGCGTTTCTTTATCCTAAACCTGGATTACCTGCAATCAGACGTAGTAGAAGAGGCATTGGACATTAGAATGCAATTTGATTCACCACCTTACGTATTTAGGCACATTGATGTTTGCGATAGAAATAATTTATGTATCTCGGATGGTTGGCTGGTACATAATCCATTTCTGATAAGAACTGAAAGAGAAATACATGGAGAATTAGAGGGCGATAAAATTTACAGATGAATATATACAAAACAAAATGATGAAATAAATGAAAAGTGAATAAATTGATCTTGAATCAATTTGAAATAAATATAGGTGTAATATGTGTCGATATGAATTGAATGCTAATAATTTGTTTGTGAACCTTTCGAATTTAATGGAATGGCATATGAAACAAACCGAAAGTAACTAAATTAATGATGGAACCTTGTGATTGCGTATAAATACCTGATATGCCATGTTTTGCATTTCGAAACTATGTGTTTAAAGCAGTAAAATGCATGTAATGTTATAAGATTTCATAAATTATGAAACCAATGTGTTAAATTGAGTGAATACAGGTATAAGAAGACCATTTGGCTAGATTTTGGCCGCACAAGCTACATTTAAAACAAGCCGCTCATAAAAAACGCTAAAATAAGGTACGTTTTCAGATTAAATACCGCAAATAATATAAATATTGATATATATTTTGATTTCAGACCATGTGGGTCGATGTATATATTTTTATCTATCTTGTCATATTGTAAAAGGCTCTTCATACAAAGGAGACTCTACAAAAAAATTCGGAAATTTAGGGTGTTAGAAAATTTTTGAAAATTTTTGGAAAATTTTTGTTAATGATAATTTTATTTCGAACTGCAATTGGAATAATGGATTTTGAAATTAGAATTGAGAACTAATTGTTTTGGTTAGAACTAAAAAATTAGGAATGTAAAATATCGAGGTATAACCATGTGGGTTTTGTTAAGTTAATGGTTTTGGAGCATTTTTCTGCCTTGGCAATTTCGGGGACGAAATTCTTTTAAGGGGAGAGGATGTAACGACCATTTTTCATCGTTTGATTTTGAATATTTAAGTGGTTTTAAATATGGATTTGGAATATAATTTGATTTTTGAATATGAAGATGTTGGTTGAAAATTTTAAAATGAATTTAAATTCCAAATATAGCGATTTATTGAATAAATTTAATTGTTGAATTTATAATTGAAAATCGTAAAATAATTGGAAATTGGAGTTGTTTATGAATCGAAAAGATTTCTAATGTGTATATAAATTCCTTTTGAATAAGAATCGAGTAAATAAGTTTTTAAAACCCAAATTTCGAGTGAGTTCGACAATTTTAGAAATCTTCGATTTAATTGACGATTAAAAATAGCGATCCAGGGCACAATCTTGGAATTCGATGAAACTAGTTCTACTAGATCCATAATAGTTTATTATTATCGGATTTCAAATTTCATAGCGTTTGGAGTTATCATTTTATCGTACGGGATACAAATGCGTTGAATTTATTATCGAAAATTCAATATAATAATTGGGTCCAAAAAGCTATCTTCTCCATGCTATTGAATTAGGACTCGAAACCTTTCCATTACAATCAGAATTGGGGTATAACTTTATAAATGCCTAGCGGCATGCCTCGGTATCGATTCGAGATAAATATCTGGATATTTTGAAATTTAATAGTATATATTCACATCGATTATCATTTCAGCCCATCAAAACTTACCTTCAACCGACATAACCTTTCACCTCTACGTCACCTAAATTCATACGTAACTGCCCTTTCATCTTTTAAAAATCATATTCTATTCTCCTTCGTTCAAAATGGAATCAGAGGAAAAAAATGGATCGAATTAAAATCGCGCCTACACATCATTCTTTAAATCACGATACCTTATCCTCTTCAAATCGTGTTTGTCTTCCTCCTTCTCATTTTTTAATCGAGCACTAGAAAAGAAAACCAAATTCAAATCAGTTCGAGTCCACGATATAAAAAAGGGAAGAGCATGGTCACGATTCGACAGTGGAGGAATGACGCGGCAGGGAGGGACGGAGCTACGACGTTCGCGACTTGTTCGACCTTGAGTATTGGGGTCATGACTATCAAGGATACGCGTGAGGAGAGGAGCGAGCATCGCGATGAATAAGTAAGAGAGTGGAGAGTTGCACGCAGATAGTAAGGGAGCCGACATTGAAAATGAAGTCGCAATTTAAGGTGGGGCTTCGGTCGCGCAAGGTGAGTCCATGGCATGTTGACAGTTTGGCTGCAATGATTTGTGCGCTAGGCGAGGGCTAGGGAGAATTTGGCGTTTGACGTCTCAAGCCTTGGGTTTTATGTAGGCCGAGACTTGGCTCGAATTGGTGATAGAAGCAAAGTCGCGTATGCAGGCGCGTATGGTTTGCAGGCGGCGTCAGTCGAGCTTGGCGGCGTTTGGGCGACCATGCGAGCAAAGAAAGATGCATGTGATTGGGCGGTCTCTAGTGGGGAAGTGGCGGGGGAAAATGGCGGCGACAACAGTGGAGGTGACTTCGACGTAGGAAGAAGGAGCAGTAAACGTCGCGATGGTTTTGTGCCTGCCTGGAAGGGTAATTGGTAGGAAGGTAATTTTATTTAAAAACAATTTTAAATTTAAGTAAATATCAATTTATTCATTTCGACGTTCACTAATCCATATAAATTCATATGAGGTCCACAAATCATGAAGTCGATCACGTTAAATTCGTAGCTTCAAAAAATTCACATTCTTAAAGTTGTTTGGGATTTTTCGGAGTAGGTAGAAATTTTAAGTTTAAATCGGACGTTGTTCGATTTAATTTAAAATTGGAACGGATTGAAAATCAAAATCAAGGTGAGTAAAATCTCACTTATTTGGATGGCTAGTATAATTTAAAAACGTTGAATTTAAGTTACTGGTTGTTTGGAAGAATCTATAAATTATTATCAATTTGGATGTTATGTGTATATATACATATATAGTAGTATATATATTAATAGTTGGAAAAAAACCCTAAATCATGGCGACATCAGAGAACCCAAAACCTTAGGCGAACTGGAGGAAGATGATGGAGGCGGATAGAAGAGGGTTAAACGCAAGGGGAAAATGACTTTTGCCGAAGTTCTAAAACAGACAACTCAAGAATTCCAGCGGCAGGGAAAAAACCCTAAATCATGGGTAGAGGCGGTTGATAATAATTTCGAGATACAAGGTATAATTGATTATTATGAACCGATCAAAGAAGGGACTGAGCTATGTTAATTGATCGACGAAAAGTACTAGGACGAATCTAATCAGATGTGCAAGAATTTGTTATATGCATACATGGCAGGTAAATAACCTTTCCGCGTACACTTTAATGCTTACATTAGGAGGGTATGGAAACCTATAGGCTCTTGGGATGTCTTTACTAGAGAAAATGGGTTTTATCTCATTAAATTTGAAAAAGAGGAGGACTATGAGCGTATTCTGAAAGGAGGTCCGTGGTTTATGGATAGTAAACTAGTCATCATTAAAAAATGGGAAGCAAATTTTAATTTTGAAAGGACAATGCTAACTACGTTTCCAGATTGGATTAAATTCAACAGTCTTAATCTACCATTGTGGAATATGAGATGCATCGGTAAGCTGGCAAGCATAATTAGCAAACCTCTTGATATAGATGAATGTACTAGGTAGGTTAAAAGAACCAAATATGCAAGAGTATTGGCGGAAATTAAGGCAGATTCCGAACAGCCACAAAATGTTAAAGCAATAAATAAGAGAGGTAATGTTTATTTGCAGGAAGTTGAATATGAGTTCATATCTTTGAGATGTGCTGAATGCAAATGCTTTCGCCACGCAATCACACAAGAATGTAATGAGCAAACCCAAACAAGTTTGGGTACAAAAAACCAAAAGTACTACAGATACTATTTCCATAGATAATACGGAAGTTGAAGCCACGGTGTTAATCACTACTAACAATTATGGACAAACACCACAAAATGATGTTACAGCAACAAAAAGTTATACACAAAATGCTGTAACTAAGGATCCAGTCCCAAAATATATACATCCTGAAGCCAGTGCTATCAAGGACTATGTAGAAGTGATGGAAGAAGCTCATCAATCTCCAAAGTCACAGGTGGATCATTCAGGTTTGGAGGATCATAGGCAGCAACCACAAAATCAGAGTATGGAGGAATCAAGTAATGCTGAGGATATTCCTAATACAATTAACGATATACAAAAATTATACATTCAACTGAATCATCGTAGGAAGAAGAAACAAAAATAACCTGATAAAATATATTGAAATTAATGATAAATACGAGGAAATGTTTTCTGGGAAGGGAAAAAATCAGCTAATAAAAAAGCTAAGGTAGTATCAGCTCCGGTTACAAGGAGCAGAGCTACTAAATGACAATGGCTATTCTATGCTGGAATGTAAGAGTCTAAATGGTGATGTTAGAAAATTAGACCTCTATAATCTTCATAATAGATATAAACCTACAATTTTAGCTATATTAGAAAATAAACTCATAGAAGATAGCGTGAAAGAATTCAAAAATCAAATGGGAGAGAATTGGAATGTCATACATAATAGCACTAATAATATTAATGGCAGTATCAAGGTACTATGGGATTCCAATGTATGGACATGCAATTTGATGAATATAGATGAACATAAAGTTACCATTAATATGAAAAATATAGGAGGAATGGACATTACTACAACAATGTTTATGCAGGTAATTTGGCCTCAAATAGGTAAAGCTTATGGAAACAATTAATCGATAACTCAAAAGTCATAGTTAAACCTTGGCTAGTGTTTGGAGATTTTAATGCAGTACTGAAAATGAATGAAAAGAAAAATGGTCTTACCCTTAAGGTATGCCAGGTAACTGAATTTAATAACTGTGTATTGGCAGCAGGGCTTGTAGAAGTGCTCCACACAGGCCTGAAATTTACATGGAAAAGCGGTGAGTAAAAAAGAATTTAATTAAGACTAGATAGAGTTTTATGCAATGCAGAATTATTGAACAGTATGCCAAATATAAAAGTTACAGTGTTACCATGCTCTAATAGCGATCATTGTCCTCTTTACATTCAATTTAATAATGAAAAATAGTTACAGAAAGGCAAATTGTTCAGATATGCAAACCACTGGCAACTAATTGAGGGATACAAATAAGTAGTTGATTTTAATAAAATCCAAATTCCAAAGAGGAATCGTATGTACCAATATATGATGATAGCAAAACAAATGAAAAATAGACTGAAGGAATGGAATAAAATAAAGCCTAAATCGCATGATACTATAAAGGACTTGCCAGAAAAGTTGGAGAAAATACAATATCAATTAGAAGAAGAGCCTCAAAACGAAGAGCTGAATGTAGAATACTTCCCCAATCAACAACAACTAAAGCAATTATTGGGTATTCAAGCCGTTGACATTACGAAAAGGGAGTTGAAAAGCGCCACTTTCTCTATCAACGACGAGTCCAGTCCTGGTCTCGACGGTATGAGTGCACTCTTCTTCAAAATGCACTGGAAATACCTAAAAGAAAGCATGCTCAAAAGCTACAAGGAGGCTTTAAACACAGGTGAATTTATTCAGGAAATAAATCATACATTCATCACATTGATTCCCAAAGTAAAAAAAGCCAGAAAGAATTGAAGAATACAGACCCATTGCATGTTTTAATGTTACCTATAAAATTCTTAGCAAGATCATTTGCATGAGGCTCAACAAAGTATTACCACAGCTCATATCACAAAGTCAAAGTGCTTTCATTAAGGGAAGATTCATATCTGAAAACACACTAATGGTACACGAACTAGTTAGGGAATTTAATAAAAAAGGGCAGATATGGTGTGTTTGAAAACAAATCTCCACAAGGCATAAGATAAAGTTAATAGACAATTCATTCTACACATGCTGCATGAAATGAGAGTTCTGGCTAAGCTACTTAAACTCATAATGCATTGCATATGCACAACTACATTCTTAGTGATCATAAATGGGGTTCCTAAAGGATATGTTAAAACTGATAGAGGGATTAGATAAGGAGATACTCTATCCTCATATCTTATTGCTGTAGCAATGGAATGGTTCTCTCTTCGAATGGAATTAGCTAGCTACCAATCTTTAATCAAACCCATATATAAGATAAATCCAAAAGTCAACCACCTCATTTATGTAGATGACTTACTAGTTGTGTTTAAATCTAATACCATGGGTATAAAAACAATAAAGGAAATATTTAAACAACGTGAATCTCTATCAGGACTCAAAGTCAACGGATTTAAAACCAAGTGCTACATGAACAAGTATTGTAAAAATAAAACAGAAATATTAGCACAACTTGGTGTAGGAGAAGGAGAATTGCCAGTAAAATATTTAGGTGTGCCATTGTTGAATAATAATGTTACAGATGCTGAATGTGGTAAGCTCATAGATAACATCAAAGAAAAGTTACAAGGTAGGAGATCAAAATTATTGTCTTTTGCAAGGAGAGTGGAACTAGTACATATGGTTATCACTTCAAAGGTCAGGTTCTGGTTGCGAACCTTCCAAATACCAGACTGTTCACCTGCAAAAATTAATTCAGTCTGTGCCAACTTCATATGGAAAGGAGGTATCCATAAAGTGAGCTATAATGAATTATGTAAACCTAAAAGTGAAGGAGGGGTGGGACTTAAAAATCTGTTTGAGCTTAAAAGGATCTATGGACTCTAACTAGCTTGGAAAATTCTTAATTCTGAGAATCTATGGACCAAATGGATTAGGACTAAATACTTAAAAGAAAATTTTTGGACTATAAAAGCAGATAATAATGCTTCAGTCATCTGGAAAAATATTCTCAAGTAAAGGGTGATATTAAAAGAGTCAGCTGAAAGACAAATAGCAAACTGTCAGGAGACTGATATATGGAAGGACCCATGGATTAAAAACAAAAGCCTTCTAGATAGAATGGGATGGGAAAGCTTTTCAGCTGATAATACCCCAAAAATTCAAGTTGCTGGCATAATTCGAAACCAAAGATGGGAACTAGAAAAGCAATTAATAACCAAAAGTCTGAAGCAAGAAATTAAGGAACTCCCACTTTTTATAAACAGGGGAAAAGATGTATGGGCCTGGAAAAACAATAAAAATGGGCAATTCAAAATGAAGGAAGTCTGGAAAAACAACCGATGGCATTATGCAACTGTTCACTGGCGTAAAATAATTTGAGTAAATCTAACTGCCCTAAAATGGCTCCCACTGCTTATAAAGCAATCAAGGGCAGATTAAGTACAAAAAACAGTCTCAAAAGTTGGGGAATAATCGATGAAGACATATGCAATTTATGCAGACATTAAATTGAAACACACAGACACTTATTTTTCGAACGCAAATACAGTAAACGTGTCTAGGCTATTCAGAAACTTGAAAACATGTAAACAGAAGCAGTGTTAAGTCTAGAAGATGAAATTAGATACCTGAGTGATCGGACAGACCACACGAACCTTATGAAGGAAGTTGTGAAAATTGCTTTGACAACAACTACGTGGCATCTCTAGAGGGAACAAAATGTACGGGCTTTCACAAGTAACAAAGAAAAGACGTAGTTAGAGCTTTCGAACAACATTGCAAGAGAAGTTAAGATTAACATTGGAAGAATCAGGTAATTATCAACTCAAAGCCAAGAGAAAGACAGGTTTTGGAGAACTTGAAGTGGAAGGTTGCGAGGCCAGGAAATCAAGCAAACATCGAGGAGCCTCCATAGAGATCGAAGCTGAAGAACACTAAACTAAGTTAGGAAAGTTTCTGTTAAATTATGTTAGTGTCGATCTATCGACTGAGTTATCTTAAATTTAACTTTGTATTTTCCGACTGTAAATGCTTTTGGGCCACATAGCCAATATAATATCATTAACCTATTTTCAAAAAAAATAGTAGTTGGATATATACCCACCGATTGGAGCAGATGAGACCCTGTGCGCCCCGCATAATAGCGGATGACCCTATATACGGCGATATCCCCCTCGAACTGGGATAAGTATTTTTATGTTGTATTAATATCTGTGGATCCAGAGAAATAGGTTGGAGGGATCCAACTGGATTTCTCAAATTTGTATTGATTATTTATCTTATATAATAATATATGATGTGTTAGAATAATCTGTTATTTATTACTGTTGTGATTGAATAATTGGATACTAAAGTAGCACTGGCCTGAATTCTGGTATTTTAATTACCATAAACATTATTTTTGAATTTTTTAAGGAATTAAAAGGAGATCTTGGGTATAAAAATATTATATGGAAATTTGGTTTAAAAAAAAGATTGATTTGGATAAAATACAATTTTGGTTTGGAATTGGACGTGACTACTCTTAAGATATTTTAATTAAAATTTAAGAAAATATTAATTATATAAAGGATTTTAATAGTGAAATTTTTAAGTGATATTCTAGAAAATATCTAAAGGAGTTAAAATCAATAATTTAAATAGATTTGTGAAATATATGATTTTTTTAAGAAATGGATTTATAAAAATGAGATTTTATAAACGGAATTAGTTTTATAAACAAGAAAAACCCAAAGGAGTTATACATTTATAAATGATGTTTATAAACAAGGGAAAATGAAGATAAATTGGAATATAATTTCATTGGGGTATACAGAGAGATGAAAAATAGATTTTAGGAAAAAAATAGTGAATTTTATTTTTGAAAGGTGAGGATGGTTAGAGAATCGGAATGGGATCGATGTGTTATAAATCGAGAGGGATTTATAGATTGAAATTGGTTATTGAGATTTTAAAAATATTTTTTATTTAGAAATTAAGTTTTTTTAAAAGGGAGATTTTATTTATTTAACTATGAAATTTTAGAATAATTAAATTGGGATATTTTAGAAAGTGGATTATTTAAATATAATTTCTTATTGAAATAAATTCTAACTTTAAAACAAGTTTTGTAAATCAATTAGTTTTAATTAAGGATGGATTGAAAAAGAGTTATTAATGTTTTATTCAAAAAGTGTTTGATGTTTCAAACAACTATTTGAACATGTTTCAAAAATAAATTATTATTCTTTAAAATGCTTATTATATATACAGTATTGAATGATTTAAATCATTTATTTATTTATAAACTCTCTCGAGATGTGAAGACGGATATGATTTTTGAAGTTAGAAGAAATTATAAGTGAGTATAATCGACCTAAAAAGGAATTAATATAAATTTCGAAAATATAGGATAAGAAAAACTCCTAAGTATTGATATTAGATATGATTTTGGGAAAATGGATTTTAACATTTTCCTAAGTAAGAAAATGGAAAGTTTTTTGAAAATACTTAGAGACGGAGATTTTAAATCGAGATATTATCTAAGTAATGAATTATAAATCGAAGTTGGAAATATTCACTAAATGTTGAAGTGAGGTACGGGTGGAAATATCATGTTATGGAAACAAGTATTTGGAAATGTTTTCAAATATTGATAAATTTGAAAGAGATTTGAACATATATCTTTGTAAAATATATTTTGAAATGAATGTTTTAAAGAATTATAAATAATGGCTTAGTGACTGCTTATGGATGTTATTTGATAGTTAAATAACCGACTATCAATATTGGCCAATTTCGTTAATCGTTTTGAAGAGACCGGGATCAGATTTAATTATCTGAAAACCATTTCGATCTGGTTTGAATATTACGAATGGATATCGTGAAGACAGTGAAGGCGATGATTCAGTTTGTCCAGACCCAGGACAACTTGTATGGACGAATGCTATTAAAACATTGTCATTGGAGGACGATGAGCATTCTAAGCGAAATTGATCTTGAAAGGTAATCGTTAGCCTCAAGCCTCATCAACCGAGAATGACTAAAACAGGGAAGATGCAGCAAGGCTAAGTGGGTCGCACCAAATTAGGGTATGTCATCAATTTTCTAAATACCATTGGAAATATATAAAAATGATGGATATTGTTGTGCATGAAAAAGGGAGCGCTCGATTTTTTTTAAGGGTGGAAACACCCGAGGTGATAATATATTCTATCATATCCAGGTTAGGGGTGGGTCGGTCTTGTGTAGTAGGGGATCCCAACGAGTACCTCGGTACATTTTTCTTAAGGTGTACTGTAATGGATAGTACCCCAGTAGCCCAGTCATTGTATGAGATCCATTCTCCAATACGAGCCTTTGTAGTTTTGTTTGTAGAGCCTACTATGCTGGATTTAATTAGGTAATTTTTTTGGCTATTTGAATACGTATTTTTACCTAGACACTATTATTTTATCGCTGGATTTTATAGAAAATGTTTGGGTTATCATAAGGGAAAAACTCATCGTGTTTATGTGTGACGTGGTCTTACAAGATACCTTTTTTTTCAAAGGGTTTTGTTAACTTTAATATTTGAAATTTAGTGTGTTTTCTCACGCTGATTTTCTAGACTGACTCGAGTGCTCTTTTAATATAATGCTCGGGTCCGAGTATTACAGATTCATGATAGGATGCTATGAAGCTCAGGAGACGAGCTGGATGACAGAGACGTATCTCCGTACTTGGTTTATATTTCCGCTGTGTGAGGATGAGTTATTATAATTGTTTAGATTGATGTATTAATTGTTGTGCTCTAATGATTGTAAGTATAAAACAATTACACATTTTTGTATAAAAATATATTATTGTATATTATATTTTATTCCGTTGCGATTACGAGACTCATTGTTTGTTGTTCTATTTTCTTCTACCTCTTTCTTCTTTACCCCTAGCAATCGGTATTCCGACACTTGAATATTTGGCATGTTATACAGTGAACGTATTTATGTCGATTTTCGAGGGTCAAAAATCCCGGTTTGTTACAGATCTTTAATGTGTGAATTTAACGTCATGATTTCATTATACTTTATGATTGATTCGTGAAACCCTGGATCCGAATAAATGACCTATATTGATTTGATGGAGAAGAAATTAGAGGAATATATCTATAAGCCTTTTATCTTTAATTTACACTTCAATTAGACTTACACCAAAATAACACAACATATTTTATTTTACATATATGGCCCCCATGTTGAAATTTTCCAACAATCTCCCCTGGGCTATATATGCAATAACCTTATATATGTGTTTAACTTTATGAGCTCTGAAATTTGGTATTTAACTTAAGGCGTTTCCGAAACAATCTCGTCCATTAACTGTGCCGACAAAGGATCAAAGTGGTTTTCATTACTTTTAGCGTAACTAGACTTATCAATGATCACATATACCAACACAACCAAACGACGTAGATCAATCACAGATGCATAACATGAAAATTACATGAGATGTGATCGATATATGTCTATTTCCAACTGGTCCTACTTTAGTGAAATCAAAACGTTCGATATTTGAACAACCTAAAGTTACATAAATTAAGCAACATACTCATGAATGACCTTGGATGATAATCGTTTTGTAATCAGATCCACCATAATGGAGTTTGTCATAATATACTCTATAAATTATAGTTTATTTTGCACTCCCCCTTATTGAAAAATAATAAGTTGTTATTGTTACAATATTACTTTAGCAGTCTTTTAATTATTTAATATTCCATAACTTTGTGATAAAATTTTACAATTATTTGCCGTCGTTGTTTGCCCCATAATAGAGAATAAATATTAGTTTCAAAATAAAGGAGGCTATAAGTATTTGTATGACAACTTTTCTTATATAGCTCCACTAACAAAAATATTATTACCTAAAGTGGATATTTTATATTCTTGGCATCCAAAATATCTGGATTGTTATGCTTTATGGTCTCTAACGCCGATCTTTTATCTATGAGCATGTAATCTTTTGTTCCTTAAAGATATATTCTAACCATTTTGGTTACTAACCGTTGATCCTAAGATATCTGCCAAATAGTACACCAACAAGTTCCAAAATGATTCCAAAGATTCTTTTAGTAAAACCAAAGAGAGCTTTTTTTTTAAAAAAAATATCGTTCTTCTTTTGAGTGTAGTCCTTTCTATACCAGCCTTATACTTTTCTGCATTACCCACTCAGTCTTTTTGGTTTTGAATAGTTATTCATAACCAATGATCTTGTTACCTTAACATAAGGTGAAAGATCTTAAACTTTATTGTCCTTTATAGATTTATACTCCACGTTCATATCTTAAATCTGCATTTCAAACTAATATCTTCTATGGATCAATGTAAGCCAACAGAAACATCGTCACCAATCCATTTATTATCTTTGTAGAGAAATACTACATAATCTTCTTCTCTAAGTGGATTTCCTCAGTGAAGTTGCACCTTGAGGTTGTTGAGTTTATTTTCTTGGAACATTAACCTTAGATTGAAGAAAGTTTGTTTGACACTGCCTTTTAATGATTCCTGATTTACTTATGAAAGGAAACAAATCTTGTACATTATCCGAAAAGTAACTGTAGCCGAATCAAAGATAATGATTCTTTTTAAAGACAATGATCCATAAGAAATTATTGTTTAACATTTTCTTTTTATGGTTCCCGAATTACTTCTTGTCAATGAAAGGAAACAAATCTTATACATTATCCGAAAAGTAACTATAGTCGAATCAAAGATAATGATTCTTTTTAAAGACAATGATCCATAAGAAAATATCGTTTAACATTTTCTTATTATGGTTCCCAATTTACTTATTGTCAATGCATGGAAACAAATCCTATACATTATTCGAAGAAGTAACTGTAGTTGAATTAAAGATAATGATTCTCTTTAAAGACAACGATTCATACTTTATTTTTCCCTTCCAACTCAACATCCTAGAAAGTGTTGCATTCCCATCTTTTTTTCCCTTAGTATTGGTTTATAAAATTTGTACCTTTTAAGTCGCTTAGAATATTAATAAATTATTTGTTATTTATAGTGTCTCAATCTAGAATTATTTAGTAAGATGGAAACATAGTTATATTAATCACCATATCCAGATTCAAGGCTTTACAAGAGGTATTTATCATGAATTTCAAGACATTCAATTACAGTAACGTATGAATTTGTTGATAGATTAATCTTATTATGTCTAAAGGAATAATAATAATCAAATTTGTTCATATTAAATTTAGAAACTGAAATCTATTTAAGTGATAGTATAATAAAAATATAAACAAGGAAAATCCAATAGTTTGAAAATTTAAATTTGCAAATTTATTTATTTTCAATTTTTTTTTTGATGCTTTAAATTTAGGTTCTTTAACATTTTTTTGAAACTTTCTATAAGTAAAAGAATTCTAATAATTAATTTTTTTCATAACTAATTTTCCAAAGACAATTCTTTATGCTAAATTCGAGAAAAGGTAAAACTTTAAAATAATCTTAAAATATAAAATTTTGGATTAAATTTTTTAAATTATATCATTTATTCAAGTTTTTCCAAAATTTCAAATGCATCATAAATTCAAAATTTCAAGTTTCAAGTTTTCTAATAATACACCTTTATCATAATTCCAATACCTAATTTTAATCATTATTAAGCGAAAACCAACCGGTGGAGGTTAATATTGTAAAAATAACCATATATTTTAATTATAATATGAAGTTTCAGACATCTAAAGAAACAACGATTCCTTATTCAATGAGTATCCAATGATAGTTCAACAATCAATATTGAACATTTAATTTTAGCTTTTGAAATAAAAAAACCCTATTATTTGTTTACAACAAGTGACCTTTCATTTAATCACATATGGATCAATAAAATTATTGAAGCTGTTTGTTTTGAATAAGTGTTCATGCCTAAAACACGTATTTGGTGATATGTATTTTCATATTGCCTTTTCTGATTCAGAATGTTTGATGATAATTGTTCCATATGTAGCTTAGTTACGTACGTTATATTTATTACCATAAATAAAATCACTAAAAATTTTCAAAACCATTTAATATTTCCAAAATTAAAAACTTCATATTTAATGGTTTGAAATAAAAGTAAAACCGCAGTAAAAAAATTTCGTGTTAATAATTAATGTATGAAAAAACGATTATTAGACGTTAACGCGTGAAATTGGTAATTTCTATTTGTTTCGATCGGAAATAATAAAATATAAATAAGTAACTTTCATAATTTAACATCCAGATCCAATAATGAAAATTTGTTTTAGAACTTTGATTTTAAACAAACAAAACCTAAACAATTTTTTAAAAACCATTTGTAGTGCTGACAAGGTTTTTAAAGAACACACTAGCAAACGTTTCTAAAACGTCGGAACCTCAGCCGTTGGATGAAATAAAAGAATATTTCCTCCGTGCATTCCTTTCTCTCAGCATTTAAATGCACACTCCACGCCGTCATCCCTTTATGCTCACTTGTGAAATCAAATCCCATCTTTCCCCTCGTCGCTAATCTAAATAGCAATCCCGTACCCTCTAGCAAATACACAAATACATTACTTTTCTCTCTCCGCACGAACGGATATTCGTTATGCTTCTCTCTCTTTTGAACTAAAGTCGAGTGATTGAAGGGCTCGCGCTGCGATGTCTTCTGCTTCTAGATCAAGATTTTCGATCTTTTAGGTAATGCTTTTTTCTGCTTTTACTTTTGGATTTTTTTGATTGAATGTATGTTCTTTGTCTAGACTTAAGTATAATCATAAAGTTAATCTATTTAGACTTCAAAATTTTTTAAGGCGCATCAAATTAATCATTTTTGCTTGGAACATTTGGTAAATATTGGCCTTCTTAGAAATATTGTCTTGAATATGAATCCACCTGCGGATTTGATCTTTAGCTATCCCATTTTTCACGCTTGGTTCATTTATTTGGCCGCAAAGGATTTTTTATTTTATTTTTTTTATTGCCGCTGACTTGTTGAAACTATGGATATTACCCAGATATTTGCTGATTGATTAATTAAGCTAGAATTTGATCAATTGTCCGAAAAAGAAAGATGCTTGCTTTTCTATTTACCTAGTTTGCATTGTACATGAGAGATTTAAACATTTTTGGTTGTTTGTATTGCCGACTGTACATTATTTAATTATATGCATGTAATTCTTCTTAAAGGTCCAAGCAAAGCTTAGTTATATGCAAGTGTTCTTTAATTATATGTTCATTGTTCCACAAGCATGTCTTTTCAGTACCTTCTTATATCTATATTACAACAAACTCTATCAAAAAAACCAGTTGCCTTATGTTTAAGTTAAATATGTACAGTTATTTAAAGAAAATTCGTATACTTCTATTTTAAGGCCGGAGCGCCAAGCAAAGCTTGTAAATTTTGAGGAACCAAGCTTCTTAAGGAAAATTTGTTTGTTTATGTTTTGAGGGGAATGTAATTTTTAGCAAGTAATTGATGAACAACAATAAATCTTTATTCAAATTTTTGTTTGCCACCTAGACTAATTTCGTCCATCATTGTCTATAGAGTAGGGAAAATGGTTACTATTTTTATTAATGTCGATGAAATAATTGAGAAATTGTGAAAGAGCCGAAGAAGATTGGTGGATGGTTTTGCTTTTGGTGCACATACTTTTGCTTGATTGGATTGTAGAAAATATTGTTTATTTTCATATTTGGGAGTGTTGCGCGTATAATTTTTTACTCAACTCCATAAATCATTCAACATTTTTTTTTACTCAGCTCCATAAATCATTCAAGACTTCTGATTATAGAACAAACGAACAAGTGGAAACTTGCGAGGATTATATAGCTACCTAAGATGCTAAATGATTGATAATTTTAAAAAATCAAGCCGTTCTTTTCAACGGACAATTGTGTAATTTCACTGATATGTTTATATTTATATTTATATGTATGTATGTAATATATGCTTCATTTCAAGAAATTTTGACGATTTCATTAACAATGTAGTGTATTTTATTTACAATATTTGATTTGATTTCTCTATCGTAATTAAGTTCTTTGGATTATGTTGTTCTTTGATTGCTTGAGATGATTCTTTCCACTATTTATATTGCTTATGGTTATTTTTCTATGTAGTTAGGGTTTTAACATCTGGCTAGTGATTTTAGGTTATATATTTTTTCTAAATGACCTTATGTTTTCTCTTATAACAATTTTTTTCATTTCTATGAAAATGACAAATAAATTTGTCAACTACTGGTGGTCACTAATTTTATTTTTATGTTTTCATCACTCTATACTTGATTTAATATTTGTTGGCACTCATTTCCTTATGCTATCTTTAAAGCCAAAAAACATTTTGAGCTGCTAAAAAATTTGACTGCTCAAGGTTTGTTTTTCCTATAAAAGTGAAAATCGTTGTTTACTTGGGGTTGAAAATGTGCTGATTCTTTTAACGATAAAGAGAGTCTTGGTTTATTTTATCCGCAAATATATATAGTGGATGTACATTCATATTGGTAATATAAACATCCATAAAAAGTATCAGCTTGATTTTTGTTGAACTAACTCTTTTAATTTGCTTGAAACATATGTTAACAAGTACCTCAAAAAATTATCAGCTTGATTTTTGTAAAGTTATCCAAAAGTACATTTTAATATTCACCCTTTTGTAATTAATATAAATATCCATAAAATATAGATAAGAAGCATAATTTTTACCTAATTGTAAAAGATACGTATTGGAATACTATTTTTGGGTGATTTTATATTAACCTATAATTTATAACCGGAAGGTTTAGTGGACATTTCGGCCGTATCAATTAAAACTAAGTAAAAATGGTGGATAATAAATTCATTAGTACCAAAAAAGGAATTTAAATTAGAAGACATGGTAATCTCGCATCTCCTGTATATGAAATATATTGATTAATAAATTAGAATTACTCCATAGTTACAATCAACTATATTACGTATGTAATTTATCTTTAAAGTGATTGTTGCATGGTAATGCATATATAATTACCGTATTTCGACTATGCAACCAACTATAGTCATATATTATTACAATCATATATAATTTGTCTTTAAAGCTCATTTACATGGTTATATAATTAGCGTATATAATTACAATCAACTATGATGGATATATAATTACCATATTTGGAATGGTTATATGCGTATAATAGTATGAGAGCTGCTTTTGGGATGGAAAATTTAACACAACAAATCCCGACCATTGGATCTTTTTTACCTTCACATGGAAGGTGGAAATTAGGGAAAGATCTAATGATTGTGATTTTTTGTGTTATCAGTTTGTGTCCAACTAGATTTTCGTTATAAATATTTATTATTTATTATACATCTATTGCACAATTTTAATTTTAATAAAAATTCAAGTTATCAAAAAAAACTTAATACCGTCTAAGATGTCAGAATTTGATATTAATACCAAGATCTCGATCAATATATGAAAAATGAGATTTTCACCAAAATTGTGTATATGTTGCTAGAACTGCTCCTCGAGATATCGGTGGAGATGGTTGAGATCTGAAACAGTGATTCGAGCAACAATAGTTTTTCTGTGGAGAAATTTGATTAGTGAAAAAAAAAACAGAACAAATTTTATCCGAAGTTTTTTTTATAAATTAGATATTAAATTTATTTAAATTTAAATTTGAACTTTAAAAAAAATTTGAACTTTTGAAATTTTATTAATTGTTCTAGTTTTTTTAGATAATATTAGGAGAAATGTGTGTAACATTAATACATTGTAACCATTGTTGCTTTTTTGCATATCAATATTTCTATTTTTGAAGTTTCTCCGTAGCCGATCATGCTTTTTATCCAAATTATTCCTTTAATTTAGGCAAGTTAAAACAATAATCTTCTTTTACATATATTTGTGTGATATTTCATGTTTTTAGTATTTATAATAATTTCGTAGCATGATATAAAATTGGAGCACATGAATTTCTATCCATTTCATTTTTTTTGCAAAATAAGTATATAGACATATGCATTATTAAGATATTTTCATATCTTAATATAATTATTCTGCCAAAAACTTATATTCAATGAAATATTCTAGTATAATTACCACTTGATGCACAAGTATTTATACTTGCATAACGAGCCATTTATAAACTATATGTAATCTTTAACTCGATGACTATTCAATGAGTATATAAAAGAATAAAGGGAACTTTCGTAAAAACATACTCTCAAGTTTCAAAATATGCAGTCCCTCCTCAAAAATATGTCTTAAAAAAATTCCTATTTCTACGTATTAGGCTATTTGCGGAAAACTTTGTAAATATTGCAGAGAACTCTGCAAATAGTTAGCAGAGAAATTTGCAAGTATTTGAAATTTCTGGATTGCTGCAAATATTTGTATTTTCTCAAAAAGAATCAAAAAATGTTTTGATCATAGGAACATGCAATTAATGTTTGGATTTAATTTTTTATACCGAAATTAAAAATATGGGTGTGCTTTAAACATGTTTTTGGGAAGGGTTTTTCATGGTTCAAATCTGAAAATTAGAGACGGAACCAAATTTTCACATGAATAAATGCCAAATCATACACGTCTATCTTGCTTTATCCTTATTTTCCATGGGGACAATCTCTAATATATATTTTAATGCTCCATTACTCCTACAACACCATTTTTTTAATATTATAATTTATCAATATTCTATGTAAAGAGTGCGAATTTTTTTACTATACTATCTTCGTTGATATGTTCTTAAAACTTTTATTTCGAGAACTAAATGTTGAATGCATATTAAGTTAATTTACAAAGATGGTTATTTTTTTTTGGTGTTTATAATAAATTACTTCATTGCTAATCGATAATAAATTACTTTATAATAAATTACTTCATTCGTATAAATGATGGTTCATCGATAATAATCGTATATTGATTACAATAATTTATCAATCATTTATGTGGCAATAAAAAATAAAATCTTACCATCTTTGTAGATATGTTTTTCTTAAACTATTAGTTAAAGAACTAAAAGTTGAATGCATGTCAAATCAAATTACATTTTCTTTGTAATACTCATCAAGTGTAGTAATAATAAAAGAGTTTCACATGCAACCATTTTGACAGCCATAACCGTAAAATTTATTCACTTTTATTAAACGAGTGTGTCTCCTAATTTCAGCTATTATTAGCATATCTTCATATGACATTCTTCCATGGTATCTATTTGAATAACCCTCATGCTTCATAGAGTTATTTGTATAATTTGATTATTAATTCCCAGGAAATCCATGTGTGCTAATTAAAACCATCTCTTAAATTGATTTAGAACCGACAAAAATTCCGTGTTTTTGAATTTTCTCTTCCACTTGTGTATTTGGGATGAGATTTGTAAGTGTCGGATTGTAGGTTCTATCTTACATATGATTCTCTAGTGCTTAAATCAATCACTTCCTATTACCCTAAATAGTTGATTAGTGTTTCCTTTTATGTTTAGTAATTTTTTACATTGAACTCTGTACAGGTAGTCTTTTGGAGGAACAAAACCTATCACATTGTCATGATTACTTTAATAAGTTCAAAATGGGAGTACTTATGTTTGATATTGATGACGACGGCGATAATAATAACAATGACGATTTTGAAGATGGCGACAATGATGAGATTCAATGTTCAACCCGAATAAACCAAGTATTCCTCAGCCCTTTACTAATTCATAACAATTGTTGAAGTAATGTTTATTTGGTATACCTTGTAGTTCTTTATATATGCACATATTAGGAATAGTGCAATGGTTTTTTTCCTTTTCCCCCCTTTTCGTATTTTTTGGGAAAAAGAATTAAGACATCAAAATGTCTAGCAAATCATTTTCTGTCCATTGTGAGCCATAGATAGATTTTGTATATTGTAAGATGTCATTTGAAAATTTTGATGCATCATATTTTAATTATTATTATATTGCTGAAAATGACCAATATATTAGTTAAAACTCATTTAAGTCAAATATGATAGCTATGGTACCATTTAAATATAGAATTAAACTTGCATTTTAGCCATTATGACAAACTACTTGGGTATGACTTGTTTCTACTTTGCTATGTTAATTTAAGGGAAATGAAAGGTGACACAGTCGGTTTAATTTCTATCTTGATGAGTTTAAGCGGCATTCAGTGTTTCAACCTTAAAATTATCTTACAAGCATGTGTATATCCGTATGATTTTCGACTAATGGACCTTCGATTTTATATTTTGTATGAAAAACATTAAAATCAAATGAATGATAAAACAGTGAACCAAAAATTCAATCACAAGCTATTCTAAATTTTGAAGTATGTGTGTGTATATGTGTGTGTACTATAAAATAAAATAATACACAATCACATGATTGTTAGCATGATTGTTGTTTTAAATTGGGAAAAAATATATTATTTTACATATACACCCACTCATGTATTATACAGATGGAATGATCTGAAAATTTGGAAACAGACCATGCATCGTAGTATATAATTCTATCGTAATGAGCTAAATCTTGTACATAGTGATTTTGTGGATTGGCTAGCATATGGATCATTGCTTGAACTTCCAAGAATTTGTACACTTGATCATCAAATTTGGACTTCGAAGACACCATTAATTTGCTTTGATGAGGTGCAATTGTATTCACCAGATCGAGTAATGAGACAATTTGGTTATAAACAACTTATACCCTGTGCATCCGTACCTATTAAGATGCTAAAAAAAGGTGCTTCGAAGGTCGATAACCAACATACATAAAAATACGGAGTAGAAGACATGCATATTCAAACTGAATGCCATCCGACAATTTCTTTAAATTGGTATATTCGGTGGCGTTGGCAAATCACTCATCGTTATCACTACAACAAAATAGAGGATTCCCAACGAGTATAAGTGTTACCAAGAATTTCAGTAACACTTATATGTGTCGCTATAGGGGTGTGAGCATTTATTTGGAACGCTTATAAGCGTTGAAAGATTTTTTTTGCGTCAATGCTTATAAACATTGGGAAAATATATCTTTCAACGCTTATAAGCATTAGAAATAAATACAAATAAATAAACATTTATCAGTCACGTGAATGTTGAAAGATATAATATATCATAAACAATGGTTTTCATATATGTTAATTTCTTGCAGTACTTAAATTAAAATACTTAAAGCAAATGAAGTGTAATATATCATAAACAATGGTTTCCATATCAAACATAATTCATTATACATATTCAATGCAAAGTTTAAAGTGCTTCGGAAATGGAGTATAATATATTATAAACAATTATTTACATATCTCAAATACCACAATGTCATATATTTAGATATTACAACATAAGCTACAAAAAAATTAATTTTGATATACACATAAAGTTTAACCTATGGTTAACCTAATCACTCTAATGGTTTTGCACATTCTTCAACGTCCAATGCACCAATCCAAAGCGTCCCTCTACAAGTGCATGCATTTAATATAAACACTCAATAAAAACTTACAATTTCAAAATCAAAAGGTTGAAAACCGAGTTACAACTTAGGTTCTATTATATATTTTTTGTATTCATGAATTCGCAAACTTAGTTTGCAAATTACATATGAATTCTTCAACGTCCAATGCACCAATCCAAAGCGTCCCTCTACAAGTGCATGCATTTAATATAAACACTCAATAAAAACTTACAATTTCAAAATCAAAAGGTTGAAAACCGAGTTACAACTTAGGTTCTGTTATATATTTTTTGTATTCATGAATTCGCAAACTTAGTTTGCAAATTACATGTGAATCGAGTTTGCAAACTCAACTATTGCATATTAAATTTGCAAACCCAGATGAAACTATTTGAATACCCATAAAATCATTAAATTGTGGTCTATATATTAATTTATCTAAAATAATTTACAGTCAAGAAAAACTGTTATCTCAAAATTTATAAATATCAAATGCAATTTACATTAAAAACCGAATGCATATCTGACATTAGGGAAAAAAAGGAAACCGACAACAAGAACTTGTACCAAGTGGTTTAATAAATTACATACATAGATTTATATTTTATCATAATGGTTTAGTAACACAATGAACCAAAAAAGTATAGTTATTAATATTGTCTTTATAGTCTCTATTTATGTGTAATTGTATTTCATTAAAAGTATAGTAACTGAAACACATAAATTGGAAATGAACTACAAACTCGAAGGCATTGCATTCAAGTGTAGTTGTATTTTTGACATCGATGAAATCATGATTAAAAGTAAGACATATATAATAAGCTTGCTATTTGATTGTCTATGTTTCTAAGGATAGTCGTCAATGTGGATAGTCATAAGGTGTAAAATGTGTTTGTACATAAATACTCAAATAAAACAGAATGTCACAAAGGATGTTTGATGCTCCTATTACGCACCTGAGCCAGCATTGAACAACTACAATAGTAATAAGCTGAATTCAATTAAGAAGCAGGATATCTCATTGATATCGTCACTATTATACGTGAGTATTAGAAGAAATATTCGAGCATTTGTTGAATTTTATAGTATAAAAGAACTTGAAAATTGAATAGGAATAGATTTAGAGGATGAGAGGCAAAATAAATGTTGGAAACAATTGGAATTAATCAGCTCTAATTAAATATATGTTGCATGTAAGACCATTAAAGGCCATGTTGTTTTATTTATTTTATGTAACAATATCATGTTGATATGTTTGAATATTGCATCGTATTAATTATGTGGCATTTATGTAACAATCAGATAATCATTTGATATCCCAAAGTAATGACATTTTTTTTAACTTAATACAAAAACAATATTATGACTGGTATATAATGATATTTGAAAAGCAATAGTTTGATATTGAAATTTTCACTGTGGAATTGTCTTCTGAATTAACTAAGAAACATAAACCTACCTTTTTAAACAAATCCCGCATATTGGAAGAGACTGTGCCCACCTCAATCTTCTTGGACATTTTCAGCTCCATCGTCTTACTCGACGGTGCATTAACTAAAAACACATCATCCGATCCAATTGATCCACCACTATATTACTGGCCGTAACACAAGTATCATCTGCTTTTACCAATGACACATCTATTAATGCATTCTCACCATATTCAATATCTGGGTTATGTTTTGCTTCATTAAAAATCGAATATGAAAACAAAGACTGTTTGCATCTTTTCTTTTCTTCAACGGTTGATGTTTCTCCAACACAACAAATTTTTCATGCAAATCATTAGAACTTTTGAAAGCTCAACGGGCTTTAACTACAATCTCAGAAGTTTCGGTTGTATCCATCTCGTTGACGACTGCAATAATATTAAAGCTGAATTCAGTTAAGAAGTGTGATGTATCTAAATACGCAGTCAAGCTATTGCTACTTAAACTAAGCTTAGAGTCAAAACATTAGATGATGCATCCTTTTACCATAACAACAATAACATGTTAATTTTGTGAGATTTCTTTATTTTATGGCTCTCTATATCATAAGTTGTGATTAAATTGAGTTTTCCTATGTAATTAACTTTAGTGTTCTTATCTCTTTAGATAAATAGATATGTTACTTTTAATGATATTGATAAACTTACGAGTTCTCTGATATTTATATTTTGCGCACTTAATTGTTTGGGATCGGATCATTTGTGCACTTAATTGTTTGTGGTTCGAAACTCCAAAGGACATGTTATTTGATGAGGCATTATTTAATAGTAATGATTTAATGGTAACTCAACACTTTTCTGATTGTTACAACAAAGATATACCTTATCGCTGTAAGTTTTTTATTTGTTCAGGATTATAGGTACAAGTGTAGCATCTTTACTATTAATAATAATAATAATAATTCAATGAACTACATTCAACCGTGTCTTTTGGGATTTCCGATAATACCCTTTTACCCTAATCTCATTTCCTATCGCATTTCATTTCGTCTCGCGCAAATTACTATTCTTGATAGGCTAAACTGGTGCACATAAAGGCCAAGCAATACTGCATGCAAATGTGTTGTGGAAAAAATATATACATGCCTATATATTCACATGTAAATATATATGCAAATGTGCAAAGCCAGACAATACTGACATGAAGGCAAGCATATAAATATTTTCACATGGACACACGTCATCGGCAATAAAGAAATGATCAAATACATGTGAATACACACACACACCCCTATAGAAACACTCACGAAATATATATAAAGGGACATATTATATATATATATATATATGATTACGTGAAAATAAAAAATTATAGCCTTAATTAAGTACGCAAAGTATAACTAGACGTGATTAACTGTACAAGTGGCCATAAAATGAACACGAAGTATAACTGGGCGTGAATGCTATAAAATGTATACAAGTTTTGCAGACGTGAAGGAAAATATGTACAAGCTTCACACCATGTTAAATTCGAAAGCCTGAGCGCGAAGGTTATAAAATGTACGTGAATAATACACGCACACACATAAGGGCATTTCACCAAAAGGACAAGCTTTGCAGTTCAATTAGTTTTTAGGACACACATTTAAACAAATTACTTTCAAGGCATAAGTCAGCAGAATAATTATTTTCAAGGACAAAGTCAGCAGTCTATTTACTTTAAAGGACATAATTTCATAGATTTTTAGGCCCTATAAACTAATTATTGTGTTTTGTCCTTGAAAGTAATTGTTTCAGTTGTGTCGTAGAAATTAATTCCACCTGCTAAAGAGACCCTTGTGTCTAATCCCCCCCCCACACACACACATATATCTCCAGGCGACAGCTTTGCAAACGTGGGAATAGACTGGCATAATGGTTCCATGTTGAGACGACGTGGCACATCTCTACCGTTAATAAAAAGAATTCAATAAATAAAATTTTCACGGTTTGAAATTCTAAAAAAGCTCTACATCAATCAACAGAATTTCACCATCGGTTTGCAACCTCCATCATCATTCCCTTACCAACCACCAATCAACGAAAATTCAGTGTCAATTTGCTTACAATAAAGTGTTGTGACAAACAAAGCTTTTGCACATATAAGCACACATCCGTCCATAAAATAATTTATTAAATAAAAAAAAATATCTCTAACTATTAAATGTACATACGTGCGATTTACACTAGTTAATAATAAAAGAAACACACAACTCGCGCGCGATTGCATGTGGAGCAACGCAACACTCACAAACACAACCCTGCATTCACAAAAAAACCCAGTCACACTCATTTAAAAACGGAATATTCAAAGCTGCAATCTTGCTACATAAAATTGTCAACAGCATGAACATGTCAAAATAAATGGAAAGTTTGTTTGCCTATGTTTTGGTTTTGCATTCGGACAATCTGTCATGTACATGTTCCAACATCATTTTATTTTTAGGTTAAAGAAAAAGCTGGCACTCAATCAGTTGGTAGGCCTTCTTTTGCCGCGGTTGGACATGATAATATCTTTGATACACCGCATGCACTGAAGGGAGGTTAGGAAGGATAGAGCAACCAAGATGGAAAGGAGGCCAAAGGATAAGGCCATGTGGAGCATCACAATGCGATCGTCGACCCCGTCATAGCGAGTCACAAGGGAAGGAGTTAGTATAAAGTGACTGTGCCCCATCTGAAATGCACAAGTTGAACTATCTTAATTTATATGTATGTACAGTTTAGCTTAGGCGCCAATGTATGTAGTGTGGATGTTAGATATAATAAGGTGTCATTCAACAGATCTGATAAATCGCATATGAATATTTTTTATAAGTTTTGTCTCGGACCTACCAATTGATATAAAACATGTCAGGAATCGGCAAATGGTTGACCTGACCAAAAAGAAAATGCAGTTTGGACGTTCAACAGATCTGATAAAGCACGTAATCTTTGATAAAAAACAGGCAAGGAATCGGCCAATGGTTGACCTGACCAAAAAGGAAAAAGAACTATACTACTGTTGCTTTTTTTGATCTATCAGTTCCCATTCTCCTTTTCTGATTCATAATTCAGGGCGTATCAAAATTATTACTCACTCCAACAGCAATGACTAAGAGATCAGTAATTCTATTGATTGTATGTCTGGAGCTGCTCCCACCAAGGTGAGTGTTTTTGATCGTTGCTTTTACATTTTTAATTTGTTTGTCAGTTTATAAATTATGATATGTTATGATTTTTATAAAATCATGATAGGCCATGACAATAATAATCTAGAGTCAGTCAATAAGATATTGTGAGTTTTATATTGTTTGATGGCTTCTTTGAAATTTTCAATAAAAATAAAACGGACAAAGTTTATATCCTCATTGGTGCATAATTGCTAAATTTAGTTACTTTATCAGAAGTAAATAATGTTAAAAAGTTACATGGAGATTTCTGTCAAATAGCACATACATCAATTTAATCGGTTGTATTTTTTTTTTGGGGAAAACAGCTCATGATTGCGGAAAACTTCGCTCATGGTAGAATCCAATTTCCTAATGTTAACAGCAAGATGTTGGGTAAAGTAATCAGATACTACAAAAAGCACCGCATCTTTTTCTGAGGCTAATGAAGATGCTGGGTCATCAGATGATGCACTCAAGAGTTGGGATGCTGATTTTGGTATACTCACTGTGCTTGCTCTTTTGTGCTTTAGCTGCTATAGTAAAAGGATTCATTATCTCATGTTTTGACCTGAGCTTAGTTAAGTAGCAATAGTTTGACTAGGCCTGTCAAATAGTTTGACTACATATTTAGATATATCCCACTTCTTAATTGAATTCAGCTTGTTATTATTGCAGTTGTCAGTTAGATTCAATTGTTAACAAAACAAAGCAAAACCCAGATACTGAAAATGATGAGAGATACGGAAAATGATGAGTGATACGGAAAGCAGATGATGGGACTTCAGTTAATGCACGGTCGAGTAAGATATTGGAGCCGAAAATGTCCAAGAAGATTGAGGTGACCACATTCCCTTCCAATGTGCGGGATTTTGCTTAAAAAGGTACGTTCATGTTTCTGAGTTGATCGAGAAGGCAATCCCGCTGTGAAAATTTTGATGTCAAACTATTACAGTTGGTATACAATTATATTCAAGTCAAAATATTGTCTTTGTATTAAGTAAAAAAAAAAAAACATTATATGAAAGGCTTGTCTTCAGACCGTCTTTATATTACGCAAATAATATGAAAGGTCAATCTTCCTATTGTCAGTACTTCAGAATATCAAATGGTTATCCGATTTGGTACGGAGGCTAGGCCTAGTGATGAGGTAAGTGTAAATTCAGCATAGTTAATAAGGTGCTGGATAATATGAGAAGTTGAGTTATGGCTTTGAGAAAGAAAAAAAATTATGAAAAGGTGGATGTGGATGGAGTGAAATATTTGACTCGGTGAGAGGTGTATAGGTGGATGTAAATAGTATCATCCAATAAAAATGCTATCTAAAATTAAATATTAATTAGATAAATTACGGAAAACGTGAGATTGAAGCTATAAGTGACATTCTAAACGATAGTGTAATATGTAAAGTGCACATTAACTGGAAGTACATACCAAAAATGAAGCATGCCTCCATAAATACTTTGATACTAGTCAAAACCACGATAGAAATACTCAGACTAGCTTATCATGTCAGGCTTTTCTTAATATTCAAAAGAGTGTCTACCTTTATCATACCGACAAATATCTTTTGTGAATACTACATTATTTACGATGTACCACATGAACGGAACCACAAAAATAAATTGGAAACAAAAAATTAGAAAGGAAAAAACATAAAGAATTTTGCATAAAAACATGATAAAAAATTCTTAAAAAATAACGCAGTGGCCGTCACCAGAAATTTAGGCTTAATCCATCATCAGTCTACTAATTTCTATTAGTATATCATTTTTACACCCTTAATCAATTGAACTTTTTGTACTCTTGCCTCTTGTAAATATGCAGTTATCAATTTAACTGCATCATGCAAGGGAAAGTAACATGAATATTTTAGGGTAGAAGGATCTCTTATTACAAAACGGTAATTGAGGTTCGAAATTCCATTTTGATAGAATTTATGGTTTCTATCCATGGTAAAAATGGACATTCAGTTCCATTTTGGATATTTCATAAAATTCTGCTTTTACGCCAGTTCGCGAATTCCTGTACTATATTTTCGATCTAAATAGGTTAATGAACATCCAGTAATAGGACAAATTAATATACATTCTTCATATTACATACAAGATACAAGTTGCAAAGAAAAACTGACAATGAAAAGGAAAGTTGAACATGTGAAAACTGACAATGATAATTAGCCAATTTCAAATGGAGGTGAATAATTTAGAATTTCACACGATTATAGTTTTATTTTGTTTGCTCGATTTTTGTTTTTGACTTTATTTCTGCCCAGCCACTTTTTTATGTTTTAGGGCCATGAGGTTCTGTTTGCATTGGCATGGCTGGAATCAGATGTGTTTACTGACTTTCTATTTTCGAAAAAGGTGAAGAATCAGTAAGAATATATTTGGAAAAGAGGTAAAAAACGAGAAAATCTTAAAACACATACTATTTCAATTATTTCGGAAATTTGTCCTCCAAAATGAAAATCTGTAAACATATCTGATTTGGAAATTGATTAACAGGTTTTCTCGTTTTCAATTATTATTTTTCTGCAATTTTTAAATGATGATTTCATTCAAATTCATAGTATATTGCAAATTTATCAATTCCTATTGTTTCCAGGACTTGTTTTACCCTTCATCTGCTAAACTTATTTCCATTCAACTTTCAAGTAATTTTATATTGTAAAATTCTATTAAATACACAAATATTTTTCAATTACACACGTAGACAGTGATGATGTCAATGATACATCCCACTTCTTAATTGAATTCACCTTATTATTATTGCAGTACAACATTTGAAATTCTGGTGCAAACTGGCTCCTTTGAAGGTGCAGATAACTATTGCTCTAAGAAAAGATTTGCTATTCCTGTCTTTAAGTTTGGGAGCTGGAATCCATGGAGCTTGGGGTGTTTCCTGCAAACTAATATTTGAGATAAAATTATCTTTGTTCTGTTCGCATATTATGTGTACATTCATGAATAGTAAACTGTAAGCCTTTGCAGCATGTTGAGTATCAACATTATTAGGCATGTTCAAAATGAATGAAACATAGAAATACCTATCTGAATAGTAAATCTTTGTAGATGTTTGTCTATTGTTTGAGTTTCCAACATCATGTATGTTCATAACCTGATAGCCGTAGGTTGCACCGTTTTCTTATCTGCAAAAACCAACTGAGGTCCAGTGGCTCACAATCCAATTGTTGCGTCTTAAACTCAAGGCTACTTTTAAAGTAAAGAAAACTGAAAGTTTTTAAGTTGAACGCAGTTCAATAGTACATATATAATTAGGAATCCTCTTTGAAATATGAAAACATGGATGATTATAGGACTGTTAACATCATTGTCTTTTCTTAAAAGCATGGTCTAGTGGCGCACAACGTGATTCGATTCGCCACCTTTAGATGGACTCTAAAGACTTAATGTTATTCCACAGAAGACTTCTAGTTGTCTCTTCCTTAAAGGCTTCATTTTCCCAATTCATAGTGGATGCTTTGGAGATATATAATTGTTTACATCTTAGACCTTGCAGATGACTCTCTTTCCCTTTATGTAATAGTCGAAGCGAATAACAAAATGTAAAGCATGGACTATGCAGTGAGAGTTCCCAATCTATTGCATGCTTTTTATTTTAATATTTTTTCCTCCTCCCTTTACCTCTTTGATCAACTGGAGTATGATCGTCAAATTCAATCAAATTTTGTAAATTTTGTCTTGCCCTACGAATTAACCATTAGCATCTACAAGGAAAAATTAGAATATTAGATTGTAGTTAAATTTGAGTTCATTTTTCAATAAAACCAATTTTAAACATTATGATCATATGACAATGATTTCAAAATGATTTGCATTTAATACTTATAAATCAAACTATAAAATTCACTAACTATTTGGTTATCAATCATATATAATATAACCAACTATTTGTTCGGGTTCATTTAACGCCAAATTATATGGATAGATGCGAAATATTTGTCAAAAAACATGATATTTTTCAAACATGTGCTTAATATAGCTTATTAAAATTTAAAATATCATAAATACCATTACCCGTTCTTTGTTTTCTAGAAGTATCTTTATGTTGTGCTTTTTTCCACAAATGCATAAACGTGTCCGTCATGTCCAAAATACAACAACAAAGTGCCTCATAGGATATGTCGACCAAGATATCTTTTTGTTCAATTGCCTATTTGATTCAACAAATCCTCACCCGCAATGCCTATCATCCCTCATCATCCTTGTTCAGCATTACGTCAAGAAGAATGATGGACCCCCGAGTGTAAAGTCCACATCTTAAGGCCTAAAGCTAAGCGCTACAAATGCTGCAATCATCTATACTATTTATTTCCGACGGTAAAATACAATAATGTTAATGATATACATAATATCAGAAGCTCATGAACATGAAACAAAACCACAAATTTCAAAAAACTTTTTTGATTACATTTCACAAAACATTTTTCATATCCAATTACATAATTCAATCGTTTCTCTGGTTCAGATTAAATATAATTATTACAAAAATACGCTAAGAATGACAAATGAAGATGACTCCTTAGATGACTAGAGTACTATATAGACATAAACTACCTTAATACATCACAGCGGAATAAAACAAAAACAACTCCTAAATGTTGCTAACATCAGCCTCCTACTCGTCTTCGAAAGCTTTATTCATGCACCTACTAAAACCTGAAAACTCAAACTCTCAATCTACTCAAATCAATTTTAAGCACCCGAGAGTTCAAAGGGAAAAATATAAAGTTCGAGTTAGACAAAAAGTATGTTGTGAATAATACTATTACATCTCAGTTTACTGATATTAAGTGAGACCACACCGCTTAGCAGAACGATTTTCCCTCACTAATTTCCCTTTAGAACATATCATTTTGCAAATCAAAATCATGCCATCAAACTAGTTAATCAAACTGATTATATCGATAATAGCAAATATCATTTATGCTCAAAATAGGTAATAATTGGACCATCTGTCCGAAACAATGTAGTTTTATTTGTCTAACTACTAACTTTTGGCTTACTCGGGCCTACCAGACAAACTAAACAAATTATCTCACAACTGTTAGACATACTTCCGGACGGTCTATCCTTAACTTACTTCTCCAAGAATCACCCGATCCTAATGGTTTTCGGGATCATCAATAACCTACGTTCCTTCTTTGTACATACATTCCTTTTTGTGTGTAACCATCTTTTACGTCTTACTTGTGATAAGCCATGTACATTGGAATTTTGGACTAAAATTAGTTAGGTGCTAATAGCTAATGTATAGGACGCGACCATACACCAGTCTCATATGGTAACAAATATTTGAGTCATTTAGTTAGGACTAATTACCTTTTAAATTTTCCTTGAAAACATTTTCAAAATGATTTAAACCTTTAAATCATACTTGAACAAGGAAAATATACATATTCGCTTTACTCAAATCTCTTTGTCATGATATATGCTTCACTCAAAACATAGTTGATGAAAACATTCGAAACCTTTGTTTAAACTTTTAAACAATCTCTTTCGAAACCATTGAAAGTACCTCTTTTGATATAAGTAAACAACTTTACTTTCTAACCTTAGGCTTAAAGGCCAAAACATAACTTCAAAACCATTGACAATAGTCCTTTCAAAAATATTGAATACACCTTTTCCAAAAGCTTTATAAACCTTAGACAACCTCTTATAAACACTTCAAATGTGTCTTTCGAAACCATTCGAATTCTTCCATTTTAACACTCAGGCAAACCTTTTAAAAACACTAAAGAATCACCCCTTCGAAACCGCATATGTATGTATGTATGTATGTATGTATGTATGTAGCGAAAATATTGGGGAACCTCCCCTTCGAAACCTTTACTTGTTTCCTTTCGAAAGCAATAAAGTATACTATTTAAAACAAACCTTTTGAAAGCATTAGGTTCAAGTTAAAATATGTGGAACAACCTTTGAAAATCTTTGGAAACCATTCCTTTCGAGACCTTTGGGTTTAACTTTCAAAATATCAAAAGGGTCTTAAAAGAACTAAATCAAAAGCAACTCTTTCGGAAGCTATTTCCTAAGTAAAAGAAGTGGATGGTGTCGAAACCAATCCCTTCGAAAGCATTGGAAAAGCGGTCTAATTTTTTAAAACAAAGGGACCCTTTCGAAGGCACGTTACGGAAGGTAAAAAGACGGCAGGTAGGGGGTTCGACCCCTTTGAAATCATTTACTTAAAACAAAAAGTGCAACCTATTTCAAAAGCCTCTTTCTTTAAAACAATTTGACGAAGTTGAAATCCATCTTATTCAGAAGCAAAGCAGACACATTTCCTTTAGAAATCAAAATAAGATTTCGACCCCTTCGGAACCCCTTATTTTGACTCTATAAATTTTGCCAATCTCCAATCCCCTACTTACAAGTATCTGATACCATGTGTATTGGTTTCGACTAAGGTTAGAGGCGGAAGCAAATGGTCGAAAAACTAGCTGTCGAAAGCGGCGAAACGCCTAACCTTGTAAAAACTACTTTTTGATCTTAAAAAGCAATTTCTTTTCAGCTAGCCTGTTTATTCTTCTTTTTCATTTATAACTTGCCTTTTCATTATTTGTTTAGTTTCCTAACTCGTAGCTATTATTAGCTTTTTCAATGCATTATTTACTATTCAAATACGTACTGCTAGTGGTTGACTAATAACAAAGTTGACTGTGTATAAGATATTGTGGGCCATATTAATCACCAAAACCTTTCTTTGTTTGTAATTTATGTTGAATGAAAAACTTGAATGAAAATAAATGGATACATTACTAAGTGCATGTATATGTGCTTAGTGTTTGCGATGACGCAAATATTTTTTGGTTTATAAGCTACACTATATATCTCATGGTTTGTTTTAAAAGTTGTCATAAAAAATTTGGACTGAGGTGAATCGATAGGTAATGGAATCAGTAAGTCAACATGAACTGATGTAGTATAAGCTGGTAAGCAGCGACTAGATATTTTTTTGAATGGAAATATAGCTTATCACTTACCCATTAATTATTACTACTGCTATATTTGCAGTGTCCACAATGTAACAGGCTATTTTGTCCACAATGTAACATAGTTCCTTCTTTGTGCATACATTCCTTTGTGTGTAACCATCTTTTAAGTCTTACTTATGATAAGCCCTGCAAATTGGAATTTTGGACTAAAATTAGTTAGGTGCTAATAGCTAATGTATAGGACGTGACCATACACCAGTCCCGTATGGTAACAAATATCCGAGTCATTTACGTAGGATTAGCTATCCTTTAAATTTTTCTTGAAAACCTTTCCAAAATGATTTAAACCTTTAAATCATACTTGAACAAGGAAAATATACATATTCGCTTTACTAAAATCTCTTTGTCATGATATAAGCTTTACTCAAAACATACTTGATGAAAACATTCGAAACCTTTGTTTAAACCTTTAAACAATCTCTTTCGAAACCATTGAAAGTACCCATTTCGATATAAGTAAACAACTTTACTTTCTAACCTTAGGCTTAAAGGCTGAAACATACCTTCGAAACCATTGAAAATGGTCCTTTCAAAAACACTGAATACATCTTTTCCGAAAGCTTTATAAACCTTAGACAGCCTCTTATAAACACTTCAAATATGTCTTTCAAAACCATTTGAATCCTTCCTTTTAAACACTTAGGCAAACCTTTTGAAAACACTAAGGAATCACCCCTTCGAAACCATATATATATATACACACACACCTTTCGAAAATATTGGGGAACCTCCCCTTTGAAACCTTTACTTGTTTCCTTCCGAAAGCAATAAAGTATACAATTTAAAACAAACCTTTCGAAAGCGTTGGGTTCAAGTTAAAATACGTGGAACAACCTTTCAAAATCCATGGAAACCATTCCTTTCGAGACCTCTGGGTTTAACTTTCAAAATATCAAAAGGGTCTTAAAAGAACTAAATCGAAAGCAACTCTTTCGACAGCTATTTCCTAAATAAAAGAAGTGGATGGTGTCGAAACCAATCCCTTCAAAAGCATTGGAAAAGCGGTCTAATTTTTTAAAACGAAGGGACCCTTTCGAAGGCACGTTTTGAAAGGTAAAAAGACGGCGGGTAGGAGTTTCGACCCCTTTGAAATCATTTACTTAAAACCAAAAGTGCAACCTATTTCAAAAGCTTATTTCTTTAAAACAATTTGATGAAGTTGAAATCCATCTTATTTGGAAGCAAAGCATGGCACATTTTATTTAGAAAGCAAAATAAGTTTTCGATCCCTTCGGAACCCATTATTTTGACTCTATAAATTTCGCCAATCCCCAATCCCCTACTTACCAAGTATCCGATACGTATATTGGTTTCGACTAAGGTTAGAGGCAGAAACAAATGGTCGAAAAACTAGCTGTCGAAAGCGGCAAATCGCCTAAGCCTTGTAAAAACTAATTTTTGACCTTAAAAAGCAATTTCTTTTCAACTAACCTGTTTATTCTTCTTTTCCATTTATAACTTGCCTTTTCATTATTTGGTTAGTTTCCTAACTCATAGCTATTATTATCTTTTTCAATGCATTATTTACTGTTCAAATACGTACTGCTAGTGGTTGACCAATAACAAAGTTGACTGTGTATAAGATATTGTGGGCCATATTAATCACCAAAACCTTTCTTTGTTTGGAAAATTACAATTTATGTTGAATGAAAAACTTGAATGTAAATAAATAGATACATTATTCAGTAGGTGCATGTATATGTGCTTAGTGTTTGCGATGACACAAATATTTTTTGGTGTATAAGCTACACTATATATCTCATGGTTTGTTTTAAAATTTGTCATAAAAAATTTGGACTGAGATGGATCGATAGGTAATGGAATCGGTAAGTCAACATGAACTGATGTAGTATAAGCTGGTAAGCAGCGACTAAATATTTTTTTGAATGGAAATATAGCTTATCACTTACCCATTAATTATTACTATTGCTATATTTGCAGTGTCCACAATTTAACAGACTATTTTGAAAGCATAACATTATTGACCTATATGGAATAGGGACATGCTCTAATGACATCGACTGAAATGTCGTGTAATGTTCCATAACTCGATTCAGTAATTTTTCAAGTGTCATTATCGTAGCATTGCTCTAAATATATTTTATAGATGTTTCTAGTTCCTGAATGGTTTGAGTATTCTATTTTAGTGAACTACTAGTGAGTGGCTCGTGCTACGCACACGGCAAGTTGTTGAAATCCTAAGTTTGGGTGATAAACTGAAAAATGCCACTAATAAATTCTTTTTGTTCCCTTGTGTGTATGCAATGCACTTGTATTGGTCAATTTTGTATTGTAACTTCGTTTTGATTGAATTTTCTTGAAAAGGAAATGATTGATTATGTTTTTCTTACCTTTTGTTCTAAATGCAACATGGTGACTACGATTAATATTGTGAATTTTTTTGCAGAATTTTTTATGCATATAAAGTTTTCAATGATTGCCTTTCGTTTTTAAAATAAATATATAGTAATTATATGGAATACATCGGTAGATGCATGAGTAAGTAATATTTTATGGGGTTTGTACGTCAAGTCCATATAAATAATTTAATATACAAAATATCCGCCCTTATAGTTTTATGTAAATTAGGTCTTTGGCTGCGTTTTTCCTTATGATCAGCTGATATTTCGCACCCATATTAATATCTCACATTCTATTTTAATTTCAATATTTGAAATGCAATAACTTTTTGTAGAAATAACGTATCAACAAACCATTTTCAACATTAAATCATAAATTTTATCATATTTTGAAAGATATGTGTTATGCATATGTAAATATTTTGTCATTGATTTTTTTTAAAGAAGTGTATTCTTTTCCATATAAATAACACATTCAAAACCGCATCTTTCAAAATGCAATTATAAGTGCATCATTCAAATTACAACGTTCAAGAATAATAAATATGCAAAATTAAAACTGCATTATATTAATGCAGTTATAACTGCATTTTCTTAATGTAGTTAAATTCTATATTAAGATCGAATATGCAGAATTATAATTGCATTTTCTTAATGCGGTTATAACTGCAATTCCTTAATGCGGTTATAACTACATTTTCTTAATGGGGTAAAATTCGGTATTAAGATCAAATGTGTAGAATTATAATTGCATCATATTAATGCATTTATAATTGCATTTTCTTAATGCAATTATAATTGCATTTTCTTAATGTGTTTAAATGCAGTTACACAAAGGGATAATATAAACTGCATTACATAAATGTAGCTAAAATTGCTATGCAGAATAATCATTTTTAAAAATTTCATTTTTAGTTATCAACAATAGTTATCAATGGAAATTTTACTAAATTTATGATTTAATGGTGAAAATGACTTTTTAAATCCAATTAATTTGCAAGAAGTTATCACATTTTAAAGATTATAACAATTGAGTTAGCGGTGAAGTTATTTCTTGGATATGATGTTAAAGAACTTGGGATCTAATTTACAAAAATTTAGTGATAGGGACTCGCTTTACGTTTCAAATAACAAATAGTGATCCGAAGTTAGTATAATGGCAATTAGTAGATGATTCAAACTATTAGTATATATAAAACTTAAGCATTATATAATCGTCTCTATATTCCAACTATCAAACATTATACTATGGATTTTGAAAAAACAAAAATTTGAATATTCTTTTAACTCATGTACATCCATCTTTCACGGTTTCACACTATTGCACGTGCGTATATAAAATTGTGCAACCTTTAGAAGAAGAAAATCATTCCCCTGGATATTTAAATAAGGGAAAGTCTATTTAGACACAAAATATAGACGCAATTGGTGATACAATGGATCTGCATTATTGGATTGCCCTCTGATTTGCACCTTCCATATAAGGACAAAAATTCCAACGGCCGTGATTTTTTGTGTCATCAATTTGTGTCTAATTTTGTATCTAAATAGCCGCTCCCTTTAAATAATACCACATTTTAAGATTTCTAAGATTTGGTGAAATAATGACATAAATGAGGACAAAGAAAGGGAAAATTTATATATGATGCAACTAAATCTGACATTCTTAACTAATTTTCAACAAATTAGAAAATGATGCTACATATAAATAACCGTTTCGCAAAATTTTGGTACATTGAACGTAACAACTATTTAGCTGATCCAAAATCAAAAGAAAATTCAAGTAACACCAGATCTATCATAGTATTTGTTGTCAGATAATGCTAGGATAAAGATAAACAACGCACCATAATAAATTGATTTTATTTCTATACAACCAACAAAATATACTGTGCATCATCTAACATCAATGATAAAAAATGAGAGCTACATAGACTTGACAATTTTGACTGTCGCTTCATATACATATTTCAACTACAAAGTCGCTATACATGGTTTATAAAAAAAATCTCTCATCATATACATGCAAGAGCTGGCTTTCACTGATCTCCGACCTCTTGGGAACATGATTGCTGTACCCTTGTAAAATAGGCCATCAATACCCTTATAAAATCCAACCCCTTGTGTAAACAAATTACTGAAATAGTTGAGGATTTATGTTATTTGAGCACATTAAATCATCCAAATCCAATACTACTTTTTCTTGGTTTTCAGTGAAAATAAATATACTTGAATCAACTAAATACGGTACACAAAGCTACTTATATTGTTGAGCAATTAATGATTTGAACCTCCTAATTATTTACAATAACCCCCAATAAATATGAATATTAAACACAAGCTAGAAAATTTTTATTTCATGGATATACCAAATAAGATTGCCGAAGATTTAAGCATGTTAGTTATATACAACAACTCATCACTAAGATGCGGATAAAATAAATGATAGGGACTCGTGGCTCGTTTCTTGAAACCTGTAAGGATTTATAAGCATTACATTTGGATTATTTATTGTACCTCGCCATAAATATGTAGATTATTAGGCTAGGAGGGATTTATTTGATAGATATATAACAAACATGTTAGTAACTATAAAAGGATCACTGGAAATTTGAATATCTTAATTAGTTATAGTAATTCACCATAAACATGCATCATCTTATAAGTAATAAGAAAACCAATCAAAGTTAGTCTTACTCTCCCTTCCATCAAGCACTATCCTCATCAACTCCATCGCAACCATTTCCAACATCATTTAACTCGATCGGGGGCAACATTTCATCGCTCCATTTACTGATAATTTGTAAGAATGCAAGCCTAACCCTACCCCCATGCCTAGTCCCAGGTCTGTGGCTATAATAAACACTTGCTTTTGATCTATACTTATAGCAAAAATGCAAGTTGTCCTTCTAGCAGCCTAATTCTTTTAAAGATCAATTTGCAGCAGAAAACTGGACTCTCCAATATTATGTCTTTAACTGATCGTAACCGTGTTCTGTCTCATGTCAAAATGACCCTGTGTATTGTATGTTTTCATAACTTACTTTCTTTTAGCTAATTTATCATGTCATTTTTAGTGGCGTATCAGGTCAGCAAAGCATTAGAAAAGAGGTATATATACAACAGTTATCTGTGTCACTGCGCAACTTTGGACTAACATGCACATATCTCGATTGAATTCAAATAACCCAAATCTAAGAACCATTTTAGTAACTTTTGCATAATGAAATTAATGGTTTTTTGTGAAACATGGACATTTAACTGATACATAGGAAAAATTATAATTAAAAGTGAAACATGAAATTTTTTCTACATGTTTTAAAAAGAAATTCTTCGGCTGGCAGCAAACCGTTAAGCATGGCAAAGTACATAGGTAATGACCATGTGTAATAGTCGTATTAAAGGTATTGAAATGTTGTTTGGCTTATATTCCAGTTTGACGTGCACTACCAACATGAATGACCACACCTAATAAACATGAACTACCGATTTGACCTGACTAAGCTCAATCCTATGCATAGTCAAAGGACTTGCCAGTCCCAAGGGTACCAAATTTAGTCATTTAAGTATCAAACACAAAAGATATCAATAAAATAATTTGTATTTCTTCCTTGTGCAAATTATGAATAAGACCAACAAAACATTTGCATTTGTTCCAAATGCTAAGACCACCTAAATACTTGCATTTTAGCCTAAAATGATGATTATTTAATGTTCAAATCATATCCCTTAAATCCCTTATTAATGAGACATGGTGTTATCCATTATATTCTCTAATTTTAGGATGCTATCAACCTATCAATTTTAGACATGGAACTATGTTTATTCTTGAAGTTATGGTAAAGAGACAAGCACCAAAGCATAATTGACTTTTTCTTTCAAATGAATAATTGACTCATAGATTACTATGAAATTACAATAAATGTTTTAAATGCACATGCTGATGCTATTATGCAACCATAAACAATAGATAAATAATTGCTACCTTTGTAAGTAAAAAGGCAATAATTATGACAAATGGTAACTAAAAGAAATCAATTAGAAACATTCAATTTGACTTTACAGTGTATAAGGATGTATAGGAAACTTACTTGAAACCAATGAGAGGATGCATGGAATCAAATATATTTTTCGAGAATTCATATGGGGTCATCAATAAGTTGAACAAATGGTCTAATTTTGAACTGCCCTATGGTCTTGAGTAGAAGAGAAATGATATAAACCACTTATCTTGCCGCTAAAGTTCCAATAACTACATATACTAAAACATAGTATCAACCAAGTTGATTCTAGTTTACAGTCAGACTAACATAATGAAAGTAAGAGTGACAGCGATAATCAAACGAAAATTAGTTCAGAAATGAACTGAAATGAGTATATCAACTGATTTGTCACCATCAATATCCTAACTCAAAGAATATGGAAAACAAAATATTGTTTTAATATAACTACATGAAAAGAAAAAAAATGATATCTTACTTGTGCAGAAAATTCAGAAATATCAATGTTTAAAAATCGATGGGGAGTATCAATATGTATATATATTTTTATGAATCGAGATCATTGCTTCATATACTATATGATGCAATTGGAAATCAATTGAATTGAAAATTTGGTTTATGGAGAATAATGGTATGATTTGTTTATGAAGGTTATTATATTACGGTAATTTATTAAAATTCCTCTTTTAGATTCAATATATATGTGGAGAATAACTAAAATTACAGCCATAATAGGTCTATTGCATTAAGTAAAAAAAATTAAAATCGTGTTGTGAGATTGATTAGTTTTAAGAATAGAATGCATTAGCCTCATTATGATCTCAATATTTTTAGTTAAACTTCTCAGAATTTCAGAGCACCCTTCTCTCATAGTACATAAAACCTAGTTTATAAAATTGATCTCTAACTGAATCTAGTCTCTAAAATATAAAACTTAATCAACATAAATATTATTTTGATAAGAACAATAATTTCATAACACTATAACAAAAATACCCTATTACAACTTCCTTTTTACAACGGGCATATATTGCCCGTTGTAATAGACAGATATTACAATGGTCGTTTTAGAACCGTTGTAATAGATGTACGCCTTTCTTGCAACTTACATTATTTGCCCGTTGTAATAGAGCGATATTACAACAGTCAGCTTCTGCCCGTTGTAATAGATGTATATTTTACAACACTCTCTATATGGCCGTTGTAATAAACGGACTACGAATTCTCATGTGGTTTATCACGTGTTTATCGACAACATGATTAGGGCTGAAGCTAGCTAGCTCTCTCCCCAGACTCGAATTTTTATTGAGATAAAAACACCATTATAACTAATTTTCGATTTGTATGCACTTTCGTTTGCCTGCACGCTGAAGCTAGGGTTTTCGATTTGGGAATTCAAGAGATTCGCAACTGAGACCGGTCTATCACGCAGGTTCAAATTCTTCTATTCGATTATGTTATTTCATCTATGAGATTGTTAAGTTGTGTTTTTTTTTTGTTCTGTCATTTTTGCATGAATTTTTTATGGCATTGATCCTCGTTCGTAAGCTAGATGATTTTTGCATGTTTTCCATTGCTTCGGCTTCTAGAGTTGATTGCAATAGAGCTAGGCTATTTTCATAATCCTGAATTAATGTTTGATCTTGCAGACTATTCAGGATTTAGAGATATAACTTCTTGTTATCTTTGAGGATTTCACACTGTTTACTAACGCTAATTGTGTTATGATTCTAGTGTTTGAGATCATTCTTTATTCTTTTAAGTCTAGCGATGAAGCTAAACATTGGATTTCTATTTATTATGGATTGAAAACGATTTTGATTGGTTCTTGATAACTAGGAAGAAATTTCTAGGCATTTTTGTATCTGAAAGATTTATAGCTATTAGTTGCATGATCTGATGAAAGCTTGATAAGGATGGAGGAGTGGTCACTGGTTTAGCGATTAAGTATGGTGATCTCTACTTGTGGGAATTTAGAATTAAATTCAAGGTTACAAAGGGTCATGTCAATCACATAGTGAATCCCAAAATTATGCCCACCCCACCCAGTAAAGAAATTCCCAAAAGATTGAATTTCTTTGAGTCTGATAGCAATTACACAAGACTAAAAATTTATAGGCTTTGTCCTCCATCATGGTTGTAGTAGCCTAAAATTTTAAATTGTTTATTATGAAGACGCAATTCACAAAACTTAAAGTGAAATAATACAGACCCTAAGTAATTCAAGTTTATCAGCCTAATTATTCAAATTATTTACAAAACAAACTACATGAACCAAACTCAATTTTGTGACCACCTGGTTAAAGCTTTGAATAACTCACATGAGGTTGGAACTTCTCTCTGCAATGAGTATAGTAGATATCCAACACCATTTCACTTACCAAATATATAACTGTTGGTTTGATCCAGGTTTTGCAGAGTTTAGTAATTCATGAGTTTGATTTTATTAGTTTTATTTCTTTTAGGCTTAGTTTGTAGGGTCACATTACTATATAGTTTTCATTGGGAGGTAATTGCGCAATTTCGTCATGAGAAAAACTCATATTTTTGTTGGCATAACGTCTTTTCATTAGGTTCTAACATCAAAAGAATTATCGAGATGGACAAAGCATGGATCCACCTACCAAGGTTTTGTCAATTTTGATTATCAGTTCTATACTTGTAATTATTACAGTTGATTATTGATCTCTTTATGTGTTATACAATGACTGAAGAATAAAGGCAAGCTGTTCGGAATTTTGTATATGAGCATGCAAAAAGGAAGGGAAATCTAGAAAAAATCATTTGTCCTTGTCCAAAATGTAGGAATCTTATCCGCCATCCATCAAGGGAAGTTGTATCACACTTGGTTTGTTTTGGAATTGACCCAACGTATGATGTATGGATTTTTCATGGGGAAGCACGCCCTTCAGAAAACGAAGGCGATGAAGTGACAAATACATATAGAATGTACTTAGACACACAAATTTGTAATGACGAGGTGGAAGATCATTCTAATGTAAGACATGAGGTACATGGGGTAGAGATTAAGGAGATGATAGAGAATTCTGAAATTCCTTTGTACCCTGGTTGTGCAAGCCACACAAAGTTGTCAGCTACAATACTTCTTTACAAGCACAAGGCTCGAAATGGTGTATCTGACACAGCATTTACGGAACTTCTTAAACTTCTCAAAGATATGTTGCCTATGGAAAACACGCTTCCTGATTCGACATATGCAAAAAGAAGCTGCTTAAATAAGCTGATGATGAAAACGTTTTCTTGTATGCCAAATGAAAAGGCTGAAATTGAATTCAACGATCGAGGTCAACCAATAGGCTCCAACTCTAAGCACTTATCATCTTATCTCGGTACCTTAGCAAGGGAGATGGTACCTTTGACCATTTCAGAGTGGAAAAAAGTCGACGAAATTTAAAGAAAGATTTATGGACTTGTATTCAGGCATGAAATAAGCTGAGAACTTTTTTTATGAGAACATTTAGATGAGTCATAATCCTCTTATATTGTTATAATTTTTCTAGCAAATGACAATTATAACATTGTTATCAATTTTTCTAGCAAACCATACACATACCATCTAGAAAACCAAACTACGAATGCACACGTGTGAATGACAACTTTTGCATACAAAGGAAAATAGTTTTGAACCAGTGTGGGATATAAGAAGAGCACTTCTGGAAGCATATTTGACTTGAATGTATTTATACGTTAACTCAAAATGTGTACTTAAATTAGATGAATTATATGTGATAAATAATACATTTATGTGCATTTTGCATATTGCACGTGATGCGCTGTAGAGCTAATGGGTGGGGAAAAGCTCGAACTAGTATTTAGTAATTCTGGTCCAAATGTAATATTACTTGCAGGCTAATTACAAGGTATTCAAAAAATTACTACCTGTGCAAAGCTGGCTTTTTACATGAAGAAGCTGATGCTCTTCTGGCCCTATTTCTATTTCTTTTATTCGTATGCTACTGAATTTTAATATGTAGGATCGATTTCACCCTAGAGGGGGGGTGAATAAGGTGACGGTATAAATTATAAAAATTAATTGCGGAAGCTTATAAAATATTTTCAATACAGATCACAGAATAATAGCAGCATAGACAAATAGCAGAATAATAAGCAGAAATAGAACGACATAGAATTTACCCAGCTTCGGCAAAACCCTGCCTACGTGCTGCCCCAAGGTTTCTACTAGAAATTAGATAGTCAGACGCTTACACACGTAAACTCGCGACACCCGCTATCGACTAAACCTAACTCTACGCTCAAAACCCTGCCACAACTCAGCCACTGAGTTGCGAATTCTCAAGCTACGTCACGTAGCTTGTCCCCTAGTCACACGACTAGAAAATTAAACGGTTTAAAAAAGAAAATACAAATTAAAAACAATTTAAAATAAAATAACCCTAATTTAAAAACAAAACCCTATTTTATTCTTTAACAAGGCCGGCCCCTTTTCTTTTATTAATTGGCCTGTCTCCTTTTGTTTGCTTCATTCGTTTATGGTGGTCGTTCCTCTTTGCAACTTAACTAGGGCTTCGTCCCTTCGATCCCGTGCTCTTAAATTAGGGCTTTCAAATTGAAGTCGCCGCTTTTGATTAGCTCGTTTCTCTGATTAGCTCTCGGCTCTTCAATTTGGATCGAGTTCGTCTATGATTTCGGTATGTACTTCTCTTCTTTTGCTTTGCTGGTTTGATGCTTACTTGAACTCAGATGAATATGCCGATGATGATCTTAGGGTTTATATAGGATTCGAATTCCTATTTTTGCGTTCGTATAAAATCATTTGAATTTGTCAATAATTCACCTCGGCCACTCGATTAATTTCTGATGTTGATGATTTTACTGACTCAATTAAATTCGAATAATTGATGCTTGCTTGGTTGACACGGTTTTGATTCAATTCCGTGATGACCACGACTTCGACTCTGTTCCTTTTTCTGTTGACTTATTTGATTAAAAAACAGTGTTGACTTGGTTTGTCTATCATGGTTTTGAACACTTGATTAGCTTGCGATGTTGATTTTGTTTATGCTCGACTTCGTTAACACACGGTTTTGACTTTGCACTGCAGTTGTCTTCGACGGTAAACTTGATTTTTTGATGTAATAAATATTGGTCTTGTTCGACTTTTGCCATGCTATTCACTGTGAACTTTGGTGAAGTGGTTCGACTCTGGCCATCTGATTCTCTGGTTATGACTTGCTCATTGAATTTCTTTGTAACTTTATTCAAACTGCTTCACTGTCATTTTGATCGATGGTTCATCATTGACTTACTGGCAATTTTTGAATTGCTACTGAACCATGGCTTCAACTGATAATTTTCGATTTCCCACTACACTTTGAAACTGCTCCTTGACTTGTTCATTAGTTGATGTATTCGAATGTTTTCTGTTGTATGTCTGTTGTAGTTACATTGTATGGTGTTGTTGCATTGTACGGTTCCTTTTGAAGTCTGATTGAATGCACTTTGGTATTGTGGTCTTGAAGTATGGTTGCACTGTTGTTTTGTTTGAAGTGATTCTGGTGTGAAATGTTGCATGTTTGGTTACATTGAATCGTTGTCTGCATTACTTGATATTTTTGGTTTGAGTTGATATTTCATGTGTACTGAATGTTGTTCAAGTGCTTTCACATGTGGTCTGGTGGGTTCCTTTCACCGGCTTGTTGAGTTGCCCTGATCTTGTGCACCTTTGTTCATGGTTTGTTGTGTGTACACATTTGTTTGGTCTTGCTGTTTCATTGATCGGGTTTTGTTCTTGTATCATTAGAAGTCTTGTTGCACCTGCATGTGTTGAGTACATTTATGTGTATCTTCATGTATGTTGGCTGAGCGTCTGGTTTGATGTCTATTTGCATTCATGTTGTGTATCCACTTTGTCTCTTATCTGTTCATGTCTTATTATTTATTGTGAAACCAGATCATTTGAACTTCATGTGCCTTGATATTGGCTGTGACAAACTTGTACATCTCCAGTCATGCTTGAAGTCGTAGCCTGTACAACTGCCCTGTGTTGAATCCAGCTAATAGCTTGGATTTGTCCTTGTGTTCGTGTTGTGATTTTATTTATATTGCACCTGAGTTGAACCCGTCATTTTATTTTGGGTTTAACCTTGTGCTCACCTGTCCCTGTAACATTATCAAGTGTATATCGGTGTGCACGGCCTTGTGGCATATACAGTGATACACTGTGTATGTCACAAGTTGTTCGTGTATAATGGATTCAAAAATAAATCATGACGAACAACCCAAATAACTGAGGCAAATAATATTTTCAAAATCCATATTTTATTTTATATTGCAAAAATATTTCTTTTTCAATTTTACCGCGTTAGTGAATATTTTTGTAGATTGCTCAGATGCTGGATTCAAACTGGAATGAAGTTGAAGATAAAATACGAGTTGAGTGAATGAGTGATGTGTAGTGAGGTTAAATGTAAATATGAATCTGTGATGTATTTGTAATCAAACTTTCATATGTATAGTGAGAGCTTGAATTTGTACTATTCAAAATTGTAATAAATATTTGTTTGAATAAAATTTCTGTTTGAATTCAAATTCTGTGTTATTTAATTTATTCAGCAAATATTTATTTAATCTGTGAAAAATAAAATAGTACATTATCAAATACATTTAAACAAATGTATATATGTTTATTATCATCAAACAAAAATATATAAGCACATATTCAACAATCTCCCCCTTTTGATGATAACAAACATATATTTAAGATTTTGAATATATTAAATGTATTTGATCATTCATATGCTCTAATTGCTCCCCCTATTTAAATGCTTCCTCTCTATACAAAGCTCCCCCTACAAATATGCATACAATTAAATAATATGCAAATGAGCCTAGATGCAAATGGAAAATATTTGTTTGCTTGATTTTACTTGACAAAATCTTTAACTTTTCTCTCCCCTTTTTATTATCAGCAAAAGAATAATAGTGTTAGAGAAAATAGAGATAAAGTGATCGATATTAATTCAACATTAAAACTCAATCGAATATAAATATTAAATTTCAATAAAAAAATCAAACAAAAATCATAAATGTTTTGTTAGGCGCATATTCCACTTTTAGAATGATGGGAATTATGTCATCATATAAAACCATACAGTTGTGTCTATTTGTGGTATATTTATACTAGGAATTTGAATATCTACTAACCATGCATAACCGTTAGGACTTTTAAATGAGATTAGTAGTATTCCATTTTTTTTTTTAAAAATTGAATTCAAGTATCTTCTAACCACGCATAACCGTGAGGACTTTTAAATGGGATTAGAATCAACTTATTTATTTAAAAATCAACTTTTGATATGCATTCCATACATGCATAACCGTGAGGACTTTTAAATGAGCATGGAAGCACATAAAAAATTCCAAGTAATTCACCCATGCATAATCGTGAGGACTTTTAAATGAGAGTGAATACTTTGGTATTTATTTATTTATTATTATTATTATTATTATTATTATTATTATTATAACCTCCCTTTTTAAAAAAAAATATAGAATGAAAAACGAACGATTCCTGTTTAAAGTACCACATATCGACAAACTATATAGAATTTTGATGAGTGACGGTTGTTAGAAACATGATAGACATAGAGATGGTCATGGAATTTTTACCAACAAAAAGTTTTATAACTCTTGTTTAAATTTCTAAAGAAATTTACTAATTATACCGTCTCGAGTCATAATATAATGAATATCAACACTCATCACCTTTTCAATCACTATTTATCTTTTGGGTAATTATTAGGGAGTTAGATTAGTCAAAATAGTCATTTAAAATCAAATTCAAAAAATAATTATGAAATCAGTTTTTCAAGATGGCTAATCTGAAAATATGGTCAAAAATGATTTTCTCGAGGGGGTTTTATAAGAAAATTTTCTGCTATTTGAAAATTGTTTGAAGTGAAAAATATGCAGATATTTTCTTTGAAAAACGATGCAGTTACTAAATGTAATATAAATCATGTTCCTAGTAATTTTTCTATCAACTAGATTGCCAGTGTAATCTGCATCTGAATTTCTCTTTCACTCAAAATCACCATTAATTGAATTTTATCGACCAAACCATGAAGTGTGCACCAAAATTTTCAAAATCAATTTTAACAGGTTTTTAAATGACATTCTTTTGAATTCGAATCGAAGCCGTGTAAATAATCAGACAAATATCATAATGTTAATCTTAGAAGCCATAGGATAAACAACTATATTCAAGAGTAATCATCAGCCATCATTATTATTCCAAACAGATTCTAGAAGTTTCAAAAACATTTCTTAAAATCCTTTTTACAATTGTTAGATGAAAATCTTTAGGATTTTAATTGAAGTTGTGTAAATAATCAGAAAACCATGAATATAGAGTTAGCCATATTATAAAGAAATGTATTATCCAACAAAACACTATTATCAATCCAAATTAATATATATGAAGTAATTCAAAGAATCTAAAGAATTTTATAGTGTTTTTGGCATAAATATAATTGGCCAACCATTTGAATAAGTCAGGGTCAAAATCATCATCTTTTCATTATCTCAATATTGGCTGATTTTCATTCAGAATATGGTGCAGATTGTCAGATTTAATATATCGTTCAAAATATACCATTACCTGTTTTACCTTTATGATATTTTTCATTGTTGTCCATTGTGATTCTGTCACCTTTATACTAGGCTAAGGAACTTTGCTTTGTCGCCTGTTGTGTTTCTGGAACAGTCAAAAATCCAGAGAACACTGTTGTTGTTCCTTAGCCTGCCACCACACCTACATGGAAAAGGATTTATGTGACCTATTTGTTTTTATAGGTCCATGGTTGTTAGTGGCAGAATATTTTGAAAAACAATTTTGTAAAGACCCAAAACTATTTATAATTGTTCCCTTCGGCACCCAAATTTGTTTAACTTTGAGAGATTTTATATTTGTGCCTTTTGGAACCCAAATTGGTATAGTTGTCTCATGTTTGGGTCTATACCAACAATTATTGTGATTGTATCCATATTTTCTACAAATTGTGCATATAGAATTAACTCGATTAATATTGCATTCGGCAATTTTCGATTTATTATATCCAAGTCCTTGTCTAACCGTATTAACAGTTTGCTTTCCTAATAGCATATTCAACGATTTTTCACTTTTTGAAAATTTATCTAAAGTCGTTGACAATTGTTGGACTTGTGTTTTGAGAGACTCATTTTCGTTTAACAATTGTGTGCACTTTTTAATAGAATTCTCTCTTCTAGTATTTTCATTCTCTTTTAAAATCAGAATTTCATTTTCAAGTGATTTTATTTTAATTTTTGATTTTTTAATTTCTTCTTCAAATGTTGGACACTTATCACACTTAGGGATCCTACTTTGATAGGTTTTAACTAATTGGTTGAGTTGTTCATTTAATTCTATCAAAGTAACTTTTTGTGATTCAAGTTTAGCATATTTCTCCCTAAGTCGTTCAAAACAGCCATTTACTTCGTGGAAATAAATAAGTAATTCAAAGTGAGTAAGTTTTGATACCTCGCTTGCCTCGTCATCGTCGCTATCAGTTATATTTCCTTGAAGGCACATATCTGCTTTCTCACTCTCACTGCTAGTACTTTTATCATTCTCATCCATTTCATCCCAAGTGGCTGCAAAACTTTTCTTTTTCTGTTTCTTTCCAAAGTCGCGTCGATTTCGAGGACAATTGGGCTTGATGTGTCCTGGTTGATTGCACTTATGACAGATGATCTCCTGCTCTTCTGAGTAGTCAAGTGCTTTGCCTATTCTTCTTTTCAATTCCTGATTTCGAGATGGATTTCCGTATTTGCGGTTCCACCTTTTGAATTTCTTTATTAGTAGTGCCAGCTCTGCTGCTCCATCATCATCATCGTTATCATCATCACTTTCGGTTGTTCCTTTGAGTGCTATTGATTTCTTTCGAGTATCTCCTCCTTCACGCTCTTCCTTGAATTTCATTTCTAGCTCATAAGTGGTGAGATTTCTGACGAGTTCTTCAACTTTCATTTGTTTCAAGTCTTTTGATTCTTGAATGGCAGTCACTTTCGCTTCAAATTTTCGTGGAAGGACTGTGAGGATTTTTCGGACTATCTCCAACTCTGTGTATGATTTTCCAAGAGCTTTTGATTTATATACGATATTGGAAAGTCGTCCATGCATCTCTTTGACATTTTATTCCTTCGCCATTGTGAAATTCTCGTATTCGCTGCTTAGCATGGCAAGGCGAGATTCTTTGACTTGAGATGTTCCTTCGTGAGTCACTTCTAGTGCGTGCCATATTTCCTACGCAGTTAGACAATGTGAGACACGATTAAATTCAAATTGATCTAATGAACAGATAATAGAATTCATAGCTTTAGCATTAGTATTTTGTTATTTATTTTCTAGTTCAGTCCATTGTTCCTTTGGTTTATCTACTTCCTGATTATCTACAGTTATAGTTGGTGTTCTATAACCTGTCTCAACAATATTTCAAGCGTCAATGGTTTTCAGAAAGATTTCCATCCTATTTTTCCAATAAGCATATTCACCATTGAACATTGGTGGTCTAACTATGGATTGACCCTCTGCAAAAGCAGTATTAAAAGAAGTCATTTTAAAAGTTCAAATTTTTAAAACAAAAATTGATTTTTGAAACACGAATTTTTAAAAACAAAAATTGACTTCTATTCCTAGCTCTGATACCACTTGTAGGATCGTTTCACCCTAGAGGGGGGTGAATAGGGTGATGGTATAAATTATAAAAATTAATTGCGGAAGCTTATAAAATATTTTCAACACTGATCACAGAATAATAACAGCACAGACAAATAGCAGAATAATAAGCAGAAATAGAACGACGCAGAATTTACCCAGCTTTGGCAAAACCCTGCCTACGTGCTGCCCCTAAGGTTTCTACTAGAAATTAGATAGTCAGACGCTTACACATGTAAACTCGCGACACGCGCTATCGACTAAACCTAACTCTACGCTCAAAATCCTGCCACAACTCAGCCACTGAGTTGCGAATTCTCAAGCTACGCCACGCAGCTTGTCCCCTAGTCACACGACTAGAAAATTAAACAGTTTAAAAAAGAAAATACAAATTAAAAATAATTTAAAATAAAATAACCCTAGTTTAAAAACAAAACCCTATTTTATTCTTTAACAAGGCCGGCCCTTTTTTTTATTAATTGGCCCGTCTCCTTTTGTTTGCTTCGTTCGTTTATGGTGGTCGTTCCTCTTTGCAACTTAACTAGGGCTTCGTGCCTTCGATCCCGTGCTCTTAAATTAGGGCTTTCAAATTGAAGACGTCGCTTTTGATTAGTTCTCTGATTAGCTCGTTTCTCTGATTAGCTCTTGGCTCTTAATTTGGATCGAGTTCGTCTATGATTTCGGTATGTACTTTTCTTCTTTTGCTTTGCTGGTTTGATGCTTACTTGAACTCAGATGAATATGCCGATGATGATCTTAGGGTTTATATAGGATTCGAATTCCTATTTTTGCGTTCGTATAAAATCATTTGAATTTGTCAATAATTCACCTCGGCCACTCGATTAATTTCTGATGTTGATGATTTTACTGACTCAATTAAATTCGAATAATTGATGCTTTCTTGGTTGACACGGATTTGATTCAATTCCGTGATGACCACGACTTCGACTCTATTCCTTTTTCTGTTGACTTATTTGATTAAAAAACAGTGTTGACTTGGTTTGTCTATCATGGTTTTGAACACTTGATTAGCTTGCGATGTTGATTTTGTTTATGCTCGACTTCGTTCAGTAACACACGGTTCTGACTTTGCACTGCAGTTGTCTTCGACTGTAAACTTGATTTTGTGATGTAATAAATATTGGTCTTGTTCGACTTTTGCCATGCTATTCACTGTGAACTTTGGTGAAGTGGTTCGACTCTGGCCATCTGATTCTCTGGTTATGACTTGTTCGTTGAATTTCTTTGTAACTTTATTCAAACTGCTTCACTGTCATTTTGATCGATGGTTCATCATTGACTTACTGGCAATTTTTGAATTGCTACTGAACCATGGCTTCAACTGATAATTTTCGATTTCCCACTACACTTTGAAACTGCTCCTTGACTTGTTCATTAGGTGATGTATTCGAATGTTTTCTGTTGTATGTCTGGTGTAGTTGCATTGTATGGTGTTGTTGCATTGTACAATTCCTTTTGAAGTCTGATTGAATGCACTTTGGTATTGTGGTCTTGAAGTATGGTTGCACTGTTGTTTTGTTTGAAGTGATTCTGGTGTGAAATGTTGCATGTTTGTTTACATTGAATCGTTGTCTGCATTACTTGATATTTTTGGTTTGAGTTTGATATTTCATGTGTACTGAATGTTGTTCAAGTGCTTTCACATGTGGTCTGGTGGGTTCCTTTCACCGGCTTGTTGAGTTACCCTGATCTTGTGAACCTTTGTTCATGGTTTGTTGTGTGTACACATTTGTTTGGTCTTGCTGTTTCATTGATCGGGTTTTGTTCTTGTATCATTAGAAGTCTTGTTGCATCTGCATGTGTTGAGTACATTTATGTGTATCTTCATGTATGTTGGCTGAGCGTCTGGTTTGATATCTATTTGCATTCATGTTGTGTATCCACTTTGTCTCTTATCTGTTCATGTCTTATTATTTATTGTGAAGCTAGATCATTTGAACTTCATGTGCCTTGGTATTGGCTGTGACGAACTTGTACATCTCCAGTCATGCTTGAAGTCGTAGCCTGTACAACTGCCCTATGTTGAATCCAGCTAATAGCTTGGATTTGACCTTGTGTTCGTGTTGTGATTTTATTTATATTGCACCTGAGTTGAACCCATCTTTTTATTTTGGGTTTGACCTTGTGCTCACCTGTCCCTGTAACATTATCAAGTGTATATCGGTGTGCACGGCCTTGTGGCATATACAGTGATACACTGTGTATGTCACAAGTTGTTCGTGCATAATGGATTCAAAAATAAATCATGACGAACAACCCAAATAACTGAGGCAAATAATATTTTCAAAATCCATATTTTATTTTATATTGCAAAAATATTTCTTTTTCAATTTTACTGCGTTAGTAAATATTTTTGCAGATTGCTCAGATGCTGGATTCAAACTGGAATGAAGTTGAAGATAAAATACGAGTTGAGTGAATGAGTGATGTGTAGTAAGGTTAAATGTAAATATGAATCTATGATGTATTTGTAATCAAAATTGCATATGTTTGTGAGAGCTTGAATTTGTATTATTCAAAATTGTAATAAATATTTGTTTGAATAAAATTTCCGTTTGATTTCAAATTCTGTGTTATTTAATTTATTCAGCAAATATTTATTTAATCTGTGAAAAATAAAATAGTACATTATCAAATACATTTAAACGAATGTATATGTTTATTATCATCAAACAAAAATCATATAAGCGCATATTCAACATAATAGACCATTATAAAATCCAAAATTAGCCGGCTGTCTCAAATTTAACATATATATGCATAGTTATGATCACATTTTACCTTCTAGCATTAGTCGATGGAAAATGGACTAAAAGTTGAAACGATGAGGCCTATGCTTAAATGTGATATGTATGATTGTTGATTTCAATACATTGAATAGCGGTGGGGTTTCTCTAGGTTGTCCTTAAATCAATAGGATGAGAAATTGCTATCAATACTAATAGCTACGACATATTATAAGGGAAGAGTTGCATGCTTGTTGCTGGTGGTGTATATTAGCCTATAGTTATTGATAAACTGTGATTTTGGGTGAACAGATATAATTATTAACATCAATTGTCAACTAAAATTTTCATATGAAGTAGGCGATTTGCTCAACCTTCTTCTTTTACTTTCATGTACCGTTTTCAATTCAGTATGGCTAACAATGTTTCAGATGTTGAAACGGATATAATAAACAATTTTCTAACCATGCTATTATTATGAAAAAGCCTTTTCGAAACCACTTCTAGTAGCATTATTATGAAACAAATGGAAATTTTAATATTTTTCTAGCTTATCTTGTTCATATACGCATTCTAAATAATGAAAAAGTACACTCCCAGTTTTTTCAGGAAGAAAACCTTTTTAGAGATAAACACAAGAAATGAATTACCTTTTTTCTTTAGTAATGAATTACCTTTTTTCTTTGGCTAATCAAGCAAGCTTCACATGTTAAACCATACACTTTGAATTTAGTTTACTATAATGCACTTTGAACTCAGTTTTCTGATTTTTGTTGTGCAGTCAAGATTCATGGTGGATGAAGCATATAAGGGTTTATTGCTTAAGATGTTAGGTGTACGATGGAGAGTGGCAAAGTTAAGATTAGTTTCGGCTATTAAAGTAGCTTCTACTTGCCCTGACGCTTCCTCTAGATTAGCGATGCTAAAACCGGATACTATAGAAAACGTTCAAGAGTGGAACGACTTTGTTAAGGAAAAGTTGTCGGAGAAATTTGAGGTAATATGTTGTATTTTATTCAGTATAAATTAAAAGGTAAATAATATTTTATTAATGAATTTCTCCTATGTAGGAAACTAGCAAAAAATTCAAAGCACTGAGAGATAAAAAAAAACTTCCACATACAATGAGCAGAAAGGATTATGCGAGATTAGCCGAAGATATGGTAAGAAATGCATGTACATTTACATCAATAATATTTTTTTCTTTGGTTCGTCTTCTTACTATTATTATTTGCAGAAAAAGGAAACTAGAATATCAAATATTAGCAGAGACGAGCTATGGTGCAAAGCCCATACAAAGAAAAATGGAGATGCACCGAATTCCGTTATTGCCGATTGCATCGTAAGTTTTTTTTATTCTTTTGAGATATTTCATATTTCATCTAACCATCACAGCAATAATTATAGCAATCATACATCTTCATGCGTAACCACGCATGACCATCACAGCTATGATGCTATCATTTTCTAAACTAAATATAAATGTTATTTATTACTGAAGCCAGTGAAGCTCAAGGCAACAAAAAAATAATAAGAATGGGCAGGTCATTTGTTGCTTACTACATGTACAATGGGCAGGTCATTTATTTTTATGATAAATGTGTTGACTTAATTCGCGTTTCTGCTGCCGCCGCTCTCACTGCCTACCTCGTTTCCGTTTTCGTTTGTAGGCAAAATTAATTCTACCTCGGATTACATATTGCACACCTATTAATTGTCCACATGCTTTGTTTTGATTATCCACCCGCCTTCGTACAACAATTATATGTGTTAATGTATATTTAAATATTTTTATTTAGTTATTGTATTTTCTTTGATAATTGTTCTAGCTAGCTCAACTACCTAATTTTTACAAAGCAGAGGTAATATTCTATCTTATTATAATCCAATTAAAGTGTCTTCACATCTTTTCAATGAGTTGTAACTTCATATGCATACAAGTTTTTATCGTTTTGGTAATTGTTTGGTAGATGGAGATGGGCCTGTCACTGAAGCGATCGGCCTAAAATATTTTTAGAATGTCTTAACTCTCTCATTTGAACTCAAATTGGTGCCTAGAACCATTGTAAATCTATCAATGGTTTTAAAAGACATATTTGTATGATACAATATGATTTTTAAAACGTGAAAATAGCTGGTTAACATGAGCAAACTGATATTTTGGAACGTGTTGACTACAAATGATCAAAAGCAAAATTTTGATCCAAGAACAGTTACTTTTAATTTGATAACATAAAACGATAAGACTAGAAGTTTAATTTGATGTACCTTTAAATTAGCAACATCATATAGGTTCACTTGCATATCATTTATTTCTATTAATTATAAAAAATCGTATCTTTGTAAGGATAGAATAGATTCCTAGTTTTATGCATATTATATGTTAGTCCCCAAAAGTATTTAATTGTTACCTGTAAGTAAGATATAAATTATTGGAATATAAAATAAAATATAAGTTTATGGAAAGAAAAACTAGAAAACAAACAAACAAAAATACAGTCATCTGGTCACTTTGCTAGTGCAAGCCTGATCACTTTGCACTTTGCCATTATTTTTCTGCTCTAGTGCTTGGCACATTCCTTTTCATTATGTTGTTCTTGTAGCTGTAACTAATGTTTGAGGTCTATAGTACATAAAACGAGGTAGGCAGTGAGAGCGGCGGCAGCAGACACTTCGGTTATTACAATTGTATATTTATTGTTTGTTACCATATTAAGTCAACACATTTATCATAAAAATGTTGTTTATAAATATATTTATTAACACCAAGAGAACTGGACAAAAATATTGTAATGCAATATTATAAGTGAATTCCTTTTAGTAAAGTATCTATCTTTAAATACTATTTTGTAATATTTCTTGCTATTTTGTACATGTGCAATTTGACATATATCTACAGCGTATGCCTAATATATTCTTCTGTTGATACATACCTAATTCATGTTTTAATACTTTTCCTATTCAGGTTTCATTACTTCATTTTTGCCTCCTATAATTTCATTGCTATTTAAGTATGCCTAATATATTGTGAGAATTTAACTTCTTTCCTTCTATAAGTTTGTATCATTTATTTTGATTAATTTATTTCAATTACATGGTTAGAGAGATGTGCTTATTTTGTACAAAATAAATGTGTATTAAAGTTGATTGGGGGACGAACAGAAAGTTACATGGTTGATGAATGAACCTACGGGAAAAAATTGGACACTAATACCATATTTTTTGATTAAGAACGGTAAACATGCAAAACTACGATGTATCATCTTTTTTATATTATGTTATAGCAACCTCATTTTGTTGTTTTGATTTTTATTTACTGTGTGGTAATAAATATTTTTTATATTACGTTATAGCAACATCATTAGTTTATTCATATTTCATTTTTATTTAAATGATCTATTTTGATCTGTAGGCTAAGATAAAAGAGCACAGTAGTGGTCAGAGCTCTCATGGAACAACATCGGTAAGTGGAGATGGGGTGTCACATGTTTTTGGAAATGAACAAAGGGGAAGGGTGAGAGGACTGGGTTTTGGTGTAGCACCATCTCAAATGGGTGTTTATTCAACTAATTCAAAAAAGGTGATTGCATTGGGAAATCAAGTAATTCATTTGGCGGCTAGAGTAGAAGAGTTGACTAATTTGGTCATGAGAGTAAGTTTATATTTAATTAGCTATTGTTAATAAAAATGTGATATGTGCTTATGAATTACCAGGTCATCTCTTGTTCTTTTACAGAGAAGAAATGATAATGTGGCAGATTTGGAGATCGCTGAGGCTCATACACCTCAGGTTGAGTTAACTTATGTTGTATTTTTCTCTATACATTTGGGTTTCTTGTGAATGCACTATGCTTGTAAGTAGAAAGTCACGCCAGTAACAATGAATCCCTGCAACATAATGTGTTCACAATTAACAACGACCTAATTAGACATACGAAGGAGCAGTCGTGTAAGGAGAAGAAGCAGTGTTGTCGAAGTTGAAGTTGGTCGAGGATGTATTGATGGGGCTATATTGACAGTGGTAGAGCTGGAACAGGAGTGTATGAGTCTATATGAATGTGAAGTTTAAATGAAGTGGAACAGAAGTTGGTTGCTTGAATGTTGCTATGATTGTTTGATTGTTTGATTGTTGTAGTGATAAAGGATGGTTGCCGCAGTTGTATCGGTGAAGGATAGAAGTAAGGCAGATAAAGACTGAAGTGCAGTTGCTTGTTTATGGTCTGGGTGTTTTTTTGCTTCTTTTTTTTTCTTTTTGGCAGAAGTGGTGATGATGCTAAATGGCAGTGAACGGTTGAACTGGTGGAGATGTGTAGTTGGATAAAGTGGAGCATTAGAAGGAACTGGTGGAGATGTGTAATTGTTTTTAACTGAGTTCTGGTTTTGAGTATGTTGGCTATGCTCATTTGCTTTGCTCCGACGATGGGCATATTTTGTTGAAGCGTTTACTTGTTGTTATTGCTAGTTTCTTCTGTTTCCATTTCGACCTCATTCCCAGTTTTAGTTTCTTTGTTCTCGGTCTCTATAATCTTTCCAAGGCATAAAATTTTTCAATCTGTCCAAAGAAACTGCAGTTTTGACACTTTGGGGGTCCGCTCATATTTTATTTCGTGTTGTAGTATTTGTTCTTTCTAATTTCCAAAGCAACTGCAATTAGAATTTGATTTCCAGTGATTATTTCCTTCCATGAACGAACTGTGGGATTGTCATACACGTTCTCCATGAATGAGCTGATGTGTTCAATTAGGTTGGTGGCAGATTAATGTCCTGTGCTTTCCCTTCTCTGACAGTTGGTAGAAGTGTTTGCAATGAGAAATGATTGTGGTGTTGTGATGGGTTGTTTGATGGTTTGAAGCGAGGTTGGAGAAGTAATGAGAATGACTATGGGGATGAAGCTGTTGATGACAGAGGTTGTATTAGTATGTGACAGTTTGGTGTTGGAAGTTTAGTGAAAATTGAAGTTGTTGATGCTTGTGGTAGATGAATTGGTGGTTTTGAAATATGGTGTGGCTGTTGTTAAGGTTGACAGGGAAGATGTTTGTGGTATTGGTGAGGCAAGTTAGGTAGTAGCAAAGGGTAGATGAGGCAGTGGAAATGAGAAATGCATTGTTGTATTGCTGATAGATGTAGAACAATAGGAAGTTGGTTTGTGCACTGTTGTGAGGATATGATGTGGTGGTGTTATCAGCAGTTTTGAAGGCAGAGAATGGGAATGATGAGGGGTAGTGTGTACATGATATGCACTGCGAAGTGCGTATGGTCAGAGGTGGCTGATGATACTGGCAACTGGTGGGGAGTATGGAGGAGAAGTAAGTAGTGTTGACAATGTATATGGTTGTGAAGAGTGCTGGAAAACGAGTTGTTGGCAGGGATGGCAGTTGTGAAATGAGAAATGATAGCGACGTACCTAGTTTTCTTTAATATACTCATTGTTCCATTCAAACAACACTGCCAATTACTGCATGAAACATTACATCTTTCTGATCATACATCTTCTCCAGTTCACAAATACTTCCTGGATTCATGCAAAGCTTGAGTGTTTACTACCATTTTTTCGTTCTCTTCACATATAACATGCACAGCCTACACATGTTACTTACCACCATGCATTTGCATATATCCCTCGTATCAGTAGCGCTTTTTTACCACTATAACATTCCCTTAGGACTTTAGAAAAAAATATTTTAGTATTTTTATATGACCTTATTCTATGGTTTTTTGCTTGCAGTCACACCGTGAGAGTAACAATATACAGGTTCAAGATCAGCTTACCGTGGTGGTTTGGTGAAAAAAAGTGCAAGCTATTGGGTTGGGAGAAGAACGTAGTTGCAGAGGGGACGATAGCAAGCACTGATCCCGATGCTTCAGTACATTTTGTAAAGCTTGGAGCAAATGCTTGGAAAGTATGGGTTAATGTAGCGGTGGAGCCAGAAGCCTTTTTATTTAGGCCAAATTCAGAGATGCAGACTATCAAAGAGGCCGTTGGATCAACCGTCGCATGACATAAAGACTTCATCTCTGTGTTGTAGTATGATTGTACTTAGAACATGATATTTGTAGCGAACTGTTATGCGTTAATGCTTTATGTATTTGGCATGTAAACTTATCTAACTTTTTAAAGTGTTAGAATTCTATGACTCTAGCTTTTAGTCTTTTTGTATGCGATTTTAATTATTTTACGACAACATTTATTATTAATATGAATGTATTGCATGGACGCCGCTGTAATTTTTTTTAAAATTTGCATTTATTTTGCAACGGGCAATATGCGTTGTTATATGATCTTATTACAACGGTCAAAGCATGTTGTTGTATATGATTTTTACAACAGTCAAAAAAGTTGTTAAACGGGTTTTTTACAACGGGCAGCGCAAGTTGTTAAAAATGCTTTTTACAACGGTCAATGCATGTTGTGAAAAAGGCTGTGCAGCTAGTATGGTTAGTCTATTGCAACGGGTTATAGCCGTTGTATCATAGTCTATTACAATGGTCATAAGCCGTTGTAAAAAGATATACTGCAACGGTTTTTACAACGGGCAATGCCCGTTGTAAAATGTGGTGGATCTATTACAACGGGCACATGCCCGTTGCGAAAACCATATTACAACGGGCATTGTCCGTTGTAAAAAGACTGTTTTGTTGTAGTGTATATTACTTCACTCTTAACATTATTCAAATAATACATTTTAATTAAATATCATACCTAAAAAAAATTTGACATCAAGTGCACGAATAAGGCATTCCAGCAGGTAGGGGTTTCGACCCCTTTGAAATCATTTACTTAAAACCAAAAGTGCAACCTATTTCAAAAGCCTCTTTCTTTAAAACAATTTGACGAAGTTGAAATCCATCCTATTCAGAAGAAAAGCAGGCACATTTCCTTTAGAAATCAAAATAAGATTTCGACCCCTTCGGAACCCCTTATTTTGACTCTTAAATTTTGCCAATCCCCAATACCCTACTTACAAGTATGTGATACCATGTGTATTGGTTTCGACTAAGGTTAGAGGTGGAAGCAAATGGTCGAAAAACTAGCTATCGAAAGCGGTGAAACGCCTAAGCCTTGTGAAAACTAATTTTTGACCTTAAAAAGCAATTTCTTTTCAACTAACATGTTTATTCTTCTTTTCTCTTTATAACTTGCCTTTTCATTATTTGTTTAGTTTCCTAACTCGTAGCTATTATTATCTTTTTCAATGCATTATTTACTATTCAAATACGTACTGCTAGTGGTTGACTAATAACAAAGTTGACTGTGTATAAGATATTGTGGGCCATATTAATCACAAAACCTTTCTTTGTTTGGAAAATTATAATTTATGTTGAATGAAAAACTTGAATGAAAATAAATGGATACATTACTTAGTAGGTGCATGTATACGTGCTTAGTGTTTGCGATGACACAAATATTTTTTGGTTTATAAGCTACAGTATATATCTCATGGTTCGTTTTAAAAGTTGTCATAAAAAATTTGGACTGAGATGGATCGATGGGTAATGGAATCAGTAAGTCAACATGAAAACATGAACTGACTTAGTATAAGCTAGTAAGCAGCGACTAAATATTTTTTTGAATGGAAATATAGCTTATCACTTACCCATTAATTATTACTATTGCTATATTTGCAGTGCCCACAATGTAACAGGCTATTTTGAAAGCATAACATTATTGACCTATATGGAATAAGGACATGCTCTAATGACATCGACTGAAATGTCGTGTAATGTTCCATAACTCGATTCAGTGATTTTCAAGTGTCATTATCATAGCATTTAAATATATTTTATAGATGTTTCTAGCTCCTGAATTGTTCAAAGTATTCTATTTTAGTGAACTACTAGTGAGTGGCCCGTGCAACGTACACGGGCAGTTGTTGAAATCCTAAGTTTGGGTGATAAACTGAAAAATGCCGCTAATAAATTTTTTTTGTTCCCTTGTGTGTATGCAGTGCACTTGTATTGGTCAATTTTGTATTGTAACTTCGTTTTGATTGAATTACTTGAAAAGGAGATGATTGATTATGTTTTTCTTACCTTTTGTTCTAAATGCAACATGGTGACTACGATTAATATTGTGAATTTTTTTGCAAAAATTTTTATGCATATAAAGTTTTCAATGATTGCCTTTCGTTTTTAAAATAAATATATAGTAATCATATGGAATATATCGGTAGATGCATGAGTATGTAATATTCTATGGGGTTTGTACGTCAAGTCCATATAAATAATTTAATATACAAAATATCCGCCCTTATAGTTTTATGTAAATTAGGCTTTGGCTGCGTTTTTTCCTTATGATCAGCTGATATTTCGCACCCATATTAATATCTCACATTCTATTTTAATTTTAATATTTGAAATGCAATAACTTTTTGTAGAAATATCGTATCAACAAACCATTTTCACCATTAAATCATAAATTTTATCATCTTTTGAAAGATATGTGTTATGCATATGTAAATATTTTGTCATTGATTTTTTTAAAGAAGTTTATTCTTTCCCATATAAATAACACACTCATAACCGCATCTTTCAAAATGCAATTATAAGTGCATCATTCAAATTACAACGTTCAAGAATAATAAATATGCAAAATTAAAACTGCATTATATTAATACAGTTATAACTGCATTTTCTTAATGTAGTTAAATTCTATATTAAGATCGAATGTGCAGAATTATAATTGCATTTTCTTAATGCGGTTATAACTGCAATTTCTTAATGCGGTTATAACTGCATTTTCTTAATGGGGTAAAATTCCGTATTAAGACCAAATGTGTAGAATTATAATTGCATCATACTAATGCATTTATAATTGCATTTTCTTAATGCAATTATAATTGCATTTTCTTAATGTGCTTAAATGTAGTTACACAAAGGGATAATGCAAACTGCATTACGTAAATGCAGCTAAAATTGCTATGCAGAATAATGATTTTTAAAATTTTCGCTTTTAGTTATTTGCAAGAAGTTATCACATTTTGAAGATTGTAACAAATGAATTGGCGGTGAAGTTATTTCTTGGATATGATGTTAAAGAACTTGGGATCTAATTTACAAAAATTTAATGATAGGGACTCGCTTTACGTTTCAAATAACAAATAATGATTCGAAGTTAATATAAGGGCAATTAGTAGATGATTCAAACTATTAGTATATATAAAACTTAAGCATTATATAATCATCTCTATATTCCAACTATCAAACATTATACTATGAATTTTGAAAAAACAAAACTTTGAATATTCTTTTAACTCAGGTACATCCATCATTCACGGTTTCACACAATTGCACGTGCGTATATAAAATTGTGCAACCTTTAGAAGAAGAAAATCATTCCCCTGGATATTTAAATAAGGGAAAGTCTATTTAGACACAAAATGTAGACACAATTGGTGACACAATGGATCTGCACCATTGGATTGCCCTCTGATTTCCACCTTCCATATAAGGACAAAAATTCCAACAGCCGTGATTTTTTGTGTCCTTAATTAGTGTCTAATTTTGTATCTAAATAGCCGCTCTCTTTAAATAATACCACATTTTAAGATTTGGTGAAATAATAATGACATAAATGAGGACAAAGAAAGGGAAAATTCATATATGATGCAACTAAATCTGATATTCTTTACTAATTTTCAACAAATTAGAAAATGATCCTACATATAAATAACCGTTTCGCAAAATTTTGGTACATCGAACGTAACAACTATTTAGCTGATCCAAAATCAAAAGAAAATTCAAGTAACACCAGATCTAGCACAGTATTTGTTGTCAGATAATGCTAGGATAAAAATAAACAATGCACCATAATAAATTGATTTTATTTCTATACGACCAACAAAATATACTGTGCATCATCTAACATCAATGATAAAAAATGAGAGCTACATAGACTTGACAATTTTGATTGTCGCTTCATATACATATTTCAACTACACAGTCGCTATACATGGTTTATAAAAAAATTCTCTCATCATATACATGCCAGAGCTGGCTTTCACTGATCTCCAACCTCTTGGAAACATGATTGTTGAACCCTTGTAAAATAACAGGCTATCAGCATCGCACATTGACTTTCATGTTGGGTAAAAATAGTCCATCAATACCCTTATAAAATCCAACCCCTTGTGTAAACAAATTACTGAAATAGTTGAGGATTTATGTTATTTGAGCACATTAAATCATACAAATCCAATACTACTTTTTCTTGGTTTTTAGTGAAAATAAATATACTTGAATCAACTAAATACGGTACACAAAGCTACTTATATTGTTGAACAATTAACGATTGGAACCTCTTAATTATTTACAATAACTCCCAATAAACATGAATATTAAACACAAGCTAGAAAGTTTTTATTTCATGGATATACCAAATAAGATTGCCGTAGATTTAAGCATGTTAGTTATATACAACAACTCATCATTAAGATGCGGATAAAATAAATGATAGGGACTCGTGGCTTGTTTCTTGAAACCTATAAGTATTTATGACCATTACATTTTGATTATTTACAGCACCTCGCCATAAGTATGTAGATTATTAGGCTAGGAGGGGTTTATTTGATAGAATATAACAAGCATGTTAGTAACTATAAAAGGATCACTGGAAATCTGAATATCTTAATTAGTTATAGTAATTCACCATAAACATGCATCATCTTATAAGTAATAAGAAAACCAATCAAAGTTAGTCTTACTCTCCCTTCCATCAAGCACTATCCTCATCAACTCCATTGCAACCATTTCCAACATCATTTAACTCGACCGGGAGCAACATTTCATTGCTCCATTTACTGATAATTTGTAAGAATGCAAACCTAACCCTACCCCCATGCCTAGTCCCAGGTCTGTGGCTATAATAAACACTTGCTTTTGATCTATACTTATAGTGAATATGAAAGTTGTCCTTCTAGCAGCCCAATTCTTTTAAAGATCAATTTGCAGCAGAAAACTGGACTCTCCAATATTATGTCTTTAACTGATCGTAACCATGTTCTGTCTCATATCAAAACGACCCAGTTTATTGTATGTTTTCATAACTTACTTTTTTTGCTAATTTATCATGTCGTTTTCAGTAGCGTATCAGGTCAACAAAGCATTAGAAAATAGGTATACATACAACAGTTATCTGTGCCACTGCACAACTTTGGACTAACATGCACATATCCCGATTGAATTCACCAAATCTAAGAACCATTTTAGCAACTTTTGCACAATGAAATTAATGGTTTTTTCGTGAAACATGGACATTTAACTGATACATAGGAAAAATTATAATTAAAAGTGAAACATGAAATTTTTTCTACATGTTTTAAAAAGAAATTCTTCAGCTGGCAGCAAACCATTAAGCATGGCAAAGTACATAGGTAATGACCATGTGTAATAGTCATATTAAAGGTATTGAAATGTTGTTTGGCTTATATTCCAGTTTGACGTGCACTACCAACATGAATGACCACACCTAATAAACATGAACTACCGATTTGACCTGACTAAGCTCAATCCTATGCATAGTCAAAGGACTTGCCAGTCCTAAGGGTACCAAATTTAGTCATTTAAGTGTCAAACGCAAAAGATAGCAATAAAATAATTTGTATTTCTTCCTTGTGCAAATTATGAATAAGACCAACAAAACATTTGTATTTCTTCCAAATGCTAAGACCACCTAAATACTTGCATTTTAGCCTAATATGATGACTATTTAATGTTCAAATCATACCCCTTAAATCACTTATTAATGAGACATGGTGTTATCAATTATATTCTCTAATTTTAGGATGCTATAAGCCTATCAATTTTAGACATGGAACTATGTTTATTCTATAAGTTATGGTAAAGAGCCAAGCACCTAAGCATAATTGACTTTTTCTTTCAAATGAATAGATATATCAATATATTGAAACTCATAGATTACTATGAAATTACAATAAATGTTTTAAATGCACATGCTGATGCTATTATGCAACCATAAACAATAGATAAATAATTGCTACTTTGTAAGTAAAATGGCAATAATTATGACAAATGGTAACTAAAAGAAATCAATCAGAAACATACAATTTGACTTTACAATGTATAAGGATGTACAGGAAACTTACTTGAAACCAATGAGAGGATGCATGGAATCAAATATTTTTTTCGAGAATCCATATGGGGTCATCAATAAGTTGAACAAATGGCCCGATTTTGAACTGCCCTATGGTCTTGAGTAGAAGAGAAATAATATAAACTACTTATCTTTCCACTAAAGTTCCAATAATTACATATACTAAAACATATAGTATCAACCAATTTGATTCTAGTTTACAGTCAGACTAACATAATGAAAGTAAGAGTGACTGCGATAATCAAAAGAAAATTAGTTCAGAAATGAACTGTAATGAGTATATCAACTGATTTGTCACCATCAGTATCCTAACTCAAAGAATATGGAAAACAAAATATTATTTTAATATAACTACATGAAAAGAAAAAAAATGATATTTTACTTGTGCAGAAAATTCAAAAATATCAATGTTTAAAAATCGATGGGGAGTATCAATATGTATATATATTTTTATGAATCGAGGTCATTGCTTCATATACTATATGATGCAATAGGAAATCAATTGAATTGAAAATTTGGTTTATGGAGAACAATGGTATGATTTGTTTATAGAGGTTATTATGTTACGGTAATTTATTAAAATTCCTCTTTTAGATTCAATATATATGTGGAGAATAACTAAAATTACGGCCATAATAGGTATATTGCATTGAATAAATAAAAAATTAAAATCGTGTTGTGAGATTGATTAGTTTTAAGAATAGAATGCATTAGCCTCATTATGATCTCAATATTTTTAGTTAAACTTATCAGAATTTCAGAGCACCCTTCTCTCATAGTACATAAAACCTAGTTTAGAAAATTGATCTCTAACTGAATCTAGTCTCTAAAATATAAAACTTAATCAACATAAATATTATTTTGATAAAAACAACAATTTCATAAATTACTTCACTTCTAACATTTATCAAATAATACATTTTAATTAAATATCATACCTAAAAAACATTTGACATCAAGTGCACGAATAAGGCGTTCCAGCATAGGAACCATGGAAAAAACTCATGCAAAAACCAGTAGAGATGAACAATCAGTGAATCGACACTACTCACCATTATAGCTATCAAATTATTAAAACTATTTAGCTGACACATGTTACGCTTTTAGATGTGTGATATCTGTTTTCTTATTTAAGTAATAGATAATGGATCAGTTGAGTAAAATTTAGACATATTCGGGTTAAATTTGTTTCTCTAAGGATTAAAGCTTTATTGGACATATGGATATGCTTAATTCATGAATATGGGATGATGCATGCATGATTACTACATAATTATGAATGATTAATATATATTTTTCCATTTTGACATGGATCATTTTATTTTTAAAATTTATATCTTGTACTCCATTTTTAATGAAACTTTAAACAACTTGGAACATCATAAATTAGTCAGATAATACCTGGCTTTTGAAATATATTTTTTCATCAAAATATAATGCTAAAGATTTCAAAATAAATGTATCAGTGGATTATTGTTGGTCAAGGTTACCGAACAGGGGTTCAAATCCTAAATCGTAAAGTTCAAATTTTAAATCGAAACGGGATTTAAAACGCATATCGTAGATTCAAAAGATTCATATTTTAAGGTTTGCAAACACTTTGAAATAGATTATGGCGTTTGAACTTTTACATTTAAGCTTAAAAATTAGTTTTTTCTCTTGTTTAAAAAAACAGTAGAATTGAAATTTTTTATTTAAATAAGCTAATGAATATATAAATATGTAGAATCATTTCTCTCAACTTCGCTTTTAAATGTGCTTGAATCGGGATATATATAAATCGAATCGGAACAGGAGAGATCTGATTCGAAATGGGATTTAAATTGTAATATTTTAAGATTTTTGATAACAATGCTGTTGGTTTTGAATTTGACTGCCAGTGTTATACAAAATGCATTCCCCTAAATCATAAAAGATAGTCATATTTCGACCATACTTTAGTAAGGATCATTTTCCTTTTATCCAATAGAAAGTAGGAATTCAACCATGGCACAGTAAAAAGTGATGCATGTGCAAATTCATGCCAAACATAATTTCCCGATTGCTTTGTAACATATATAATATAAGCATAAAAGCATACCAATGTTGTTGATATATACATACTCATGTTGGTGTTAAAACAACAAAGATAATCATCACTTGCTTCCAAAATATATAAAAAAAAAGTCTATATTAGTTTCATAGTTCTCTAAATAACTAAAATTTGCAATCTAAAATTTTGTTGACTGAATACTTGATGTTAGGTAACTAAATGCAGCATAGTATATGCAATATGAACTTGTGAAAATGTATTCATAGTTAGTACATATATTAAATAATCACATGTATGCGTCCGAAAAAAATGAAATCGAAATTTCCACTACAAATTCCACCTTATAATCATGTATAATAATAGTCAATGATAGAGAAAAGCGCAATTTCAACAATTATTATTCACTTTTATAATACTTTCTTCTATCATTGTGAATCCATTTATATATGTGTGTTTGTGCACACACGCACATTGTGTGTGTGTGCATGCACACACGCACATTATGTGTGTGTGCACGCACGCACATTGTGTGTGTGTGTATTCTTTAGCATATGAGATATCTTCATCATTTCCAAATGTTGCCACTCCGAGTGAAATCATGAGATTAGGTACCTTTTCATCTTAAAAAATATATGGTTTAAAAATTATAATTATCTATAACATGCTTAGAGAATAAGCATTACTAGAGCTCCTAGATTTATAATAGAGTTTGTATATTGTAGGAAATAAGTGGCGCAAATGCTTACCGATGTCCATTTGTTTTCCCTTTTGTCTAAAATATTATTATGTATTATTTAATTTTTATATCAAATTTTTGATTTAGTTTAGCAGTGGAACATGAATTGCATTCCATCCAAACTTATTCTATGCGCATCAAGTTGTAAAATAAATCAAAGCTACAAAAACAAACAAAATAGTCAAACACGTATTGCATATTTTTACTTGTTAGTGAACGAACTCCATATAATAAAAAAATTAAAACTTTTCACAATTTTTATATTACATATTCGCTATGAATCATAAAAAATATACTACTTGACAACAATACATTCTTAATTCGAATAGATAATCTAAGAAGATGTGTCATAATGAACCTACTGTCACCAACATGAGACATTGTTTCCTATGTGGAAATACATTAGGCAATATAGTCCTTTTATTCATTTATTAAATTCAAATCATTAATCCATTAAAATCAAAAGAACCAGGAAGATAATTATTTCTTCTAAAAATGTAAAATCCCTTAGATGGTCCTAAGGCTAAGGCTGTAATTACAGATAATTTTCTTTATTGCTAGTACCGTACATAGAAAATTACAGATTAGAACTCAATTTCTGTAATCTCCAGTAGAGCATCATGTGAAAATGGAATGTTTCTTTGATTACTTCATAAAAAGCGTATTCTCCTCCTCTAATTTTGTCAGAAGTAATTCACAAAAGCATATGAAGATGATTCCCTTATTAAAATTAGACAAAGAAAATTAATTGATTTTGGATTCAATTACCTCAAGAGCGGCCACAAAATCAATGTCAGAAGGGGGGAGTTCCACGACTTCATCTCGCTGGAGACATTGAGATTTAGGTGATTCTTGCGAGCGTCGCGATGTTGTTTTTGTGGAGACATGATTCGTTGGTCTGACTGAGAATGTCGATTTGGGATTTCTCACGTTTCTTTGTTTTATTTCACTATTTTTTGAACTGGTATTAGGCACAAAGAGAATAAATAACTGTCAAATAGGTATGGTAAAGAAAGATGAAATGTACGTTTAAGGGAATGCTAATTTTTCCAATTGTTTCTTAAGAAGAATGGACACATGTCACATAACCATTGTGTGGATTCTCTTTTCCTATTTAAGTAATAAATTCAAGCATGATGTGGTTTACTTCACGACATATTAATCTTAAGTACTCCAGTTTTAGTTGGTTCTTATTTTCTCTCCATTTAGCTTGCAGTTTGTTTTCAATGGAGAAATTATTAGAAAGTAACATAATCATAGAGACCAAAACTTTTTGATCTTGTAACGACCCAGATTTTTCTTCATTTATTTTGAATATTTAAGTGGTTTTAAATATGGATTTGTATATAATTTTATTTTCGGAAGGGATTCTCAACCCCCTTACTCCGGTGCATTGCCCACGAGGAACTACAGGTGCTCAAGTTCTAGAAACTGGACCTGGAACGGTCCAGGATTTGGACATCGACCCGGAGAGGTCATGGACATGGTTATTGGTTGTTAGATATGGGTGGATTAGAACTCTATTGTCGAGTTCAGATGGATACGGATTTGGCTAAGGATTTGGTTACTGGATTCGGAATCGAATGTTGACTCAGAGTAGTCGTAGACTCGGATAAGAATACCGCGATGGCACTTGGATAAAATGGATTGGATTATGAGTCGAAAAGTATGGATGTGACTACATACATACTTCAGATATCGAACTTGAGGCTATTCAAAATGCACCTTCCAATGTTTTGGGGGGTAAATGTTAACCCGCCTTTCGACAAGGCCACGGATAGGCGGATTTAACTAAGTCGACTTCACGATTATCGATGTTGAAATATGATGGATTCGGTCTAAAGGAATGGAATTCACTTGGATGTGCCGCTCGGCATTGAGTTGAGGTTGTTTCACTCGGCATTGAGGTGAGGTTATGCGCTTGGCATTGAGTTGAGGTTCTGCCGCTCAGCATTGAGGTGAGGTTATGCCGCTCGGCATTGATGTGAGGTTATGTCGCTCGGCATTGAGGTGAGGTTATGCCGCTTGGCATTGTGGCTCAATGGAAGGTCACTCGGCATGGGACGAATGTGGCTCTGTGGAAGGTCGCTCGGCATGGCACGAATGTGCTCGGTGGAAGGTCGTTCGGCATGGTGGTTCGGCATGGGTCATTCGGCATCGTGGTTCAGCATGGTGGTTCGGCATGGGTCGGTTGGCATGGTGGCTCGACATAGGTCGTTTGGCATGGTGGTTCGACATGGGTCGTTCGACATGGTGGCTCGGCATGGGTCGCTCGGCATGGTGGCTCGGCATGGGTCGCTCGGTGTTGGGGTTTGGTCAGGGTGGCTCGGTAATGATTGTTCGGCAAGAGTCTTGATGGGCCTGTACCACTTCGAAAGTATCTTTTTCTCTAGTGTTACATTTAAAACAATAAGTTAATTGTAATCAATCATATTCGATACACAATCCCACACTATAGTTTACTTTCTTATTTCAAAAGAACTAATTTCATCAAGGTTGCGCACACTACGAGTGTTGACTGTTCATGATATAACATTTATATGCGATTGGAAATGAATCAAATATTCATATCCTTATATTGCTTTTAGAGTTCAAACCCAAAAAGTCAATACACAGTTTCAGGCAAATAAACACATAAGTGACCAAGTAAGAACGTACTGAGTAGTTGTATAATTAGGCACTTGCGTCGGTCAACATGCAAGTATATTTATATTTCTGTTTGTGTATTGAATATGATTGATTACAATCATTAACTTATTGTTTTAAATGTAACACTGGAGAAAGAGATTTTTCTAGAGGTGTACTGTGATGGGCGGTATCCTAGTAGCCCAGTCATTATATGGGATCCATTCTCTAATACGACCTTATACGGTTTTGTTTGTAGAGCTAATATGCTGAAATTTAATTAATGTAACAATTTCGACTATTTGAATAAGTATTTGTACTTAAACACTATTATAATATCACTTGATTTTCTATAAAAAAATTGGTTATCGTAAGGGAAAAAACCCATCGTTTTTATGTGCGACGTGGTCTTACGAGATGCCTTTGTTTTTTCAAAGGGTTTTTATAACTTTAATAATTCAAATTGAGTGTGTTTTTCCCATTCTAGTTTTCGAGACTGACTAGGGTGTTATTTTAGTATAATGCTCGGGTTAGACTGGGTATTACAAATTCATGATATGATGTTATGGAGCTCAGGAGATGATCTGGATGACAGAGACGTATCTTCATACTTGGTTTATATTTCCGCTACGTGAGGACAAGTTATTATGATTGTCCATATTGATGTATTAATTGTTGTACTTTGATGATTGTAAGTATAAAACAGTTACAGATTCTTTTTTATAAAAATCTGTTACTTCATATTATATTTTGTTCCGCGGCGATTGTGAGAATCTGTATTTGTTGTTCTATTTTCTACTACCTCTTTCTTCTTTATCCCTAGCAATCGGTATTTCCAGCACTTGAATTTCGGCATGTTATACAGTGAACGTATTGACGTCTATTTTCGAGCGTCGAAAATCCTTGTTTGTTACATATATCAAAGGTGAAGGTTAAGTGAGAACATTGTTTGGATGGGGATTACTCATTAGAGTTAGCGTCAGTAGTACCCAAAAAATGAGTTGAGTGTATTAATAGATACGAGCACATATTTGTTAGTGGATATAAATTGTTTTATATTGTGTTGATTTATCGGTTGAGTAGTATATAAATTCTGGTCGAATAGTGAGGAGCCACTAAATCGATAAAAGCTTCTAAACGCTTAAACCGGTAAACCGACATAGTATTGTTTTCAAGCAGGTAAATTAAATAATTTTACCTAAACTATATTTTGATACTAAAAGAATAATTTTCTAAAAATTATTATAGTGATGCGTTTGGTGGTTATTATATAATTAAATAAGATTATAAATTTGGAAATGGTTCATATAATCAAATGAGATTTTGTATATCTATGAATGCATTATAGTTTAATGGATTCAAACCAGAATCTGAAAATTTAAAGTCCCGGAAGCTTTGAGAAATGTTTTAAATGGGTTTTTACTAAGTATTTGAAAATTTTAAAATCTTAAAAGTTTTAAAAATGTTTTCCAAAGTGGTTGAAAGAATAATGAAGTTAAATTTGAGATTTTTGAAGAGAAAATGTTTTATAAATGGATTTTTGAGGTGATAAAGCACTAAATTCACTTCAGCTGCTGGAAAATAATTCCGAAGATGATCGCGACATCTTCGGTGTTCATTTTCGAGTTCTAAGTGATGGATTGCTACCGTGGAATTCGATATGAGGAATTTGTTTGAAAAATAAGTATTGCTTTGGAAAGGAGATTTGTGATGGATAAAACCAAATTGGTTTTGAAAATTCTAAAGAATGGTTGTTAAAACAAAGAAAGAGCCATATATTTTATTTCAAATGAATTGAAATAAAACCGGGTGTTGAATCCTGAAATTTTAATATAAATGTTGGAAAAACTTTAGGAAATAAGTTATGAACATATAAATTAAGAATGATTTAAATAGGAAAGAAAAATATGAAACTTGAATTTTGGAAATAAATTTTAACTTAAGTAAGTTAAAATAAGTTGTGTTAATTGGAATTTAACTTAAGATAAGTTAAATAAAGGAATGAAGTTGACTGGATTTGAAACCATGTCGAATGGAATTGAATATAAATTTTGGGTTGTAAAATGATGATATAACTATGAGTTTGAATGGAATAAACCGAATATTGAATTTACGGAATTGTGAAAAATAAGTACGTAATTTGTAAATTGAAAAATGGAATAGAACAACAAAAATAAAAATGGTGTGATATTTTAAAGTGAAGAAACAAAGTTCAAACTTGAAATTATAAAATGAATTTGAACTCGAGAAAATTAAATGGAGTGATCTTTGAATATAAATCGGATATTGAATACAAAATGGGACTTAACTTGGCTGAATACAATTTAGTTCGTTAAAGAAAATTTTTAGGAATTTGAAATCAACTTAAGTCAAATGGAGTGAAATGAATCGAATGTAGTGAACCAAATATAATTACGTGTGAATGTGAATAAGGAATGTGTATATGTGAATTGAACAAATGAAAGTAAGTAAGGAAGTATGGAAAAATTTGAAATTGGAATTGAATTCTTACTTTGTTAAATTGAATGAATTAAAAATGAATTTTTTTGGAGTGAAATTTAATTTAAATATGAATAACTCGAAAATGGTTTTGAGATGTTGGTTAAAGGAATTGAAATTAAATTAAAATAGGATTGGATTAGAAATAATATGGAATTGAAGTAAATATAAATTTGGAGTTGTGGAATTATTATATAACCATAAAGCATAAATTTTGAATGGAATAAAATTTAAGGGGAAATTTATGGAATGGTGAATAAATACGTTTATATAGCTTATAAAAAAATATAAAAAAATTCAAAGATTTCAAATAAAGTATTTTGACTTTGGTCGATTTGAATAAAGGACAAAATAAAACGTAAATTCAAATCAAAAGCGTTAGATGTTAAACTAAATATCCAACTTATAAATGTAAATTTGTGGAATAAAGTACTAAAATTCAAGATCAGAATGAAGACTGGAATTTTTAAATTGACCGAAGTTAAAAAAATGAAATTAGGAACAAAAAATTTGAACCTTAATTACCTTGTTCCATTGTGTTTGTTTATACCATTATAGACTCAATTTCTAGGTGCTGAATATAACATTCTGTACTGTGTTCTCATAAGCAGTCATGTTAATAGCATCTCAGCTCCTTTTTGGATAACTGAGTTTGACTAGAACATAACATATGAATAAGAGTGTCAAAGTTTGTGTTAATACAGCCTACGCACCCACATTTAAATGTGCATTTATAATAATTGAAGTATTCATAAGTTGGATGTTAGTGTAACAACCCTTATTTTGTAATTATTTTAAATGAATTTCTAATTTAAAAACTTTATTTTATTTATTAAAATGAATCATTTTTGTTATTTAAATATAAATTTTTATTTTGATGTAAATTAGAATTCCAAGCATGACTAAATAGAATATTTTCCAAAAATGTGAATTTTTGTCAATATGGTCAAACTTTGACTTTTAATTTAAAATTTTAAAGATTTGAATTTTATTATGAAAGTAAATAAATATCTAAGTATACTGCTTTTTGTTTCGTTGAAATCTGACTAATATTGTGAAAGTTATGCCTTTTACACTATTGTATGTAAATTGTTGTATTTAACGAAATTGTTTATTTTAATTTATATAAATAATATTTTTGTTTGTCATGTCATGTTCTAATTTATGTCTACATGTGTAACATGACATGTTATGTGTATATACATTTTAGTTTAGAACATTTTAAAAGTGTAGTTGTAATTTTCCAATGTTAGTTGTAATTTGTTTACAATTTTTAAATCTAGTTTCAATTAAATAAAGTATTTTCTTTATTTATTTTCTATTTTTCCTAAAATTATTTATTTATTTTCATTTCTACTTTATTTTGTTTTCATTTTCTATTTTATTTACTTGATTTTTATTTGTCTATTGTGAATTAAAAGAATTGGAAATTTAACGAGACAAAGCTTTACAACTTGTGACTTTTCGTTAGCCTAGTCTTTTCATTTTCCTTTGGCCTTTCACATTCTTTTCTTTGGCCGTATGCTTTCCTATGCTATAGCCATGCATTTCTCAATTGTTTTCACGTGAAAACTTCTCTTTCTCTTCATCACATCGGCAATTTCAATTCTTAGAAAAAAATGTAAGTAATGGATTCCTCTTTCTCATGTTCTTCTTCACTTTTTCTTTGATTTTGATTGGGAGTGTGTTCCAAGGTGGGCGTAGTGGCTGCTACGTTGCCACCGGCCCGTGTGCGTAATCGGTATATCTACCCTGGCATTGTCTTGTGTGTTGTGTCACCAACCATAGCGAGCTTTACTACGAGTTTTATTTGTGTCGTACCAATGGAGTATCTTCTCATAGTAACCCGATCAGGAGATATGCTGGTACTGTATAGACTATTGGCACTATTATGTGTTAAGGGGAATATTGGGTCACTCCTTGATGTTATTTTAAAGTACGTTTATTTTACTATTAGACATTATTATAATAGCGAATATTACTACATAGAAAATAGTTTAACGGATCCTTAGAGGATGGGAGGTCCCAAGCATCCTTTAAGTTGCTTGCATTTTTGTTACTGTTCGCTTGAGTTGATTTACATTTCACAAGTATGTATGTCCTGACTCAAGTGTTTTGTGTTTTGCTTTACGCTCGGGTCAGACTGAGTGATTCAGCATTCAATACTCACCTTCGGAGTTGGAGCTTTGCTTGAAGATCCAGCCATATATTTTGCTTTCAGTATCAAGTGATTCCAGTGATGTATTCTGATTTGTACCTGATGTATCTTGTTACTCTTCTTTTGTATCTTGTTCAACTCTAATGTATCTTATATATATAGTAGCTTCCTGAACTATTATCTCTTTTACTTCCACTGCATTATTAAATACTATGTGTCTGTGATCTGTGATTTATTAATTTATTGTATATTCTGAGATTTGCCAAATTTTATTTACAACGCGGTATTTTGAGCAATTCAAGTCCGACATGTGCGGATACGAATGGTTTAAAATATCGGGTCGTTACATGTGGTATCAGAGCTTTGGCTCTAGGCAAAACTGAGCATGTATGGTAAATGTATTTACAGAATCACTTTCATTCGAGTTTGAATCTCTTCCTTTTTGACTCGATTCCTTTGAATTTTGGAACGTTCCCTGCGGTTCCAAAATCCATTCGTGTCCATCACTATTTGTCTTCTTTTGATTCTGGAGTATTCCATAACTCCACTTTGAATGATCTTTATAATGAGTCGACGGTTCCGCCAATCTCAAATTGATTTGTAAAGAGGTGAAACTCCTTTACAACAGCATCGATTCACAGGATATTTTTATATCCTCGGTTTAAATGCTAGTATCTCTTATAATTCCGTACTCTATCTCTTGAGACCGAACGTAGATTTAACCCCAGAAATCCACGTCGATCTATTCTTTGAGTCATGGTTGATCCAGTTAAGGTTGCCCGCGATTTATATTAGCTTATCCATCTCCCTTTTCTGTTATTTAGTCATCTCATCTTTGTTTCCAACTTATCTTCGAATCATTCTTGAAGTGTATTTGTAAGCGAATATTTAAAATGTTTTATATATTGTGTTGTTTGAGTTGTTGATGCTGATTTGGGTTTTTATCGATTCGTTTGATCAACGCTATCGATAAGATTTCCAAAACACCTGAACATAGCAAACTAACACAATATTATTTTTAAAATTTAGTAATGAAATAAATTTTGTAACTATATTATAAATCTTTTTCTGGATTTTATTGAATTGGTTGTTAAAAAAATATATTTGATTTTATATATCATTATCTCTTGTTTCATATATAAATAATTGAACTGTAACGACCCGTTAGATTCGATGATTTTAAATGTGATAATTTAATAGGATTTCTAATTTAATTTAGAATGAAATCCAAATGAATTAAGTAGATAAGGATTCTCACCTGGATATGGAATTTAATATGAGAAATTTATGAAAAGGTTAAATGGTTTTAATGCAATGAAAGATTTTAAATGGTAAATGGGAATAAATTAAGGAATCATATTAGTTCCAGTTAATAGATTACGACTTGATTGAGATTCCAATTTAATAAAACCATTTAAATGTTATGATTTGATTTTTATGGAATATGAGAAATACAAATGTAGGGATTTGATTAATATATATGTTATTTGTTCAGGGATTGAATAAAATTGGGAATCCAATTTAAATTAATGATAATAACGTTGATATTAGTTAATAAATAAATTTCAATGCAATGCCCATGAATGAATGAAATGAAATGAATATATGTAAAATGTACACTAGGTTATTTATCAAATAGGAGTAAAGAAAAATGAATATCGAATTTATTTATGAATAAAAATATATATTAAATAGTAATGAAATGTAAAGTAAATGGCGATTGTATAAAACCAATGCAATAAGATTTTCTAATAGTAACTGAATGTAGACGTGTGAAATAGAGTTAATGACTAATTATTGTACGTTACTTATTTTATTAGTTGTCAATGTTAATCTGGAATCAAATTCAAATTATCCACAAAATTACTGCAGTTAAAGTGGAATAAATTGGTAATTGAAGAATGTTGGATCCAAATAAGTTGTAACCAAGAAAAATCCCATTTTTAATAAACTATGCGGGAAAAGAAATGAAACCAAAATGAAAAATGTGAAAATATAAAATGTAATGAAATTCTAAGTAATAATGACTTTGTTAGTTAAGTGAAAACTGATTTAATATTAAGTTGTAACTGGATAAAAATCAAGTTTATTTGGAATTGATTTGCAATCAATTGAATTTATTGCAATTAAATGGATTCAATATTTAAAATAATTATGTAAATATTATTTGGAAGAAATTGAAGTTATTTGGGTAATAAGTATTGTAATTGGCTAATTTAGATACTTTAAAGTGAAACGAAAATTATTAACGCAATAGTTTGATTGCAATATTTAATTCATCTAATTGATGATAAAGATTTGTTAGATTTATTTAATAGGAATTTTGGGGCATTTAATAGGTAATTGCTGATTTTGAATCGAATTAAAGGGTTTACTGAAAACAAAATTTAGCAACTTTTAAACCATTGCAATTGATTTAGAATATAAAGAGTTGTCTATTTAATTGAGTTAAATTTTTGAAATTGCGTTGTTGCAATTAAATGGGAAATAAAACGTTAAGGATAACCAGTATTCAAGATTTACCATCTATTTAGTATATTAATTGTAACTGATAATCAACTGCAATAAATAATAAATAATTATTACGTTAACGTTAATTGAAGTGATATTTGAAATTTAATATTTAGGAATTATGTAAATAGAAGTTCAGATGAAATTGGAAATATTTACATATTGAAATATGAATCCAATGATAAATCCTTCTATTTGACAATAATAATGGAAAGTAAATTTAATTAAAATTTTGGAAATTTAATTTATAATTTGGTGAAATTAATGAAATTTGGGGATTTCTAAAATTTTAAATTCGACAAGTTAAATTTTGTTTAAATTAGTATAGAGGATTGTAAAATTTATAATAATAAAAATCGTCAATTATCAAAAAGAAATGGGAAATTTGATTTAATTGACTAATTTTTAATTTATTTAATTAATATAAAAATAGCCATTTTTGTCACAGACTCGGATTTCGACGAAACCAGTTTCATCGGATCCGTATCGGTGAATTATTATAGGGTTTCAAATTTCGTATCGATCGGACATGTCGTTTGATCGTACGGACGCGAAACGCCTTGAAATCGATTTAATTAAAATCAATCTGAAATCAATTTGAAAATTTTATTTTCAGCATAACTTCTTCATACGATCAAATTTGGACGTGAAACTTTTTCCATCGCGTTCAGAATATTTTAAAATACCTATTTGGATATATGGGTTTAATAAATTTGTTTCGGGGTCGGAACGGGCTTTTTGGGCCAACTACCGTTTAGCACGTTCGTAATTCGTGCCCCCCTAGCCTTCTTCTATTTGCCTATAAATATGCTGTGATAAACCCTAGCCTCCTTTCTATTGTCATTTGGCTGTACGTTCATTTTTCTTCGTCTCTTTCTCTTCCTCAATGGTTGCAAAACCTAGATCTATCTACAATTCAAAATTTCAAATGAAAATTCAAAGTCCTCCTAAAAATTCCAAAAAAATTATATGTCAATGCTATCGATGAGCGTAATTAAGTGGTGATATCCGTTTTTCGATTGGAGCTATCATTTGTCCAGAAAAATTCAAATCATTTTCGGCCTTACATCAACGCCGTAACAAACTTCGTCAGATCGTCAAACGGTTTCTGGGTATTGGAGAGGGGACTGAGGGGGTCAGATCTGTGTTGTTCGTTGTTGGAGTTGACGGTTAGATTTGCACGTAAATTTCGTTAGGGTTTAAAACCCTAGGGGCGGCCATGAAAAGTTTGGAGGCCGATGGGTTCGTGGTGGGTCCAGGAAGGTCGGCTGGACGAGGCAAGGCCGATGGTGGCAACCCCATGGCCAATGGCGGCCTGCAGGGCGAGGAAGAGGTGGTCAAAGCTTTGGTCAAGTGGGTTCGTGCGTTCGAAATGTCACGGGGTTCATGGTTGCGGGCGTTCACCTGTAGCTTGAAGGAGTTGGGTGACGTGGCAAAAGGGGTGAGATGTGTTATTTTGTTTTATTTATTTTAATTGATTTCAACTTGCATTTAATCGCATAGCTCTCGCATACGAACTCCGTTTCACGCGCGATTTTTTTTGTTAGGATCGAAATTAAATTCCGGATCTGTTGACGCTGGTTTGGACAGATTTGGAGACCGTCAAATTTTTGAGTTTAAATTGAATTTAAATTCAATTTAAATTCAAAAGGTGAGTGTTTTAACCCACTCACAACTTCTAAAAGTTTTTATGTTTGTTAAATTTATTTTAGATATGAGTAGGAGTTTATTTATGAATGTTTGGCATGTTTTATTCAGCATATCTGTTAATTCGCATTTATTTAATTTAATTGTTAATTTAGTTTATGTATTGCATATTAATTGACAGTTAGAATTTATTTATTCGCCTATAAACTGCTAGTTAACAGTTATAAAATTTATTATTGAATATAAACTGTTAGTTTAATAGTTGTTAAATTATTTTGAACATAACTGCCAGTTATTACCTGCATATATTATCAGATATATATTGATATTGTTTTATTTTGGATGATGATTGTGATTTGGATGGTGGATGATGTGGATGAATGGATGTTTTATTTTTATATCATTTAAACTACAAGTTATCATGCATATTTCATTTCATTCGGGATTGTGGTTTGAAATGATATACAACCGCAAAATTTTATTTTAAATTGCGGATTGAAATGATAAATATCCGTATCACTTGACCATAGGATAGAAAATTATATACAGGCACCGTGGTCTATATATAAATTATTTTAAAGGTGATTTCTATGGTTTGGATGGGATACGGTTTATAAAAATTTAATTTTGATATTTTATAAAATATTAATTCGATTTATACACGATTTATACACATATGAAGTTAAAATTTTAAATTTAAGCTGTGTATAAACCTGTTGAATAAAATGATAAATTTTTTGAGTAAATGGAATTTGGTAATATATCTTATAGGTTTAAGTTTGGAAATTTTAAGGTATGATATTTATAAATAGATTTTCCAAGATTTACTTAAATGGGATATTTTAGTATAAATTAAATTGAAGAAAATACTTAATTTCTAGAAATTGGAGTTTTATTTATAGATTTTATGTAAATATTCAAAACTAAATAATAGAACATTTAATTTGTTGAAAGAATAAATTCCAACTTTAGTTTTGAATATTAATACTCCAAATGGATATATATATATATATAAATAGAAATTGAAGTAGTTTTGGAACTTGAAAGTGATATTTAAATTTTGGTTTAGATTGTAAATAAAGAAACATATTTGTAAAGCCATGGAAATTATTTTTCTTTACAAAGTTACCTTAAAGTTAAACCATTTATTTTATATACCGTTGAATATCCAAACCATTCAAGTTTTAGAAGTTATGGTTTTAAAAGTATGAATTCCGAAATTTGAAAGTATAATTCAATTGTTTGGTTTCCAGATATTTTAAATTTTAAAGCAGTATGATTTTGGAAAAGAATTATATTTGGATAAAATGATATCATATTTTGGGTTTTAAGATGATATCGTTTTCATAGTTTTGAAATGGAAAATTTTAACTCTGGTTAAAAGTATAAACTATTTTTAAATGACCGCGGTGTTATAATAAAGATGGGTTGGCAAAGAGACCGGGATCAGATATGGACATACTCTCTGTCGATACCGAAAACCGTTTTGACTAACCGTGTACGCGGTGGAGATTCCAGAATGAAGTAGATTGGTGGCGACGTTTCCTGTAAGGTAAATACATGGACCCAACTCCCATGAGTTGGCATAAGGTGGCTAAAACAGGAGCGATTCTCGGGCCAATGAGGTCATTCCTCTGTTCGAACGCACTCCTTCGATATTATACTCTGACTTTGGATTGTTTCGGTGGCCACTATTGATTTCTTTGATTTGGGGGTGTTAGTTCGAGGTGGGCGGTAGCTGCGGCTATGCGTTACCATCAGCCCGAGTAGCAATTGGTATATCTACCCTGGCATTGCCTAGTTGTGCCGTGTCACCTACCCTAGCGCGCCTTATACGATTTTGGTTTTATACCATACCTATGGAGTGCCCTCTGACGACGCCCAGTACGGGGGAGATTACGGTACTGTATAGACTATGGGAATATATTCCGTGTTAAGGGCTATATGGGTAACCCCTTAACGCTATTAAAAAGTAAGTTTATTTTATGAATAGACACTACTATCATAGCGCAATATACTATATAGTAAATAGTTTAACGGATCCTTAGGAGATGTAAATCCCGAGCATCTTTTGAGTTACTGTACTCATATTTATTTCTGTAAATTTAACTTACATAAGATCTTTTAGTTCTGACTCGAGTGTTTTGTCTTTTCAAATTCGCTCGGGTCAGTCCGAGCGTTTCAGGATCGAAGACTTTAGCTTTGGAGGACGAAGACGAAGAATTTGTATTATTATTATTATTTATAGTATTGCACTACACTCACACTATATTCCGCTGCATTGATATTATTGGTATGTGAACTCTGATATTTAATTGTATAAAGAAGAATCAATTGTTTTATAAACAGTTTTATAAACTGTATATTTTATTATTATATTTTATCCTTCCGCTGTGAGATTCTATTTTGTTTTATTTCTTTTCTGTTTTCTTATTTACCCCATAACAATCCGCCCTTCCGTATGGTTTGAATTGGCACGTGTGTCTGTTTAAATCGTGCGAAAAGGCGGGATGTTACAGTTGGTATCAGAGCTTTGGTTTAGCGATAAACCTTAGCTTTATGGGGTTTGACTCTTCGTTAATAGGGTAGTAATACCCTATGGGAGTCGCTGAGTGTATATATATGAGAGAGCGTATTTGTTAGTGTTATAAAAAGATTTTGATATTGTGTTAATCTGTTCCGTTTTGTATTTATAAATTCTGGTTGGTGCATGGGACGCTATGTCATCAATAGGGATTTCTAAACACTTAATAGGACAGACCGACATAATATTTGTTTTAATATAGGTGAATGAAATAATTTTGCCTATTATATTTTCTATATATAAAAATATTTTATGAAGATATATATATTTGGTTGATATAGATTTGGTTGATATATATATATAAAAAAAATATTTATACTAATTGTAGCTAAGTTGAAATTATAATAAATCAAGTTGTAGATTTTAGAACTTAAGTTCGGGATTTTGAAAATCTGCTTTCAAAGGATTTATGAAATATAATGATTTGGTTTATAAGTATTTTCTTATATAAATATTTAGTATAATTCGGGAGAATTGTTTTAAAGAAATTTTGGAGAAAATAAATTTTGTACTTTCCTATCTGTCGTTGGAAAATAATTTCGGTGATGGCGACCGCATCATCGACTTTCATTTTCGAGTTTCGAAGGGGGAAAGGCCACTGTAGAAAATTCTACTGCAGATTTATTTTGAAATTATCTAAAATTTTAATCGTTTTAAATATAATTTGAGGTATATAAGTTATAAGAATATATTTACCTATTATTTTAAAATAAATTGAAATTTAACCCGGTATTTAATTCTTAAATTTCCATTAATAAAATTGTTTAAATTATGGTAGTAAAACAGAATTAAATTAATGAATTGAAACCTCTAATTTAGGTAAGAGAATTAATGCAAAGTTATAAAGAGGAATTTGAAAATTTTAACATATGAGACAAAGAGTAATATTGATTAACAGTAAATTTAATTAAAAGATGAGATAAAACTTGTATAAGTTCTTTTGCATTTTCTTTAACATATATAACTTACCAAATATGAAAAGTTGGAATGTTAAGTAAGAAATTGAAATAGAATATTATACAAGTAGAAATTTTGGAAATAATGAGTTATTCAATGAGTTGCTGTTATAAGAATTTAATATTTTAAACTTAAGTTATAAAATGAAATTCTTTAATAAATAAAGGTTGATGTGTAGGGTTATTAACTTAAGTATGATTTAAATGCTGCTAGTTTAATATAATAAAAGTAGGTAATATAAATAAATGACTGTAAACCCTAGGTAATAAATTAATAAAATCCTTTATTTATAAGAATGGAGGTTATAAGGTTAAGAATTAAAGTGTAACTAAAAAGGGTTACTATAATTAAGTAGAATATAAATGTAAGTATTAAATAAATAAATGAAAATTGAGAAGTGTATTAAATATAATACAAACAAAAGAAACTTACATGACCTGAATAAATAAAAATGAATAATTGTAAGTAATAAGTAAAAATAAAGGAAACAACCACTGATGAGTAAATAAAATTAGAAGTTGTTAGATATAAATGTATATTATAAAAGGATAATTTATGTGGTATGAATTGTAAACTTAAGGAAAGGGTTTAAGAAAATAAAAGATAAACTGTTATATGAATGAAAAGATCAAACAGCTAATGTATGAAATAAAAATTTATAATGAGTAAATTGATTGGTTGGTTGAATTGTTATTGTTTGATTTATGGTTTGGTCGGGTAAGGAAATTTGAAGTAGTTGGATGAATAAATAATCTATTCCGTCTCATCTAAGACTGTTGAGTAAATGATGCACTGGATAGTTATTTTTCATTCCGTACCATTTCAAGCTTTGAACCTGAGCAACTATTTGTTTGTTGATTATATGGTTGTTTATATTTGTTGGGTATGTTGTTTGTTGAAATGGATGGTTGTTGGATTGATTTGATTGTTAGTGATTGAAACCACTTAGAGATTATTTGAAAATGTTATCCAAACTTTATTTATTTAAGTACATAAAGATATAATGATGATAAAACGGGTATATTTCATTTAAGGAAATTAATTTAGTAAATTATTGTTTATAAATTAATATTTGAAATAAGACGTACTGTTTTTGTTTTTATTCTTTCTTCTCCCTTCTTTTTCCTTTTCGGGGACGAAAAGTTTTGAGTGGGGGAGAGTGTAACGACCCGTTAGATTCGATGATTTTAAATGTGATAATTTAATAGGATTTCTAATTTAATTTAGAATGAAATCCAAATGAATTAAGTAGAAAAGGATTCTCACCTGGATATGGAATTTAATATGAGAAATTTATGAAAAGGTTAAATGGTTTTAATGCAATGAAAGATTTTAAATGGTAAATGGGAATAAATTAAGGAATCATATTAGTTCCAGTTAATAGATTACGACTTGATTGAGATTCCAATTGAATAAAACCATTTAAATGTTATGATTTGATTTTTATGGAATATGAGAAATACAAATGTAGGGATTTGATTAATATATATGTTATTTGTTCAGGGATTGAATAAAATTGGGAATCCAATTTAAATTAATGATAATAACGTTGATATTAGTTAATAAATAAATTTCAATGCAATGCCTATGAATGAATGAAATGAAATGAATATATGTAAAATGTATACTAGGTTATTTATCAAATAGGAGTAAAGAAGAATGAATATCGAATTTATTTATGAATAAAAATATATATTAAATAGTAATGAAATGTAAAGTAAATGGCGATTGTATAAAACCAATGCAATAAGATTTTCTAATAGTAATTGAATGTAGACGTGTGAAATAGAGTTAATGACTAATTATTGTACGTTACTTATTTTATTAGTTGTCAATGTTAATCTGGAATCAAATTCAAATTATCCACAAAATTACTGCAGTTAAAGTGGAATAAATTGGTAACTGAAGAATGTTGGATCCAAATAAGTTGTAACCAAGAAAAATCCCATTTTTAATAAACTATGCGGGAAAAGAAATGAAACCAAAATGAAAAATGTGAAAATATAAAATGTAATGAAATTCTAAGTAATAATGACTTTGTTAGTTAAGTGAAAACTGATTTAATATTAAGTTGTAACTGGATAAAAATCAAGTTTATTTGGAATTGATTTGCAATCAATTGAATTTATTGCAATTAAATGGATTCAATATTTAAAAAAATTATGTAAATATTATTTGGAAGAAATTGAAGTTATTTGGGTAATAAGTATTGTAATTGGCTAATTTAGATACTTTAAAGTGAAACGAAAATTATTAACGCAATAGTTTGATTGCAATATTTAATTCATCTAATTGATGATAATGATTTGTTAGATTTATTTAATAGGAATTTTGGGGCATTTAATAGGTAATTGCTGATTTTGAATCGAATTAAAGGGTTTACTGAAAACAAAATTTAGCAACTTTTATACCATTGCAATTGATTTAGAATATAAAGAGTTGTCTATTTAATTGAGTTAAATTTTTGAAATTGCGTTGTTGCAATTAAATAGGAAATAAAACGTTAAGGATAACCAGTATTCAAGATTTACCATCTATTTAGTATATTAATTGTAACTGATAATCAACTGCAATAAATAATAAATAATTATTACCTTAACGTTAATTGAAGTGATATTTGAAATTTAATATTTAGGAATTATGTAAATAGAAGTTCAGATGAAATTGGAAATATTTACATATTGAAATATGAATCCAATGATAAATCCTTCTATTTGACAATAATAATGGAAAGTAAATTTAATTAAAATTTTGGAAATTTAATTTATAATTTGGTGAAATTAATGAAATTTGGGGATTTCTAAAATTTTAAATTCGACAAGTTAAATTTTGTTTAAATTAGTATAGAGGATTGGAAAATTTATAATAATAAAAATCGTCAATTATCAAAAAGAAATGGGAAATTTGATTTAATTGACTAATTTTTAATTTATTTAATTAATATAAAAATAGCCATTTTTTTCACGGACTCGGATTTCGACGAAACCAGTTTCATCGGATCCGTATCGGTGAATTATTATAGGGTTTCAAATTTCATATCGATCGGACCTGTCATTTGATCGTACGGACGCGAAACGCCTTGAAATCGATTTAATTAAAATCAATCTGAAATCAATTTGAAAATTTTGTTTTCAGCATAACTTCTTCATACGATCAAATTTGGACGTGAAACTTTTTCCATCGCGTTCAGAATATTTTAAAATACCTATTTGGATATATGGGTTTAATAAATTTGTTTCGGGGTCGGAACGGGCTTTTTGGGCCAACTACCGTTTAGCACGTTCGTAATTCGTGCCCCCTAGCCTTCTTCTATTTGCCTATAAATATGCTGTGATAAACCCTAGCCTCCTTTCTATTGTCATTTGGCTATACGTTCATTTTTCTTCATCTCTTTCTCTTCCTTAATGGTTGCAAAACCTAGATCTATCTACAATTCAAAATTTCAAATGAAAATTCAAAGTCCTCTTAAAAATTCCAAAAAAATTATATGTCAATGCTCTCGATGAGCATAATTAAGTGGTGATATCCGTTTTTCGATTGGAGCTATCGTTTGTCCAGAAAAATTCAAATCATTTTCGGCCTTACATCAACGCCGTAACAAACTTCGTCAGATCGTCAAACGGTTTCTGGGTATTGGAGAGGGGACTGAGGGGGTCAGATCTGTGTTGTTCGTTGTTGGAGTTGACGGTTAGATTTGCACGTAAATTTCGTTAGGGTTTAAAACCCTAGGGGCGGCCATGAAAAGTTTGGAGGCCGATGGGTTCGTGGTGGGTCCAGGAAGGTCGGCTGGACGAGGCAAGGCCGATGGTGGCAACCCCATGGCCAATGGCGGCCTGCAGGGCGAGGAAGAGGTGGTCAAAGCTTTGGTCAAGTGGGTTCGTGCGTTCGAAATGTCACGGGGTTCATGGTTGCGGGCGTTCACCTGTAGCTTGAAGGAGTTGGGTGACGTGGCAAAAGGGGGTGAGATGTGTTATTTTGTTTTATTTATTTTAATTGATTTTAACTTGCATTTAATCGCATAACTCTCGCATACGAACTCCGTTTCACGCGCGATTTTTTTTGTTAGGATCGAAATTAAATTCCGGATCTGTTGACGCTGGTTTGGACAGATTTGGAGACCGTCAAATTTTTGAGTTTAAATTGAATTTAAATTCAATTTAAATTCAAAAGGTGAATGTTTTAACCCACTCACAACTTCTAAAAGTTTTTATGTTTGTTAAATTTATTTTAGATATGAGTAGGAGTTTATTTATGAATGTTTGGCATGTTTTATTCAGCATATCTGTTAATTCGCATTTATTTAATTTAATTGTTAATTTAGTTTATGTATTGCATATTAATTGACAGTTAGAATTTATTTATTCGCCTATAAACTGCTAGTTAACAGTTATAAAATTTATTACTGAATATAAACTGTTAGTTTAATAGTTGTTAAATTATTTTGAACATAACTGCCAGTTATTACCTGCATATATTATCAGATACATATTGATATTGTTTTATTTTGGATGATGATTGTGATTTGGATGGTGGATGATGTGGATGAATGGATGTTTTATTTTTATATCATTTAAACTGCAAGTTATCATGCATATTTCATTTCATTCGGGATTGTGGTTTGAAATGATATACAACCGCAAAATTTTATTTTAAATTGCGGATTGAAATGATAAATATCCGTATCACTTGACCATAGGATAGAAAATTATATACAGGCACCGTGGTCTATATATAAATTATTTTAAAGGTGATTTCTATGGTTTGGATGGGATATAGTTTATAAAAATTTAATTTTGATATTTTATAAAATATTAATTCGATTTATACACATATGAAGTTAAAATTTTAAATTTAAGCTGTGTATAAACCTGTTGAATAAAATGATAATTTTTTTGAGTAAATGGAATTTGGTAATATATCTTATAGGTTTAAGTTTGGAAATTTTAAGGTATGATATTTATAAATGGATTTTCCAAGATTTACTTAAATGGGATATTTTAGTATAAATTAAATTGAAGAAAATACTTAATTTCTAGAAATTGGAGTTTTATTTATAGATTTTATGTAAATATTCAAAACTAAATAATAGAACATTTAATTTGTTGAAAGAATAAATTCCAACTTTAGTTTTGAATATTAATACTCCAAATGGATATATATATATATATATATATATATATATATATATATATATATATATATATAAATAGAAATTGAAGTAGTTTTGGAACTTGAAAGTGATATTTAAATTTTGGTTTAGATTGTAAATAAAAAACATATTTGTAAAGCCATGGAAATTATTTTTCTTTACAAAGTTACCTTAAAGTTAAACCATTTATTTTATATACCGTTGAATATCCAAACCATTCAAGTTTTAGAAGTTATGGTTTTAAAAGTATGAATTCCGAAATATTATGTTTTGAAAATATAATTCAATTGTTTGGTTTCCAGATATTTTAAATTTTAAAGCAGTATGATTTTGGAAAAGAATTATATTTGGATAAAATGATATCATATTTTGGGTTTTAAGATGATATCGTTTTCATAGTTTTGAAATGGAAAATTTTAATTCTGGTTAAAAAGTATAAACTATTTTTAAATGACCGCGGTGTTATAATAACGATGGGTTGGCAAAGAGACCGGGATCGGATATGGACATACTCTCTGTCGATATCGAAAACCACTTTGACTAACCGTGTACGCGGTGGAGATTCCAGAATGAAGTAGATTGGTGGCGACGTTTCCTGTAAGGTAAATACGTGGACCCAACTCCCGTGAGTTGGCATAAGGTGGCTAAAACAAGAGCAATTCTCGGGCCAATGAGGTCATTCCTCTGATCGAACGCACTCCTTCGATATTATACTCTGACTTTGGATTGTTTCGGTGGCCACTATTGATTTCTTTGATTTGGGGGTGTTAGTTCGAGGTGGGCGGTAGCTGCGGCTATGCGTTACCATCAGCCCGAGTAGCAATTGGTATATCTACCCTGGCATTGCCTAGTTGTGCCGTGTCACCTACCCTAGCGCGCCTTATACGATTTTGGTTTTGTACCATACCTATGTAGTGCCCTCTGACGACGCCCAGTACGGGGGAGATTACGGTACTGTATAGACTATGGGAATATATTCTGTGTTAAGGGCTATATGGGTAGCCCCTTAACGCTATTAAAAAGTAAGTTTATTTTATGAATAAACACTACTATCATAGCGCAATATACTATATAGTAAATAGTTTAACGGATCCTTAGGAGATGTAAATCCCGAGCATCTCTTGAGTTACTGTACTCATATTTATTTCTGTAAATTTAACTTACATAAGATCTTTTAGTTCTGACTCGAGTGTTTTGTCTTTTCAAATTCGCTCGGGTCAGTCCGAGCGTTTCAGGATCGAAAACTTTAGCTTTGGAGGATGAAGACGAAGAATTTGTATTATTATTATTATTTATAGTATTGCACTACACTCACACTATATTCCTCTGCATTGATATTATTGGTATGTGAACTCTGATATTTAATTGTATAAAGAAGAATCAATTGTTTTGTAAACAGTTTTATAAACTGTATATTTTATTATTATATTTTATCCTTCCGCTGTAAGATTCTATTTTGTTTTATTTCTTTTCTGTTTTCTTATTTACCCCATAACAATCCGCCCTTCCGTATGGTTTGAATTGGCACGTGTGTCTGTTTAAATCGTGCGAAAAGGCGGGATGTTACATGAACTATAAACATGGTTATAAATTTATTTTGAAATTTATAATGAATTTAAAACAAGAATTTACGAATTTAATTTTCGATGGATTTCAAACCTTGTGTTTAAAGTTTTAAAGGATATATTATTTAAAGAATTTTTGAATAGAAATTTGTTTCCAAAGAATTTTAAAGTTTAAAACTAGTGTTCTTCTCTTTGTCGTTGGAAAATAACTTCGGTGATTACTGCAGCATCATCGACATTCATTTTCGAGTTTCGAAATGAAGAGACCGTTCTGTAGTATTGCTACAGTTTTGTTTTGGGGAATTTAATTGATTTGAATTTCTAAAATAAGACTGGATTTATAACATATGCTGATATATGATTTAAATTTGAATTGATATATATATATATAGTATATGTGCATTTATTTATCTCCAAATAGTTTGGAATTTATCGAAAATTTAATTCCTAAATTTTATCTTGAAGGATAATTTCATGTATAATTTCAAGATTTGGATAAATATTCAAGCTTGAAATGATTGAATTGGAAAGCTTTATTTGTATGATACACAATTTCATTCCAATATAACTTACCTAGATTATACAGAAGTTGAATATATAATTGGATAATATACAGTATGAAAAGATTTTATAAATAAATTTTTAGTGGTTATAATAAATATTATACACTTAAATTTTAGTTATAAAAAGATTAACAGAGGTAAATAGAAAAAAAGAGTAATGGAACAATTTACAATATAAAATGATGTTAAAGGAACTAAGAATAAATTAAAGCAGTTATAATAAGTGTAAATATACTTAATATAGGTAATAAAATATATTAAGAGGAACAAATTTAATTTTAATAAGGAATAAATAAGAATTAAATTTATTGAGTACATTATGAGTATAATAAATGATTTTTTTTTTCAAATCCATGATTTTAGAGATTGTTAATTTAAGACAATTGGATGATAAGATAATGAAATTAGATATAGTTAAGATTTATTTAACTTATGTAAGATTAATTATCAATTTAAGTTGAAATTTTCATGGTTTCAAATTTATTATCTTATTTTGTTTTTCAAACTATCTTTTGGTTGTCCTTATTTCCCTTATCTTGCTACAGAATGGGGAGGTTGTTGCTTATACTGGTCTGTTTAGAAATCTTTCTATAATCTTTGATAACCTTTGGTACTCATTTTTGAATCCGAGCACTGCTGCCATCCACAGACCGTTGGTCAAGCGGAAAGGGTGAATCAGATTCTAGAAGATCTTTTTCGTGCTTGTGTTCTTGATTCTGGAGGATCTTGGGAAGATCATCTCCACCTTGTTAAACTTACCTATAAGAAAAATTATTAGGTATAATTTCAATGCTCTTTTCATCTTGTCTTAATACTATTTCATTCTATTTTTTTTCTATGTTTCCCCGTACCTCATTCCTTTTCGAGGACGAAAAGTTTTGAGTGGGGGAGAGTGTAACAACCCTATATTTTGTAATTATTTTAATTGAATTTCTAATTTAAAAACTTTATTTTATTTATTAAAATAAATAATTTTTGTTATTGTAAATATAAATTTTAATTTTGATGTAAATTAGAATTCCAAACATGACTAAATATAATATTTTCCAGAAATGTGAATTTTTATCAATATGGTCAAACTTTGACTTTTAATTTAAAATTTTAAAGATTTGAATTTTTGAAATTTATCTTTTATTATGAAAGTAAATAAAATTTTAAATATACTACCTTTCATTTCATTGAAATCTGATTAATATTGTGAAAGTTATGCTTTTTACACTATTGTATGTAAATTGTTGTATTTAACAAAAAAAAAATTTTTGAAGCAAATGGGTACTTTAATTAGAAACGGCAGGTTACAACGTATGTAGAAACAACGTCAAACAAGTGAAAACAAGCCTCTTACAAATCACTCGTACTGATCACTCTATAATATCATAACCTGAGACGACGCAGACAACGGACTAAAAAAGAAAATAAAAAAGACGTCAAAGCAAAAAACACAAATATACGGACCCACAATACCAAAGGATACGCAAGCACCTCTACCGCTGGGAAGTACAAACAGGGAACATCATCTTTACAACCCCTTATCTAATTCATCCACCGCATCAAAAATAGATAACAGTACATTAACTCTACTACGTCTATATAAGCGGAAATGGCAGCCACTGTAATTCCAAGGCTTTCGAATGGCGGCTTCAAGACGAGAGACCTAAAGCATCCGCGTGAAGCCGAAGGCATTGACAAATTCGGTACCCTCTTTACTTATTTCTCAATTTGTAGACCATAATTTTAACATCAGTAGTTATAAGTTCAGGTCTGACCTTAGAGGGAAGATTTTGTTTATTAAATAATCGATTGCTTCTTTCACACCATAGGTGCCACACAGTAGCCACAATGCATGCATCAATTATCTGCATATGTTGTTTGTTACTATTCTGGTTATGAGTAAAGTGTGCTAGTATGCCTTGCAAATTAGAATGATGTTGTAATTTGATATGCATATGTTGACAGACTTCAGTCCACGTATTTTTTGAGTAGTCGCATTCAAAAAATAGATGGTTATGGCTTTCCTCCATATTGTTACAAAGAGCACAATTAGTATTTACGATAGAATTATTCCAAGTATGAATTCTATCCAACGTATTCAGTTTGTTGAGAACAGCAAAATATGTACATGCGGCCATTTTAGGAGCACAAATGCTATTCCATATATGCTTATGCCAATCTACAAAGCTTGATTTCGTTCGAATGTTGTCCCAGGCTGATTTAAAAGAGAATTCACCACTATTTGATGGTAGCCACCACCAATAATCCTCTTCGCTATGTCTATCAATATTGATATTTTTCACCATGTTGCATATGTCATTTGGTAATTCAGTAGTTCCAAAATGCCAATCATGGTCTCTGATCATAGTAGACACTAGATGTTTGCTATCACCAGCGTAGACCATTCTTTGCCACCCCAGTTTGTGTACCAATGTCTCCCCATGAATCCATGGTTCGAACCAAAGACTAGTTGATTGTCCATTAGCAATACACTTACCAATCAGTCCTTTTCTACTATCCCTTGCTTTGAGAATGGATTTCCAAGTGGTAGAAGCAGTGGGGTCATCCATAATAGTCCAAAATTGCTTATCTTTACAATATCGATGTGTCATCCATTTCGCCCATAGGCTTTTATTCTCCAGCACTTTCCACTATAATTTAATGGTATTAGCTATTTGCATATCCAGAATATTTCTTAAGCCCAGCCCACCCTCTGCCTTAGGCTTACATACTTTATTCCAATTAATTTTGTGTTGTTTGCTACCCCATAGGAAATTGGCACAAATAGAATCAATTTTCTTGCTGACGCATATCGGCATTTGACAAATTTGAAGCCAAAAGGAGATCATAGGGTATATGACAGTCTTAATGAGTTCCAACCTTCCCGGGAAAGTTAGTAACATATTATTCCAGGTAGATAGTCTTTTCTTAATTTTATCTATAAGTTTGTTAAAGTCAGCTGTCTTAAGACTAGTACAGCTGAGAGGAAGGCCCAGATAAATGACTAGAAGTTGGGCAGATTCAATGTTCAAAATAGAAGTTATCTGCTGTTTACCCCTGACACTTTTACTAAAAAATAGTTTGGATTTTTATTCATTAATGTTCAGTCCAGCATTTGCACATAATTTGCCGAGAACGCTTTTAATAGTTTGCGCGCTTTTCTCATTAGCTTTTGAAAAAATAAGCAAGTCGTCTGCATACATCACATGATTAACTACCGGAGTACATTTATAAATAGGAATAATATTACCTTCATGATGCGCAATCTCCATTTGGATAGATAAGTATTCCATAGCTATAGCAAATAGGTATGGGGACAGCGGGTCTCCCTGTCGAATTCCACGGTTACTATGTATAAGTCCATAAGGGCTACCATCCACCATGACTGAAAAAGCAGGAGTGGAAATGCAAGTATATATTAGTCTCACAAGCTCAACCAGAAAACCCATGCATATCATCATATGGCAGATGAATTCTCTATTAATTTTGTCGTATGCTTTCTGCAAGTCCACTTTTATACATAAATTATTTGAGCCTTTTCGATTAAATGTCCTCAACATCTCATGTGCCAAAAGTGAATTCTTCGAAGTATTTCTTCCCGGGATAAAAGCATTTTGATTGGAAGAGATCAAATCACCAAGATAGCATTTAATTCTGTTACAAATGATATTAGCAATGATTTTATATAACACGTTGCAACAAGCAATCGGTCGGTAATCAGATATGTTACCAGCGTTCTCCTTTTTCGGAATCAAAGTGAGAAAGGTATGATTGATTTCCTTAACAATTAAACCAGTGTCGAACACACCTTTTATAGCTGCTACTAAACCTTTGCTAATAGAGTCCCAATGAAGCTTATAAAATTTGGAGCCAAAACCATCAGGCCCCGGACTGCTATCTTCATTAATATGGAAAGTGGCTTCTTTAATTTCCTCTTCTGTCACCTCCGCGATGAGGGACTGTCGTACGTTTTCAGTTAAGACTCTTTTACAAATAACATCATCAAATTCAGTTCTAGTATAGTTAGTATTATATAATTCGGTAAAGTAAGACAAAGCTAAGTTTTTAATATTTTCAGCCTCGAAAACTGGTTTTCCTTCCTCGTTAATTATACCAATAATTCTTTTAATTTTATGATTGTGTGACATTTTGGCATGAAAAAACTTTGTACATCTGTCCCCGTCAGTTAACCAACTGACTTTAGCTTTTTGTTGATTTTCAATAGGATGACTATGAAGAGCACACTCAAGTTGAAAAATATTTTCCTTGTATGCATCAATAATACCTTGATTTGTGGGATTAGTAAGAAGCAGCCCATAAAGTTTGTCACACTTTTGTCTAAGGTCATTAATTAATTTGTTGAAGGAAGTTCTACCCTTATTCCACTTTTTGAGAGCAATTTTAACTTGTTTCAGTTTAAAAAGAATTTTATGAAGAGGGTTACCTTCAGTTGCATATTGCCATTATTTAAGAACAGTATCTTGATATCCCAAGCCCAGCCTCCATGCATTATTATATTTAAAAGATTTCTTCATTTTTTGAGTAGATTCAACATTTAGTTGAACAATAATGGCACAATGATCACTCGACGAGTGTGGTAAGATAAATATATCATAGTTTTGCATTAACGTGTTCCAGATTTGATTAGTGAACACTCTATCAATTTTACTATGTATAGAGAAATTTTTACCTCCCCTCCAAGTAAATTTACTCCCTTTCCCTTATTGTTCATAAAGGCCACTAACCTGCATGGCCTCATAAAAATCCTCATCTGCATTGATTCCAGTATTTCGTGGACCGATTCTATTAGTATTGTACAAAACTGTATTAAAATCCCCGGCAACAAGCCAAGGTAAAGAACATTGCCGAGACATGTAACAAATGTGCTCCCACGGTTCTTTTCGCTGGTCATAATTGTGTAGGCCATAGATTATAGTTAAATTCAACGATAAGCCACCAGAATTTGTAAGCGTACCGGTTATTACTTGAGAGTTACTGTTAATAGGCGAATAGGTCCAAACATTTTTATTCCGTATCACCCCTATTCTGCTCTTGTTATTGGAACTGTTATTACATGTATATTCCCACCCATGTAAATTAGACTTGACATAATTAGATAAGTCTTCTTCTGACATCTTGTGTTCTAGAATAGCAGGAACAGATATCTTGTAGGAAATGAGATGATTAATGACATCTAATTTCCGGGTAGGGGAGTTCAATCCCCTTACGTTCCAGATGAGGAACGTCATAACGAAACATGCCCATATGTTCCCCTGTCATTAGAGTAACTAGGGGCAGCACTCACTCTACTCTTCTTCAATCGACTGTTCTTTTTTTAACTTGAGTAATTAGTTCATTCCATGCAGGGTTATCAATCACGTTTTCATTGTCTGTGGCTTTGAATTCGAACTTATCTTGCTCGTCGCGACTTCTCCGGGTAATACGTAAGCTTACATTATCTTTAATTGAGTTATGTTTAGGTTGAGACTTCTGATAATTGTTATATTCTGTTATTTCACTTTCAGGTATCTTTAACTCGGATCCCAGATCCCTGACGTCATTTTGAGGAGGAGCAGCAGTTTCGGTCTCCATGCTGTCAAAGCATGTCTCATCTGTAGGTATATCAGTTTCTGTTGTGTTAGTGGTTATGGCATCAGATTTAGCCAACAAAGAGTTCACTTCATCAGTTGTATTATTTGACCATTTATTATTCTTAGCAGGAACACTATAAATAGCTCTATTTGTTATTTTTCTGCTGATATTTGTTTGATCGAAGTTGTCTTTTCCATTGCCATCAATAGTTGTGTTATTATTGATTGTTTCATTCGTACATGTTGTAGTCTTTTGATGATTGTTTTCATTATCCTCCTTTGGATCTTCAACCATGGTAGATCCTTCATGATTTGCATCATTACTAGTTTTTTTTGGTATCCATGTCTTAACCGATGTAACGACCATAGATTTTAATTTAATTTAAATTGATAATTTAAATGAATTTTTGAATTAAAATTATAAAATTGATTATAATTGGCAGCGAGTTACCCCGATTCAAACAGAAATTATATTAAGTCGTATGAATTTGAAAATTTGTATATATGTGAATATATATGTATACATTGGATTTGAGATGAAATCTTAAATAAATGGTTTTAAAAATAAATAGAAATAGAAATGAGAGTATTTATATATGATGAATTATAAATTATGAAGTAAATAAAATTAGACGAATTTCAAAATAACATAGGGACTATAGAAATTTATGTACATTGTAAAGCAATGTACAAAGCAAAGAAATAAATATGAAGTGATGGCACTAGAATAAAATTTAACAACATAATAAAAATAGAAATGTGTTCATATGACAAAATAACAAGGCAAAGTAATAAAGCTTTAGACAAAATAAATAAAATACATTCACTTATGTATGTTATAATAAAATCATATGGTTATAAAAATGACCTAGAAATACATATAAACTTATATGAAACTTTTATAAAACAAGGAGATAATAAAATAAATATGTGAAGAACTTAATGTTAAAAGCAAACATAAATCAAACAGCATATCTATATAAGTGTATGCATAATGTACTTGCAAGAATTAAAATAAGATGGCTGTTACATTGAAGCATGAAGCATTTAATGCTTTCAAACCAGCCCATAATACAAAAGAAATCATCAGCCGAAGTACATACAACAACTTCAACCATGCCTAGGGTACAAATAATATTCTATACCCAGTAAACTTCTTTTTATATATATTTCAACACATCACAAAATAACTTCATTTCAGTTTTCATTCATTTTAAACTGAAGCATCATCTTTTAAAAACTTAAACAAACAAAATACAAGTAACAAGCAAAGAAAATACACTTGCAAAAGAAGACAATGATAAGTATGTAGTCTCATTTTTAAAAAGCATTGCGAATTGACTTTGAAAATCTTTTGTTGAATGTTTTTAAAGATAAACTGTTTTTGTTGCTCACACCAGTCCCACGACTGATCCGGAGTTTATTGTTTCTTTCCTAAACTCTGGGTGCTCATTATTTTCTACACGAGCAGTCTAGAGTTGGGTTTTTCAGATAGTCAGGTTTAGTAGATTATCTAGAGTTAGTTCAGTATTTGGATCACACCAGTCTTGCTTAGCTTGGTGCATCGTTATTGGGGGTTCGAGCTATTGCTGGATTGATTCTTGGAGATGGAGTTGCAGTTCTCAGAGTTCTTCCTTGAAGACTATCTTAGAGTTATATTGTTCCGCTGCTGATGATATCTGTTTCTTTTCCGCTGCTATATTTATTGTATCATATCTCTGATGTATATTGATATTCATTGTACCATTCTGTTGTACCAGATGTTGTATCAGTATTGTATATCAATGTATTATTCTTTTATTCCGCTGTGTTATTTACTTAATGTTGTTATAAGCTCCGGCGAATCGGATTTGAACGATCGAATCTATGGAATTCGAATACGATTTGAAGTATGGATGTCGATTTTCGAGCGGGCAAAAATTCGTCTCGTTACAACTGATGTGCACTGTTTTTCGCCATGACCATAACAGTGACAGTTAGAACATTTAGGAGGCTTCCATTCATAGACGACTTCTTGCCAACACATATTATTATCTCCATCGATTATTGGAACCTTGTCCGAAAACGTAAAATTATTATCTATTTCAATTAGGACATGGGCAAACGAAATACGTATCATGCCTTTAGTAACTTGATCAAGCTTAATAGGACAACCAAGTACGGAAGCAATTCGTCCTATTGCCTCATCTGTCCAGTAGTCTAAATCCAGGTTTGGGAGGCGAATCCAAATAGGAAGACTGTTAAGGAACTCACGAGAAAGTTTCGTACCTTCCTTCCATTTTTTCATAATTATAAGGCGTTTGTCATAGAAATAAGGACCGTTAGCAATAACAAGATCACAATCCTCTTGCTTGTCAAACTTAATGACATAAAACCCATTTTCTCGAGAGAAAATCTGAAATTCACCTTTGGGTTTCCAAACCCTAGAAATATAAGCTTTAAAAAAAGGAAAATAAGGCTTTGTACCCATAACGTAGACCGCAATAGAGTTCTTCCACTTTTCTCTAGCTGCCGATATTAATTGAGAATCAATCTTAGCATATTTCATATTATTGACTTCTGGAGGGGGGGTAGTAGTTAATTGGGGCATATGCAGAGACATCTAGGTCAGAGACAATATCCTTCCATGCCCATATTGGAGTAGCTATAACTTTATCGGAGATTGGAGCATACGTGTTTGAGTTTCCTGAAAGGGGTGGGAATTCATCTGGCGATTTATGTAGATGTGAAGGCTGTGAATTCCCTGATTGGAAGGCCCTGTTTGGAAACACTTTTGCCGTTTTTGCAGATCCTTGAATTGTCATATTCGAACGTTCCATACGTTCCTTCCCTTTATTCTTCTTGCTAATCACAGGCGTAAAGCCATCTGTTCCTCCATCATCTGGAGGTTCCGAAGTTCTGGGATCAAATTTGGCAGGTGGAGAAGAAGAAACCCTAGGAGCCGCCATTTTAAAAAATTTCACAATTTAATTCCAATTTTATTTTCAACATATTTAACAAAATTGTTTATTTTAATTTATATAAATAATATTTTTGTTTGTCATGTCATGTTCTAATTTATGTTTACATGTGTAACATGACATGTTATGTATATATATTTTATTTTAAGACATTTTAAAAGTGTAGTTGTAATTTTCCAATGTTAGTGGTAATTTGTTTACAATTTTTAGGTCTAGTTTCAATTAAATAAAGTATTTTCTTTATTTATTTTCTATTTTTCCTAAAACTATTTATTTATTTCCATTTCTACTTTATTTTGTTTTCATTTTCTATTTTATTTAATTGATTTTTATTTGTTTATTTTGAATTAAAAGAATTGGAAATTTAAAGAGGCAATGCCTTACAACTTGTGACTTTTCATTAGCCCAGTCTTTTCATTTTCCTTTAGCCTTTCACTTTCTTTGCTTTGGCCGTACACCTTCCTATGCTATAGCCGTGCATTTCTCACTTGTTTTCATGTGAAACTTCTCTTTCTCTTCATCACATCGGCCATTTCAATTCTGAGAAAAAAAAAGTAAGTAATGGCTTCTTCTTTCTCATGTTCTTCTTCACTTTTTTTTTGATTTTTGCCTTGCTTTCTCTAGCTTTGCTCGGCCACAACCACCACCATCTTCACCGACCACCACCACCATCTTCTTCTCCTCATCATACACAGCAAACCACCGCTCTCCTCTGACCAGATCCGGCCATGACCTTCTAGATGACCTTCCACCACAAAAACATTGCAAAACTCCAAAACAATGCCTAGCCAAGCCATTTCCACCATCACCTTCATGTTTAGCCTTGGCCACCACCTCAAACACCACCACCACTTGCCGCCATGACCTCTAACCATCAGCTCCACCTCTGACCTGACCTGAAATGAACATGGCCGAGCCATGTTAGCAGCATTGGTCGAGCATAGGTGCACCAAAACCTTCCATTCCTTGACCCAAACCCTTCCCCTTGATTTCCTTCACCTTCCACTTGTTTTGCCTTGCCATCTTCCTCTATGGTCGAGCATAACATGCATGTAAACCACCATGGCCATGAGTTTCAGGTAGCATCAAGCCCTTGGCCGAGCCTAGGTGTGGTGTGGTCAAGCCCACTTGACCATGGCCAAGCCCACTTGGTGTTTAAAGCAAGGTGGTGCCATTTCAATTCTTACATTTTTCATTGTTTTAAATTTCTATTATACAGTTTGTGTTGAATATATATATATATATATATATATATATATATTGCTTTGTATAATTGTTGTATACAAGAGCAATATCTTGGTTCTCCATCCATTCAAAGCTAATCGTGCTTGTCGTGCCTTTGGAATTGATCTTGTGTGTCGTAGTGGTCTCTAACTTTGGAAAAGGTGAGTCCTTCTCACTCTGACATTATTACTTATAAAATGGTAAATGGATGACAAGTGATTAGTAATTAAAATGTTTATGCAAGTTATGATGATTATATGATATGTTATTCCATGTTATTACCATGTTAACTTTGTTAATTATCACCTGACATATGATATATAACAGTATATTGTGACATTGACATGTTAGTATAATTGTTTATATTGTTTATGCATATGTTCACACTGCAGGTTCCCTGTTAGAATAGAATCACCATGGGTTGAAATGATATATACCCGAACGGACATTAGAATAGGGAAAAATCATTATGAGTTGAAATGATAGACTCAAGTGATTTTTATTGTATCCTATTTGACTTGGGATTGTGGGTTTGAAATGATAGAACCCGGGTTTTCTTTTTAAATTGTGTATTGAAATGATACATATCCATATCACTTGATCTAGGTTAAAAAATTTTATACAGACCACGTGGTATATTTTTAAATGATTTTTCTTATGATATGCATTTTTAAAGTATGAAATTTTGATATAAAAATATATATTTTATGGTTTTGAGAAAGTTAAATATTTGAATCGAATTTAAGTATGTAAATTTGAAGTAAATGTCTTTTTTGACTTTAAATTATACTTATAAAAAATGTAAGTAAATAATGGAAGTTAAATTTAAAGTTTTGAAAAGATATTTGAAGTAAAAAGTTAAGTTTTGTTAAATTAATAAGTTAAGAAACCAGTGAAATTTTGATTAACAAATGAATTGAGTTTTAAATTGGATATTTGATTTTATAAATTTATTGTGATAAATCATATGTTAAAATGATTTAAATGTGAAATTTTGAAGCCTAGAAATATGATTTATAAGTTTAAAATAACAAAAATTGAAGTTTTATAGTTTCTAGGAAGTTATAATAAAATCTGGAATTTTATTGATAGCATTTCCAAAAATGTTATGGTTTTACGATGGCATTTGTTAAGTGCTATCATTTCTGAAATTTAACTAAATTTTGAAATAATTAAATATCTATTACGGCATTTATAAATGATGTTGTTTCTAAACTGAACTATTTTGGAAATTAAATATCTACTATAACACTTAGTAAATGCTGTCGTTGCTGAAATTTGGCAATGTTTTGAAATATTGTAGATTCTAACACTGTTTGAGTTATATTTTAAAGTGTTAAATGATTTAACTTTTGGAATTAATTATTTGTGAAATTTAAGGAGTTTGAATATATTATAATATTTGAATTTGAATTTTTAAGGAATTTAAATTGAATTTCAATTTAAATAAGTTTACTTGGTATGTGTTAAATGGAATGAAATGTAATGAGTAGTTGAATTTTTGAATGCAATTTTGAAATGTGTTTGAAATGACATTTGAAATAATAAATGAATGACTTATTTGATTTTAAAATGATATTTAAATTGAATATTTGAATTAAAGAATGATAATGAATTTATAATGGATTTGAAAAGGAAATGATTGGAATGGTTTTGAATGACATGATCTTTATTTTGATAAAGAATGCGAATTTGGAATGATATTTAATTTTGATTTATTTGATTTATTCGATAAATGAATATTCGAAGTTTTTATGAGTATGAAAGGATATTTGGTCTACTTGTAATTTGAGTTTACTTAAATGATATTAGATTTATGAAATGAACATTGCAAAACTAAGTAATAATGAAGTTAAATTAAGAGATATATGAAATTATAAAATTTAGTTTTGAAATGCGGGATACTAAAATTGAATAGTTTATTTTGTGGATCAAATTCTATATTTGAAATTGAGAAGATTTAAAATGGTTTGTTGGAAAACTGAATTGAATTGAAACTGATGGTTTGAATTGAATTAAATTGGAAATTTGAAAAATTTGGGCTTAATTGAATAAATTTGTAAAATGTAAAGAATTAAAGGAAGGTACCATGATTTCAAATGTATGATTTCGAAATGTTATGATTTTCAAAGTGTAATGATTTCAAGTATTTTGGTTTCGAAAGAGTAATAATTTTGAAAGCATTATGATTTTTGAAAGGTGAATTTATGTTTGAAATGGAAATGATAAACTATTTTGATTTGAATAAATAAAAAATGGTTTGGGTTTCGAAGTATAAACTATTTTGATTTGAATATAGTTTTGAAATAAAAATGGTTTTGGTTTCGTAGTATAAACTATTTTGATTTGAATATAGTTTTGAAATAAAAATGTTTTTTTTGTTTTGAAGTATGAACTATTTTGAAAGGAATATAGTTTTGAAATGAAATGATTTGATTTTGAAGTATGAACAATTTTGAAATGACCATGGCGTTATAGTAATGATTTCTGGTTAAAGAGATCGGGATCGGAAGTTGTCATACTTTCTGCCAACTCCGAAAACTACTTTAACAACTGTGTACGCAGTGGAGTTTCCAAAATGAAGTAGGATGGTGGCAACGATCCTATTGAGGTATGAACGTGGGCCCGACTCTCGTGAGTTGGCACAAGGTGGCTAAAACAGGAGCGATCTCGGGCCAAGTGAGGTCATTCCTCCTATCGGACACATTTCTTTGATACTATACTCTTAATTGTGATTGATTTGATGGCCATCCTCCGATTTTGATTGGGAGTGTGTTCCGAGGTGGGCATGGTGGCTGCTTCGTTATCACCAGCCCGTGTGCGTAATTGGTATATCTACCCTGGCATTGCCTTGTGTGTCGTGTCACCTACTATAGCGAGCTTTACTACTAGTTTTATTTGTATCGTACCTATGGAGTATCTTCTTATAGTCTCCCGATCAGGAGATATGTAGGTACTGTATAGACTATTGGAACTATTACGTGTTAAGGGGAATATTGGGTCACTCCTTGACGCTATTTTAAAGTATGTTTATTTTACCATTAGACATTATTATAATAGCGAATATTACTACGTAGTAAATAGTTTAACGGATCCTTAGAGGATGGGCAGTCACAAGCATCCTTTAATTACTTGCATTTTTTTACTGTTCACTTGAGTTGATTTACAGTTCATAAGTATGTATGTCCTGACTCGAGTTTTTTGTGTTTTGCTTTACACTCGGGTCAAACTGAGTGATTCAGCATTCAATACTCACCTTCGAAGTTGGAGCTTTGCTTGAAGATCCCACCATCTATTTTGCTTTCAGTATCCAGTAATTCCAGTGATGTATTCTGATTTGTACCTGATGTATCTTATTACTCTTCTGTTGTATCTTATTTAACTCTGATGTATCTTATATATATATAGTAGCTCCATGAACTACTATCTCTTTTACTTCCGCTACATTATTAAATACTCTGTGTCTGTGATCTGTGATTTATTAATTTCTGTATATTCTGAGATTTGCCAAATTTTATTTACAATGCGATATTTTGAGCAATTCAAGTCCGACATGTACGGATGCGAATGGTTGAAAATATCGGGTCGTTACAGTTAAATTTTTTCACTTGTATTTTGGATATTCTAGAAGCCAAAAGACTTGCAGTCTTATATTAATATACGGCTAAGAAAAATTTACTATGGTGAATCTGCTAAATATTAAGGCATACATCAAAGTCGCTAAAAAAACCGAGGATGTGTAACTTTAGAAATATAATAGGCTGCCATTGAAGCGGTATACAGAAATGAAGCTTCATTTTGAAATACTTTTAATACAAGCAATGTGTTTCTTTATCCTAACCCAGGATTACCTGCAACCAAACGTAGTAGAAGTGGAATTGGACATCAGAATGCAATTTGATTCACCACCTTATGTATTCAGGCACATTGATGTTTACGACAGAAATAATTTATGTGTCTCGGATGGTTGGCTAGTACATAATCCATTTATGATAAGAACTGAAAGACAAATACATGCAGAATTAGAGGGAAAATTTACAGATGACTGTATACAAAACAAAATGATGAAATAAATGAAAAGTGAATAAATTGATCTTGAATCAATTTGAAATAAATATGGGTGTAATATGTGTTGATATGAATTGAATATTAATAACTTGTTTGTGAACCATTCGGATTTAATGGAGTGGCATATGAAACAAACCGAAAGTAACTAAATTAATGACGGAACCTTGTGATTGCGTATAAATACCTGATATGCCATGTTTTGCATTTTGAAACTATGTGTTTAAAGTAGTAAAATGCATGTAATGCTATAAGATTTCATAAATTATGAAATCGATGTGATAAATTAAGTGAGTACAGGTATAAGAAGACCATTTGGCTAGATTTTGGTCGCACAAGCTACATATAAAACAAGCCGCTTGCTAAAAATGCTAAAATAAGGTACGTTTTCAAATTAAATACCGCAAATAATATAAATATTTATATATATTTTGTTTTCCGACCATGTGGCTCGATGTATATATTTTTATCTCTCTTGTCATATTGCAAAAGGCTCTTCGTACAAAGGAGACTATGCTAAAAAATTCGGAAATTTAGGGTGTTAGAAATTTTTTGAAACTTTTTGGAATTTTTTTGTTAATGATAATTTTATTTCGAATTGCAATTGGAATAAAGGGTTTTGAAATTAGAATTGAGAACTAATTGTTTTGGTTAGAACTAAAATTAGAAATGTAAAATATCGAGGTTTAACCATGTGGGTTTTGTTAAGTTAAAGGGTTTGGAGCATTTTCCTGCCTTAGCAATTTCGGGGACGAAATTCTTTTAAGGGGAGAGGATGTAACGACCATTTTTCATCGTTTGATTTTGAATATTTAAGTGGTTTTAAATATGGATTTAGAATATAATTTTATATTTGAATATGAAGATGCTGGTTGAAAATTTTAAAATGAATTTAAATTCCAAATATTTCGATTTACTGAATAAATTTTGTTGTTGAATTTATAATTGAAAATCGTTAAATAATTGGAAATTGGAGTTGTTTATGAATCGAAAAGATTTATAATGTGTACATAAATTCCTTTTGAATATGAATTGAGTAAATAAGTTTTTAAAACCCAAATTTCGTGTGATTTCGACAATTTTAGAAATCTTCTATTTAATTGACGATTAAAAATAGAGATCCAGGGCACAGTTTTCCAATTCGATGAAACTAATTATACTAGATCCGTAATAGTGTATTATTATCGGATTTCAAATTTCATAGCGTTTGGAGTTATCGTTTTGTCGTACGGGATATAAACGCGTTGAATTTATTATCGAAAATTCAATGTAATAATTGGGTCCAAAAAGCTATCTTCTCTATGCTATTTAAGTAGGACTCGAAACATTTTCCATTGCAATCAGAATAAGGGTATAACATCATAAACGCATAACGGCACGCCTCGATAGGGATTCGAGGTAAATATCTGGATATTTTGAAATTTAATAGTATATATTCACATCGATTATCATTTTAGCCCATTAAAACTTACCTTCAGCCAACATAATCTTTCATCTCAACGTCACCTAACTTCATACGTAACTGCCCTTTCATCGTTTTAAAATCGTGTTCTATTCTCCTTCTTTGAAAATGGAATCAGAGAAAAAAATGGATCGAATTAAAATCGCGCCTGCACATCATTCTTTAAATCATGATATCTTATCCTCTTCAAATCGCGTTTGTCTTCCTCCTTCTCAGTTTTTAATTGAGCACTGGAAAAGAAAATCAAATTCAAATCAGTTCGAGTCCACAATATAAAAAAGGCGAGAGCATGGTCATGATTCGATAGTGGAGGAATGGTGCGGCAGGGAGGGGCGGAGCTACGGCGTTCACGACTTGATCGACCTTGAGTATTGGGGTCATGACTGTCAAGGATGCACGTGAGGAGAGGAGCGAGCGTCGCGATGAACAAGTAAGAGAGTGGAGAGTTGCACGCACGATAGTAAGGGAGCTGACATTGAAAACGAAGTCGCAATTTAAGGTGGGGCTTCGGTTGTGCAAGGTGAGTCGATGGCATCGTTGAGGGTTTGGCTGCAATGATTCGTGCACTACGCGAGGGCTAGCGAGAATTGGGCATTTGACGTCTCGAGCCTTGGGTATCATGTAGGCCGAGATTTGGCTTGAATTGGTGATAGAAGCGAAGTTGCGTATGCAGGCACGTACGGATTGCAGGCGGCGTCGGCCGAGCGTGGCGACGTTTGGGTGATCGTGCGAGCAACCATAGACGCACGGTGATTGGGCTGTCTCTAGCAGGGTAATGGCGAGGGAAAATGGTGGCGACAACAGTGGAGGTGACTTCGACGTAGGAAGAAGGGGCAGTAAATGTCACGATGGTTTTGTGCCTGCCTGGAAGGGTGATTGGTAGGAAGGTAATTTTATTTAAAAATAATTTTAAATTTAAGTAAATATCAATTTATTCTTTTCGATGTTCATTAATCCATATAAATTCATATGAGGTCCACAACTCATGAAGTCGATCACGTTATATTCGTAGCTGCAAAAAATTCACATTGTTAAAGTTGTTTGGGATTTTTCGGAGTAGGTAGAAATTTTAATTTAAATCGAACGTTGTTCGATTTAATTTAAAATTGGAACGCATCAAAAATCAAAATCAAGGTGAGTAAAATCTCAATTATCTGGATGGCTAGTATAATTTAAAAATGTTGAACATAAATTACTGATTATTTGGATGAATCTATAAATTATTATCAGTTTGGATGTTATATATATATATATATATATATATATATATATATATATAATGTAGTATATATATTAGTAGTCGGAAGAAAACCCTAAATCATGGCGACATCAGAGAATCCTAAAACCCTAGGCGAACTGGAGGAAGATGATGTAGGCGGATAGAAGACGGTTAAACGCAAGGGAAAATGACTTTTGCTGAAGTTATAAAACAGACAACTCAAGAATTCCAACGGTAGGGAAAAAACCTTAAATCATGGGCGGAGGCGGTTGATAATAATTTCGGGATACAAGGTAAATTGATTATTATGAACCGATCAAAGACGGGACCGAGCTACATCAATTGATCGACGAAAAGGACTGGGAGGAATCTAATCAGATGTGGAAGAATTCGTTATATGCATACATAGGAGGTAAACGACCTTTCCTCGTACACTTTAATGCTTACATTAGGAGGTTATGGAAACCTACAGGCTCTTGGGATGTCTTTACTAGAGAAAATGAGTTTTATCTCATTAAATTTGAAAAAGGGAGGACTATGAGCATATTCTGAAAGGAGGTCCATCATGGATAATGAACTAATCATCGTTAAAAAATGGGAAGTAGATTTTAATTCTGAAAAGACAATGCTAACTACGTTTCCAGTTTGGATTAAATTCAACAGTCTTAATCTACCATTGTGGAATATGAGATGCATCGGTAAGCTGGCAAGCATAATTGGCAAACCTATTGATATAGATGAATATACTAGGAAGGTTAAAAGAACCAAATATGCAAGAATATTGGTGGAAACTAAGGCAGATTCCGAACTGCCACAAAATGTTAAAGCAATAAATAAGAGAGGTAATGTCTATTTGCAAAAAGTTGAATATGAGTTCATACCTTTGAGATGTGCTGAATGCAAATGCTTTGGCCACGCAATCACACAAGAATGTAATGAGCTAAACAAACAAGTTTGGGTACAAAAAACCAAAAGTACTACATATACTATTTCCATAGATAATACGGAAGTTGAACCCACGGTGTTAATCACTACTGACAATTCTGGACAAACACCACAAAAAGATGTTACAACAACAAAAAGTTATACATAAAATGCTATAACTAAGGATTCCGTCCCAAAATATATACATCCTGAAGCCAGTGTTATCAAGGACTATGTAAAAGGGATAGAAGAAGTTCATCAATCTCCAAAGTCACAGGTGGATCATTCAGGTTTGGAGGATCACAGGCAACAACCACAGAATCAGAGTATAGAGGAATCAAGTGATGCTGAGGGTATTCCTGAAACAATTAACGATATACAAAAATTAGACATTCAACTGGAATCATCGGAGGAAGAAGAAACAGAAGAAAACCTGCTAAAATATACTGAAATTAATGATAAATACGAGGAAATGTTTTCTGTGAAGGGAAAAAAATTAGCTGATAAAAATGCTAAGGTAGTATCAGCTCCAGTCACAAGGAGCAGAGCTACTAAATCACAATGACTATTCCATGCTGGAATGTAAGAGTCTAAATGGTGATGTTAGAAAATTAGACCTCTATAATCTTCATAATAGACTTAAACCTATAATTTTAGCTATATTAGAAAATAAACTCACAGAAGATAGCGTGAAAGAATTCAAAAATCAAATGGGAGAGAATTGGAATGTCATACATAATAACACTAATAATATTAAAGGTAGAATCATGGTATTATGGGATTCCAATGTATGGACATGCAATTTGATAAATATAGATGAACATCAAGTTACCATTAATATGAAAAATATAGGAGGAATGGACATTACTACAACAATGTGTATGCAAGTAATCTGGCCATAGATAGGTAAAATTATGGAAACAATTAATCGATAACTCAAAAGTCATAGTGAAACCTTGGCTACTGTTTGGAGATTTTAATGTAGTATTGAAAATAAATGAAAAGCAAGGTGGTCTTACCCTTAAGGTCCTCCAGCTAACTGAATTTAATAACTGTGTATTGGCAGCAGTGCATATAGAAGTGCTCCACACAGGCCTGAAATTTACATGGAAAAGTGGTAAGTCAAAAAGAATTCAACCAAGACTAGATAGTGCTTTAGGAAATGCAGAATTATTGAACAATATGCCAAATATAAAAGTTAAAGTGTTACCAAGCTCTACTAGAGATCATTGTCCTCTTTACATTCAATTTAATAATGAAAAACTGTTACAGAAAGGCAAACCGTTCAGATATGCAAACCACTGGCATCTAATTGAGGGATACAAATAAGTAGTTGACTTTAATAAAATCCAAATTCCAGAGGGGAATCATATGTACCAATATATAATGATAGCGAAACAAATGAAAAATAGATTGAAGGAATGGAACAAAATAAAGCCTAAATCGCATGATGCTATAAAGGACTTGCATGAAAAGTTGGAGAAAATATAATATCAATTAGAAGAAGAGCCTCAAAACGAAGAGCTGAATGCAGAATACTTCTCCAATCAATAGCAACTAAATCAATAATTAGGTATTCAAGCCGCTGACATTACGGAAAGGGAGTTGAGTCCTGTCCTGGTCTCGACAGTATGAGTGCACTCTTCATCAAAATGCACTGGAAATATCTAAAAGAAAGCATGCTCAAAAGCTACCGGGAGGCTTTAAACACAGGTGAATTTATTCAGGAAATAAATCATACATTCATCACATTGATTCCTAAAGTAAAAAAGCCAGAAAGAATTGAAGAATATAGACCCATTGCATGTTTTAATGTTACCTACAAAATTCTTAGCAAGATCATTTGCATGAGCTCAACAAAGTATTACCACAGCTCATATCACAAAGTCAAAGTGCTTTCATTAAGTGAAAATTCATATCTGAAAAATCACTAATGGTACACGAACTAGTAAGGGAATTTAATAAAAAAAAGGGCAGATATGGTGTGTTTGAAAATTGATCTCCATAAAGCATATGATAAAGTTAATAGACAAGCATGAAATGGGAGTTCCGGCTAAGCTACTTAAACTCATAACGCATTGCATATGCACACCTACATTCTCAGTGATCGTAAATAGGGTTCCTAAAGGATATATTAAAACTAATAGAGGGATTAGATAAGGAGATACTCTATCCCCATGTCTTTTTGTTGTAGCAATGGAATGGTTCTCTCTTCAAATGGAATTAGCTAGCTACCAATCTTTAATCAAACCCATATATAAGATAAATCCAAAAGTCAACCACCTCATTTATGTAGATGACTTACTGGTTGTGTTTAAATCTAATACCATGGGTATAAACAAATAAAGAAAATATTTAAAAAAGGGAATCTCTAGCAGGACTCAAAGTCAACGAATTTAAAACCAAGTGCTACACGAACAAGTATTGTAAAAATAAAACAGAAATATTAGCACAACTTGGTGTAGGAGAAGGAGACTTGCCAGTAAAATATTTAGGAGTGCCATTGTTGAATAATAATGTTACAAATGCTGAATGTGGTAAGCTCATAGATAATATCAGAGTAAAGTTACAAGGTAGGAGATCAAAATTATTGTCTTTTGTATGGAGAGTGGAATTAGTACATACGGTTATCACTTCAAAGGTCAGGTTCTGGTTGCAAACCTTCCAAATACCAGACCGTTCACTCACAAAAATTAATTCAGTCTGTGCCAACTTCATATGGAAAGGAGGTATCCATAAAGTGAGCTATAATGAATTATGTAAACCTAAAAGTGAAGGAGGGGTGGGACTTAAAATTTATTTGAGCTTAAAAAGATCTATGGACTCTAAGTAGCTTGGAAAATTCTTAATTCTGAGAATCTATGGGTCAAATGGATTAGGACTAAATACTTAAAAGAAATTTTTTAGACTATAAAAGCAGATAATAATACTTCAGTCATCTGGAAAAATAATCTCAAGTAAAGGGTGATATTAAAAGAGTCAGTTGAAAGACAAATAGCAAATAGTCAAGAGACTGATCTATGGAAGGACCCTTGGATTAAAAACAAAAGCCTTCTAGATAGAATGAGATGGGAAAGCTTTTCATTTAGTAATACCTCAAAAATTCAAGTTTCTAGCATAATTCAAAACCAAAGATGGGAATTAGAAAAACAATTAATAACCAGAAGTCTGAAGCAAGAAATTAAGGAACTCCCACTTTTTATAAATAGGGGAAAAGATGCATGGGCCTGGAAAAACAATAAAAACGGGCAATTCAAAACGAAGGAAGTCTGGAAAGACAATCGACGGCATTATGCAACTGCTCACTGGCGTAAAATAATTTGGAGTAAATCTAACTGCCCCAAAATGGCTCACACTACTTATAAAGCAATCAAGGGCATATTAAGTACAAAAAACAAACTCAAAAGTTAGGGAATAATCGATGAAGACACATGCAATTTATGTAGACAGAAAATTGAAACACACAGACACTTATTTTTCGAACGCAAATATAGTAAACGTGTCTGGGCTATTCAGAAACTTAAAAACATACAAACAGAAGCAGTGTTAAGTCTAGAAGATGAAATTAGATACCTGAGTGATTGGACAGACCACACGAACCTTATGAAGGAAGTTGGGAAAATTGCTTTGACAACAACTATTTGGCATCTCTTGAGGGAACGAAATGTACGGGCTTTCACAAGTAACAAAGAAAAGACAGATTTAGAGCTTTCGGAAAACATTACAAGAGAAGTTAGGATTAACATTGGAAGAATCAGGCGAATTATCAAATCAGAGCCAAGAGAAAGACAACTTTTGGAGAACTTGAAGTGGAAGGTTGCGAGGCCAGGAAATCAAGCAAACACCGAGGAGCCGCCATAGAGATCGAAGCTGAAGAACCCTAAATTAAATTAGGAAAGTTTGTGTTAAACTATGTTAGTGTTGATCTATCGACTGAGTTGTCTTAAATTTAACTTTGTACTTTCCGACTATAAATGCTTTTGGGGAACATAGCCCAATATAATATCATTAACCTAGTTTAAAAAAAAAAATAGTAGTTGGATATATACCTGCCGATTGGAGCAGATGAGATCCTATGCGCCCCGCATAATAGCAGATGAGCCTATATACCGCGATATCCCCCTCGAAGTGGGATTGATATTTTATGTTGTATTAACATCTGTAGATGCAGAGAAACAGGTTGGAGGGATCCAACTGGATTTTTCAAATTTGTATTGATTATTTATCTTATATAATAATATACGATGTGTTAGAATAATCTGTTATTTATTATTGTTGTGATTGAATAATTGGATACTAAAGTAGCACTGGCCTGAATTTTGGTACTTTAATTACCATCAACATTATTTTTGAAATTTTTAAGGAATTAAAAGGAGATCTTGGGTATAAAAATATTATATGGAAATTTGGCTATTTAAAAAAAGATTGATTTGGATAAAATAAAATTTTGATTTGGAATTGGACTTAACTATTCTTAAAATATTTTAATTAGAATTTAAGAAAATATTAATTAAATAAAGGATTTTAATAGTGAAATTTTTAATTGATATTTTGGAAAATATGAAAAAGAGATGAAATCAATAATTTAAATAGATTTATGAAATATATGAAATTTTTTAAGAAATGGATTTATAAAAATGAGATTTTATAAACGGAATTAGTTTTATAAACAAGAAAAACCCAAAAGAGTTATAAATTAATAAATGATGTTTATAAACAAGGGAAAATGAAGATAAATTGGAATATAATTTCATAGGGGAGAATTTATACCGAGAGATGAAAAATAGATTTAAGGAAAAAATAGAGAATTTTATTTTTGAAAGGTGAGGATGGTTAGAGAATCGGAATGGGATCGATGTGTTATAAATCGAGAGGGATTTATAGATCGAAATTGGTTATTGAGATTTTAAAAATATTTTTTTATTTAGAAATTAAGTTTTTTAAAAAGGGTGATTTTATTTATTTAACTATGAAATTTTAAACTAGTTAATATTGGGATATTTTAGAAAGTGGATTATTCAAATATAATTTCTTATTGAAATAAATTCTAAATTTATAACAAGTTCTGTAAATCAATTAGTTTTAATTAAGGATGTATTGAAAAATGAGTTATTAATGTTTTACTTAAAAAGCGTTTGATGTTTCAAACAACTATTTGAACATGTTTCAGAAATAAATTATTATTCTTTAAAATGCTTATTATATATATGGTCTTGAATGATTTAAATCATTTATTTATTTATTTATAAACTCTCTCGAGATGTGAAGATGGATATGATTTTTGAAGTTAGAAGAAATTATAAGTGAGTATAATCGACCTCAAAAGGAATTAATATAAATTCCGCATATATAGGATATGGGATAAGAAAAACACCTAAGTATTGATATTAGAAATGATTTTGAAAAAATGGATTATGATACTTTCCTAAGTAAGAAAATGGATTTTTTTTGAAAATACTTAGAGACGAAGATTTTATATCAAGGTATTATCTAAGTAATGAATTATAAATCGAAGTTGGAAATATTCACTAAATGTCGAAGTGAGGACAGGTGGAAATATCATGTTATGGAAACAAGTATTTGGAAATGTTTTCAAATATTGGTAAATTTGAAAGAGATTTGAATATATATCTTTGTAAAAGATATCTTGAAATGAATCTTTCAAAGAATTATAAATAATGGCTTAGTGACTGCTTACGGATGTTATTTGATAGTTAAAAAACCGACTATCAATATTGTCCAATTTCGTTAATCATTTTGAAGAGACTGGGATCGGATTTAATTATCTGAAAATCACTTCGATCCGGTTTGAATATTACGAATGGATATCATGAAGATAGTGAAGGCGATGATTCGGTTTGTCCAGTCCCAAGACAAATTGTATGGACGAACGCTATCAGAACATTGTCACTGGAGGACGATGAACATTCCTAGCGAAATTGATCTTGAAAGGTAATTGTTAGCCTCAAGCCTCATCAACTAGGAATGACTAAAATAGGAAAGATGCGGCAAGGCTAAGTGGGTCGCACCAAATTAGGGTATGTTATCACTTTTCTAGATACCATCGGAAATATATAAAAATTATGGATATGGTTGTGCATGAAAAAGGGAGCGCTCGATTTTTTTTAAGGGTGGGAACACATGAGGTGATAACATATTCTATCCTATATAGGTTAGGGGTAGGCCGGTCTTGTGTAGTAGGGGATCCTGACGAGTACCTCGGTACATTTTTCTAGAGGTGTACTGTATTGGGCAGTACCGCAGTAGGCCAGTCATTATATGAGATCCATTCTCCAATACGAGACTTTGCAGTTTTGTTTGTAGAGCCTACTATGCTGGATTTAATTAGGTAATTTTTTGGCTATTTGAATAAGTATTTGTACATAGACACTATTATTTTATCACTGGATTTTATATAAAATGTTTTGGTTATCATAAGGGAAAAACCCGTCGTGTTTATGTGTGACGTGGTCTTACAAGATACCTTTTTTTCAAAGGGTTTTGATAACTTTAATAATTGAAATTTAGTGTGTTTTCTCACGCTGATTTTCCAGACTGACTCGAGTGTTCTTTTAATATAATGTTCGGGTCCAAGTATTACAGATTCAGGATATGATGCCATGGAGCTCAGGAGACGAGCTGGATGACAGAGATGTATCTCCGTACTTGGTTTATATTTCCGCTGTGTGAGGACGAGTTATTATAATTGTCCAGATTGATGTATTAATTGTTGTACTCTAACGATTGTAAGTATAAAACAATTACAGATTCTTTTGTATAAAAATCTGTTATTGTATATTATATTTTTTTCCGCTGCGATTGCGAGATTCCGTGTTTGTTGTTCTATTTTCTTCTACTTTTTTCTTCTTTACCCCTAGCAATCGGTATTCCGGCACTTGAATATTCGGCATGTTATATAGTGAACGTATTGATGTCGATTTTCGAGGGTCGAAAATCCCGGTTTGTTACAAATCTTTAATGTGTGAATTTAATGTCATTATTTCAATGTACTTTATGATTGATTCGTGAAACCCTAGATCCGAATAAATGACCTATATTGATTTGATGGAGAATAAATTAGAGGAACATATCTATAAGCCTTTTATCTTTAATTCACACTTCAATTAGACTTACACCAAAATAGCACAACATATTTTATTTTACATATACCCCATGTTGAAATTTCCAACAATCTCCCCTGGGCTATATATGCAATAACCTTATATATGTGTTTAACTTTATGAGCTCCGAAATTTGGTATTTAACTTAAGGCGTTTCCGAAAAAATCTCTTCCATTAACTGTGCTGACAAAGGGTAAAAGTGGTTTTCATTACTTTTAATGTAACTAGACTTATCAATGATCACATATATCAATACAACCAAATGACGTGGATCAATCACAGATGCATAACATGAAAATTACATGAGATGTGATCGATACATGTCTATTTCCAACTGGTCCTACTTTAGTGAAATCAAAATGTTCAATATTTGAACAACCTAAAGTTATATAAATTAAGTAACATACTCATGAATGACCTTGGATGATAATCGTTTTGTAATTAGATCCACCATAATGGAGTTTCTCATAATATACTCTATAAATTATAGTTTATTTTGCACTTTCCCCTTATTGAAAAATAATATGTTGTTATTGTTACAATATTACTTTAGCAGTCTTTTAATTAATTTTTTAATATTCCATAACTTTCTGATAAAATTTTACAATTATTTTCCGCCGTTGGATGCCCATAACAGAGAATAAATGTTAGTTTCAAAATAAAGGAGGCTATAAGTATTTGTATGACAACTTTTCTTATATAGCTCCACTAACAAAATATTATTACCTGAAGTGTATTTTTTATATTCTTGGCATCCAAAATATTTGGATTTTTATGCTTTATGGTCTCTAGCCAATCCGATCTTTTATCTACGAGCATATATTCTTTTATTCCTTAAAGATATATTCTATTTTGGTTACTAACCGTTGATCCTAGGATATCTGCCAAATTATACACCAACAAGTTCCAAAATAATTCCAAAGATTCTTTTAGTAAAACCAAAGAGAGAGCTTTTTTAAAAAAAGAAGAAAATATCGTTCTTCTTTTGAGTGTAGTCCTTTCTATACCAGCCTTATACTTTCCTGCATTACCCACTTAGTCTTTTTGGTTTTGAATAGTTATTCATAACCAGTGATCTTGTTACCTTAACGTAAGAGGAAAGATCTCAAACTTTATTGTCCTTTATAAATTTATACTATACGTTCATATCTTAAATCTGCATTTCAAAATAATGTCTTCTATGGATCAATGTAAGCCAACAGAAACATCTTCACCAATTCATTGTTTATTTTTGTAGAGAAAGACTACATAATCTTCTTCTCTAAGTGGATTTCCTCAGTGACGTTGCACCTTGAGGTTGTTGAGTTCATTTTCTTGGAACATTAACCTTAGATTGAAGAAAGTTTGTTTAACATTGCCTCTTAATGGTTCCTGATTTACTTCTTGTCAATGAAAGGAAACAAATCTTATACACTATTCGAAAAGTAACTGTAGCCGAATCAAAGATAATGATTCTTTTCAAAGACGATGATCCATAAGAAAATATTGTTTAAAATTTTCTTATTATGATTCCCGATTTACTTCTTGTCAATGAAAGGAAACAAATCCTACACATTATCCGAAAAGTAACTGTAGTCGAATCAAAGATAATGATTCTTTTTAAAGACAATGATCCATAAGAAAATATCGTTTAACATTTTCTTATTATGGTTCCCAATTTACTTCTTGTCAATGAATGAAAACAAATCCTATACATTATTCGAAGAAGTAACTGTAGTTGAATCAAAGACAATGATTCTCTTTAAAGACAATGATCCATACTTTATTTTTCTCTTCCAACTCTACGTCCTAAAAAGTGTTGCATTCCCATCTTAATTTGTTTCCCTTGATATGGGTTTATAAAACCTGTACCTTTTAAGTCGCTTAGAATATTAATAAATTATTTGTTATTTATAGTGCCTCAATATAGAATTATTTAGTAAGACGGAAACATAATTATATTAATCACCATATCCAGATTCAAGGCTTTACAAGAGGTATTTATCATGAACTTCAAGACATTCGATTACAATAACGAATGAATTTGTTGATAGATTGATCTTATTATGTCTAAAGGAATAATAATAATCAAATTTGTTCATATTAAAATTAGAAACTGAAATCTATGTAAGCGATAGTATAATAAAAATATAAACAAGGAAAATCAAATAGTTTGAAAATTTAAATTTGCAAATTTATTTATTTTAAATTTATTTTTGATGCTTTAAATTTAGGTTCTTTAACATTTTTTTTAAACTTTCTATAACTAAAAGAATTCTAATAATTAATTTTTTCATAACTAATTTTCTAAAGACAATTCTTTATGCTAAATTCGAGAAAAGATAAAACTTTGAAATAATCTTAAAATATAAAATTTTAGATTAATTTTTTTAAATTATATCATTTATTCAAAATTTTCCAAAATTTCAAATACATCATAAATTCAAAATTTCAAGTTTCAAGTTTTCTAATAATATACCTTTATCATAATTCCAATACCTAATTTTAATCATTACTAAGCGAAAACCAACCGGTGGAGGTTAATATTGTAAAAATAACCATATACTTTAATTATAATATGAAGTTTTAAACATCTAAAGAAACAACAATTCCTTATTCAATGATAGTTCAACAATCAATATTGAACATTTAATTTTAGCTTTTGAAATAACAAAACCCCATTGTTTGTTTACAACAAGTGACCTTTCATTTAATCACATATGGATCAATAAAATAATTGAAGCTGTTTGTTTTGAATAAGTGTTCATGTCTAAAATACGTATTTGGTGATATGTATTTTCATATTGCCTTTTCTGATCAGAACGTTTCATGATAATTTCCCTCATATGTAGCTTAGTTACGTATGTTATATTTAGTATCATAAATAAAATCACTAAAAAATTTCAAAACCATTAAGTATTTTTAAAATTAAAACCTTCATATTTAATGGTTTGAAATAAAAGTAAAACCGTAGTTAAAATTTTTCGTGTTAATAATTAATGTATGAAAAAATGAATATTAGACGTTAACACGTGAAAATGGTAATTTTCATTTGTTTCAATCGGAAGCTTTTAAATATAAGTAAATAACTTTCATGATTCAACATTCTGATTCAATAATAAAAATTTAGTTTTTAGAATTGGAACTTTAAACAAACAAAACCCAGACAACTTTTAAAAAACAGTTTAGTGTCTAAATAGGGTTTAGTGCTGATAAGGTTTTTAAAGAGTAAGAACACGCTAGCAGCCGTTTCTAAAAAGTCGGAACCTCAGCTGTTGGATGAAATAAGAGAATCGTTCCTCCGTGCATTCATTTCTCTCAGCATTTAAATGCACACTCCACGCCGTCATCCCTTTATGCTCACTTGTGTAATCAAACCCTATCTTTCCCCTCGTCGCTAATCTAAATAGCAATCCCGTACCCTCTAGCAAATACATTACTTTTCTCTCTCCGCACGAACGGTTATTCGTTATGCTTCTCTCTTTTGAACTAAAGTCGAGTGATTGAAGGGCTCGCGCTGCGATTTCATCTGCTTCTAGATCAAGATTTTCGATCTTTTGGGTAATGCTTTTTTCTGCTTTTACTTTTGGATTTTTTTTTGATTGAATGCATGTTCTTTGTCTAGATTTAAGTATAATCATAAAGTTATCTACTTAGACTTCAAAAATTTTCAAGGCTCATCAAATCAGTCATTTTTGCTTGGAACATTTGGTAAATATTGGCCTCTTAGAAATATTGTCTTGAATATGAATCCACCTGCGGATTTGATCTTTAGCTATCCCATTTTTCACGCTTGGTTCATTTATTTGGCCGCAAAGGATTTTTTATTTTATTTTTTTATTGCCGCTGACTTGTTGAAACTATGGATATTACCCGGATATTTGCTGATTGATTAATTAAGCTAGAATTTGATCGATTTATTGAAAAAGAAAGATGCTTGCTTTTCTATTTACTAAGTTTGCATTGTAAATGAGAGACTTAAACATTTTTGGTTGTTTGTATTGCCTATTGTACATTCTTTAATTATATGCATGTAATTCTTCTTAAATGTCCAAGCAAAGCTTAGTTATATGCAAGTTTTCTTTAATTATATGTTCATTGTTCCACAAGCATGTCTTTTCAGTACCTTCCTATATCTATATTACAACAAACTCGATCAAAAAAACCAGTTTCCTTCTGTTTAAGCTAAATATGTACATTTATTTAAAGAAAATCCTTAAACTTCTATTTTAAGGCCGGAGCACCAAGCAAAGCTTGTAAATTTTGAGGAACCAAGCTTCTTAAGGAAAATTTGTTTGTTTATGTTTTGAGGGGAATGTAATTTTTAGCAAGTAATTGATGAGCAACAATAAATCTTTATTCAAAGTTTTGTTTGCCACCTAGACTAATTTCTTCCATTATTATCTATAGAGTAGGGAAAATGGTTGCTATTTTATTAATGTCGATGAAATAATTGAGAAATTGTGAAAGAGCCGAAGAAGATTGGTGGATGGTTTTGCTTTTGGTGCACATATTTTTGCTTGATTGGGTTGTAGAAAATAATGTTTAATATTGTTTATTTTCATATTTGGGAGCGTTGCATGTATAATTTTTTACTCAACTCCATAAATCATTCAACATATAATTTTTTTACCCAACTCCATAAATCATTCAAGACATTTGATTATAGAACAAACGAACAAGTGGAAACTTGCGAGGATTATATAGTAACCTAATGCTAAATGATTGATAATTTTAGTAAATCAAGCCGTTCTTTTCAATGGACAATTTTGTAATTTCACTGATATGTTTATATTTATATTTATATGTATGTATGAAATATATGTTTCATTTCAAGAAAGTTTGACGATTTCATTATGTAGGTCATGCAGTTCATTAACAATGTAGTGTCTTTTATTTACAATATTTGATTTGGTTTCTCTATCGTAATTAAGTTCTTTGGATTATGTTGTTCTTTGATTGCTTTAGATGATTATTTCCACTATTTATATTGCTTATGGTTATTTTTCTATGTAGTTAGGGTTTTAACATCTAGCTAGTGATTTTAGGTTATATATTTTTTCAAAATGACCTTATGTTTACTCTTATAACAATTTTTTTCCATTTCTATGAAAATGACAAATAAATTTGTCAATTATTGGCGGTCACTAATTTTATTTTTATGTTTTCATCACTCTATACTTGATTTAATATTTGTTGGCGCTCATTCCTTATGCTATCTTCAAATCCAAAAAACATTTTGAACTGCTAAAAATTTTGACTGCTCAAGGTTTGTTTTTCCTATAAAAGTGAAAATCGTTATTTACTTGGGGTTGAAAATGTGCTAATTCTTTTAACGATAAAGAGTCTTGGTTTATTTTGTCTGTAAATATAGATAGTGGATGTACATTCATATTGGTAATGTAAACATCCATAAAAATTATCAGCTTGATTTTTGTAAAGTTATCCAAAAGTACATTTTGATATTCACCCTTTTGTAATTAATATAAATGTCCATAAAATATAGATAATAAGCATAATTTTTACCTAATTGTAAAGATACATATTGGAATACTATTTTTGGGTGATTTTATATTGACCTATTATTTATAACTGGAAGGTTTAGTGGACATTTAGGCCGTATTCAATTACTAAGTAAAAATGGTGGGTAATAAATTCGTTAGTACCAAAAAAAAAATTAAATTAGAAGACATGGTAATCTCGCATCTCCTGTATATGAAATATATTCATTAATAAATTAGAATTACTCCATAGTTACAATCAACTATATTACGTATGTAATTTATCTTTAAAGTGATTGTTGCATGGTAATGCATATATAATTACCGTATTTCGACTATGCAACCAACTATAGTCATGTATTATTACAATCATATATAATTTGTCTTTAAAGCTCATTTACATGGTTATATAATTAGCGTATATAATTACAATCAACTATGATGGATATATAATTACCATGTTTGGAATGGTTATATGCGTATAATAATATGAGAGTTGCTTTTGGGATAGAAAATTTAACACAACTAATCCCAACTATTGGATCTTTTTTTACCTTCACATGGAAGGTGGAAATTAGGGAAAGATTTAATGATTGTTATTTTTTGTGTTATCAGTTTGTGTCCAAATATATTTTCGTTATAAATATTTATTATTTGTTATACTTGTATCGCACAATTTTAATTTTAATAAAAATTCAAGTTATCAAAAAATCTTAATACCGTCTGGGATGTCAGAATTTGATATTGATACCAAGATCTCGATCAATATATGAAAAATGAGATTTTCACCAAAATTGTGTATATGTTGCTAGAACTGCTCCCCGAGATATCGGTTGAGATTTGAAACAGTGATTCGAGCAACAATAGTTTTTCTGTAGAGAAATTTGATTAGTGAAAAAAACAGAACAAATTTTATTCGAAGTTTTTTTTAAATTAGATGTTAAATTTATTTAAATTTAAATTTGAACTTTTGAAATTTTATTAATTTTTCTAGTTTTTTTAAATAATATTAAGAGAAATGTGTGTAACATTAATACATTGTAACCATTGTTGCTTTTTTGCATATCAATATTTCTATTTTTGAAGTTTCTCCTTAGCCGATCATGCTTCTTATCCAAATTGTTTATTCCTTTAATTTAGACAAGTTAAAACAATAATCTTCTTTTACGTCTATTTGTGTGATATTTCATGTTTTAAGTATTTATAATAATTTTGTAGTATGATATAAAATTGGAGCATATGAATTTCTATCCAATTCATTTTTTTTTTACAAAATAAGTATATAGACATATGCATTATTAAGATATTTTCATATCTTAATATAATTATTCTGCCAAAAACTTATATTCAATGAAATATTCTAGTATAATTACCACTTGACGCACAAGTATTTACACTTGCACAACGAGCCATTTATAAACTATATGTAACCTTTAACTTGATGACTATTCAATAAGTATATAAAAGTAAAAACATACTCTCAAGTTTCAAAATATGCAGTCCCTTCTAAAAATATGTCTTAAAAAAATTCCTATTTCTACGTATTAGGCTATTTGTGGAAAACTTTATAAATATTTGCAGAGAACTCTGCAAATAGTTAGCAGAGAAATTTGCAAGTATTTGAAATTTCTGGATTGCTGCAAATATTTGTATTTTCTCAAAAAGAATCAAAAGGATGTTTTGATCATAGAAACATGCAATTAATGTTTGGATTTATTTTTTTTATACTGAAATTAAAAATATGGGCGTGCTTTAAACATGTTTTTAGGAAGGTTTTTCATGGTTCAAATCTGAAAATTAAAGACGGAACCAAATTTTCACATGAATAAATGCCAAATCATACAAGTCTATCTTGCTTTATCCATATTTTCCATGGGGACAATCTCTAATATATATTTTAATGCTCCACTACTCCTACGGCACCATTTTTTAAATATTATTATACCAATTTTGGCACATAATGCAACTGAATATGATGGCTTTGCTACTTTTAATGCAATCGAATATGTAGAAAACTACATGGTATTCATGGGAAAGGATGTTGATCCGCTTGAGAACAATAGTTTCATATTATTTTATGCGTATCAGTTGTTTCTACAACATCAATGTATTTAAATGAATGAAACCTTATGCACTAAGTTGTCGTAACTGACGATTGGTCGTTAAATTGTATCTGTCTCTAGTTTATAATAAAGGTAATTTATTAAAATTGTTTGTATAAATGTTTGTTCATGAACAAATGTCATATGTCGACTAAAATAATTTATCAATATTCTATGTAAAGAGTGTGATTTTTTTTACTATACTATCTTCGTTGATATGTTCTTAAAACTTTTATTTCGAGAACTAAATGTTGATTGCTCAAAGAGAGGTAGAGGTCGTCCAAAGGGATTTGAAAGATTGGGGTATATTCGAAGAGCTGGTGACGGATCAGAGCGAGTGGAAGTTAGCGATTTACGTACCGGAACCATGAGCATTGAGTTTTAGATTATAGGACTAGAGAACATGAGCCTAAGACGTAGGTTTAGTCTTTGACCAATATTACTGTTAGTATCATTATTGCTATTAGTATTATTATTATCATTCCTCTTATATATACATATATATTTTTATTTTATCTTATTTTACTTAGTTATTATTATTAATTTACCTATTTGACTTTATTATTATTATTATTATTATTATTATTTTTTATTTTATTTTTTTATATTTAGGGTTCCATCTCTAGCCGACCCCAACTTGTTTGGGAATAATGGCTTTGTTGTTGTTGTTGTATAATAAATTACTTCATTGCATTCATTCATATAAATGATGGTTCATCGATAATAATCGTATATTGATTACAATAATTTATCAATCATTTATGTGGCAATTAAAAATAAAATCTTACCATCTTTGTAGAAATGTTTCTCTTAAACTATTAGTTAAAGAACTAAAAGTTGAATGCATGTCAAATCAAATTACATTTTCTTTGTAATACTCATCAAGTGTAGTAATAATAAAAAGAGTTTCACATGCAACCATTTTGACAGACATAACCATAAAATTTATTCACCTTTATTAAACTAGCATGCTAATTTCAGCTATTATATTAGTACATCTTCATATGACATTCTTCCATGGTATCTATTTGAATAACCCTCATACTTCATTGAGTTATTTGTATAATTTGATTATTGATTCCTAAGAAATTCATGTGTGCTAATTAAAACCATCTCTTAAATTGATTTAGAACCGACAAAAGTTCTGTGTTTTTGAATTTTCTCTTCCACTTGTGTATTTGGGATGAGATTTGTGTCGGATTGTAGGTTCTATCTTACATATGATTCTCTAGTGCTTAAATCAATCACTTCCTATTACCCTAAATAGTCAATTAGTGTTTCCTTTTATATTTAGTAATTTTTTACATTGAACTCTGTACAGGTAGTCTTTTGGAGGAACAAAACCTATCACATTGTCATGATTACTTTAATAAGTTCAAAATGGAGAGTACTTACGTTTGATATTGATGACGACGGCGATAATAATAACAACGACGATTTTGAAGATGACGACAATGATGAGATTCAATGTTCAACCCGAATAAACCAAGTATTCCTCAGCCCTTTACTAATTCATAACAATTGTTGAAGTAATGTTTATTTGGTATACATTGTAGTTCTTTATATAGGCACGTATTAGGAATAGTGCAATGGTTTTTTTCCTTTCCCCCCCTTTTCGTATTTTTTGAGAAAAAGAATTAAGACATCAAAATGTCCAGCAAATCATTTTCTTTTCACTGTGAGCCATAGATAGATTTTGTATATTGTAAGATGTCATTTGAAAATTTCGATGCATCATATTTTAATATTATTATATTGTTGAAAATGACCAATACATTAGTTAAAACTCATTTAAGTCAAGTATGATAGCTATGGTACCATTTAAATATAGCATTAAACTTGCATTTTAGCCATTATGACTGACTATTGGGTAGGACTTGTTTCTACGGTGCTATGTTAATTTAAGGGAAATAAAAGGTGACACAGTCGGTTTAATTTCTTTCTTGATGAGTTTAAGCGGCATTCAGTTTTTCAACCTTAAAATTATCTTACAAGCATGTGTATATCTGTATGATTTTTGACTATTGGACCTTCGAGTTTATATTTTATGTATGAAAAACATTAAAATCAAATGAATGATAAAACAACAGTGAACCAAAAAATTCTATCACAAGCTATTCTAAATTTTGATGTGTGTGTATACATATGTGTGTGTGTGCTATAAAATAAAATAATACGCAATCACATGATTGTTAGCATGATTGTTTTTTTTAAATTGGGAAAAAATATCTTATTTTACATATACACCCACACATGTATTATACAGATGGAATGGTCTGAAAATTTGGAAGCAGACCATGCATCGTAGTATATAATTCTATCGTAATGAGCTAAATCTTGTACATAGTGATTTTGTGGATTGGGTCGCATATGGATCATTGCTTGAACTTCCAAGAATTTGTACACTTGATCATCAAATTTGGACTTCGAAGACACCACTAATTTGCTTTTATGAGGTGCAATTGTATTCTCCAGATCGAGTAATGAGACAATTTGGTTATAAACAACTTATACCCTGTGCATCCGTACCTATTAAGATGCTAAAATAAGGTGCTTCGAAGGTCGATAACCAACCTACATACAAATACGGATTGGAAGACATGCATATTCAAACTGAATGCCATCCGACAATTTCTTTAAATTGGTATATTCAGTGGCATTGGCAAATCACTCATCGTTATCACTACACCAAAATAGAGGATTCATGACGAGTATAAGTGTTACCAAGAATTTCAATAACACTTATATGTATCGCTATAGGGGTGTGAGCATTTATTTGGAACGCTTATAAGCGTTGAAAGATTTTTTTTGCGCCAATGCTTATAAGCGTTGGGAAAATATATCTTCCAACACTTATAAGCACTAAAAATGAATACACATAAATAAACATTTATCAATCACGTGAATGTTGAAAGATATAATATATCATAAACAATGGTTATCATATATATATTAATTTCTTGCAGTACTAAAATTAAAATACTTAAAGCAAATGAAGTGTAATATATCATAAACAATGGTTTTCATATCAAACATAATTCATTATACATATTCAATGCAAAGTTTAAAATGCTTCGGAAATGGAGTATAATGTATCATAAAAAATTATTTGTATATCTCAAATAACACATTGTCATATATTTAGATATTACAACATAAGCTACAATAATTTCGATATACACATAAAGTTTGACTTATGGTTAACCTAATCACTCTAATGGTTTTGCACATTCTTCAATGTCTAATGCACCAATCCAAAGCGTCCCTCTACAAGTGCATGCGTTTAATATAAACACTCAATATAAACTTGCAACTTCAAAATCAAAAGGTTGAAAATCGAGTTACAACTCGGGTTCTATTATATATTTGTATTCATGAATTCGCAAACTTAGTTTGCAAATTACATGTGAACCGAGTTTGCAAACTCAAGTAGCATTTGCATATTAAATTTGCAAACCCAGATGAAACTATATGAATACCCATAAAATCATTAAATTGTGGCATATATATAAATTTATCTAAAATAATTTACAGTCAAGAAAAACTGTTATCTCAAAATTTATAAATATTAAATGCAATTTACATTAAAAACTGAATGCGTATCTGACATTAAGAAAGAAAAAAAACTAACAGCAAGAACTTGTACCACGTGGTTTAATAAATTACATACATAGATTTATATTTTATCATAATGGTTTAGTAACACAATGAACCAAAAAAGTGTAGTCATTTATATTGTCTTTATAGTCCCTATTTAAGTGTAATTGTATTTCATTAAAAGTATAGTAACTGAAACACATAAATTGGAAAGGAACTGCAAACTCGAAGGCATTGCATTCATGTGTAGTTGTATTTTCGACATGGATGAAATCATGATTAAAAGTAAGACATACATAATAAGCTTACTATTTGATTGTCTATGTTTCTAAGGATAGTCGTCAATATGGATAGTAATAAGGAGTAAAATGTGTTTGTACATCAATACTCAAATATAACAGATGTCAGAAAGGATGTTTGATGTTCCTATTACGCACCTGAGTCAGCATTGAACAACTACAATAGTAATAAGCTGAATTCAATTAAGAAGCAGGATATCTCATTGACATCATCACTGTTATACGTGAGTATCGGAAGAAATATTCGAGTATTTGTTGAATTTTATAGTATAAAAGAACTTGAAAATTGAATAGGAATAGATTTAGAAGATGAGAGGCAAAATAAATGTTGGAAACAATAGGAATTAATCAGCTCTAATTAAATATATGTTGCATGTATGACCATTAAAGGCCAAGTTGTTCTATTTATTTTATGTAACAATATCATGTTAATGTATTAGTATATTGCATCGTATTAATTATGTGGCATTTATGTAACAATCAGATAATCATTTGATATCCCAAAGTAATGACATTTTTTTTTAACTTAATGCAAAAGCAATATTATGACTGGTATGTAATGATATTTGAAAAGTAATAGATTGATATTGAAATTTTCACTGTGGGATTGCCTTCTGAATTAACTAAGAAACATAAACCTATATTTTTAAGCAAATCCTGCATATTGGAAGAGGCTGTGCCCACCTCAATCTTCGTGGACATTTTCAGCTCCACCATCTTACTCGATGGTGCATTAACTGAAAACCCATCATCCGATCCAATTGATCCACCACTACACTACTGGTCGTAACACAAGTATCATTTGCTTTCACCAATGACACATCTATTAATGCATTCTCACCATATTCAGTATCTGGGTTCTGTTTTGCTTCATTAAAAATCGAATCTGACAACAGAGACTGTTTGCATCTTTTCTTTTCTTCAACGGTTATTGTTTCTCCAACACAACAAAATTTTCATGCAAATCATTAGAACTTTTGAAAGCTCAACGGGCTTTAACTACAATCTCAGAAGTTTTAGTCGTATCCATCTCGTTGACGACTGCAATAATAATAAAGCTGAATTCAGTTAAGAAGTGGGATGTATCTAAATACACAGTCAAGCTATTGCTACTTAAACTAAGCTTAGAGTTAAAACATTAGATAATGTATCCTTTTACTATAACAGCAATAACATGTTAATTTTTGTGAGATTTCTTTACTTTATGGCTCTCTATATCATAAGTTGTGATTAAATTGAGTTTTCCTATGTAATTAACTTTGGCGTTCTTATCTTTTAGATAAATAAGTATGTTACTTTTAACGATATTGATAGACTTACGAGTTCTCTGATATTTATAATCTGCGCGCTTAATTGTTTGCGGATTGGATCATTTGTGCACTTAATTGTTTGTGGTTTGAAACTCCAAAGAACATGTTATTTGATGAGGCATTATTTAATAGTAACGATTTAATGGTTACTCAGCACTTTTCTGATTGTTACAACAAAGATATACCTTATTGCTGTAAGTTTTTTATATGTTCAGGATTATAGGTACAAGTGTAGCATCTTTACTATTAATAATAATAATTCAATGAACTACATTCAACCGTGTCTTTTGAGATTTCCGATAATACCCTTTTACCCTAATCTCATTTTCCACCGCATTTCATTTCGTCTCGCGCAAATTACTATTCTTGATAGGCTAAACTGGTGCACACGAAGGCCAAGCAATACTGCATGCAAATGTGTTGTGGAAAAATATATACATGCCTATATATTCACATGTAAATATATATGCAAATGTGCAAAGCCTGACAATACTGACATGAATGCAAGTATATAAATATTTTCACATGGACTCACGTCATTGACAATAAAGAAATGATCAAATACATGCGAATACACACACACCCCCTATAGAAACACTCACGAAATATATATAAAGGGACACATTATATATATATATATATATATATATATATGATTACGTGAAAATAAAAAATTATAGCCTTAATTAAATACGCAGAGTATAACTAGACGTGATTAATTGTACAAGTGGCCATAAAATGAACACGAAGTATAACTGGACGTGAAGGCTATAAAATGTGTGCAAGTTTTGCAGACGTGAAGGAATATATGCACAAGCTTCACTCCATGTTAAATTTGAAAGCCTGAGCGCGAAGGTTATAAAATGTACGTGAATATAATATATATATATATATGTATATGTATATGTATATGTATGTGTGTGTGTGTGTGTGTATATATATATATATATATATATATATATATATATATATCTCCAGGCGACGGCTTTGCAAACGTGGGAATAAACTGGCATAATGGTTCCACGTTGAGACGACGTGGCACGTCTCTACTGTTAATAAAAAGAATTCAATAAATAAGATTTTCACGGTGTCTTTTTGAAATTCTAAAAAAGCTCTACATCAATCAACAGAATTTCACCATCGGTTTGCAACCTCCATCATCATTCCCTTACCAACCACCAATCAATGGAAATTCAGTGTCAATTTGCTTATAATAAAGTGTTGTGACAAACAAAGCTTTTGCACATATAAGCACACATCCGTCCATAAAATAATTTATTAAGTAAAAAAAAAATATTTCTAACTATGAAATGTACGTACTTGCGATTTACACTAGTTAATAATAAAAGAAACACAGAACTCGCGCGCGATCGCGTGTGGAGCAACACAACACTCACAAACACAACTCTGCATTCACAAAAAAACCCAGTCATACTCATTTAAAAACGGAATATTCAAAGCTGCAATCTTGCTACATAAAATTGTCAACAGCGTGAACATGTCAAAATAAATGGAAAGTTGGTTTGCCTATGTTTTGGTTTTGCATACGGACAACCTGTCATGTACATGTTCCAACATCATTTTATTTTTAGGTTAAAGAAAAAGCTGGCACTCAATCAGTTGGTAGGCCTTCTTTCGCCGCGGTTGGACATGATAATATCTTTGATACACCGCACTGAAGGGAGGTTAGGAAGGATAGAGCAACCAAGATGGAAAGGAGGCCAAAGGATAAGGCCATGTGGAGCATCACAATGCGATCGTCGTCGTCGACCCCATCATAGCGAGTCAGAAGGGAAGGAGTTAGTATAAAGTGACTGTGCCCCTTCTGAAATGCACAAGTTGAACTACCTTAATTTATATGTATGTACAGTTTAGCTTAGGCGCTAATGTATGTAGTGTGGATGTTAGATATAATAAGGTGTCATTCAACAGATCTGATAAATCGTGTATGAATATTTTTTTTATAAGTTTTGTCTCGGACCAACCAATTGATATAAAACATGTCAGGAATCGGCAAATGGTTGACCTGACCAAAAAGAAAATGCTCTTTGATAAAAAACAGGCAAGGTTGACCTGACCAAAAAAGAAAAAGAAAAGAACTATACTACTGTTGCTTTTTTTGATCTATCAGTTCCCATTCTCCTTTTCTGATTCATAATTCAGTGCGTATCAAAATTATTACTCACTCCAACAGCAATGACTAAGAGATCAGTAATTCTGTTGATTGTATGTCTGGAGCTGCTCCTACCAAGGTGAGTGTTTTTGATCGTTGCTTTTACATTTTTAATTTGTTTGTCAGTTTATAAATTATGATAGGTTATGATTTTTATAAATCATGATAGGCTATGACAATAATAATCTAGAGTCAGTCAATAAGATATTGTGAGTGTTATATTATTTGATGGCCTCTTTGAAATTTTCAATAAAAATAAAACGGACAAAGTTTATATCCCCATTGGTGCATAATTGCTTAATTTAGTTACTTTATCTGAAGTATATAATGTTAAAAAGTTACATGGAGATTTCTGTCAAATAGCACATACATCAATTTAATCGGTTGTATGGGTTTTTTTTTTTTTTTTTTGGGAAAACAGCTCATGATTGTGGAAAACTTCGCTCATGGTAGAATCCAATTTCCTAATGTTAACAGCAAGATGTTGGGTAAAGTAATCAGATACTACAAAAAGCACCGCATCTTTTTCTAAGGCTAATGAAGATGCTGGGTCATCAGATGATGCACTCAACAGTTGGGATGCTGATTTCGGTATACTCACTGTGCTTGCTCTTTTGTGCTGTAGCTGCTATAGTAAAAGGATTCATTGTCTCATGTTTTGACCTGAGCTTAGTTAAGTAGCAATAGTTTGACTACATATTTAGATATATCCCACTTCTTAATTGAATTCAGCTTGTTATTATTGCAGTTGTCAGTCAGATTCAATTGTTAACGAAACAAAGAAAAACCCAGATACTGAAAATGACGGGAATGTGTTAATAGAAGCAGCATTGCTGTTTGTAAGGTTCACCAGGTCTTTTGCTGAAAGCAGATGATACTTCTCTTGCTGCCAGTCATACAGTGGCAGATCAATTGGATCAGATGATGGGATTTCAGTTAATGCACCGTCGAGTAAGATATTGGAGTCGAAAATGTCCAAGAAGATTGAGGTGATGACCACATTCCCTTCCAATGTGCGGGATTATGCTTAAAAAGGTACGTTCATGTTTCTGAGTTGATTGAGAAGGCAAACCCACTGTGAAAATTTCGATGTCAATCTGTTACTGTTGGTATTCAATTATAAGCAAGTCAAAATATTGTCTTTGTATTAAGTAAAAAAACATTATATGGAAGGCTTGTCTTCAGATCAATCTTTATATTAGGCAAAAAATATAATATGAAAGGTCAGTCTTCCTATTGCCAGTACGAAGGCTAGGCTTAGTGATGAGGTAAGTGTAAATTCAGCATAATTAATAAGGTGCTGGATAATATGAGAAGTTGAGTTATGGCTTTGAGAAAGAAGAAAAATATGAAAAGGTTAAATGTGGATGGCGTGAAATATTTGACTCGGTGAGAGGTGTATAGGTGGATGTAAATAGTATCATCCAATTAAAATGCTATAGATGTTCACTTAATCCAAACCCACTCAAAAGACACGTGCAGTGTACATTTTCAGCTAAAATTAAATATTAATTAGATAAATTACGGAAAACGTGAGATTGAAGCTATAAGTGACATTAGAAAATAAGTGACATTCTAAACGATAGTGTAATATGTAAAGTGCACATATATGGTAACTGAAAGTACATACCAAAAATGAAGCATGCCTCCATAAATACTTTGATACTAGTCAAAACTACGATAGAAATACTCAGACTAGCTTATCATGTCAGGCTTTTCTTAATATTCAAAAGAGTGTCTACCTTTATCATACCGATAAATATCTTTTGTAAATACTACATTATTTACGATGTACCACGTGAACGGAACCACAAAAATAAATTGGAAACAAAAAATTAGAAAGGAAAAGACATAAAAAATTTTGCATAAAAACATGATAACAAATTCTTAAAAAATAACGCAGTGGCCGTCACCAGAAATTTAGGCTTAATCCATTGTCAGTCTGCTAATTTCTATTAGCTTATCATTTTTACACAATTAATCAATTGAACTTCTTGTACTCTTGCCTCTTGTAAATATGCAGTTATCAATTTAACTGCATCATGCAAGGGAAAGTAACATGAGTATTTTAGAGTCGAAGGAGATCTCTTATTACAAAATGGTAATTAAGGTCCGAAATTCCATTTTGATAGAATTTATGGCTTCTATCCATGGTAAAAATGGACATTCAGTTCCATTTTGGATATTTCATAAAATTCTGCATTTACGCCAGTTCGCGAATTCCTGTACTATATTTTCGATATAAATAGGTTAATGAACATCCAGTAATAGGACAAATTAATATACATTCTTCATATTGCATACATGATACAAGTTGCAAAGAAAAACTGATGATGAAAAGGAAAGTTGTACATGTGAAAACTGACAATGATAATTAGCCAATTTCAAATGGAGGTGAATAATCTAGAATTTCACACGATTATAGTTTTATTTTGTTTGCTCGATTTTTGTTTTTGACTTTATTTCTGCCCAGCCACTTTTTTATGTTTTAGTTGTAATTTTAGCCATGAGGTTTTGTTTGCATTGGCATGGCTGGAATCAGATTCTTTGCCAGATTTTATCTAGATACTGGCCGGAATTCTGACTTTCTATTTTCGAAAAAGGTGAAGAATCAGTAAGAATATATTTGAAAAAGAGGTAAAAAAACGAGAAAATTTTAAAACACGTAGTATTTCAATTATTTTGGAAATTTGTCCTCCAAAATGAATATCTGCAAACATATCTGGTTTGGAAATTGATTAACAGGTTTTCTCGTTTCCAATTATTATTTTTCTGTAATTTTTAAACGACGGTTTCATTTAAATTCATAATATATTAAAATAAATGTTTCCTTTAGTGGACTCACTTTAAACAAAACAAAAAAATCAACTGCATGTGCAAGATATTTGTGGCAAGCTCAGAATCATCTGATGCAATTTATCAATTCCTATTGTTTCCAGGACTTGTTTTACCTCTCGCCTTCTAAACTTATTTCCATTCAACTTTCAAGTACTTTTATATTATAAAATTCTATAAATACACAAATATTTTTTCAGTTACACATGTAAACAGTGATGATGTCAATGATATATCCCACTTCTTAATTGAATTCACCTTGTTATTATTGCAGTACAACATTTCAAATTCTGGTGCAAACTGGCTCCTTCGAAGCTGCAGATAACTACTGGAATCCATAAAGCTCAGAGCTGGAATCCATGGAGCTTGGGATGTTTCCTGCAAACTAATATTTGAGACAAAATTTTCTTTGTTCTGTTCGCATAATATGTCTACATTTAAATATGAATAGTAAACTGTAAGCCTTTGCAGTATAGAGTATCAACATTACCCAGCATGTTCAAATGAATGAAACATAGAAATACCTATCTGATGATTTTTTTTTTCAATAGCTTGAAGTACTACTATGGGATTTAAATCTTTGTAGATGTTTGTCTATTGTTTGAGTTTCTGACATCATGTATGTTCAATCTGATAGCTGTAGATGACAAGTATGTACCATTTTCTTATCTGCAAAAACCAACTGAGGTCCGATGGCTCGCGATCCAATTGTTGCGTCTTAAACTCAAGGCTACTTTTAAAGTAAAGAAAACCTTGGAAGAAAACCTTGAACTCAGCTCAATGGTACAAATATAATTAGGAATCCTCTTTGAAATATGGAAACATGGATGGTTATGGGACTGTTAACGTCGTTGTCTTTTCTTGAAAGCATGGTCTAGCGGCACTCAAAGTGATTCCATTCGCCACCTCTAGATAGACAATATAAAGACTTGCTGTTATTCCATAAAAGACTTCTAGTTGTTTTTTTCTTAAAAGCTCTCATTTTTCCAATCCACAGTGGATGCTTTGGAGATATATAATTGTTTACATCTTAGACCTTGCGGATGATTCTTTTTTTATTTATTTAATAGTTGAAGCGAATAACAAAATGCAGGACATGGATGGACTATGCAGTAAGAGTTTCCAATCTATTGCATGTTTTTTATTAATGTTTTTTCCTCCTACCTTTTTGATCAAATTCAATCAAACTTTGCACATTTTGTTTTGTACATATTTTTTATTAATGTTTTTTCCTCCTACCTTTTTGATCAAATTCAATCAAACTTTGCACATTTTGTTTTGTACTTTGAATTAACCGTAAGCATCTACAAGGAAAAACCAGAATATTATATTGTTGTTAAATTTGAGTTCATTTTTCAGTAAAATCAATTTTAAAATTATGATCATATGACAACGATTTCAAAATGATTTGCATATGGTACTCTTAAAATCAAACTATAAAATTCACTAACTATTTAGCCTAAATTTGGTCATCAATCATAAATAATATAACCAACTATTTGTTCAGTTCATTCAACGTTAAATTATGTGGATTGACGCGAAATTTGTCAAAAAGCATGGTATTTTTCAATCATGTGTTTAATATAGCTTATTAAATTTTAAAATATCATAAATATCATTACCCATATCCACAAATGCATAAACGTGTCCATCATGTCCAAAATACAACAACAAAGTACCTCATAGGATATGTCGACCATAATATCTTTTTGTTCAATTGTCTATTTGTCCCAACAAATCCTCACCCACAAGGCCTATCTTTCCCCATCATGCTTGTTCAGCATTATGTCAAGAAGAATGATGGACCCCGAGTGTAACGTCCTCATCTTAATCTTAAGGTCCAAAGCTAAGCGTTACAGATGCTGCAATCATCTGTACTGTTAATTTCCGGCGGTTAAATACAATAATGTTAATGGTATACATAATATCAGAAGCACTTGAATATGAAACAAAATCACCAATTTCAAAAACAACTTTTTTTATTACATTTCACGAAACATGTTTCATATATAATTACATAATTCCAATCGTTTCTCAGGTTTAGATCAAATATAATTATTACATAAATACGCTAAGAGCGACAAATGAAGATGCCCTCTTGGATGACCAGAGTATTATATAGACATAAACTATCTTAATACATTACGGTGGAATAAAACATAAACAACTCCTAAATGTAGCTAACATCAGCCTCCTACTCATCTTCGGAAGCTTTATTCATGCACCTACTAAAACCTGAAAACCTAAACTCTCAGTCTACTCAAATCAATTTTAAAGGTTCAAGGGGAAAATATAAACTTCGAGTCAAACATAAAGCATGTTGTGAATAATACTATTATATCTTGGTTTACTGATATTAAGTGAGACCACACCGCTTAGCGGAACTGTTTTTCCTTACTAATATCCCTTTAAAAAATATCATTTTGCAAATCAAAATCCTGCTATTAAACTGGTCAATCAAACTGATTATATCGATAATATCAAATATCTTATATGCTCAAAATAGGTAATAAATGGACCATATGTTCGAAACAATGTAGTTTTATTTGGCTAACTACTAACTTTTGGCCGACTTGGGCCCACCAGACAAACTAAACAAATTATCTCACAACTGTTAGATATACTTCTGGACTGTCTATCCTTAACTTACTTCTTACTTCTCCAAGGGTCATTTGATCCTAATGGTTTTTCGGGCTAATCAATAATCTATGTTCCTTCTATGTTTGGGTTTAATAGAGCGAGTATCCCTGTGTCTGTACTGGGGAAACTCGGGATAATTTTAAGAAGTTTATCCGAATCTGTGTCCGGATAGCTAGTGTTGTTTGGATGAATTGGTTGTTTGGATGAAATTGTTTGTTTGATTGATAGTGCATGGCTGTTATGTATGTTTGAATTGGTTGAAAATAAAATATAACTTTGTTTTAAATTTCGAGGACGAAATTCTGTTAAGGGGGAAGGATTGTAATATCCCGGAATTTCCAGGAGTTTAAAATGCTGATAATCGCTTAATTTAATTATTTGAAATTGATAAAATTTGTTATTTTCAAAAATAATTAACCAAGTAATATTTTAATTATGGTTATAAATTGGTTTTGTAATAAGATTAATTATTTTATTTGTGTAAATAAATTCTAAATTGGTATATTGTTTTCAAAATTTATAAGTAGTTAAATTTGTGTATTTTAAATTGATTTCAAAAATAGGATATATTATTTGTAAATAATAATGAGCTTATTTTAAAATAGTTGTTTATATTGATTTAGATTTGATTTGACTTTGTAAAGGAATATAAATTTGAATTTACAGGTATACATTCATATTTAAATAAATGATAATGTGGTTTGGTTTTAAATTACATAGGTAATGTTTTTAATTAAAATAAGATTTGTTTTATTTCTTTTATAGAAATTTGATTTGTAAAATAAATGCAAGGTTTTTGAAATAACATTTTAAAGTAAGGTTGTAATGTTGTATAATTTTATTTAAATTATATTTAGTTGCATTTTTTTTTAAAAAAAGATGGTACATATACAAATTTTGCAAACATGTATAAATGTATTTGTTTACTTGAAATTTAACTAGAAAAGTACTTTTAAATTTGAAGAAAAACATACAATTAAAAAAAAAGAGAACTTTAAAATCATTTTACAACAAATGTAAATAAATAATTACAAGTGTTATGTTATAAACCTTTAAATATAACAAGTGTTTAATTTTAAAACACTATTTTAACAAGTGTTAAAAATATTTAAGGAAATAGAGACAAGTGTCCTTTGTTTTTCTAATTTCTTTTTAATTTATTAAATCTGAAATCTATCCTATAAAAACCCTCTTTATCATTCTCTTAAACCTTTGTTCATTTCAAAAAGAAAACCTAAAATCTTCATGCAATCTTCATTCATTACCCAAAACCAGAAAGCCTGAAACAATCCTCAAGTTTTAAACCTGAAGCACTCCTCAATTCAAAGCTTGTTCAATTCAAAAGAAAAACATAAACTTGATCAATCTTCAAAAACAAATTCTGCAAATTTGTTAATCTGGAAGCATCACAGTTAAACCCAAATTTGCAAAACGAATTCAAAGAGCCTGAAACTAATTTACAGATTTTAAACAATCTGTAGTATTCAACCTGCAATGCTTTGATCCTTCCTGTTTCAAGTTGAATCATCTCAGTCAATAAAGAAACCAAGTATTAAAGCAATTTCCAGTTCTATCATCAACAACAAACTTTGCACTAGGTTGAGGTGAGTAAACATTTAATTCTAAACATAAAGTTGATTGATAATTGTTGCTTATAAAATCTTTGTGAAATGATAACTGCATGTGTGTACTTTTGTGAATGTGATTTTATATTGAGTATGCATGCCTGGTGTATGTATGTCACCCATCTGTTGCATGATTCAGAGTAAAAGTTTGAACAAATTCTTTTCATTCTTCTCTGATTTCTGAGGGGCCTGAGTATTCTCAAACAAATTAAGTTTGTTTAAGTATGAACTAAAATCTAAAATTAGTTAAACATGTTTTTAGATATGTAGTAACTGGGAAGATATGGTTATAGTACAAACTTTATAAAATATGTTAGAAATCAATTAACACAATTCTCTGATTCATCTATATAGATTGAATTGATATTGGAAGTTATGATTTTTAAAATCAAAATCAGGTTTTTAAATAAAGTAAAATGTGGGAATTTGGGGTTTTATATGGAAATAGATTTTTTGGTGATCTCTGTTAATATGTGAATCCGGAATGCTTGAGTTGGATAATGGAGTTAGTATTTGCACCAGAATGTTTAGCAAAAATCATTGAAGAATTTTTAAATCACTGGATAGTGTGATTTTGCCAAAGATTCTTTTTTTACCTAGTTTGGAAACTTGCTGGAAATCCGATTACTGAATCTTCATTAATGAATCGAGTGAGGTGAAAATTGGAGTGAAGGAAGGTTGGTGGGTCGGTGGACTATGGCCGGAGTTGTAGCGATTGTTGATGATCGGCGGCGATGATTTTTGGGTTTTCTGGTGATGGGTTTTTGAGTTCAGTCACCTGATGAACTCAATTGTGATTCAAAGCTTGAAGTGTCGTTCTGATGGTCGTAGGGGATTGCGAGGTGCTAGGGTGATTTGCCGGAGGTGTTGCCGTTGACTAGAGAAGGTCGGGCAACGGTGCAGGTTGCACGGTGGGGATGGTGGTGTCAGTTGTTTTGGGTTTTGCTTTGGAGTTGGATACTGGGTATAGCTAGGGTAATAAGGGGGAAGACTCGGGGAATAGCTCGAGTACAATTGGATGTGGCTCGGGTATTTACTCGCGTGGGCACAGTGGTTTAAAGTACAGGGTGTAAACTATTAGGTGTTAACAGTTTTTAGTTGTTAATTTGAAACAGTTTAATTTTTTTTTTAAAAGGGCAATTCAATTTAAAGGACGTATATGTAGTTGTACTTGAATTTAGATATATAAAGGGAGTTAAACCCACATTAATATTCAACCTGATATTTTATTTAAAATAAGTTTTAAACTTTAAGAAAAGTTTAAGTTAAATTAAGATTCTTGTTTTTGAAATTGAATTGTTTTTATAAATAAATTTATATAATGTTTTAAATATCTTAAAGTTAAAATCTTAATATTATTTCAAATCTTATTTTGAAATATAAGGAGAATTTAAAGTAAATGTCTTATTTAAATTAATTAGAGGAAAATGATTTATTAATTAACAATTAAGTTTAAGATAATTTATTTCTTGGAATTAAAAATTGTTAATTAATAATTAAGGGAAAAGTAATTAGTGACTTCTTCATAATTTAACTTAATTTAATTAAGTATTAATAAATTGAAATTAGTGATTAATTAAGGAATTTCAAGTTTAATTAAATTATTTAATTATTATTTTAAAAGGGGTTAATTAAGTAATTAATTAAGTATAATCATTTATTTAATTAACTATTAATTAAGATGATGATTTAATTAATGACAAATGATTGATTAATTTGTAATTACTTATTTATTTAAGTAATTAAGGATTAATTTAAAATAGTAATTAGTTAATAATTAAGAAAGGTTTTATTAAGTTTTGATTTGGTTTTCTTAATTAAAGGATTATTAATTTATAATGCTAGTTAATTAAGAATTAATTAACTATTTTTATTTAAGGTTAATTAATTTTAATTAAGGATTAATTAATTATATTTATGGATTAATTAATTGGTAATTAAGATTGTTAATTAATAATTAAGTTTATTAATTAATGATTAAGATATGATCAATTAGTTAATTAAGTTTAATTAATTAATCAATAAAAGTAATTAGTGATTAATTACTTTGTATTAAAGGATTGATTAATAATTAAGGTTTATTAATTAATAACCGGAGATAATTAATCTAATAACTGAAGATTAATTTGAATTTATGAGTAATTAGGGATGGATTACTCAATTTTGTTTTATGAGATGAGTGAAATCAAGTAAGTTAATTAATTTGTTAATTGATTAAATATAGACACTTGATTAAGGATTAAGTATGTTTACTTAATAAGTTTTGGTAAGGTTAATTACTTAAGATAAGTAATTGATTAATTACAGAGGTATTTGAGATAGGTAAGTTACTGATTGGAAAGCACTTTTAAATGTGTAATTACTTGTTAAAGTAATTAAAAGTTTATTACTTGGGTAATAAATCAAAGGATTTATGAAGTAAATAAGAATAATTAATTACTGTATTTAAGTTGATTAATTAAAAGCAATTAATCTAAGCATGATTAATTAATTAAGGTTCATTAATTGAATTGATTAATGAAAATAATTAAGGATTAATTACTTTATTAAGAGTTAATTAATCAAGGTTGATTAGGATTAATTAATTGATTTAACTAATGTTAATTTAAACAAGATTTATTTTGATAAAGGTAATTAATTTAATTAATTTTAAATTAATTAAGTGATTAGGTAATTAATTTAATTCACTTTAAATTAATTAGAGATAATTAATTTAATTAAGTTTAAATTAATTATGTTATGGTTTGAGTTAATCATTGCTTATGAATGATTGGATGACATTGATTGTCTTGAATGCTGTGTGATCTCAGTAATGAGACAAGTATGGTTGTGTGATATGAATGCTTGGTTGAATTGTGATTATCAATTGGAATGTTGATATATAGATTATCTATTATGATATGGATTATATGAATTACCTGTTATTTGATAATGTTGATTATCAATTGTGGCCTGTGAATTATCTATTCTGTGTATATATAGATAGTTGAATTTAATTGTTTTAAAACCTTTAAAATAACTTGAACCTAAAGGACACTCTATGGATTTCGATGAGACCGGGATCGGGTTTCCATATTTGTATATCCGAAAACCACATCGATTCCAAATAACATTAGGTCGTGAATCAAAGTGGAGCTTTGTGAAGACTCGAGGTGTAAGGACTATGAGTCATTAAAACTCTGTGGGTGATTCCGTAATGAGTTGACGGAATTAGTTCTTATAGGTTCGAGATGGTGATTTAGAGTGCAAGGGTTATTGTCGTTAACTCTGAGGGTGATTCCAAAATGAGTGTAACGAGATAATGCCTTCGGTTTCGTTCGAACCCGGAACGAACTTGTATGGATTGAATGCTTTCAGAACATCATCAGGTGGACGATGAGCATTCTAAGAGATGTGTTCTATAAAGGTAATCGCAGCCTCAAGCCTCATCAACCGGGAATGGCTAAAACAGGGGAGGTGCAGCAAGACTTCGTGGGTAGCTCCCACTGGAGAGCGAGATACATCCCTGTCTAGATGTCCCTTTTATTTCGGCTATGTGGGGCGATTGCTAGCTAGAATCGCCGGGGTGGTCTTGTTCGGGACTGTTCAGTAAGGAATGGTCCCGGCCTTGTGTTGCAGGGGAGTGGGAGTACTCCTCGGTACGGTGATCTAGGCCACGTACTGTGACGGGCGGTACCCCAGTAGCCCTGCCATTGTATGGAATCCAAAATCCAATAAGTGCCAACGGTTTTGATTGTATTACCCACTTTTGTGGCTAGCAGCTGGAATTTAATAATGTAACAATTTCAGCTATTTCTTATTTATTTGAAAACCCTAGACACTATTATAATATCATCGGATTTCCCATCAAATGTTTTGGTTAGCGTAAGGTAAAAACTTTTCCATGTTTATGTGTGGGAAGTCTTACGTGATACCTTTTCTTTTAAAAGGTTTTGAAAGTTAAGCAACTTTAACCGTTTACTCACACCAGACCCATGTCTGACCCGGAGTTTATTCTGTTTTTCTTAAACTCTTGGGTACTCAAATTTTTACGAGTAGCCAAGGGATTCAGGTTAGGATTTTAAGTTGGCTTGACGAATTCTGAAGGAGCAATGGAGAAGGAGGCTTCTGCGTATAGCTATAGAGTATTCCGCTGTGTGTTTCTCTGAGATGTTGTATGGAGTTGTATAACTAGACAGGTGTTTATAACTGTCTAGTATGTGTTGTATGGCTGTGTAACTCTGATATTGTTGTAAACAATGTAACATTTATGTTATTAATATAGTTTATTGGTTCCGCTGTTAGATTCTGATGTGTTGTTTCTTTCTTCTCTTCTTTCTATTCTCTTTTCTATCCCTTTCTTTCTTATAGATGACGCGATTTTGCGGGAATGGAAAGTTCGGTCGTCACATTTGGTATTAGAGCATTAGGCTGAGTGAATACCTAGGCTCTGTAGTGGTGTCTTTCTTGAGAGAGCGTACTTGTAATTTTTATATATATAACTATATATATAACTATATATATATATATATATATATATATATATATGTTTCTACCTATCTGTTGGGTTACCTGTTCGGGTTTACCAATATAAGTTATAAAGGTAGATGAGGTAGTAGTGTGTGTAACACAACTACCATTTGTTGGAGTTTGAATGTTTGAGGTTGGAAGTGTACCTATCGAGACTGTAGACCTAATACTGTCTCGAGTAATCTTTGTAGTTTGGTGTAAGAACTTCATTGATCTCTGAAGGAAACCTGTTAAGGTTCGGAGTTCATCTTTGAAGTGTAAGTTTGGTTGCGCTCGTGTGAGCGGATTTTTGAGAATTTGGATCTGTCGGTTAGGCAGAAGAGAGTGATGGTATTTTGATACCTCAGCAAGTAGTAGCTGTGTGATAAGACGCAGTGACTATAGATATCTCCGGAGATGTTTCTTTCGAAGCAAGTTTAAGGAAGTATGTTTGCTTTGGGGTTGTAGCTGAGTTCAGCAGGATGTTTATGTTTAGTTAGAAGTCCGAGTTTCTCAAAGAGCTTTGGGTAAGAAGTCTTTGGCATCTGTGTTAGCAGTGCAGCTCGGGAGTGTTCTGTGTTTCTGTAGGAAGATCTTATTGGCTTAGAATTTCCTGGAGGTGGAATTCAGAAGCAGCAGTGAGGACCTGTTTCTTAGATGGAATAGTTGGTCGATGATAAACTGTTCAGTGGAGAGAGAACAGTATCTTGGATATTGGATTGGTTGATCGCAAAAGTGACTTGCGATGGTTTGATAATTATCTCAGATAATCTTTTGCTTGGATTTGTGGCATCTCTAAAGGATGTGAGAATTATGGAATTGCTGAAGATTTTTCTGGACATATCTTCAGGAGAGTTGGAAATTTCCCGCATTGGAGATTGAGTTCTGAATCGACTTGATGTCAGGAGTGATAATAGTGATTCAGCTGGATAGAAGGTTGTCTTCTAGGTTGATTGTTTGGTGTAGCAACTCTGTATTTCTTGGAATTTCTATTGAACCTTATTTCCGAGATATGTTGCTTAGTCTGTGCCTGTGTTCTTCTACGGCATTTTCATCTGCTCCAGATCAGAGTTGTGCAGCGGAAGCAAGGTGGCTGTTGACTTGAGTAGAAGCAACTGGATGTTGCAGTATTTTGGATTAGAGAGTTTCTACTAAATTTATTTTTCAGAATCTGAGGCAAGTTGGCGAGTGATTCTGTTTTGTCTTTTTTGGATAGGAGAAGTTGTTTTCTTCTGTTAATAGTAGAGTTTGGTTTTGATTTTGTATTGATCTTGTGAGGATCAGTTTGTTGAGTTGTTGTGATCCAGTTGGTCTTTAAAAGCATCAGCAATGGTTGAGCTGATCGGGAAGGATTTGTAGGCAGCCCGGATCATCTGGGAAGTTTTTGAGGTTAAGTAACGAAAGAATTTGGAATTCGAAGTTGGAGACTTCGATGTTGTTGAGTTTCCTCTGGTAAAGGAAGTAATAAGTTTTGGTAAGCTTCGAAGTATATGGGGTTTTGAGGTGATCTTGGAGGTATTGGATTCTTCTGAGTTTTTGTAGAGATCAGTGGTTTGGATTGAAGAGTTGAATTGCCAGTTTGGAAGGCTGGAATTCAAATTATTTCACGTGTCTCTGAGGGTGTACGTGTTTGGTCATCACTGGTTTTTGAGACCAGTAGTTCTGTGAAGGTTTTAGATGTTGATCAGACTTGTCTATGGTCTGGTATCTTGACTTGATTATAGATTTAGCTGAGTAGGAACTCAGCAGCTTATAAGTATAGCTAGTTTGGGTTTAATAGAGCGAGTATCCCTGTGTCTGTACTGGGGAAACTTGGGATAATTTTAGGAAGTTTATCCGAATCTGTGTCCGGATAGCTAGTGTTGTTTGGATGAATTGGTTGTTTGGATGAAATTGTTTGTTTGATTGATAGTGCATGGCTGTTATGTATGTTTGAATTGGTTGAAAATAAAATATAACTTTGTTTTAAATTTCGAGGACGAAATTCTGTTAAGGGGGAAGGATTGTAATATCCCGGAATTTCCAGGAGTTTAAAATGCTGATAATCGCTTAATTTAATTATTTGAAATTGATAAAATTTGTTATTTTCAAAAATAATTAACCAAGTAATATTTTAATTATGGTTATAAATTGGTTTTGTAATAAGATTAATTATTTTATTTGTGTAAATAAATTCTAAATTGGTATATTGTTTTCAAAATTTATAAGTAGTTAAATTTGTGTATTTTAAATTGATTTCAAAAATAGGATATATTATTTGTAAATAATAATGAGCTTATTTTAAAATAGTTGTTTATATTGATTTAGATTTGATTTGACTTTGTAAAGGAATATAAATTTGAATTTAAAGGTATACATTCATATTTAAATAAATGATAATGTGGTTTGGTTTTAAATTACATAGGTAATGTTTTTAATTAAAATAAGATTTGTTTTATTTCTTTTATAGAAATTTGATTTGTAAAATAAATGCAAGGTTTTTGAAATAACATTTTAAAGTAAGGTTGTAATGTTGTATAATTTTATTTAAATTATATTTAGTTGCATTTTTTTTTTAAAAAAGATGGTACATATACAAATTTTGCAAACATGTATAAATGTATTTGTTTACTTGAAATTTAATTAGAAAAGTACTTTTAAATTTGAAGAAAAACATATTAGTAATTAGGAAATTCAATTAAAAAAAAGAGAACTTTAAAATCATTTTACAACAAATGTAAATAAATAATTACAAGTGTTATGTTATAAACCTTTAAATATAACAAGTGTTTAATTTTAAAACACTATTTTAACAAGTGTTAAAAATATTTAAGGAAATAGAGACAAGTGTCCTTTGTTTTTCTAATTTATTTTTAATTTATTAAATCTGAAATTTATCCTATAAAAACCCTCTTTATCATTCTCTTAAACCTTTGTTCATTTCAAAAAGAAAACCTAAAATCTTCATGCAATCTTCATTCATTACCCAAAACCAGAAAGCCTGAAACAATCCTCAAGTTTTAAAACCTGAAGCACTCCTCAATTCAAAGCTTGTTCAATTCAAAAGAAAAACATAAACTTGATCAATCTTCAAAAACAAATTCTGCAAATTTGTTAATCTGGAAGCATCACAGTTAAACCCAAATTTGCAAAACGAATTCAAAGAGCCTGAAACCAATTTACAGATTGTAAACAATCTGTAGTATTCAACCTGCAATGCTTTGATCCTTCCCGTTTCAAGTTGAATCATCTCAGTCAATAAAGAAACCAAGTATTAAAGCAATTTCCAGTTCTATCATCAACAACAAACTCTGCACTAGGTTGAGGTGAGTAAACATTTAATTCTAAACATAAAGTTGATTGATAATTGTTGCTTATAAAATCTTTGTGAAATGATAACTGCATGTGTGTACTTTTGTGAATGTGATTTTATATTGAGTATGCATGCCTGGTGTATGTATGTCACCCATCTGTTGCATGATTCAGAGTAAAAGTTTGAACAAATTCTTTTCATTTTTCTCTGATTTCTGAGGGGCCTGAGTATTCTCAAACAAATTAAGTTTGTTTAAGTATGAACTAAAATCTAAAATTAGTTAAACATGTTTTTAGATATGTAGTAACTGGGAAGATATGGTTACAGTACAAACTTTATAAAATATGTTAGAAATCAATTAACATAATTCTCTGATTCATCTATATAGATTGAATTGATATTGGAAGTTATGATTTTTAAAATCAAAATCAGGTTTTTAAATAAAGTAAAATGTGGGAATTTGGGGTTTTATATGGAAATAGATTTTTTGGTGATCTCTGTTAATATGTGAATCTGGAATGCTTGAGTTGGATAATGGAGTTAGTATTTGCACCAGAGTGTTTAGCAAAAATCATTGAAGAATTTTTAAATCACTGGATAGTGTGATTTTGCCAAAGATTCTTTTTTTTTACCTAGTTTGGAAACTTGCTGGAAATCCGATTACTGAATCTTCATTATTGAATCGAGTGAGGTGAAAATTGGAGTGAAGGAAGGTTGGTGGGTCGGTGGACTATGGACGGAGTTGTAGCGATTGTTGATGATCGGCGGCGGCGATTTTTGGGTTTTCTGGTGATGGGTTTTTGAGTTCAGTCATCTGATGAACTCAATTGTGATTCAAAGCTTGAAGTGTCGTTCTGATGGTCGTAGGGGCTTGCGAGGTTCTAGGGTGATTTGCCGGAGGTGTTGCCGTTGACTAGAGAAGGTCGGGCAACGGTGCAGGTTGCACGGTGGGGATGGTGGTGTCAGTTGTTTTGGGTTTTGCTTTGGAGTTGGATACTGGGTATAGCTAGGGTAATAAGGGGGAAGACTCGGGGAATAGCTCGAGTACAATTGGATGTGGCTCAGGTATTTACTCGCGTGGGCACAGTGGTTTAAAGTACAGGGTGTAAACTGTTAGGTGTTAACAGTTTTTAGTTGTTAATTTGAAACAGTTTAATTTTTTTTTTAAAAGGGCAGTTCAATTTAAAGGAAGTATATGTAGTTGTACTTGAATTTAGATATATAAAGGGAGTTAAACCCAAATTAATATTCAACCTGATATTTTATTTAAAATAAGTTTTAAACTTTAAGAAAAGTTTAAGTTAAATTAAGATTCTTGTTTTTGAAATTGAATTGTTTTTATAAATAAACTTATATAATGTTTTAAATATCTTAAAGTTAAAATCTTAATATTATTTCAAATCTTATTTTGAAATATAAGGAGAATTTAAAGTAAATGTCTTATTTAAATTAATTAGAGGAAAATGATTTATTAATTAACAATTAAGTTTAAGATAATTTATTTCTTGGAATTAAAAATTGTTAATTAATAATTAAGGGAAAAGTAATTAGTGGCTTCTTCATAATTTAACTTAATTTAATTAAGTATTCATAAATTGAAATTAGTTGATTAATTAAGGAATTTCAAGTTTAATTAAATTATTTAATTTTTATTTTAAAAGGGGTTAATTAAGTAATTAATTAAGTATAATCATTTATTTAATTAACTATTAATTAGGATGATGATTTAATTAATGACAAATGATTGATTAATTTGTAATTACTTATTTATTTAAGTAATTAAGGATTAATTTAAAATAGTAATTAATTAATAATTAAGAAAGGTTTTATTAAGTTTTGATTTGGTTTTCTTAATTAAAGGATTATTAATTTATAATGCTAGTTAATTAAGAATTAATTAACTATTTTTATTTAAGGTTAATTAATTTTAATTAAGGATTAATTAATTATATTTATTGATTAATTAATTGGTAATTAAGATTGTTAATTAATAATTAAGTTTATTAATTAATGATTAAGATATGATTAATTTGTTAATTAAATTTAATTAATTAATCAATAAAAGTAATTAGTGATTAATTACTCTGTATTAAAGGATGGATTAATAATTAAGGTTTATTAATTAATAACTGGAGATAATTAATCTAATAACTGAAGATTAATTTGAGTTAATGAGTAATTAGGGACGGATTGCTCAATTTTGTTTTATGAGATGAGTGAAATCAAGTAAGTTAATTAATTTGTTAATTGATTAAATATAGACACTTGATTAAAGATTAAGTATGTTTACTTAATAAGTTTTGGTAAGGTTAATTACTTAAGATAAGTAATTGATTTATTACAGAGGTATTTGAGATAGGTAAGTTACTGATTGGAAAGCACTTTTAAATGGGTAATTACTTGTTAAAGTAATTAAAGCTTTATTACTTGGGTAATAAATCAAAGGATTTATGAAGTAAATAAGAATAATTAATTACTGTACTTAAGTTGATTAATTAAAAGCAATTAATCTAAGCATGATTAATTAATTAAGGTTCATTAATTGAATTGATTAATGAAAATAATTAAGGATTAATTACTTTATTAAGAGTTAATTAATCAAGGTTGATTAGGATTAATTAATTGATTTAACTAATGTTAATTTAAACAAGATTTATTTTGATGAAGGTAATTAATTTAATTAATTTTAAATTAATTAAGTGATTAGGTAATTAATTTAATTCACTTTAAATTAATTAGAGATAATTAATTTAATTCAGTTTAAATTAATTATGTTATGGTTTGAGTTAATCATTGCTTATGAATGATTGGATGACATTGATTGTCTTGAATGCTGTGTGATTTCAGTAATGAGATAAGTATGGTTGTGTGATATGAATGCTTGGTTGAATTGTGATTATCAATTGGAATGTTGATATATGGATTATCTATTATGATATGGATTATATGAATTACCTGTTATTTGATAATGTTGATTATCAATTGTGGCCTGTGAATGATCTATTCTGTGTATATATAGATAGTTGAATTTAATTATTTTAAAACCTTTAAAACAACTTGAACCTAAAAGACACGCTTTGGATTTCGATGAGACCGGGATCGGGTTTCCATATTTGGATGTCCGAAAACCACATCGATTCCAAATAACGTTAGGTCGTGAATCAAAGTGGAGCTTTGTGAAGACTCGAGGTGTAAGGACTATGAGTCATTAAAACTCTGTGGGTGATTCCGTAATGAGCTGACGGAATTAGTTCTTATAGGTTCGAGATGGTGATTTAGAGTGCAAGGGTTATTGTCGTTAACTCTGAGGGTGATTCCAAAATGAGTGTAACGAGATAATGCCTTCGGTTTCGTTCGAACCCGGAACGAACTTGTATGGATTGAATGCTTTCAGAACATCGTCAGGTGGACGATGAGCATTCTAAGAGTTGTGTTCTATAAAGGTAATCGCAGCCTCAAGCCTCATCAACCGGGAATGGCTAAAACAGGGGAGGTGCAGCAAGGCTTCGTGGGTAGCTCCCACTGGAGAGCGAGATACATCCCTGTCTTGATGTCCCTTTTATTTTGGCTGTGTGGGGCGATTGCTAGCTAGAATCGCCGGGGTGGTCTTGTTCGGGACTGTTCAGTAAGGAATGGTCCCGGCCTTGTGCTGCAGGGAAGTGGGAGTACTCCTCGGTACGGTGATCTAGGCCACATACTGTGACGGGCGGTACCCAAGTAGCCCTGCAATTGTATGGAATCCAAAATCCAATAAGTGCCAACGGTTTTGATTGTATTACCCACTTTTGTGGCTAGTAGCTGGAATTTAATAATGTAACAATTTCAGCTATTTCTTATTTATTTAAAAACCCTAGACACTATTATAATATCATCGGATTTCCTATCAAATGTTTTGGTTAGCGTAAGGTAAAAACTTTTCCATGTTTATGTGTGGGAAGTCTTATGTGATACCTTTTCTTTTAAAATGTTTTAAAAGTTAAGCAACTTTAACTTTTTACTCACACCAGACCCATGTTTGACCCGGAGTTTATTCTGTTTTTCTTAAACTCTTGGGTACTCAAATTTTTATGAGTAGCCAAGGGATTCAGGTTAGGATTTTAAGTTGGCATGACGAATTCTGAAGGAGCAATGGAGCAGGAGGCTTCTGCGTATAGCTATAAAGTATTCCGCTGTGCGTTTCTCTGAGATGTTGTATGGAGTTGTATAACTAGACAGGTGTTTATAACTGTCTAGTATGTGTTGTATGGCTGTGTAACTCTGATATTGTTGTAAACTATGTAACATTTATGTTATTAATGTAGTTTATTCGTTCCGCTGTTAGATTCTGATGTGTTGTTTCTTTCTTCTCTTCTTTCTATTCTCTTTTCTATCCCTTTCTTTCTTATAGATGATGCGATTTTTCGAGAATGGAAAGTTCGGTCATCACAATAAATAAAAAGTGAATTTTGAAAATAATATTTGCCTCGGTTATTTGGGTTGTTCGTCATCATTTAATTTTGAATCCATCATACACGAACAAGTTGTGACATACACAGTATATCACTGTATATGCCACAAGGCTGTGCACATCGAAATATACACTTGATTGATTTACAGGAACAAGTGAGCATAGGTCAAATCCAATATACCGGATTCAACTCAAGTGCAATAAAATAATGTCACAACTTTCAGCACAAGGTCAAATCCGAGCTTCAAGCTGGATTCATCTCAAGTATAATTCGAAAAACAAATGCAAATGCAATCAAGAAGTCAAGGCAGCATGAAGTCTGCAACTCAACTCAACTGCAAGTCCAAACCAAAGATAACAGCAATACCAACAATAAACACATCAAACATCATGAGCCAACTGTGTACACATAAAGAAGTTGTACCAAAACAAATGCCACAGTGAGAAAGAAATAAACTAAGAAATGGCACAGCACACAACAGTGACAATGCAACCTGACTCGAAGCAGTGCGCAGTGAAACTCAAATGTGCAAGTTTAAAACAATGCAAACTCAAATCGAAGAAGTTTCAAGTCAAGTATAGCAACAATGCACAAAGGACACAACAAATACTCTAGCTCAAGACAGTATAACCAAAAATGCAAACTGCAAATACATAGGGAGTGACAATATCAAGTCAATGCAGCAACCAAAACAAATGAAATAGTGATTCATAAACCAAGTGCACCAAAGATATGACAACACAGCAACAAAGTCAAAGACTCAATATGCACAGATATGCAAACAAAACAAGCAGGTATGACACAATGCAAACAAGCTACAATGGATAATCAAACTCAACAAAATCAAACTACAGAGTTCAATATGACCGAAGTCAGAAATGACAAAAATTCAAGTTAAAACCAGATACAACAGTGATGGAAATATAGTGATGAAAATGCAGTGATGGAACAAAGAATCCAAGTTTATATGCAAATAAACAGTGCAGTGATGAATGCAGTGATATGCAGCAGGGTAAACAACACATTGAAGCAACTCGAGCCAATACAACACATATATACATACATAGGTTTATGTATACACATGGCAGTAAAGACATAATGGTCGTAAACAGCAAGATCGAGCAAGGTACCAGAGATAGTATATAGCATGGCAAAAGTCGACCAAGTCCAATATTTTTTTTCATCACAAAATCAAGTGTACAGTTTGAACAATATCCAGCAGTTTAAAAAATCAAAATGGCCGAAGTAAACACGATCTGTGTCAAGGCCAAAGTCATCAGAAAAACGAAGTTAAATTCACAAATCAACATCGAAGTTGACCAAGTCAAAAATCAAGTGTGTGTAAAAATTGAAAAAGTCAAAAATCAAATCCAAATAAAATAGGAAAGTCGCTGCCGTAACGGTCAAGGAAGGATCGAATGGTTTCAAGATAAAACCGTGACAGTGAAGTAAGGGAAAGATACGATATGAACAAATCAGAAATATCCAAAGCATTAAAAACAAAATCAAATGGACGAGAATACTCAAGTGACGAATTCAATCAGATAGATACGAACAAAAATTCAAGGGCATCGAATTGTGTATAAGCAACATCATCGGTAGATCTAACAATCATAGAGTTTAAGCACTGATACTAGAAATCAAAAAAGGAGAAATTCACATACCAAATCAAAGCCGAACTCCATCAAGGAGGAAGAGCCACGAACAATTCTATCGAAGTAGAGACTAACATGATAAAGCAGCCGAAATCATCTCAAGAGACGATAAACCAATAGAGCAGGAAAATCGAATTCAATCGAGCATTTGCGGTCACGATCTTCTAATTTCTGAAAACCCTAATTTCTGTAGAAAGAGGAACGAGCAGCCATTATCTCAAAATGGGGAATGGGCTGAAGAAATAAAAAGGAGACGGTCGAAATAATATAAAAAGAGGGCTGACCGTTGTGTTTTAGAGTTTTATTAGGGTTTTATTGTCTTTTGTTTTCTAAATTGCTTTTTAATTTTGTTTTTAAATTTTAAATCATTGTAATTTCTAGTCGTGTGACTAGGGCACAAACTACGTGGCGTAGTTTGAGAATTCGCAATTCAGTGGCTGAGTTGTGGCAGGGTTTTGAGCGTAGAGTTAGGTTAGTCAGTAGCGGGTGTCACGAGTTTACGTGTGTAAGCGTGTAACTACTTAATTTCTAGTAGAAAACTTGAAGGCAGCACGTAGGCATGGTTTTGCCGAAGCTGGGTAAATTCTGTGTCATTCTAGTTCCGTATTTCTATATTCTGCTATTATCTGTGCTGCTATTATTCTGTGATCTGTAGCGACCCGACTTTCCACTCCCGAAAAATCGCATCACTAATTAAGAAAGAAAGGGATAGAAGAAGAAAAGAAAGAGAAGAAAGAGAAAACAACACATCAGAATCTCACAGCGGAACGATTTAAATATAATATAGAACATATACATAGTATCATATACATCAGAGTATACAACTAAACATCTGAATTTAGACAGTTATAACATTTCTGTCTAATACAATACAAGACATCATCACGGAATAACACAACGGAAACTCTAACTATATCTACACGCTGAAGCCTCCTGCTCCAAAGCTCCTCCAGAATTCGTCAAGAGATAACCTGAATCACTTGACTATTCATATATAATATGAGTACCTAAGAGTTTAATAAAACAGAAAATAAACACTCGGGTCAGACAGGAGTCTGGTGTGAGTAAATGGTTTAAGATTTCTTAACTTTAGAAAAACCTTTGAAAAGAAAAGGTATCACGTAAGACTTCCCACACATAAACATGGAAAAGTTTTTACCTTACGGTAACCAAAACATTTGATAGGAAATCCAGTGATATTATAATAGTGTCTAGGGTTTTCAAGTAAATAAGAAAATAACCGAAATTGTTACATGATTAAATTCCGGCTACTAGCCACAAAAGTGGGTAATACAAACAAAACTGTAGAGTCTCGTAGGGAAAATGGGTTTCCATCAATGGCAGGGCTACTGGGGTACCGCCCGTCACAGTACGTGGCCTAGATCACCGTACCGAGGATTACTCCCTTCATCCCCTGCAACACAAGGCCGGAACCATTCCTTACTGAACAGTCCCGAACAAGACCACCCCGCAGTTGGCTGCAGATCAACTGCCCACACAGCCAAAATATAAAGGGACCTCTTGACAGGGATGTATCTTGCTCTCCAGTGGGAGCGACCCACGAAGCCTTGCTGCACCTCCCCTGTTTTAGCCATTCCCGGTTGATGAGGCTTGAGGCTGCGATTACCTTTATAGGACCAATTATCTTAGAATGCTCATCGTCCGCCTGACGATGTGCTGAAAGCATTCAATCCATACAAGTTCGTTCCGAGTTCGAACGAAACCGAAGGCACTATCTCGTTGCACTCATTTTGGAATCACCCTCAGAGTCAACGACCATAGCCCTTGCATTCTAAATCTCCATCTCGAATCTATAAGCACTATTCCGTCAACTCATTACGGAATCACCCACAGAATTATACTGACGTACAACCCTTACACCTCGAGTCTTCACTTGCTCCACTTGGATTAACGACTTAACGTTTAATTGGAAACGGTGTGGTTTTTGGATATCCAAATATGGAAACCCGATCCCGGTCTCACCGAAACCAAACGCCATTTTAATGTCCAAGTTGTACTTAAGGGATTTAAACAATAGATATTTCAGAAAATATCACTTAACATAAATGGATGTATTCATATTACACAGATAGATAATCATCTATTATCACATGCATCCATACATATCACAAAGCAGCATATATATCACAATCAGATATAGCATATTCACATCATCACCCATCAATAAAGGTCAACAACCAATATCATTTACTCGTCCAATGATATATCATTCAATCATTAATCATTCATAAACAAGTTTGATTCAAACTTGATTAATTTAATTAATCCTTAAATTAAATACTTGGATTTTCTTCAATCCAACTTCTTATTCATTAATTAATTACAAATTAATTAATTAATTTACATTACTTAATTCCATTTCAATTAATCTTCCCAGATTAATCATCACTTAATTCTTTTAAGTAATTCTTACTTAATTACCATATTAATTAATCATCCTGATTAATTACTTCCAAAATATACTAAGTAATTACTTCCAAAATATTAATTAATCATACTTAATTAATTACTTTTTAATTAATCACCTTTGATTAATTACTTTAATTACATTTAGTAATTAAAACTAAATTATAATTTAATTATTCTTAAATTATTAATTAATCATTCTCATTAATTAATGATTACTTCATTAATTAAATTTCCTCATTAATAGATTACCTTAACAAGTAATTAATCACTTAATTAATTACTCTTAATACTTTTATTAATTAATCATAAAGCAAATAATTTAAACCTTTAATTAATTAATACTTTAATTAATAACTCAAGTGATTAATTCTTAATTACATTTACTTAATTACTTTTCATGAAGTAATTATCCTTTACTTAATTACCTTTAGTAATTAACCACTTAATTACTTTAATTACTTCCCTAAGTAATTATATTAGATTAATACAAAATGATTATCTTAATTAATCACAAGTTAATTTCTTAATTAACTATTTAACTTAATCATTTAAAATGATTCTTAACTTTTAATATTATAAAACTCTTAATTAAGAAAACATTGTCTTGTTTAAATCATTATATTAACCAATAACCTTAAATGGTTAATAACCTAAATATCTTAATTATTATTTTTTCAAAATTTAATTATCTTTAATTAAATCAAAATTCAAAATAACTAAAAATAATCTTCATTTTTATTGATCTCTAAATCTTTATTATTTATCCTATTAAATAAAATACTTTAGAAATCAATTTTAACTAAAACAATTGAAACATTCAAAATTAAAAATGTTTGAACTTTCACAGTTATTTAACAAAATTTATTACAAACATATTATTAAAATTTCACTTATTTCATTTTAAAAACTTTTATATTCAGAACATAAAACTTGTTTAAAACATAGCTTTGAAACAAATTTTAGTTTTGAAACTAGTTTATCCTTTATTTTAAAAATTTTATTCCTAAAACCAAATTTCCTTTGAATTAACACTTAAACATTAAGTTCTAAAGCCTGAATATATGAATATTCGAGTAACCCTACTAAAACTCGTGCCTACCCCGAGAAAGACACACGCTAACTCCGAGTTCCTCCCCTACCCAAGCCTGCTTCGAGTCAGCACGCCAAAAACCCGATGCCATCTTCGAGTCTTCCACCTTCTACTCCCCAGAACATTTGCAGTAACCCATAAACATGCACACGAACGTGCACGGCGCAACTGACCAACGTCGATCACCACTCTGATCATTCCCAAGTCGTACTCGACCACCACATCCTTACGCAACACCCAGAAAAATTGTTTCGATTGAAAATCGAAATAAAGCCCTCCATCCCGAAACTGCTCAGAAAACCCATCCTCAATTCCAACCACCGCCGACCATCCCCTTCACCAGAGACCATGCCACCACCTCCATAGCTTCCCCACAATCCCCTGGATCCTTGGAAACGCTCGCGATAACCTCCGGTATCCCCACGACATCACGAACCCACGATGAACACATCGGCCAAAAGCAGGTAATAAAACCCTAACTCTTCGATTATCGGCCAACCCACTAATTTAAAAATTCATGAAGCATTTTTCGCATGATCTCTAAACCCCCCTCGACCTTCGAGTTCAACGGCAATGTCCACCTCGCCGTGGTTTGCTGTGATTTGGCAAAAATACCCAAAACAGTAAATCCCAAAATACTCACAAATCCCCACATTAAAAATTGTGATTCAAGCACTAAAAATCATTATTTTCCATTTGCAATTCAATTATGAATCCAAAATTAAAAATTGAATTCATGAATTTCTGACCAAATTTGAAGTGAACTGTAAATTTAACTATTTAAAATAAATCATTCAATCTAAAATTTTGTTATTATTTTTAGATGATAGCTTATGTGATTTCAATCAACATTTGTAAACAAAACATAAGCAGATTTGAATTCAAATCCAAGTTATGGAATTTATTTTGAAAACCTGTTATAGTTTACAGAGCAAAATTTTGATAACAGGTACCACAATATCATCAATCCCTCATGCTCAAGCATAGAACAGTTAAATCCAAGAAATCCAGTCAATTCACCAAGATTTTATACACAAGAACAAGATGAAATTTAAAATTTAAAACTGTTTTTAAAATTTCATTTACTCACTTGAAAATTTTCCAGAAAACAGAAGCTGCAAATTCCAGGCTTCAATTTCCTTTTGCATGTTGAAGTGATGGTTGATTTTCAACTTGCATGTTGATGTTTTCTTCTGAATTTCCTGTTTGATCTACTTCCAGGTTCTTGAATTACTTGAATTGTTCTAGTTTTCATATTGATTTGAATACCCAGATTTACAGATTTCTGCATTTGTTTCTTTTCAGATCTTTGTTCTTTATGATTTTATTTAGTTTGGTTGAGATGAAGATAATATTATTTTCTTTTTTTTTAGCTGAAGAAAAACTTTTGTTTTATATTTACAATTTAGTTTGAAACTTAATTACTAAGGAGAATGACATGTGTTCCTTTAAAAATTTATATTCTTACAAATGTAACTTACATAACTTAATATTCTTACAAGTGTTTTGTTGTTTTATTAATGTTTTCTTTTAAATATTATTTTATCTTTAATAACTAAATTTTAAGCTTATATAAATATTTATGAAATGTTTACATGATTATAAGATGTATTTATTTTATAAGAATAAGCTTTGGATTTCAATATATATAAAAGTGAATTCATGTGAACAATTATAACTTTATTTATGCATTTGAAATAAATTGTAATGGTATTATATAATAAAACTTGAGAAATTGTTTTTAATACTTTATAAAATTTTGAAACAATTTATCTTATGTAAAAATTAAAAATGAAAGACTATTAAAAGAAATGAACTTTTAATTTAAATCTTAAATATCATTTCAAAGACATTAAATCAAATTATCATTTCAAATTTCAAAACTATATATATATTCTAAATAAAATTTGGAAATACTTATTAAACTAAAATTAATAAAATTCCTATTTAAAACATACATATTTAAATATATACACATTTCAAATAGAAACATCCTAACATTAAATTTGAAATTTACCATATTAAATTTTAAAACAAATCTCAAATCACAATATATACATTTATATATATTACAATTTGAATATAAAATTTTATTACATTAAAACTTCTTATTTATCAAAACAAATATTTCCAAATCAAATTATTATAAACTTCAAAAGAATTTAATTTTGCCTATTTATAATGCAAAGAATAATATTAATAGATATTAACAAATTATTATTATCAATCTTTAAAATAAATTTAACTTGTCAATTTATATTATAAAATGATCAAATCAATTTAATTATTATCAAAGATTATTAAATTGATATTGTTCAAAATCCCGGGTTGTCACAGATCTGTGTTGAAATTATTCTAAAAGCTTCCGCAATTAATTTTTAAGATTAATACTATCACCTTATTCACCCCCCTCTAGGGTGAAATCGATCCTACAAGTGATATCAGAGCTAGGAATAGAAGTTGGTTTCAAAAGTTTGATTTTTTCAAAAATCAATTTTTGTTTTAAAAAAGTTGAATTTTTAAATGGCTTCTTTTAATAATGTTTTTGCTGAGGGTCATTCCATAGTTAGACCACCAATGTTCAATGGTGAATACGCCTACTGGAAAATAAAATGAAATTTTTTCTAAAAACCATTGACGCTTGGAACACTGTTGAGGTAGGTTATAGAGAACCAACTATAATTGTAGATAATGAGGAAATAGATAAACCGATGGATCAATGGACAGAGCTAGAAAATAAATTACAAAATGCTAATGCTAGAGCTATGAATTCTATTATCTGTTCATTGGATCAGTTTGAATTTAATCGTGTCTCACATTGTATAACTGCATAGGAAATATGGCACACACTAGAAGTGACTCATGAAGGAACATCTTAAGTCAAAGAATCTCGCCTTGCCATGCTAAGCAGCGAATACGAGAATTTCACAATGGCAAAGGAAAATGTCAAAGAGATGCATGGACGACTTTCCAATATCGTATACAAATCAAAAGCTCTTGGAAAATCATACACAGAGTTGGAGATAGTCCGAAAAATCCTCAGAGTCCTTCCTCGAAGTTTTGAAGCCAAAGTGACTGCCATTCAAGAATCAAAAGATTTGAAACAAATGAAAGACAAAGAACTCATTAGAAATCTCACCACTTATGAGCTAGAAATGAAATTCAAGGAAGAGCATGAAGGAGGAGATACTCGAAAGAAATCTATAGCTCTCAAAGGAACAACTGAAAGTGATGATGATGACGATGATGATAGAGCAGCAGAATTGGAAATGGTAATAAAGAAATTAAAAAGGTGAAACTGCAGATATGGAAATCCAGCTCTAAATCAAAAAATAAAAGGTAGAATAATCAAAGTTTTAGATAACACAGAACATCAAAAAATCATCTGTCATAAGTGCCACCAACCCGGACACATCAAGCCCAATTGTCCTCAAAATCGACGCGACTTTGAAAAGAAATCAAAAAGGAGAAATTTTGCAGCCACGTGGAATACAAGTGATGAAGATAATAGAAGTACTAACAGTAAGAGTGAGAAAGAAAACATGTGTCTTCATGGTGAAATAACTGACAGTGATGATGACGAGCCAAGTAAGGTATCAAAACTTTCTCATTCAGAATTACTTATATATTTCCATGAAGTGAATGGCTGTTTTGAATGACTTAGGGAGAAGGATGCCAAACTTGAATCACAAAAAGATACTTTGATAGATTTAAATAAACAACTTAACCAATTAGTTAAAACTTATAAAAGTAGGATCCCTAAGTGTGATAAGTGTCCAACATTCGAAGAAGAAATTAAAATATCAGAAATTAATATAAAATCACTTGAAAATGAAATTCCGATTTTGAAAGAGAATGAAAAAACTAGGAGAGAGAATTCTATTAAAAAGTGCACACAATTGTTAAACGAAAATGAATCTCTCAAAACACAAGTCCAACAATTGTCAACGACTTTAGGCAAATTTTCAAAAAGTGAAATATCGTTGAATAAGCTATTAGGAAAGCAGACTGTTAATACGGTTAGACAAGGACTTGGATATAATCAATTCGAAAATGTTGGAAGCAATATTAATCAAGAAAATTCTATGTGCATAATTTGTAGAAAATATGGACACAATCACAATAATTGTTGTTATAGACCCAAACATATGAAAACTATACCAATTTTGGTTCCAAAAGGCACAAATATAAAATCTCTCAAAGTTAAACAAATTTGGGTGCCAAAAGGAACATATATAAATAGTTTTGGGTCTCCACAAAATTATTTTTTAAAATATTCTGCCACTAACAATCATGGACCTATAAAAACAAATAGGTCACAAAAATCTTTTCCCGTGTAGGTGTGGTGGCAGGCTAAGGAACAACAACAGTGTTATCTGGATTCTAGCTGTTCCAGAAACACAACGGGCAACAAAGCAAAGTTCCTTAGCCTAGTATAAAGGTGACAGAATCACAATGGACAACAACGAAAAATATCGTACAGGTAAAATAGATAATGGTATATTTATTTGAACGATATATTAAATGTGATAATCTGCACCATAATCTGAGTAAAATCAGCCAATAATGAGATGATGAAAAAATGATGATTTTGATTCTGACTTATTCAAAATTGTTGGCCAATTATATTCTTATGCCAAAAACACTATATAGATCTCTAGATTCTTTGAATTACTTTATATATATTAGTTTGGATTAAAAATTATGTTTTGTTGGATAATAATACATTTGGTTATAATACGGCTAACTCTATATTCACGGTTTTTGATTATTTACACGGCTTCAATTAAAATTCAAGAGAATGTCATTTAAAATGCTGTTAAAAATTGAATTTGAGTTTTTACGCACACTTTATGGTCTAGTCTATCAAATTTAATTAGTGATATTTTGGAGTGAAAGAGAAATTCAGATGCAGATCATACTGGTAATCTAATTGACAGAAAATTTACTAGTTGAACGTGATTTTTAGTAACTGCATCGTTTTTTTGGGAAATATCCGCATATTTTTAAATTCAAATAATTTTCAAATAGCAGAAATTTTTTCGTTATATAACCCCTTCGAGAAAATTATTTTTGACCATATTTTCAAAAATTGATTTTATAATTATTTTTGAATTTGATTTTAAATGACAATTTCGACTAGTCTGAGTCCCTAATAATTATCGAAAAGACAAATAGTGATTGAAAAAGTGATGAGTATTGATATTTATCATACATTACTCAAGACGGTATATTAGAAAATTTCTTTAGAAATTCAAACAAGAGTTATAAAAATTTTTTGTTGGGTAAAGATTCCATGACCATTTCTATTTCTATCGACCATCGCTCATCAAAAATTCAATGTAGTTTGTCGATATGTGGTACTTTAAACAGGCATCATTCATTTTTCATTTTATAATAAAATAAAATCCAAAGTATTCACTCTCATTTAAAAGTCCTCACGGTTATGCATGGGTGAATTACTTGGAATTTGTTATGTGCTTCCATGCTCATTTAAAAGTCCTCACGGTTATGCATGTATGGAACGCATATCAAAATTGATTTTTCAAATAAACAAGTTTATTCTAATCCCATTTAAAAGTCCTAACGGTTATGTGTGATTAGAAGATACTTGAATTCATTTTTTAAAATTAAATTGGAATACTACTAATCTCATTTAAAAGTCCTAACGGTCATGCATGATTAGTAGATATTCAAATTCCTGATATAAATGTACCATAAATAGTACAACTGTATGGTTTTATATGATGACATCATTTCTAAAAGTGGAATATATGCCTAAAAAGGGTAGTTATGATTTTGTTTGATTTTTTTTATTGAAGTTCAATATTTATATTCAATTGAGTTTTAATATTGGATTAATATCGATCACTTTATCTCTATTTTCTCTAACACTATTACTCTTTTGTTGATAACAAAAGGGGGAGAGAAAAGTTAAGATTTTATCAAATAAAATCAAGCAAAGGTCAAATAATTTTCCATTTGCATCTAGGTTCATTTGCATATTTTTATTTGTATGCATATATGTAGGGGGTGCTTTGTGTAGAGAGGAAGCATTTAAATAAGGGAAGCAATTAGAGTATATCTATGATCAAATACATTTAACATATTCAAAATCTTAAATATATGTTTGTTATCATCAAAAAGGGAAGATTGTTGAATATGCTAATATATGATTTTTGTTTGATGATGATAAACATATATATATATATATTCGTGTAAATGTATTTGGTAATGTACTATTTTATTTTTCGTGGACTAAATAAATATTTTTTGAATAAAATTAAATAACACAGAATTTGAATTTAAACAGAAATTTTATTCAAACAAATATTTATTACAATTTTGAATAGAACAAATTCAAACTCTCACTATACATATACAACTTTGATTACAATACAAATTAAATTACATCACAATCTCACTTTTACATCTGACCTCACTATATATCACTCATTCACTCAACTCGTATTTTATCTTCAACTTTATTCCAATGTGAATCCGGCATCTGAGAAATCTGCAAAAATAATTTTTGACGCAGTAAAATTGAAAAGAAAATATTTTTTGCAGTATAAAATAAAAAGTGAATTTTGAAAATAATATTTCCCTTAGTTATTTGGGTTGTTCGTCATCATTTAATTTTGAATTCATCATACATGAACAACTTGTGACATACACAGTGTATCACTGTATATGCCACAAGGCCGTGCACATCAAAATATACACTTGATTGATTTACAGGGACAGGTGAGCACAGGTCAAATCCAATATACCGGATTCAACTCAAGTGCAATAAAATAATGTCACAACTTTCAGCACAAGGTCAAGTCCGAGCTTCAAGTTGGATTCAACTCAAGTGTAATTCGAAAAAAATCCAAATGCAATCAAGAAGTCAGGCAACATGAAGTCTGCAACTCAACTCAACTACAAGTCCAAACCAAAGCTAACAACAATACCAACAAGAAACACATCAAACATCATGAGCCAACTGTGTACACATAAAGGAGTTGTACCAAAACAAATGCCACAGCGAGAAAGAAATAAACTAAGAAATGGCATAGCACACAACAGTGACAATGCAACCTGACTCGAAGCAGTGCACAGTGAAACTCAAATGTGCAAGTTTAAAACAATGCAAACTCAAATCGAAGTAGTTTCAAGTCAAGTATAGCAATAATGCACAAAGGACACAACAAATACTCTAGCTCAAGATAGTATAACCAAAAATGCAAACTGCAAATACATGGGGAGTGACAATATCAAGTCAATGCAGCAACCAAAACAAATGCAATAGTGATTCATAAACCAAGTGCACCAAAGATATGGCAACACAACAACAAAGACAAAGACTTAATGTGCACAGATATGCAAACAAAACATGCAGCTATGACACAATGCAGACAAGCTACAATGGATAATCAAACTCACAAAATCAGACTACAGAATTCAATATGACCGAAGTCAGAAATGACAAAAATTCAAGTTAAAACCAGATACAACAGTGATGGAAATATGGTGATGAAAATGCAGTGATGGAACAAAGAATCCAAGTTTATATGCAAATAAACAGTGCAGTGATGAAAATGCAGTGATATGCAGCAGGGTAAACAACACATTGAAGCAACTCAAGCAAATACAAACATATATACATACATAGGTGTATGTATACACATGGTAGTAAAGACATAATGGCCGTAAACAACAAGATCGAGCAAGGTACCAGAGATAGTATATAGCATGGCAAAAGTCGACCAAGTCCAATATTTTTTTTCATCACAAAATCAAGTGTACAGTTCGAACAATATCCAGCAGTTTAAAAAATCAAAATGGCCGAAGTAAACACGATCTGTGTCAAGGCCAAAGTCATAAGAAAAAGGAAGTTAAATTCATAAATCAACATCGAAGTTGACCAAGTCAAAAATCAAGTGTGTGTAAAAATTGAAAAAGTCAAAAATCAAATCCAAATAAAATAGGAAAGTCGCTGCCGTAACGATCAAGGAAGGATCGAACGGTTTCAAGCTAAAACCGTGACAGTGAAGTAAGGGAAAGATACGATATGAACAAATCAGAAATATCCAAAGCATTAAAAACAAAATCAAATGGCCGAGAATACTCAAGTGACGAATTCAATCAGATAGATACGAACAAAAATTCAAGGGCATCGAATTATATATAAGCAACATCATTGGCAGATCTAACAATCATAGAGTTCAAGAATTGAAACCAGAAATCAAAAAAGGAGAAATTCACATACCAAATCAAAGCCGAACTCAATCAAGGAGGAAGAGCCGCGAACAATTCTATCGAAGTAGAGACTAACTCGATAAAGCAGCCGAAATCATCTCAAAAGACGATAAACCCATAGAGCAGGAAAATCGAATTCAATCGAGCATTTACTATGTCTTTCGGTTTAATTAGGGTTTTATTGTCGTTTGTTTTTTAAATTCTTTTTAAATTTGTTTTTAAATTTTAAACCGTTGTAATTTCTAGTCGTGTGACTAGGGCATAAACTATGTGGCGTAGTTTGTGAATTCGCAACTCAGTGGCTGAGTTGTGGCATGATTTTGAGCGTAGAGTTAGGTTAATCAGTAGTGGGTGTCGCGAGTTTACGTGTGTAAGCGTGTGACTACTTAATTTCTAGTAGAAACCTTGGGGGCAGCACGTAGGCAGGGTTTTGCTGAAGCTGGGTAAATTCCATGTCGTTCTATTTCTGCGTTTTATTATTCTGCTATTATCTATGCTGCTATTATTCTGTGATCTATGTTGAAATTATTCTAAAAGCTTCCGCAATTAATTTTTAAGATTAATACTGTCACCCTAGTCACCCCCTCTAGGGTGAAATCGATCCTACAATCTCCATTTTACTCCATATTTCATCAATGCTTCTAAATCCTTCCACTCAGCTATCATTGAATTATGATGTTTTATGCCAAGTGCATCTGCAACTTTATTGTCTTTTCCTAGTGTGTACTCAATATCCAAATCATAAGCAGCTGTAAACTCTAACCACCTCTACTATCTCATATTCAACTCTTTTTGAAAGAATAAATACTTCATCAACTTATGATCCATATACGACTCAAATCTTTCTCCCAGAAGATCATGTCTCAACACTTTCAACGCAAAAATTACCGCAGTTAATTCTAAATCATGCGTTGGTTGTCTAACCTCATGCGGTCTAAGCTGTCGAGATGCATATGCAATCTACCTCTTTGCATTGGCATGGCTCCTAACCCTATTCCACATGCACCTATAACGAAATCCGGATTCCCCTCTGTAACCATTAACACTATAAGTGTTTCAATCTCTGGAATGCTTCCTCACAATTATCGGTCCAAAAGAACTTCACATTCTTTCGTGTTAGCTTGGTCATTAGTGCCGTTATTTATGAAAATCCTTAACGAATCTCCGATACTACCCAGCTAATCCAAGAAAAATATTTATCCCAGTCGCTGTCTCGGGTCTCTTCTAATTATTCACCGCTTCAGTCTTATTTTTGTCTACAGACAACCGTTTCTCTGAGATTACATGACCAAGAAACTTCACTTGTTTCTTCCCAATGCTGCCTCGGCGTCTCAATCACCACCCTAAGATGAACTTCATGCTCTCTTTCATCTCTATAGTAAACCAAAATATCATATATGAATACCAATACGTACCTATCTAAGTGCTCTTGGAAAACTCGGTTCATCAAATCCACAAAGAATGTTGGCGCATTAGTTTGTCCAAACGACATCACTAACCATTCATACGGTCATATTTGGTTCGAAACGCCGTCAAAGGAATACTATCCTATGTCACTCTAAGATGACGGAACCCGGTTGCTAAATCCAACTGGGAAAATACCTTGGCTCCACTCAACCGATCGAACAAATCGTCAATTCTAGGCAACAAATATCGAGTCATTATCGTCTTCTCATTCATCTTCTGATAATCGATATAGAACCTTAACGATCCATCCGTCTTCTTGGCAAACACTATAGCCTCTCCCCAAGGAGAACTGCTTGGTATGATAAGAAAATTTCCTTCCAAATCCACCAACCGAACCTTTATCTCCCTCATCTCGGTAGGTGTCATCCTACTTGGTAGTCTACTCACTGGTTCTGCTCCCAGTGCCAAATCTATCCGAAAATCAATAGCTCATTACGGTTGCAATCATACTAAATGTTTAAAGACATATGCGAATTCTCTAACCACGAAAACTCGACTCACCTCGTCTTCCTCCATAACACCCAACAAAGCATTAACCTCATAGCTAGGGTTCTCTACAGAATATATAATCTAGTAACTACAATCAGGGTGTCTAAGCGATATTTTCCTATCATGGAAAAATATCATAGCATCGTATTTACTTAACCGATCCATACCCAAAATAACTCCAAACCCTACAAAATCAAACACATGCAAACTGCAAACAAAGGTATGACCTAACAAATCAAACTCTTGATAGTCACACTTCATCCCAAGTGTCGCATAACCACCTTTTGAATTTGAAACCCTTATGGAAGTAACTAGGTATGAGGGTTCTAGGTAATTCTTATATACCAAACAATGACATATAAAAGAATGCAATGCATCGGTATCAAACAGAACTCTAATTGACATACCATGAATCAAAAGTGTATCTCCTTAACACAACTTTTCCTTTTTCATGCGATGTTGGTCTCGAGGTAGCTGGTTCCAATGAAAATACTTTGCCTTTCCCATCCTTAGCAGGCTCCTTACACTAGTGCTTATAGTGCCCAACCTAATCGCAATTGAAACACCTCACCCCGTTCTTCATCGCAGCTTTCTTTCATGTGCCTATTCGGAACTCATGGGCATATTGTCCTTTTTATCGCACTTGTAACAGAACCTCTGCCTTTCCCTTCTTTGCGGCTCTACCTTTCTGAGTCCCTTCCTTATGGGAAAACTTTCTTTTCTGACTCTGCCCTTCTTGAGCTTCCTTTACCTTATTTCCTTCTAGATAAGCATGCACCTCTTCATGCCTCAAAGCCATTTCAACTCCAACATCACACGGGTCTCTGATATGCAATAACATGGCCTTAGCAAGCTCAAGTTTTAACCCACGAATGAATTTCTCATTCCTCTTATGTAACAACCCGCATATTTTACGATTTTATATTTAAATATAGCATCGTTAGTCGGATTAATGTCTGAAATGCTACTTTTTGCAAATAGTCGAATTATGACTCGAGACCACTTCCATTGAGTCCAAAATGACGTTTGCGACCTTTTTAAGTATAAACATCGATATGTTTGGAGTTGAGAAGAATTTTGCTATTTTTCTATTGGGCTTTGGGTTTGGGTTTCAGCTCATTAACCCAACATAGCACCATAACTCTTCGTCCAACTCCTCTTCATTCATTCTTTGTTTCCTAACACTAAAGCTAAAAGAAAAATGGGGGAAGGAAAGGGAAATAGAAATTCCTAAGCCCTAGTTCTCCCAGGAAATTCTAGATTCAAGCTCCAAAATCAAAGAGAAGCTTACATAAGCATCCTCTTCATCTTCTCCATCTCAATCTCTCTTTAATTTTCACAAATTCATCCTAACTTAGGAAAAACTTCACCTTTGGTAATAGATTGATGATTCTAGAGGTGTATTGAAGAGGAATTGGTCTTGCTTTGTTTTAAAGTTTCTCACTTGTTGTTTTTGGGTTTAAAGGTGAGTTCTTGAACTCACATCTATGTCTACAGCTTTCAATGTTGTTAGGTATGAATTCCTAACATCTATTCCATGTTTATTTGCTTTTGATTTGAATTGATTTGGTGAATTTTTCAATTTTTGGTTTTGAAGTCCAATTTTATGAAAATCCTACTATGGATGTTTGGACATGTTATTTGGGGTGTATCGAAGAGCTACTAGGCTGGGTTGTCTCTTGGCATAAATCCCTAGTCTCCGTTGCTCGTCCGATAGCCTCCGATTCATTTTGGCCATCAAGGCCTAGGCAAACTGTTGCCCAGACCAGGTGATCAGACGTCTGGTTTTCAAGTCCAGACATCTGGTTATGTTTGCTGGAGAAAAGAATATACGGCAAAAAATAAAAATGGCAGAGACTAATTTCAGACGTCTGAATTTATATATCAGACGTCTGGATGGACTCAGACGTATGGATTGCCAAATTAGACGTCTGGGAAGTTTTCTGAAATATTTCTAAAAACCAAATCCAGACGTCTGGATTAACCCATCTGGAACTGTGCATTTTCGCCTATTTTCCTAATTTTAGAGTAAATTTCCAATGTTTATCGATTTATGTCGATCCGATTAGTTGTTGTCACTTTTATTGACTTTGATGACTTCTTTTTCTCGATTCTTTTGGGATATCCATTTTATGGATTTATTATCGATTTCTTTGGATTTAATTCACGTCTTCGAATGTGAATTTTTAATGATTGATTGTTTCTACAATCATTTCTACGGTTTGTCACTTTAAAATGCAAAGGTTTCTATACTAGTAGTAAATATCAAAACTCTTTCATCAAAAACGATTTCAACATTTACTTTTAATATAAAACTCGCTTTTAAAACCGTTTTCCAATCTATTAGTATATATATAAACCTTTACCTCATTCGTATGAGAAAACTAATTAAACGGCTTACCAAAACAAATGGTATGATTGCATTTATTTAGTCGGTTAATTCTTGGACTTGTTCGATTGAACTCTTGTGATTATTTTCGAGTGGAAATCTACAATTTGTTCATAAATATTTAAGTTAAGCTAGTGGTTATGGGACATGAAGCTTAACTCATTTATTTACTAGCTTAGTGTAATTCACACTTCTTATTGATCAATGTGTGACGACCCGGAATTTCCAACAATTTAAATTGGAATATTTAATTGATTTTAAACATTTAAAAGTTAATTTTAATTCGAATTCAAGATATTAATATTTACTTAATAATCAATTTATTGAATTATATAAACTGAAAATTGGGTAAAATGTTGAAGCTGAAATTTTAAGCCTGGTAAAAATAATTTGAAGGCTTATAAAATTTATATTGATAGCATTGAAGGTAGTGAAAGTGTTGAAATTGAGTTTGGAAGTGTTTTGTTGTTTTAAAAAAAAACATCGTTTAAATTAAATTTAAAAATAGCCTTCCGAGGCATAGTCTCGAAATTCGATGAAGCCAGTTCCATTGGATCCGTAATAGTTAGTTATTATCGGATTTCAATTTTCGTAGCAATCAGGGTTGTCGTTTGACCCGGGCAACTCAAAACGCTTAGAACTATTTTAATCGATTTAATTTAAAACTGATCGTATTCTTCTGTAACTCGTGCATACGATCGAATTAGGTTTCGAAACACGTTTCATCGGGTTTGGAACGCGGGTAAAACTTTATAATTGCCTAACGACATTCCTTAAGAGGAGTTCGAAATTTAAATGATAGTTAATGAAACGTTTTGAAAATATAATGAAATTTAAAGTCAAAGGGGTCAAAGATATTTTCATCAACTCATACTCAAGAAACCTCTCCTCTCCTACATCTAATTTCCGTCTTCCTCTCAAATCGTGAAGCAGAATCTAACGCAAATAAATAATAAAAAAATGGCCGAAGCCGGCCTCCTCTAATCGAAAATCATTTTTCTGAACGAAATTCGAAAATTTTGTTAAATCAAATCGTTCTCGTTTGGGAATGAACGAGCTATTGCTCAAGTTCGACAACCTCGGTTTCATCAAGGAAGGTGAGGGGGATTTTGTAGGCATGGCGATGTCAACGGTCAAGATGGATACGTGGGGATGTCGACTTTGAAGTTGGATGTGGCCGCGCAGAAGGGTCTCGAGCGAGGGGTTTCGGCTTGTGTCTCGTCGCGTTTGGGTGCTGCCGTGATTGCAAGAGGGTGTCGCGATTGTTGGAAGTGGGTGCGACGTCGTTGGAGGCGGCGACGTTGTGGCTGTGGATAGGGTTTTCTCTCGATCAATTTTCAGTGAGTAACTTTGTTTTCTTTATTTTTGTTTATTCCAGCTTTGTTTGTTTTTAAACCCTAGGTTAGAAGGAAAAAAAAAAGGTAAATAAAGGAAAATGGGATTGATTACTCATTTACAAATCCTTTAAATTAAATGTTTTTCAAAGCTTAAATCAAGACAGTTTGATGGATTGTTAAACTAAGTATGTTAACTACATAAACGATATTTAAAACTTAGTTATTTTACAAATATTGTTAAATGTTTTTTATGATTTAGTATTTTTTTTTAAATGTTTACCTTAGGTATAATTAAGATTTGATAATTTATGAAAGAAGTTAAAGATTAATTAAGTAATTGATTTGCAATTATTGATTGAGTAATTTGTAATTAGTGATGTGCAAATGCGAATTAGGTTTTAGAAATTAACAATGAAGGTTAATAATTAATAGCTAGGGAGTAATGAATTAAATATCTCTTGAGGGAGAAATAAATTAATAATCACTAGATGTAGTTAATTGAATGCAGTGGATTGCCAATTGTGAGGCATAGGTGAGTAAACCTCATGCTTTTGGATTTCTATTTAAATTTAAATGGTTAAATTTAAATATTTGGCTGAATGATTGAATTTATTTGATATGCACCGTGAATTGATGATCTGGTGATTTTGGTATTGGATGGTTCTCGAGTTAATTGTTGTTTAACTCGAAGTATTTGGAATTTTAAGTTATTTTAAACTTAAAACAATGAATAAAAAAAAGGTTGCCGTTTTAAAAGTTACTAAAGGCTTAATGATTTGTGATACATTAAATTAGTAAGGTAATTAAAATGGATAATTAATTAATCTAATTAATTAATGATTTGGGTTATTTAATTCAGTAATTAAAGGTTTGAATAAATAATAAATTAAGTTGTAAGTTAATTAACTAAATGTAAGTAATTCAGAATAATCCTTTGATGGGGTGATAAATAATTACTTAATGTAATTAATAAAAATATAATTACTTTATGAAATTTATCAAGAAATTAATTAAGATAATTAATTATGGAGTAATTAATTTATTATTGAAGTAAATAAAAGAATAGTTAATTACAAATTGAGATTAATCGAGAATGATTAATGTTGGATTGAATTAAAGTAATTAATTTAAATTAGAACAAATCAAAATCTAATTGGGAATCATTAATTTATATAATCAACGATGTAGTTAAAGAAAGATGAATTAATCAATAAGTGACTCATGAGAAATTAATTAATATAAGTAATTAGAATTAGTGTGATTAATAATAGTTAATTAATTCGTGAAGCAATTAAAGATTACTCATTGATTTGGTAAAAATAATCAATGTCGTGAAATTAATTAAAGATAATTACTTGAATGTAATTGAAAATAATTAATCCAGGGTGATTAATTAAGATGAGTAATGAAGGGTTGATTAATTAATTGTTTTGGAATTAATTAATGAAGGAGTCCAAGTGATTATGGTTTGAAGTTCAATTAGAATCAATCGAATTGATTTGTATGTGATTAAGCTTTGCTTATGGATGATTGAATGGTATTGAATGCTTTGAATGTGTTGATATCTCTAATATGAAATGTCGTGTATTTCATTTTATAACTTGGGTTAGAATAACATGAGTTTCGAAGAGACCGGGGTCGGGTATTGGAAGATACCCGAAACTACTTCGAATTTTTTTTATAAATTGATTTGTGGAATCAAAAGGCAGGAATGAAATGATTTAAGTGAACTGAATTATCTAAGTTTTGGTACTCGGAAATTTATATGTGAAGTAAGTGTTGTCTATAGTAAATTGTGAATTGGTTTAAATCATATAAGTTACCCGGGTTTTATTTAAGTTGTATGCTTGGTATTACTTGTTAGTTGGGTTTACTCACGTTGGTTTCCAACCTAACCCGGGTGTTACTTTGGTGTAATGCTCAGGTCAGACCGAGTATTACAGATCTTCAGGTTAGGACGTTCTTGAGCTCAGGAGGCGAGCTGGATGGCAATATCGTATAGAGTATTTCTGCTGTATTTATATTATTGTTAATCTGAGACATGATAATTGTAAATATTTAGTGACTGTATATAATGTGAAACTCTGATGTATATTAAATGTAATCGACAGATATAGTATCCTTTTGTAGACTGTTATTATTTATTATTATTATATTTTATCCGCTGCGATTGTGAGATGTTTGGTGTTTCTGTTCTTCTTCTTTTAACTCTTTCTTCTTTTTCATAACTATCTGGAATTTTCGGGCTAGAAAATTTCGGGTCGTTATATTTGGTATCGGAGCAGAAAGGTTAAGCGAGAACCTTGGCTCTGGTGGGGATTACTCATTAAATAGAGTCTGTAGTACTCTAAAATGAGTTGGGAATATATATATATATATATATATATATATATATATATATATATATATGAGCGTGTACTTGTTATTTTCTTATATAAAGTTTTTAAATGATTTTATATAAAATTATATTTTTGTATATAAAGGAATATTTCATTCTAATAAATATTAAGACGATTGGTTGTTAAAATATTGAAATTAAAATTTAGGAGTAATATAATACAACCAAATTGAAATCTTGAATTGGAATTAAATTAAGTAGAAATAGAAATACAACCAAATTGAAATTTAATGGATTGAAAATGAAATTCTAAATTTGGTCCTAGAATTCGGGAATTTTATTTCAAAGTAATGAAAAATAATAAATAAATATTATTTGGATAACCGGGACTTGTTGAAAACAATGGGTTGTTTGAAGTTTGATTTGGATTTAAAACAAAGGGTGGTTTAAAATTTTAAAACTTGGCTGGAAGGGCCAAGAAATAAATATGTATGTATGTATGGATATACATGATATCAAGATAAGTTGAAATAAACTCTAAGAGGTTGAGTTTTGATTTTTCCCTGAAGTGTGATGTAAAAGCCCAAGGTGATATAAGTTTTGAACCTATAAGAGGGAAAGAATTTTGAAGTTTGAAGCGGGAATTCAATTTTGAGCAAGGTTGATTGGATTAAGTAAATTGAAATTTAACTTTGAGAAAGTTAAATAAGTGTAGAAAAAGCAACCAGAATTGGAAATTTCAAGACGAAATTAGAATTTAACTTGGAAAGATAATGGTTGATTTGAATTGGGAATTTGTGTGATCTCAAAACGGGTTTGAGATTTAAAAATTGGAAATGGATGGACGTTTTAAAATAAATTTGAATAATTGAATTGTAAAATAAACTTGTTTAAGAACTAGCTTCAAACTGGAAGATAAAATTTAATAATAAATTAAAATTTTAAAATAAAATTGTATTGAAATCTTATTTGAACCTTGAAATACATAAGTAAAGATAATTTAAAATGGAATTTTGAGAATTGAACTCAGAAATTAAATTGATTAATTTTTTTAAATAAAAGTTAATTTGGTTTAAAGAGTTAAATCAACCTTTGAAAATTCAACTCGAATTTATATAATTCGGGATGGGTTAAAGCTGAAACTTAGATTCCATTTGTACCAATTGAATTGAGTTTGAATTAAGTGGATTGGTGATTGAAGACTTATAAGTTTAAAAATTTAAACGAGAAATTAGATTGGATTATATTGAAATGATTTGAATTTGGAATGGGTTCAATTGATAATAATTCAGATTGATTGGAACAATTTGAAATTATAATTAAAGTTGAACAGGATTAAAATCAAATGGAAGTGTACATTGAATTGTTGGGGTAGTGAACAGTTTGACTCTTGACTATTTTAAATAAATTGTTTTAATACAAACTTGTTTTTTTAAGCTATTAAATATATACAACCTTTAATTTTAAAGCTAACTTATTTTATATTTGTTTACCATTATTTTTGGAGCTATTTAACCATTTTTCAACTATTTTCTAAACTAATTACTATTTTTCAACTATTTCACAAACTGATTTTTATTTACGACTATTTTGCAATTATTTAACATTCCTGAAACTATTCAATTATTTTTCGACTATTTTACAATTAGTTGCCTATTTTATAGTTATTTTGCAAGCTAATAATTATTTTTCAATTACTTATCTATTTTTCAATTTTCAAGCTATTTTCTTAATATAAAATGGTCGGAGTTCAAACTGTTATTAATTAAATACCCAATTGAGATAAGAATTGAAGGATAATCCAAATGGGGATTAATATGAATGGAAAGGAAATTGATTTGGCAAATAATCAATGAATTAAATACGTAGGATGTACGTATATTATTCCATTCGCATAGTGATTTGGTCCAGATTCGAGCATAAGATTTCGAGATAGTTATCGATCCGAGTTGGAATTTTTCACTCGATTTTCGAAGGCGAACCTGCATATGGATTGTTGATTGGCTCTGGATATTCTCTATCATAGTTATGGCTATGCAAGGAGAATGATGGTTTCTAATCAAGAAATCAGATCTGTGTCCGCGCTAGGAAGTCGGGTGGACGATACTAGTTCGGAAGTGAAATTGTGTGATCGAGTGAGCGATCAGATTGGTATAGCGTACGGATGATAAATGTACATCGTACGGATTTGAATGAATTGATATATAAAAAAAGGGTATCAAATTTGAATATTTGATTTTGAATAAACAAAGTTATATATCTTTGTTATATATGATAAAATCTCCCCTTGATAAATCTATAGCCAAAAGAAAATATTTTTGAAAGTGTTTGAAGTATAAAAGGGTTTTATACAAGTTTGAAATGATCCAAAGTTTTAAAAAGTTATATATATATATATATATATATATATATATATATATATATATATATATAAAGGATCTTATGAGGATTTTAAAAAGGTTTTGAGAACCTTTGAATTTGGAAAGGCTTTTGATTTTTGGGTAAAATCAATATGAGAATTTGGAAAACCTAGTTTGAGAATTATCGATTTTAGAATAATCGATGTTGTATAAATGAGTTTTGTATGAGATCATACTAGGTGTATGATTTGAAGATGCTATATGTGTATAGTATAAAATGTTTTGATGATGGATCTGGGGAAAAAGGCGCTCCCTTGAAATGAACTTCTCAGGAGTGTCACCGGGTGGTGCTGCCTTGAGACCCAAGGGGGGGGGGGGGTTCTAAAGTTGATCTTGTGAGGAGTCCGGAAAAAACTAGTTCTTGAGGAATATTGGGTAGCGAAAGTTGAGGGCGTTGATGCCTACAGGGGCATTTGGGTTATGCTGTGATGACAGTGTAACTCGATGTCGCTGCGATCTACTGTGGGGACCATAGCGAAATTCGTGTGGAGGATGAGTGCCAACAGTCTACACTTGATTTTTCTGGGAAGGCAACGCAACATCGGTAGACTTCTCTCTATGGTCAAGTGGAGTGGAGAAGTTTCATTTTTGGCAGCGAAATTCGAGGGCGCTGATGCCTACAGTTATATGGGTTTTTTCTATGATAGCTACGTAACCCCAGTTGTAGCTGCGATCTGTTATGGGTTCCATGGTGTAATCGAGGAGCGCGGAGGCCTACAGTTATCTATGGATTTTGTCGGGATGGCAACGTAACCATCGGGTTAATTACGACCATGGATGGGGGTGATGATTTCCAGAGCATTCTCACCCAAGATATTTCCTCTATTTTCAAAAACTGTTTTCTATATTTTCAATAAAATTATTTTCCAAGTATTTTCACTGGGTGTTGAAAACGGGTTTACCAAGTACTTATAGATTTTTCAGTCCTACGCCTGATCAACGTATGATTGAATTTCTGTGAGAACAAGGATGGACTGGTTGAGACATCGAGTTATAAAAAGTATTTTTATAAAGAGCTATTTTATTAGTATGATGTGAATTTAAAATCATTTCTAAAATTTTTAAATAAAGGTGCTGGAATTTTGAAAGATGAAAGAAAATCCAAACTGGAATTTCAATGAAGTGATTTTATAATTAAAATCAAATATTGATTTAGGAGTTGAAAGTAAGCTAATTGGCTAAATAATTATTTGGTTGAGTATATTAATAAAAATTAACTTGGGTAAATAAATTGGATTGTAGGTTGATAATGGGTTTGGGATTGAATTCGAATTTTAAATAGAATTCAACTTTGATTTAATAATGAATTAAATAAAAAGAGATGTTGCAAAATAGAAATAAAATGGAGTTGGATCGAAAAAGTGATGATTTGAATTACAAATAAAATACATGGATGATTTGAATAATATTCAATGAAATTTGCATGTAAATTGGATGTAAGAGAAGTGATTATAATAAAAATGGTTTGAGTTGCAAAACAAAACCCAAGTGAATAGAAATAAATTGAGAATGACTTTGTATTAATAAAACAAATTCGGAATGAGTTAAGCAGGTGAATTTAAAATTTAAAATGAATGGATAAATTGGTTGATTGAGTTAAATAATAAATGGATGAAGTTTGATTGAATGGAAATTAAATAAAGGTTTTAGTTGGAATTGGATTGTCAAAATGGACTTAAGTTATGAGACGATTAAATATGAAGTAAAATTTATTAAATCAATGAAAGCTTGGATTAAATTAAGTTGGAAATGGTCGTTAATTTATAAGTTTGAATGAGCAAAGCCTAATAAATTGTTTTGGATGAATCCAAGGCTGAGATATAATGAAATGCAATGAATGGTTCGTAGATAATTTAGAAAAAAAATGGAATTAAATGCAGAATGAGTTGAAATTAATTTGAAGTGATTATAGACTAAAAATAAATACTCTGTTAAGCGAATATCGTCGAAATTTGCATAAAAATAGTTGTCATTTGGCGTAAATAAAAATAATTAAAATTCTATGTGTTGATAGAGGTTAAATAAAATTGATTTTGAAATCATTTGAAGAGAATGTGGATTTGTTTGGATTAAAAATAATTTGAATGTAGGAAATTAAGTTGCAAGCCATTAAAATTGAATGAAATGACATACGAATTTGGTTAAAAACAATTGAATAAGCTTTAAAATCATATGAATCGCTTATGGGAAGCGTTTGACACTTGTTGTGTATGTAATACATGTGTTTAGCTATTGAATATTAGTAAAATGCTAATATATTTTATTTATATAGCACTTACATATTTAAATTGAGTAAATACAGGTACCAAGAGACCGTTTGGCTGGATTTGGATTGCGCTATTTGCTAAAATTAATACGCTGCTTGCTTAAAATGCTAAATAAGGTACGCTTACGCAATAAAATAGGAAATATGAAATGTTTTTGCTTTTTCCGACCGTGTGGGTCGATGTATATATTTATATCTCTTGTCAAATTGCAAAAGCTCCTCCGTACAAAGGAGACTCTGCCAAAATTTTCCAAAAATTTTAGGAGTTAGAAAATTTTTGAGAAATTTTTTGTTAAGCAATTAAACGATTTTAAATATGAAACTGAAATAGATTATTAGATGGAACTAATAAGACTCAGTTATAAATGGAAAATAAAAATTTAATATTCAAAATTGAAATAAGTTAAATTCATATTAAAACGGGAAAAACGAATTTGAATAGAAGTAAATATGAAAACCTATATAAGAGAATGTATAAAATGATTTGTAAAGTTTCGATTGAATAATGTTGCTAAGCAAGATATGCAGGTAATAAAGGGGAAAAGAAAATTGGATTTGATTCCAAAAGATAAATTTGTATTGCCCGACAAAAAGGTACGTATTTAAATTTCTAGATAAAATTGGATTGGGTTTTTGATGTAGCCACTTGGCTTTTGTTTTCTTTTGGAATTTGGGAGCCCGTAGAGGCCTTTTGTAGTTGTACCGAGCTAGCCACGTAAAGGAGACGCTGGCAAAAAGTTTCGGAAATTTAGAGAGTTAGAAAAATTTTAAGAAAATTTTGATAATTCAAAAGTTGGTTAAATTTAAATTTAAATGATTGAACAAGAGGGTAGTGTTTGGAAACGATAGAAGGTTTTGGGAAATTAGCTGAAGTGATAGTAGGTCTTTAATTAAAGATAGTTGGTAGGATGTTGAATTTTGAGTTTTGGAAAAGGTAAACGGGTTTTGAACCATTCTTCCTAATTAGTAATTTCGGGGATGAAATTCTTTTAAGGGGGGAGGAATGTGACGACCCGGAATTTCTAACAATTTAAATTGGAATATTTAATTGATTTTAAACATTTAAAAGTTAATTTTAATTCGAATTCAAGATATTAATATTTACTTGATAATTAATTTATTGAATTATATAAACTGAAAATTGGGTAAAATGTTGAAGCTGGAATTTTAAGCCTGGTAAAAATAATTTGAAGGCCTATAAAGTTTATATTGATAGCACTGAAGGTAGTGAAAGTGTTGAAACTGAGTTTGGAAGTGTTTTGTTCAGTTTTAAAAAAAAATATTGTTTAAATTAAATTTAAAAATAGCCTTTCGAGGCACAGTCTCAGAATTCAACGAAACCAGTTCCATTGGATCCGTAATAGTTAGTTATTATCGGATTTCAATTTTCGTAGCAATCGGGGTTGTCATTTGACCTTGACAGCTCAAAACGCTTAGAACTATTTTAATCGATTTAATTTAAAACCGATCGTTTTCTTTTGCAACTCATGCATACGAGCGAATTAGGTTCTGAAACACGTTTCATCGGGTTCGGAACGCGGATAAAACTTTATAATTGCCTAACGACATTCCTTAAGAGGAGTTCGAAATTTAAATGACAGTTAATGAAACGTTTTGAAAATATAATGAAATTTAAAGTCAAAGCGGTCAAAGATATTTTCATCAACTCGTGCTCAAGAAGCCTCTCCTCTCCTATATCTAATTTCCGTCTTCCTCTCAAATCGTGAAGCAGAATCTAACGCAAATAAAAAAATGGCCGAAGCCGGCCTCCTTTAATCGAAAATCATTTTTTCTGAACGAAATTCAAAAATTTTGTTCAATCGAATTGTTCTCGTTTGGGAATGAACGAGCTATTGCTCGAGTTAGACAGCCTCGGTTTCATCAGGGAAGGTGAGGGGGATTTTGTAGGCGTGGCGATGTAAACGGTCAAGATGGATACGTGGGGATGTCGACTTTGAAGTTGGATATGGCCCCGCAGAGGGGTCTTGAGCGAGGGTTTTCGGCTTGTGTCTCGTCGCATTTGGGTGCTGCCTTGATTGCAGGAGGGTGTCGCGATTGTTGGAAGTGGGTGTGACGTCGTTGGAGGCGGCGACGTTGAGGCCGTGGATAGGGTTTTCTCTCGATCAATTTTCAGTGAGTAATTTTGTTTTCTTTATTTTTATTTATTCCAGCTTTGTTTGTTTTTAAACCCTAGGTTAGAAGGAAAAAAAGGGTAAATAAAGGAAAATGGGATTGATTAATCATTTATAAATCCTTTAAATTAAATGTTTTTCAAAACTTAATCCAGACAGTTTGATGGATTGTTAAACTAAGTATGTTAAATACATAAACGATATTTAAAATTTAGTTATTTTACAAATAATGTTAAATGTTTTTTTGTGATTTAGTATTTTAAAAAATAATTTTTACCTTAAGTATAATTAAGATTTGATAATTTATGAAATAAGTTAAAGATTAATTAAGTAATTGTTTTGCAATTATTGATTGAGTAATTTGTAATTAGTGATGTACAAATGGGAATTAGGTTTTAGAAATTAACAACGAAGGTTAATAATTAATAGCTAGGGAGTAATGAAGTCAAAATCCCTTGGGGGAGAAATAAATTAATAATCACTAGATGTAGTTAATTGAATGAAGTGGATTGCCAATTGTGAGGCATAGGTGAGTAAGCCTCACGCTTTTGGATTTCTATTTAAATTTAAATGGTTAAATTTAAATATTTGGCTGAATGATTGAATTTATTTGATATGCACTGTGAATTGATGATCTGGTGATTTTGGTATTGGATGGTTTTCGAGTTAATTGTTGTTTAACTCGAAGTATTGGGAATTTTAAGTTATTTTAAACTTAAAACAATGAATAAAGAAAAGGTTGCCGTTTTAAAAGTTACTAAAGGCTTAATGATTTGTGATACATTAAATTAGTAAGGTAATTAAAATGGATAATTAATTAATCTAATTAATTAATGATTTGGGTAATTTAATTCAGTAATTAAAGGTTTGAATAAATAATAAATTAAGTTGTAAGTTAATTAACTAAATATAAGTAATTCAGAATAATCCTTTGATGGGATGATAAATAATTACTTAATGTAATTAATAAAAATATAATTACTTTATGAAATTTATCAAGAGATTAATTAAGATAATTAATTATGGAGTAATTAATTTATCAATGAAGTAAATAAAAGAATAGTTAATTACAAATTGAGATTAATCGAGAATGATTAATATTAGGATTGAATTAAAGTAATTAATTTAGATTAGAATAAATCAAAACATAATTGGGAATCATTAATTTATATAATCAACGATGTAATTAAAGAAAGATGAATTAATCAATAAGTGACTCATGAGAAATTAAATAATATAAGTAATTAGAATTAGTGTGATTAATAATAGTTAATTAATTCGTTAAGCAATTAAAGATTACTCATTGATTTGGTAAAAATAATTAATGTCGTGAAATTAATTAAAGATAATTACTTGAATGTAATTGAAAATAATTAATACAGGGTGATTAATTAAGATGAGTAATGAAGGGTTGATTAATTAATTGTTTTGGAATTAATTAATGAAGGAGTCCAAGTGATTGAGGTTTGAAGTTCAATTAGAATCAATCGAATTGATTTGTATGTGATTAAGCTTTGCTTATGGATGATTGAATGGTATTGAATGCTTTGAATTGATATCTCTAATATGAAATATCGTGTATTTCATTTTATAACTTGGGTTAGAATAACATGAGTTTCGAAGAGACCAGGGTCGGATATTGGAAGATACCTGAAACCACTTCGAATTTATTTTATAAATTGATTTTTGGAATCAAAAGGCAGGAATGAAATGATTTAAGTGAACCGAATTATCTAAGTTTGGTACTTGGAAATTTATATGTGAAGTAAGTGTTGTCTATAGTAAATTGTGAATTGGTTTGATTGATATAAGTTACCCGGGTTTTATTTAAGTTGTATGCTTGGTATTACTTGTTAGTTGGGTTTACTCACGCTGGTTTCCAGCCTGACCCGGGTGTTACTTTGGTGTAATGCTCGGGTCAGACCGAGTATTACAGATCTTCAGGTTAGGACGTTCTGGAGCTCAGGAGGCAAGCTGGATGGCAATATCGTATAGAGTATTTCCGCTGTATTTATATTATTGTTAATCTGAGACATGATAATTGTAAATATTCAGTGACTGTATATAATGTGAAACTCTGATGTATATTAAATGTAATCGACAGATATGGTATCCTTTTGTAGACTGTTATTATTTATTATTATTATATTTTATCCGCTGCGATTGTGAGATGTTTGGTGTTTCTGTTCTTCTTCTTCTATCTCTTTCTTCTTTTTCATAACTATCTGGAATTTTCGGGTTAGAAAATTTCGGATCGTTACACAGTGATGATCATTTTATGGTTTAGACTAGCGATATGCGATGTCTCTTTGTCCACGTCGAGGACTGTACCTCGTTTTATTGAGCTTTGTCTCATTTCTTTTATAGGCTAACGACCTATGGGTTCTTTGGAGTTTCGACTCATCTTTTATGGGCTAGCGACCCATGGTCTTTGGACCGTTTGTGGAGAAATCAGCTCGATAAGTCGAAGCATGAGGTGTATCTTTCTATGTGCGTCAATGTTCGTTTATGCATGGGGCGTATGTTTCTATGTGTGTCAATTTTCGTTTATGCATGGGGCGTAACTTTCTAGGTGCGTCGATGTTTTATTATGCATGGGGCGTATCTTTCTAGGTGGGTCGATGTTTGTTCATGCATAGGGCGTATCCTTTTAGATGCGTCGATGTTTGACTGTGCATGGGGCGTATCTTTTTAGATGCGTCGATGTTCGGTTTATGGAATCGCACTCCATTTGTGATACAAGTGTTGGTGAGTTTTCATGCTCCCATTTGTGATAGGCCTCCCCCTATGTGTTTTCTGGATTTCTAATTGATGATTTCTAGAATTTGTGTTTCGCCTATTTTTGTGATTTATATTGATAATCTTTATCAATATTTGTGGTTTGGTGCATAAAATAAAGAATATAACATTCTTTTTGGTGTTTTGAGATTCTTGAAATATAGTATGATTTCTGTTGTTATTTAACGTATACTTGTCATAGTATGGCATTATTGTTAGCATACGTTTTTGTCATATCTCTTATCCTATCTCATTTTATATGATATTTATAGCTTGACTGATCCATTTATTATTTTCTTCTTAAATAATAATCAGGTCAGACCGAGGTATTTTAGGTGCTTCTGCTTGACTTATTATCAGGGTCCGTCGCCTGACTTTTGGCTAACTACTTAGCTTAGTAGTTTTTGTTTTATATGTTCGAGATAGAGACTCCTTATGTATACATATTCTTTTGTCTAGCACACTTACCTATTCTTTTGTGTTGTAGTGGATCTTGTATGACCACTACTTTGATGTACACTTGTATGTGTTATATTCATATCTGTTTCTGCCTTACTGATATGAATATCTATGACTGATTTATGTTATGCTTGTTTGATATTTGTTTCTGAAGACCACATAGCCACTGTGTAGTAGCTTTGAGTTTGTACTCGATCTGCCAGATTTCCTCTTTAAATGAAATGTGTGACCTTCTATCTGGCATATCAGTGCTCGCACAAAGCAATTACACAGATGGTCGCTCCTCAACAGCCTTATTCTTCGCGCTAGCTGACGGCATTACCCAGTAATGTCCTTGACTAGTGCGAGTATAGAGGTGGGGCGTCACATCTTAATCACCGTATCAATAGTAGCATAGCCATATCTCGCCCTCTCCTCAAACCTTGTCGCATACTCCAACATCGTCATGTCTCCCTGCTTTAACTCAACAAACTTCCTTTCCTAAGAAAAGTAGACTAAGCAATCTCAGACATAAATCTTTATTTAAACCTTCTTATGAACTCAACCCATGTCATGGTCTCTTCATTAACTCCAACAGTTACACTGTTCCACAAATACAGTGTTGCTCCCTGTAGCTGTATCAAGGCGAGCCTTCTCTTCTGCTCATCATTGAGGCCCAAATCAACGAAAATCCTTTCGCAATGAAGTAACCAGTTCTCTTCTTCAATTGCATCTTCGGTACCAATGAACGACTTTCCCTCCAACCGAGCATAATCTTTGATCAGAATAGCATAATTATTCTCCATTGGAGCTTCTTGGTTTCCTCCTCTAGCATTTCCTCTAACTACTCCAGTATCAATTCCCGCTTGCATCATGTTGACAAAGAAATGATACATTGCTCCATGTCTACTTGCGAAAATCCAGCACTGACATTTCCAGCTTAAGCATGACCTTGGTTCCTTCCCATATTCGGTCTAGAATTTCCATTAATTGTTGTGATACTTTCCCTCCAAGGTTAACTCTTCCCCTTCTAGCTTCCATTTCTATATTCGAGCCTTCATAAGATACAAACGAACATCCTAAGAAAGATAGGAGAATAGAGCTAAAGCGTATGCTTGTATATAACAAATACAAGTACGTTACTATAGCGTTATCCCATGAATCAATCTTTTATCTGATTTCTCAGGATTATGTTTTCAAAAATCATTTTAGTTTAAAGTTTTCAATAAACCTATGCTCTAATACCAAGTTGTAACATTCCCTATCTCGGAGACTAATACTAAGCACTACAGATACTGCATTCATCTGTAGTATTAACTTCCAACAAAAAATAAGGTAATGTTAATGGTATCTATAATATCAGAAGCACATGAATATGAAACAAAATCACAGATTTCAAAAATAACCTTTCTGATTATATTTCACAAAACATATTTCATATCCAATTACATAATCTCAGTCGTTTCCCAGGTCCAGATCAAATATAACTATTACATAAATACACCAAAAGTGACATATGAAGATGCCCCCTTGGATGACCGGAGTACTACATAGACATAAGCCGTCTTAATACATCACAGTGGAATAAAACAAAAACAGCAACTCCTAAATGTAGCTAACATTAGCCTCCTACTTGTCTCCGAAAGATTTATTCATCCACTTACTAAAGCTTGAAAACCCAAACTCTCAATCTACTCAAATCAATTTTGATCACCCGAGAGTCTAAGAGGAAAAACATAAATTTTGAGTTAGACATAAAGCCTGGTGTGAATAATACTATTACATCTCGGTTTACTGGTATTAACTGAGACCACGTCGCTTAGTGGAACGATTTTTCCCTCACTAATATCTCTTTAAAACATATCTTTTTGCAAATCAAAATCCTACAACCAAATTGGTTAATCAAACTGATTATATCATTAATAGAAAATACCATATATGCTCAACAACAGGTAATAAATGGACCATCTGTCCGAAATAATGTAATTTTGTATGGCTAACTACTAACATTTGGCTGACTCGAGCCTACCAGACAAAGTAAATAAATTATCTAACAATTGTTAGACATACTTTTGGATAGTCTGTCCTTAACTTACTTCTCCAAGGGTTACCTGATCTTAATGGTTTTTCATGCTCACCAATAATTTATCTTCCTTCTCTGTATATATATATATATATATATATATATATATATATATATATATATATATTCCTTTCTATATGTAACCATCTCTTAAGTCTTACCCGTGACTAAGCCTTACACTTGGAATTTTGGACTAAAATTAGCTAGGGGTAATAGCTAATGTATAGGGCACGACCTTACACCAGTCCCACCTGGTAACAAATATCCGAGTCATCTTAATTATGGTTAACTACCCTTTAAATTTTCTTTGAAAACCTTTTCGAAATGATTTAAAACTTTAAATCATACTTAAATAGGGAAAATATACTTATTTTCTTTACTAAATTCTCTTTGCCGTGATATATGCTTTACTCGAAACATAGTTGATGAAACATTTGAAACCTTTGTTTAAAACCTTAAACAATCACTTTCAAAACCATTGAAAGTACCCCTTTCAATATAACTAAACTACTTTACTTTATAACCTTAGGCTTAAAGGCAAAAATATACCTTTCGGAACCATTAAGAACGGTCCTTTCAAAAAAATTGAAAAAACACGTTCCTCGAAAGCTTTATAAACCTTAGACATCCTCTTATAAACACTTTAAATATGCCTTTCGAAACCATCAGAATCCTTCCATTTAAACACTAAGATAAACCTTTCGAAAACACTGGGGAATCACCCCTTTGAAACCTTATATATATATATATATATATATATATATATATATATATATATAGACACACCCTGTAACAGCCCGCAAATCCGTTCCCCTTGAGTCAACACTATTCTACAACAATTAACTCAAGTTGCACAGAAATACGAACCATTTGGGTTTAAGAAGAAGAGGTAGAAGAAGAGAAAACAAAATCAACATCAGAATCTAACCATCGCAGCGGAATAAAATATAATAGAGAATAAATAATCTTTATTCAAATCAAATATATCAGTTTACATATATTACATCATCAGAGTACACCAGTCACAGCTCACATCAATAACATACAATGGGTACACAACAACTCAACGCAGCGGAAATATATATATACAAGTACGAGAATACGTATCGTCATCCAGCTCGTCTCCTGAGCTCCACAGCACCATATCCTGTATCCTATAATACTCGGTCTGACCCGAGCATTACAGTTAAATAACACCCGAGTCAGTCTGGAATACCAGCGTGAGAAAATCACACCCAATTTATTTTTAAAGTTTCAAAAATCCTTTGAAAACAAAAGCATCTCGTAAGACCACGCCACAAATAAACATGTCGGGTTTTTACCTTACGATAGCTAAAACAATTTTTATAGAAATCCTCTGATATTATAATAGGGTCTATATACAAATACTTATAAAATAGCCGAAATTGTTACATTCATTAAATTCCAGCTACTAGCCACCGAAGTGGGTAATACAAACAAAACTCGTACAAGGCTCGTAGGGAGAATGGATTTCCAACAATGACTAGGCACTGGGGTACCACCTGTCACAGTACGGGGCCTAGATCACCGTACCGAGGACTACTCCCTTCATCCCCTGCAACACAAGGCCGGAACCATTCCTTACTGAACAGTCCCGAACAAGATAAACCCCGTGGTTGGCGCGACCAACCACCCACTAAGCTGAAATATATATAAGGGACATCTAGACAGGGGAATTATCTTGTCCTGCTTGGGTATGACCCACCTAACCTTGTTGCATATCCCCTGATTTTCAGTCATTCCCATTTGATGAGGCTTGAGGCTAAACGTTACCTTTTTAGAACGTTTCACTTAGAAATGCCCATCGCCCACCTGACGATGTTTCGTAAGCATTCATCCATACAAGTCCGTCCCGGGTTCGAACGGAACCGAAGGCACTATTCCTACTACATCCATTTTGGAAACGTACAAACCAGATCGAAGTGGTTTTCGAGAAATAAATCTCGATCCCGGACTCTTCGAAACGATCAACGCATTGTCCAATATTGATAGTCGGTTATTTAACTATCAATTAATATTCACACAACAACCATCAACCAATAAATAAATTTTCCCAAGTTATTTATTAATCTCCAAAAATATCTTCACAAGATATATTTCTATTTCCAATCCTTTGAAAACAGTTTCAAAACCATCTTCCTTTCAGAATAAACTTTCCCAAATATTTTCTATCTCCTATGAAATTTACCAAGCACAAACTAGATTTTTTTTTAAAAAATAATAATTTAAAACACTTTACTTTGAAATATATATTTATAATTTAAAACATTTAAGTTAAAAACTACTTTGATAATTTGTTAAAAATACATACTATATACATTTTTGAAAATAAAGTTAATAAATATAAAACCAGATTTATACTTTTTAAAACATAATACTACTATAATAGATAAAGAGAAATACTTACTTAAGAACTTAAATATTAGAAATAAGAAATTTTCCACACTTGCTTTTTTCTAAACAACCTTTAATCTTTTAACTTATATTTAAAAATTTACTTCGAAAACGTACTTGGTTATCCAGGGAGAATTCCAACTTCAATCACTTAAATCAATTTCCCAAATTGATTTCCAATTTATTTCCTTTTTATTCGGAATCTATTAATTTCAGATTTCATTTCTTGATTACAATTTAAAAATACTTTAACTAAAAATTTCCATTTTTAGATTTCTCAATTACTTCTTTATTCTTTTAAATAAATTTAAACTTTAAATTTTAAGATAATTTTTTTTTCTTATTGATATAACTTAAGTTTACAATTCATTAATTTCATTTTATTAAAAATTATATTTCTCTTCATACTCGAAGTTATTATTATTTTCATACTACTTCAATTTCTTTTCAATTCATTCTTAATTTATTCAAACTTTTTATAATTATTTCGCTTACAAATTTACCTCCTTTTAATTTCTTTTCAACAATCCAATTCATATATTTTGATAATTCAGAGTTCAAGAATATATCCAAGCAGCTATAACATTCAATATTTCAATATGATTCATCGCAGAATATCCACAAAGCATGTCAGAGAATAATAAACAATATATATATGTTGAGGGACCCAGTTGGATCCCTCCAACCTGTTTTCCCTGCATCCACAGATGTTAGCACAACATAAACATCAATCCAAAATATATCATACTAAAACACAACAATCAAATCAACCATTCAAACAATTATTTAAATTTAATCTTTTAAATTTAAATTAACTGAGTGAGATTAACTCACCTTTGACCTTTACTTTGCAATCCAATCCAAACCAGCTTGTTTTCTTCACATTTTAGACCTTAAATAAATATTATATAATCTATTAATATTTGAATTGACTGAACAATTACTTACTATTTTTACTAATATTTTTATTTTTATTTTTACTTTAAATTAAAAATTTGGTTTTTAACCTAATAATTTATTAACTAAAAAGAATTCTAATCTTAACTAATAATTAAATTTTAAACCAGTTTTCCTTTAATAATTTCTATGAAGCTAAAATAATTAAATAAGCTAATTAAACAAGTTAATCACCTTATCATATATCCTAAAGTTTAAACAGTAGGCTTAATGTGTATACTAAAATATTCTAAATGTTAATTAACAGTGATTTGTTCATAGAAACAGTAATTTGTTCATAGAAACAGTGATTTGTCAATGAAATGTTAATTTCTATGCAGCTAAAAACTTATCTATATATATTTATATTCTGATAATATAAAAATCCTTTAAACTTAAATATATATACACTAAATTAACACACTGTTTCCTATATCTTCTAACTGTAAAACATTATTATCCTATCAAAAATAAAAATAAAAACAGTGATGAACCTGAAAATAAAAACTGTCCAAAATAATAACAGTGGTTACCTTATCGCCTAGCCTAAAACCACCACACTTGCTGCCGCAGCCCTCACGCACGCTTCGCCTCGAAAACCCTAACTCAAACCTCACAGCGCTGCCATGCCCTCACAACCCAGGCTTCGATAATCCTCTTACCATCGCGTCAATGCTCTAATGACCCAGCTGCCCTACGTGAACCCCAAATCTCGCGAGCGCAAGCATTTTCCCACTCGCTTCGAACGATCGAGCTTCAACTCACCAGAATCGCGCAACAGTACGAACCCCAAACGTCGAATCCCTAGCCTCGATGCTTTCTCTGTCTGCGCTGAAGGAATTCGAGCGGGAAACGACCTCGATCAACTTGAATTTGGAAGTCGCGAGCCCCCACACTCGAGACGAGGCACGATGATTACAGATCGTCCGCCATTCCCCTCTTTTTTTTTATTTAGCTCAAACGATTTCGACTTCATGAATGAGAGTTGGAAAAGAAAGCACCCCTTTCCTTCGAATAGATCTGGATGGAAACAAAAAGACATCGTATTGAAGAGTAGAGGCTTCGGCCATTATATATATATTTTATGCTTTGATTTCGTTGAAGCTGTCGATAGAGGAGAAAGAATGACAATCCCCTTCATATTTTACTTCTGAAAGTGGCGTGTGGGGAAAGCTTGCGTGAAGTAAATATCGAGCTACAGTAATTCGAAATGATATGAAAGATTTTGACCGATGATAAGATATAGGATATTTTATATTAGAAAAATAATTATTTACGAAGTGTTTTTACCTCATACGATCACACTAAAATTCTAAAAATTATGAAATTTGAAATCCGACAATAATTTAATATTGTGGATCCAATGGAAATGGTTTCATCGAATTCCGAGACTGTGCCTCGGAAAGCTATTTTTAAATTCAGTTTAAACGATTTAAATTTCAAAATTGAACAAACAACTTCCAAATTCAATTTTAACACTTTTATTGTCTTCACTATTATCAATATAAATTTTATAAGCCTTCAAATTATTTTTAATCGGCTTAAAATTCCAGATTCAACATTTTATTCAAATTCAAGTTATTTAATTCGATAATTAATTATCAAATAAATTATGATATTCGTAATTCAATTGAAAATTACACTATTGAATATTTAAAATCAATTAAATATTCCAATTTTAATTGCTTGAAAATTCCGGATCGTCACACACCCACACATGTTTTGAAAATATCGGGGACCCTCTCATTCGAAACTTTTACTTGTTGCCTTTCGAAAGCATTAAAATATATTATTTAAAAAAACATTTCGAAAGCATTAGGTTTAAGTTAAAATATGTGGAACAACCTTTCGAGACCCTTGGAAACCATTTCTTTCGAAACCTTTGGGTTTAACTTTCAAAATGTCAAAAGGGTCTTAAAAGAACTAAATTGAAAGCAACTCTTTCGAAAGCTATTTCCTAAATAAAAGAAGTGGATGGTGTCAAAACCGATCCCTTCAAAAGCACTAGAGAAGTGGCTCTAATATTTTGAAAACAAAGGGACCCTTTCGAAGGCACGCTTCAAAAGGTAAAAACGCAGCAGGTAGGGTTTCGACCTCTCCAAAAGCATTTACATAAAACCAAAAGCGCAGCATATTTCAAAAGCCTCTTTCTTTAAACAATTTGACCAAGTCGAAAGCCATCTTATTCGAAAGCAAAGCAGACGCATTTCCTTTTGAAAGCAAAACAAGGTTTCGACCCCTTCGGAACCCCTTCTTTCGACTATATAACTTTCACCAATCTCTAGTCCACTACATACTAAGTATCTGATACCATGTATACTGGTTTCGACTAAGGTTAGAGGCGGAAGTATATGGTCGAAAGGTAGCTGTCGTAAGTGGTGAAACACATATGCCTTGTAAAAACTGAATTTTGACCTTAAAAAGCAATTTCTTTTCAACTAATCTGCTTATTGTCATCATACAATTGGTTGTCGGTTTCTTTTCTAAATCTTTTCTAAAAGTACTTTCGAATCTCATAAATTAGTTATTTAAAACATTTACAAATTGCTCATTCTCCTTTTATAATCATATAAAACATTTAAGTCCCATATCTTAAATGATTTTATATACTTATTAAAACACTTAGGAGAATTCTCCAAAAATTCCCATAAATCCCATTTTATATGTTTTTTAACATATATAAATTTCTGACCCAAAGCTTATATAAAATTGACCTAATTAATTAAAACCCAATAAACCATTTTTTACTAGAAAATTAATAATAAATCCACATTAATTCAGAAAATTATGAAACCTGAAACCTATCTTTGAAATATCATTTCTGACCATATATTAAAATCGCAAGGCATTTCGATGTCACTTGATAGGTTTTTCAATTCATAACATTCAAAACAAGGAAACATACAAAAACATTCAGATCTGATTCTAGAAATCGAAACTTTAAAAATATGAGAGGTAACTATATTCACCTTTAGTTTTGTTGTTAACGAGTTGAGATTTTAAATTATTATTTTTATTTTTATTTAGCTGTAGATGATAAATAAGAATGGAAGTAATATTTGACTTATGTAACAGAAAGAAGAATATGTTTGTAATTTAAGAAGGGTGAGAAAAGTAAATAATAGGGTGTGATCATTTTGGAAGAAAAAATAGGGTATGGAAGAAAAATATTGAGATGCTAATAGATTTGGCCTTAAAACGAACCAATATTTAGAGCTAAAGCGATGGTTAAAATTAAAAACCCTTATTAATTAATTACATAATAAATTAATCCTTATTAACTAATAATTTAAGTTTTAACTAAGTATTAATTAAAATCTTAATTAAATTTAACCTAATCACTAATTAATTAAAAATAAAATCCCTTTTTAAATAAATAATTAAGTAATAATTAATCCCTAATTAATAATTAAATAATAATTAACTTTAATTAATTAACTAATTATAATTAACTTATTTGATTAACACTTAAGTACTAAATACCTTTGTTAATTAATGATTAAATACTAATTACCTTAATTAATTAATTAAAATCATTAAATAAATAAATAAATAATATTATTCATTAAATATGTTTTGAAAACAATTTCCAAAAGATACTTAAGTTAAAACACTTTTAAATTTGCAAAAGAGGTCGTTTTTGCGAACAACACCCACAACGACTACCGCTATATGACTTGCAATTTTAAAATTTTGAAATATTGTTTTCTGTGTCTTCCATTACAAATTTGACTCTTAGAAAACTTTACTTCTTTGTAAAACATAAAGTATGTGCTTGAACTAAACAAGTTTTAAACTTGAAAACATTTTAAAATTTAATACTAAAGATCATTGATTTTACATAAGGGATTCTATGTCGTTTAAACTAGTAAAGGTGCTAACTTTCATAGCATACCATCATGTATTCATGACCACAACATACATAATCACATCACAAACACATCATCAATATATATACGCATGCCATAACCAACATATATAAGCAATGATTACAAATTGTAATTAACTTGACTTTTCACTTTCAAATTTAAATCTATACATCATGACATCCAAGCACTTGTACATACATACAATTAACATTTGTTTCACCCAACAACCATCACATTTAATAACCAAGAGAAAAATATAAATTTTAAAAACTTAGTTAGAGGCGATAACTTCACTAACCAGAAGTTCGCTAAATCAAGGAAACTTCTTCTAAACTTGAATACGACCTAAGTCTTTCTTTGCCTTAGTAAAGATGAAGTTTTATTGGGCCTTGGTGAGCAAAAGGTTTCGATCTAGATGGGAAGAAATGCACGGACGAGATGGTGAAGGTGTGTGGGGACTTGATTTGCAAGGAGGAGTGTTAGAAAAGAAAATATAGGCTTTGAACAAGGATTTTAAATTTTTTAAAAGTGATAAAAGCTAGATTTTTAAACATTAGAATTTTTTGAAACCATTAAAGAGTTCAGGAATCTTGGAAACAAGAATGTAAGTTTTTGAAATGGAGAATGAATGATAAAATGAGAAGGGGGAATTTTGAAAATTGTTTTTATCTAAATGAAATAATTAAATTACTAAATTAGCCTTAAGTACATAACCTCCACTCTAAGCATGCCACCTCACCACCCTTGTCTCCTCCACCTTGCTCACGCTTGGAACATGTTCCCTCCTCTTGTTTGAGTCAACATGCATTTATAATTCAGGTGCTTTGTGTTTTTAGGACAATGACGTATTATGACAACTTTTCCATTTGTTTTAAAATTCTTTTAACCTATTTCATAAAAAGTCATGTCAAAATTTTATTTAATTAAATATATATTTATATATCTAGAATGTGTTATAACCTGTATACAAATATGTGTATATGTTAAGTCAAATGTGAACAACGTTTTCGGACAACTTTTAAACACCAAAAAGTTGAAAATTCTGAAAACGATTTCCGGTCACATTTTCTATTTTTCTTCGAACTATTTATTTTTGTAAACAAACTTTGAAAACTATTTCAGCATCACTAGTTATGAATAAAAAGAGTTTTATTTGAGCTATTAAATCTATAAATTAATTATCTAAAAATATATTAAAATATATAGATTTAAAGTGATTGAATACTGGGTCGTTACACTCTTTCCCCTTAAAAGAACTTCCTTCCGAAATTAGCAAATAAGAAGATAACCCAAGATGACACAAAATGTTATATATTAGTAATCATAATGATGTAATCATACAAAAGGATACAAGCAAAGTGACCATATCACTAGTCATGGACACATGACCATGCAATACACACAATCTACTTATCTAACAGCGACTTGGGGCAAGTCCCTCTTATACTATCCTCAGATGCCGTATGTCCGTGGATTCTTGCTTCAGATTGTGGCACTTATAAAATTTAGCCTTCAAGTCATGCCTCTTCAATGTTCCTAATACGGTCTCTGAGCGGCGCTTATATTCCTCCCGGTCCTAGTAGAAATAAGGATACCATCTATTGAGACCAACACAAATAATTTTGTATAGCTCTCAAAACTCGATCCATGATTACTACAAAATGAGCAAGTGCGTTAGTTAAACCATCAAGCATAACCAACCGCTCAAAGAAACCATCTGGTCCTCTAAAAGCTGTCAAGGGTATACTATCTGTAACAACCCGATTTTGTGATAAACAATAAATAGATATTTATTTAATTAAAAATGAACTTTTTGGAATTCAATTAAATAATTTGAGTATGTTTAAGAACATCGGTACTTTAAAATGAGAAAATTAGTGATGATTTTGTAAATGATAAGGAATATTTCATACCATAATAGTTTAATAATTTATTTAATTATTTGGAAATTAATTAGTAAAAGAATTAAATAAAATGGTAATTAAACTAATAAATACTTTTGGAATGTAGGGCTTATTTTGGCTTATTTATAAAACAAATTTAAAGAAAAGGATAACAAATACGCTAAGGCCCAACATTTCAAACTCCATTAGCTTATACCCTAAAACAAATATCCTCTTCCTCTCATTTCTGAAGAATTCGATCTCCACACCTTTCTTCAATTTTTATTTTATTTCGTCAACGATATCAGTTAACCGCTTAGAAAATTAATCGTAACCCCTAAACCCTGCTCCCTTTTTGTGATTCAAATATGCATGTATATTTTTAAATTCTAAAATCTAAGCAAACGTTTCTTTACTTCAAAATAAACTCACGCTAGAAAGAAAATTTGCATTTCGTCGAAGTTAGAACTATATTGTTCACTCATCTCTCTACTTTGCTATGGTGTCAATTTAAAATCAAGAAGCAGATGTGTTCATTTTGAGTTACATGATGATTTTAAATTATTATTTTAATCTGAAATTAGTCGTAGAAGATAAATAAGAATGGAAGTAATATTTGACTTATGTAGCAAGAAGAAAGACATATTTGTAATTTAAGATGGGTGGGAAAAGTAAATAATGTAGTGTGATCATTTTGGAAGAAAAATGGTGTGTGCAAGGAAAATACCATTTGCTAATAGATTTGGCCTTAAAACAAACCGATATTTAGAGCTAAAGAGATGGTTAAAATGTAAAACCCTTATTAATTAATTAAATAATAAATTAATCCTTATTAGTTATTAATTTAAATCTTAACTAAATACTCTTTAAAATCTTAATTAAATTTAAATTAGTCGCTAATTAATTAAAAATTAAACCTTCTTTTCAAATAAATAATTAAATAATAATTAATCCCTAATTAATAATTATATAATAATTAACTTTAATTAATTAACTAATTATAATTGACTTATTTAATTAACACTTAAGTGCTGAATACCTTTGTTAATTAATGATTAAATACTAATTACCTTACTTAATTAATTAATAAAAAATCATTAAATAAATAAATAATTAAATAATAACTATTATTCGTTAAACATGTTTTGAAAACAATTTCTAAAAGACACTTAAGTTAAAACACTTTTAAATTTGCGAAAGAGTTCGTTTTTGCGAACATCACCCATAGCGACTATCGCTATATGACTCATAATTTTCAAAATTTGAAATTTTGTTTTCTATGACTTTTTTTAAAACTTTAACTCTTGGAAAATTTTGCTACTTTTTAAATTTTAATACCAATGATCAAAGATTTTACATAAGGGATTCTATGTCGCTTAAACTGGTAAAGGTGCTAACTTTCGTAGCATACCATCATGTATTCATGACTACAACATACATAATCACATCATAACCAGATCACCAACATATATGCATGCCACAACCAACGGATACAAGCAAAGATTACAACTTGTAACCAACATGACTTTTAACTTTCAAATTTAAATATATACATCATGACGTCCAAGCACTTGTACATACAAACAAATTAACATTTTTTTACCAAACAAGCATCAATTTAATAATGAAGTCAAGAAAAATATAAGTTTCAAAAACTTAGTTAGAGGCGAGAACTTCACAAGGCATAAGTTGACTAAATTAAGGGAACTTCTTCTAGAACTTGAATACGACCTAAGTCTTTCTTTTCCTTTGGAAAGATGAAGTATTTTTGGGCCTTAGTGAGCAAAAAGGTTCAACTATGTGGGAAGGAATGCACGACCAAGATGGTGGAGGTGTGTGTGGAATTGATTTGGCAAGGAGGAGTGTTAGAAGAAAGTACGTGGAGGCTTTAAACAAGGATTTAAATGTTTTTAAAAGTGATAAAAGTTAGGTTTTTTAACGTTAGAACTTTTTAGAAACCATTAAAGAGTTGATGAAGCTTGGAAATAAGAATGTAAGTTTTTGAAATAGATAATGAAATGACAAAGTGAGAAGGAGGAATTTTGAAAATTGTTTTTATGTAAAATGTTACTAAATTACTAAATTAGCCTTAAGTACATAACTTCCACTCTAAACTTGCCACCTCACCGCCCTTGTCTCCTCCATCTTGCTCATGCTTGGAGCATGTCCCCTCCTCTTGTTTGAGCCAACATGCATTTATAATTCATGTACATTGTGTTTTTATGAAAGTGACATATTATGACAACTTTTCCATTTGTTTTAAAATTCTTTTAATCTATTTCATAAAAAGTCATATCAAATTTTTATTAAATTAAATATATAAATGAATTTCTAAAATGTATTCTAACTTATATATAAATATGTGTATATGTTAACTCAAATGTGTATAACGTTTTCGGACAACTTTTAAACACCTAAAAGTCAAAAATTCAGAAAATGATTTCCGATCACATTTTCTAATTTTTCTTCGAACTACATACAATTGTAACATATTTTGCAAACCATTTCAGCATCACTAGTTACGAATATAAATATTTTTATTTGACCTATAAAATCCATAAATTAATTATTTAAAAATATATTAAAATACGAGATTTAAAGTGATTATAATGTTGGATCGGTACACTCTCTCCACTTAAAAGAATTTCCTTCTAAAATTAACAAACAAGAATATAACTCAAGATGACACAAAATGTCATATATTATTAATCATAGTGATGTAATCATGCAAAAGGATACATGTGCATACAAATTATTTTAATATTATTTTCAAAATTTACATGCTTTTTCGAATAAACTCCAAACGAAGCATGTTGCCTGGCGTTTGTAATGTTTTACCCCTATTCCGAACATAATGGAACATGTTTCGGTGTCTAATTCGGTCGTATGTGGAAGATAGCTTTTCGAATCGAATTAAAATACTATTTTTTTCTATATAAAATCCAACACGTTTCTATCCCGTACGACTAAACAGTAACTCCAAACGCTACGAAATTTGAAATTCGACGCTACTACGGATCCAATAGAACACTTCCTTAAATCTAGCGTAGATAAAATCTTCTTCCAGAACATTAGTTGTAATGGAATCCCACCTGTTACCGCTTCATCTTCTAATTGCCAAGATGCTAAGAAATTCTTCTACTCATCTGAGACATCCAATCCCTTGAAAATATTTTCGCAAGAATGAACCCTCCTATGGATTTGTAAAATGGATTCCGTACCCTTAAACGACTTTCCTTATATATTAGAGAAATCTTCGCACAAAATTGAAAAGTCTACAAAGGGTTATACATCTAATGATCCTATACTTCTAGCAGTTGGGGCTAAACCCTCAATGGTCGAAGTATTGCCATTTCCCCTTCCTTGTCTTACTTTAGAGCTCATTTCTTACTATCTGATAATAATAAGTTATCCTCATAATACACATTAAGGCAAAATTTATATTGGGAAAGGAATCCTCTATAAATAATATTAAATAAACATATTCATCCCTTCAAACGACACCCAAACAAATGTAGAAAATTTGGAAATTTATTCTACATAAGAAATATGACCTTAGGTAAAACTATTTCATTTACCCATTTTAAAACTATACTGTGTCTACTTGTCTTATTTAAGTGCTTAGGAACCCTATCAACAACGTTGATCAGGAGCGTCGACCAGAATTCATAATCTACTCAACAGATCAACCAACAAAATATAAAACATTATGTAGCACTAACAATTATGCGCTCATATATATATACCACACTCAACTCATTCTAGGATATTTTAAAACCTATCTCTAATGAGTTACTCATTCTTAAGCATTACTAAACCTACCTATAATGAGTTTACCCCACCGAAGCCTAGGTGTTCACTTAACTTAAGCTTTGATACCACGTTGAAGGATATTCCTTTCTTACACTTAAAAACGACACTTGATATATCCTCGTATTCGTGTACAGATCATTTAAGTGCCTGAAAGATAGGTCATTTGGGGTTAATCATAAGAATAAACATATGGATTTCTTATTCTTGAAAAACCTTTTAAAAAAGAAGAGTAATCATAAGACCATGTTCAACATAAACATGGAGAATTCTTATCTTACGATAACCAAAACCATTTTTATTATAAATCCAATGATATTATAACAATGTCTAGGGTTTAAAGTATTCAATAATTAAGTAACTGTGATGCATGTACATCATAACAATAATAGGTTTACAATCAAAAGCCAAAAGCGCTTACTAAAGAATGGATTCCAACAGTGGAAAGGTAAGGGACTGCGTTATGTATAGTACTCCTGTAAATAAATGTATGGAAAGATCGAAAACCTTTCGACCTCTACATGATAACGCCGACCAACCCCTTACTAGACAGTACCAGATATGTCATCATCCTAGTTGCTTCCAACCTTTATAGAGAGCTCTCATGCATAACCAAATCCATAATGTAATAGTTTAGAAAGGCGATGACACACCCTAATGGAAGCGACCCACATAACCTTGCAGTATACCATGTTTTAGCAATTCCCCGATTGTAAGGCTTGATGCTCTTACCATTTTCTCATAGGAATTCCCTCTTTGAATGCTAACTTTTCCTCCAGGTAGTAATTGGAATGGCGACATTCATTTCTACAATTCCAATCTGGATCTAAATGAAACCGAAGGCACTACCTCTACTACATCCATTTTGGAGTCACCCTCAAGATTAATAGCAAGTATCCCTTGCACGTCAATAACTCCATCTTTGAACGTCTTCAAGTTGTCTTTCATTTGAACGCTCATGTTGGTTCAAAGTGGTTTTCGGATAAACCGACAACTGATAATTTCTGAGTGACTCAATTCATGTTCTTTTAGAATTAAGTGGACTACGTCAGAGTCCCAAGGGGATCTCTAATATATCCTTTAAAGCTAGAGATGTTTCCATAGAATTAGTTCTCCTGAAGGATCTCAAACTGTATGAACACGCGAAGCTCTTATTTACTTTCTAGGTCAAAGTTGATTAAGTTTTGATCATCAGTTATTTAACAAACAAACAACCAACCAATAATCCAGAGATTTAATTTCACATAGTAACCACTAAGCCTCATAAAAAATCTTTCATTTATTTAAATCTCCTTCCAAAATATTCATCATAATATTTATATACTTATCTTACCGGCATAAGCATATTCACAAACATTGTGAAAGACTTTTACTTCAAAATTATATTAAAAGGGTCAAAACAAAAGTAATTTAAACTGGAGATAAGAATAACCTCAAACATTATTCCTTCGGTGCTAAGTGTGGAACAAATGTCCATAGCACCAAAATTGAGAAGGTTGGTTAAAGGAAATCCAATCCCAAATTCTTTTATAAATTTCTTACATAAATCCTTTTAATAAATCTCTTTCATTTATGAAAATCTCCTTTACTAAAATTCCAAATCCATATATAAAACTCTTTATAAATCTTCAAGTTTATTTATAATCCTCTTTTATAAATATCCAAAACCATTTACAAAACTTCTTTTCAAATTTATAAATCCCTTTCAATTTATAAGAGCTCCTTTTTATAAACTTTCCTTATTTAAAACAAATCTTCTTTAATAAATCTTATTCAATCAAGTTCCTTTTAAATAAACAACTAATTATTTAAAACAACTTTTAAACAACAAGTTATTATAAATTAAACTAACTTCAAAATTTTAAATAAAATAGTTAATGAACTATCTTTAAAATAACATATTAAAATGGTGATAAACCTTAAACATTTCAATTAAATGATAACTTAACTTCAAACCACAACTATTATTTTAAGGGAATAATTTCCAAAATTTCAATTAATTCAGATTCCCATCTTTTAAAAAACAATTCTCCTTTTTAAGAGGCATAATTTAAGTATCTAAATTATTTAAAATAATTTGTAATATATTTATCATTTAGATTTCTCAAACCAACAGCTTCTAAATATTTCTCATTTAGAAAATCATTAAATATCTAAAACATTATTGTTTAATTCAAAATTTTCACTTTCTAATTCTACGATCTTGTTTTCACAAGCTTTTATTTCTTCTAATGTAATAAAACCGAGCTTTGATACTATTTCAAATTCGTTAGATAATCTATCATAATGAATAGATAATTGATCTAAAGTACCTTATTGTTGCTTATTGTCTCTTCAGTGATAGTTGTGCTCTTTTTTATGCTGACAGTGTCTAAACATTAATTTATCATATTCGAAGTAGAATTTTGATAAACGTTTTTTTCTGATTATTTTTTTGATTAAATTTGTGGAAATTTAATTTAAGGATATTAACTTATTGTAAAGGCCCGTAAATCCGTACCCTTTGAATCGACCATAATTCACAACAGTTCGACTCAAATTGAACGGAAAATACGAATCTTTAGGGTGAAGAAGAACAGAGAGATAGAAGAAAATAGAGCAACAAAACATAGAATCTCACAATCGCAGTGGAACAAAATATAATATATAACAATAGATTTTTACACAAAAAATCCGTAACGATTTTATACCTACAATCATCAGAGTACAACAATTAATACATCAAACTGGACAGCTATATAACTTGTCCTTACACAACGGAATATAAGCCAAGTAGCAAGATATGTCTCTATCATCCAGCTCGTCTCCTGAGCTCCATTGCATTCTATCCTGAATATGTAATACTCAGTCTAACCCGAGCATTATAATAAAATAACACTCGAGTCAGTTTCGAAAAGCGGCATGAGAAAGAACACTCAATTTGAATTATCAAAGTTATCAAAATCCTTCGAAAAACAAAGGTATCTCGTAAGACCGCGTCACATATAAACATGACGGGTTTTTTCCTTACGATAACCAAAACATTTTGTAGAAAATCCAGTGATATTATAATAGTGTCTAAATACAAGTACTTATTCAAATAGCTAAAATTGTTACATTAATTAAATTCCAGCATACTTGGCTCTAAAATAAAACCGTAAGCTCGTATTGGAGAACGGATTCCAAGGAATGACTGGGCCACTGGGGTACCATCCATCGCAGTGCACCTCTAGAACAATGTACCAAGGACCTCGCCGGGAACCATTGATACACAAGACCGGCCTACCCTTAACCTGGATAGATCAAATAAGTTATCATCCCGGGTGTTCCCACCCTTACTATTGAGCGCTCCTTCCATGCACCACTATATCTATAAATAATAGGTTTTCGAGGACATCTAGAAAAGTGATAACATAACCTAATTGGGTGCGACCCCTTAGTCCCTAGTTTTAGTCATTCCTGGTTGATGAGGCTAGAGGCTAAGCGTTACATTTCAAGGAATAATAGAATGCTCGACGTCCTCCACTGACGATGTTCTGATAGCATTCGTCCATACAAGTTGTCCTGGGCCTGCACAAACCGAAACACCATCTTCATCATCTTCACGGTATTCATTCTTAATGTTCAAACCGGATCAAAGTGATTTCCGTAACTCGATATAAATTCACATCGTAAATCTATATTTCCAATTTATCAACTGACCATAATTTTCCTTATTTATAAACATCGTTTATAAATTTATAAACTCCTTTGATTCTCACCTGTTTAGAAAACAAATCTTATTTATAAATTTCCATTATATAAATTCATTTCTTATAAATTCCATTTATACTTCCAATCTATTTTTAAGTATTTATTGTAATCTCTTTTTTTTCTAGAATATTGTTTATAAATTTCTTTATATAATTCATTTTAAAAATTCCTATCTACTAATTCACAGTAGTTAAGTATAACCAAAAATCAAATATATTTTCCTAACTCAATTTCTTAAAAGTAAACCTAATTCCAATATAAATATTTTTATATCAAAAATTTCCTTAAACTCCTTAAATTTTAGAAATATATTTATCGTATTTTAAAACATTAAAATTCAGACCAGTGCTGTAATAGCACCCAATAATTTCAACTACCACAATAATCTATACTAGATTATTCTACACAATCCATATATCACTATATATGAAAAGCAAACAACATATTTGAGGAATCCAGTTGGATCCCTCTAACATGTTTCCCTGCATCCGCGGATGTTAATACAACATAAAATAATACCAATCCCACTTCGAGGGGGATATCGCGGTATATAGGGTCATCCGCTGTAATGCGGGACGCATGGGGTCTCATCCACTATAATGTGCAGGAATATCACTCCAAATACTATATATGTGGTATCATATCATTCAAGAGATAAAAATTTCTAAATTCAACCAAGCAACCAATAATTAATTTTAACTATTTAAAACTACATCAGGAATCCAAAAGTGAGTGAGATTTACTCACCTTGAATTTTAATTTTCCAAATATCTAAATTTCAACTTATTTAATTTTTCAACTGACTACGGAAATCCCAAACCAATTTACTTCGTGGATCTCACGGCTATGAACCAAATACGACTTCTTTCATTGATTTTGGACCTCATATAAACACGATATGAATTAATAACCGAATGATATAATTAATTTCAAAATTAAATTTCGAACTAAATGCCTTAAGTAAAACAGAACCATTGATCACCCACCTTCCTATCCAAGCTGCTTTCACGTTCTTCCTTGCGTTCGCGATTCCATCAGTACCTAGTGCCGCCATACACCTTCATGCACCACCGCACGCTCATCGAAGACCGCCCCAAACTTCCAGCTCCTCAACGCCCTTAGGTGCGATCACCTTCAATGCTCCACCCCCCGCGATTGTCACGCTTTAAATTTGAATGCGCCGCCAACGTCCCTTATGTGCTTAACTCCAACCAGGTCACGAGCTTCACTGCCTGTCAAGAGCATAACTACCCATCGCAATTTCGACGAACCCTAGGACCAATAGCTCATTATACGTCCACCACAAATCGATCGAGCTTAGCCTGGATTCTCAACCTTAAACGCAAATTTGAACGTCAAGCCTCCCAAAGCCATTTTAACATCGACCATCAAGTTCAAAGCGAGCTTCCCCCCTAAGTCGTATCACTCATTCATCCGCTCGCTTTCCATGTACGAATGCTTGTGAATTCCACTCCACGCGTATGATCCTTATCCTCTTTTTTTCGCCGATGGATTTTGATTTTTTTTCTTCTTTATATTGATTTCGGTTTTTGAACAAGATAGGAATGAGAAAATACACTATTTTGTTCTTTCTTTCGAACTATACAGTCGTTAGGGATTTTAAAAAAGAGAAGGGAGGGAGAAAAGACGTTGGCGTGTTTGAATGGGTTGTCTACAGTGATTGAGGTGAAGGGAAAAAGAGGTGATGGAAATACAATCAAGTAAATATATATACACATATTATATAAATTTTCAAATCCTAAAAATATAAATTTCAACACGTTTAAATCACGTACGACCAAACAAGAACTCTAAACGCTACGAAATTTGAAATACGATAATAATACATTATTACGGATCCAATGGAACTGATTTCACCGAATTCCGAATTGTGCCCCGGATCGTTATTTTAACGCATCGATTTAATCGACGATTTTCAAAATTTACGAAATCGCTTAAAATTTTAGTTTTAGAATCTTACCAACTTAATTATAATCCTAAATCCAATATTTAAAACCATTTCAATATTCAAAATCAACCATCGAAAAATCTGGATCGTTACACTTATCTAAAAATCGAAACCTTAAAATATAACAATTGAGATTCAAATATTCCAAAATTAAGAAAAAACAAACAATTACACATCATTCAATTTTCCAAAAGCCCAAGTATTTTTTTCCTTTCATGCTTTTAAAAAAAAAATTGAAGTTCAAAATTTTCATTTTAATAATTAACGTATGAAAAACCGACTATTATAAAGGGTAATATAGTCAAATAGCCATTTCCATTAAAATATATCAGAAGTTCTAAAAATATAAACAAACAATCTTTCATAATTGATTATCTAACAATCGGCAGTCTGCATTCAAGTGCAATACTAAGTATTCAACTTTTCAAATTTTAAACAAACGAAGTCTAAACATTTTTTTAAAAACCGTTTAGTATTTAAACAATTTTCATAAAATCATTTACTATTTAAATCTTTTTAAAAGTCTGTTTACTATAAAATACACCAAGAAAGCCATTTAGTAAAATGTTAAAAAAAGCTCAACCATTCTCCTAGCCCATAATCATTATCCACTATATAGTCAAGCTTCGTTTGTTTAAATTCTGCGGAATATTATTGAACATTGATTGCAAAAATGCTGAAAGCTGCATATCGACTTATGAAAAGTTATTTGTTCACATTTTTCAAACTTCCGATTAAGACTAATAGAAATGGCTATTTTGATAATATTGCTTTTTATAATAGTCAGATATTCACATGACAATTATTAAAAGAAAATTTCGACTATAAATTTGAATTTTAAAAAGCTTGAAATTCAAAGATTTTTTGTTTTGGAAATACTTGGGTTTTATGAAACTTGAATAATGGATAAATATTTTGAAAGTTTTAATTAGGAAAGATTTAAATTTCAAATTGTCATATTTCAAGATTTTTTTTGGAAAGATTGCATGAATGAAGTTTCAAGAAATTTAATTTAGGAAAATTAACTTTTAAAAAAAATTTATCTACTTTCCATAATCTTGGAATTTGTAGTTTCATATTTTTTTGAAAATTTAAATACTATTTTATTTGATTCTCTTCTTTGTTTTGTAAAAAATATATATGAAGAAAAGCAACCAAAAGTTTAACTTAAACTTGAAACCTTATTTATCGTTTTCAAAAGCTTGAATTTTTTTTTTGTGGTAACATAACAAATGTAACTAAAGGTATATATGGAAGAAATTATCATCCAACATTCTAAACTAGAAAAAAAAAGAAAATGTGCAAGAAATATTAACAAAATAAGTGTTTCGAGCTAAACACTTTATCTAAAACAACCAATTTCAAAATCCTTATTCCTCAATTAAGTGGTCAAACAAGTGATGGCAGTTAAACTAGTACCCCGATTATTTCCTTTCTCACGCCGTACTTTACAAAAAGAACTACACTTGAAATCTTTCCCTTCCACCCCATTATATACTTAGACCATCCTTGTCGTAAAAAAATGAATTTGATGAAATATTGCGCCATGATAAATGGATTTTGTATTAAGCTTATATTTGTTAAATAACTAGTTTTCCAATGACATCTTTTTAGTAATTTTGACCCCAATCTACGTTGATTTTAATAATATCTTATTTGAATTGGAATAAGTGTAAGCGTAAATCTTGCAATTGTTGGTGTTAGATCTCTAATGTCGACATGGAAAGATGGAAGAAATGTACAATGCTATTTTTGACTTGAAATTGCTATGGTGTTTTGTTATGGAAGAAATAGATAACTAATGTTGAGATCATAAATTCTAGTTGTGTTTATTCTTCTTTTCCCTTTTTTTGTGGGCATTTTGGTCTTCAAATTAACTAGGGTGTTAATGTAACACTGATGGATGCTTTCTGATTTATAAACATATATTAACTTAGTTTTGTGATTTTCTACTCCTATCCCACTTCTGCAAAGTTACCGCTTCTCTTTACCTTTATCAACAGAACCCTTAAATGGAAAAGAAAAAATATCAAGATCAGGAAATTTTCAGAAACCTTAATGCGAGTTTGCTTCTTGATTAAAAATAGAATTTCTCAATAAATTTTGTTGCTCTTTCAACCATTGAAACATTTGAATGGTCATTGTACTTCAGTTACAAGGAGGAAGACAATATAGGGGTTATTGGGATTAGCTTTAGCCTTGCTCAGTCCACAATGCCCAGTTTATCTTCGAATCATTCTTTTTTGTTAAGCAGTTGAACGGGAAAAATTCCTATTTATTGGTGCTGAAAATTCATTTAAATTGACACACTAAAAGGCGAAGAGAATGAAAGTGCAAGTATGCTTGTGGTAAATTTCGATACATGTAAGTTGTTTGTAATTCTCAAACCTTGATTGCATCATTTGTTATCTTTTGTTCGTCAAAAGTCATTATTAGGATTTTTTTGTATATTGCTGACTTTCATGATGGTTGATCCCCAAATGAATCCTTTGTTATGTCGAATTACTATTGTAATGACCACAACCGTTTCAAGAAATTACTTCCTATTTTTCATAGTTTAATACAAATGAATTTATTATTTTACGCTTAAAAGATTGTCAGTCTGGAAAGAAACAATCTAACACATAAAATTTCTACATGGTTATCACGTTATACATAAAAACATTAAGTATCAAAAAACAATTTATTATGTATTATTAAAATTTGAATAATTAATTTTTTTTAGAAAAACTAAAATATACTAAATTTCAAATTAAGAGATTTATTTTTGTTATTTTAGTTTTGAAATTTTCTTTAAATAAATTCTTCAAAGCTTTTAGAAAATTTATTTCATTTTTTTCCTATTAAAATATTAATGAAATTCTAAGGTGAATATGTGTTTAATTTTCACTTAAAAGGGTTCAATGTGGATATAAACATTCAACTCATGGAATATCTTAATGTTTACATTTTGTTTTTGAGGTCACTGCTTTGAATCTCGTGGATGATTCGAATCATGGACATATTTGGATTTGTGGTATGTATATATAAGGTAATATCCTCTTTTAAGTACTAGTTTCAATGATAATGATAATGACAATAATAATTATAATAGAGACAATAATAAACATATACATCCTTTTATCTAACAAAATCAATTTTCGTGCTTTCCATCTAAGTAGTTAGCTACTTTTATATTTAAAACCAAAGAAGGAAAAAACAAAAAAAAGGAATTTCAAAGGGATTCAACTTTCAATAAAAGATCCACGACAAGTGAACCTCTACACATTTTAAGATAACATACCATTTCATAATTTTGTAGTTAGCACTTGATTTCTAATTCTAAGAACAATGTTTCCATCTAATTCTATTGTATGTATGCATATAACTAATAATCTCCCATATACTCGTTTCTTTATTCTCTCAAAATTACATTATTGATTTTTCATTGTTTTGATGTATTATATTGGCCTTGTTCTTGTATATACGATTTTTATCTTATATAGACCATATTCGTAAACAATGATATCATTTTAAAGGATTCAACTCATTTGAAAGACATACATTAACATGAAACGTCTAATGTATTTATATCAAACGTTGATTTAAAACCTTCAGTTTTGAAATAGTTAGAAGTTTTAATATAATCTAAAATCCACATAATTAAATCATCATTTTTGAAATTTTTTAATCCTATACACTGTCATACGAAAAAGTTATAAAGAAATCTTGTATATTGTGTTAATCAATTTTGAACGAAAACTTCATTTTTGAAATAATAAAATATTTGAATGTCTCAACCTATGTTGGGTCTTGGAATAGTATAAAAGAATAGGCTCATGTTAATCTATTACTTGACATTTTGGACGGACTATACACTTGTTATTTGACCATCCACCTATCATATAACAATTTCTAAATCATTATATTATAGGGCAATTTCCCTTGGAAAAATAATTTTTCCAATAGATAATGCCTAAAATTGGTCATTTCATTGATATTAACACATTTGCTTTACAACAAAGCTTTCCTCCTCAAATTAATGTGAAAATCAAGTGATAAAATATTTTAAGAAACATACATCAAAATTATAAATTTCATTGAAGTTATATTCTCAAAAAAATTATCTAGCATTCTAGTGCATATTCTAAAAAAACAAACAAAATCATAGATAAGGTTCATATATTCATGAGATAAGTATCAATAACAATAAAATTTACATTTTTAATTTGATTTAGGGTTCAACCTAAATAATAACATAAATCTTATACACCTATTAATTCTAGATAAGGACAAAAATCTTATTATCACAACACATTATTTCATGGGGGTGGGGTGTGGAGGAGGGGGTACATAAGCCTTGTCAATCTTTTTTGGTTTCAACTGTTTGGAAAATATACTAAAAATCTAAAAGTTCTTTTTTTAATAAAAAGCCAATACTATTTGTAACTTCAATGTTTTTTTCTTACTATTTTATCTCTTGATTAGTACATTAATTATGAGGTGGAAAAATCGACGCATATAAAAACCAATTCCAATTCAATTTTCGATGTATATTCTTTTTAGCAGCAACTTCTACTTCAAATGGTCAAAAGTCGACAAACAATTTGTATTCGGTTTACTATATTTCAAGGAGATCTGATGGATCTCATCGAGTCTGATCACTTTCTTTTTAGACCAATATCAAATATCATTTCCTTGATATTCTTTCCTAAAAAATAAAATAAGATTATAATTAAATTTTTCGTAATTAATATTATTGTGAGAAGAATTCAAGTTTTCAATCCTTATGAGTTGTCTTTTCACTGTTTATTGCTGATGAGATCGGATTAATTGTGGAGTTCATGGTTCTCATTTAATTATAGTATGCAGTTCAAAAATATCAATACATTTAAAGTACATGATCTTATTGAGTGATTGGCAGATTCATTATTTCCTAAGGTTCATAGTAGTGTATGGATTATTCTGAATATATAATACATGTTCAAGCGAGATATTTGTACTTCCATTTACAATAAGTTAAGCTTTTATTAGTTTCACCTAGTGCATTAAATGATGCGACCTTTATTTTACATAGAATTAAATCCGACCATCCTATTGTAAAAATTGACAATCATCAAAACCAAAATAAATCATTATGTTACATTTATATAGATTAGAAGCGGGCTATCAAATTTCTTTCAGCTTGTTTTTAACCTAAACATTTTCTATACAAGAAGAGCATTTCTTTACTTGCCTCTTCATTATACGTCTAGTTTCCTAACTCGCAGCTGCTATTATCTTTTTCGATGCATTATTTATTATTCAAATACGTACTACTAGTGGTTTATTAATAACAAAGTTGACTGTGTATAAGATATTGCGGGACATATTAATCACCAAAACCTTTCTTTGTTTGGAAAATTAAAATTTATGTTGAATGGAAAACTTGAATGAAAATAAATGGACACATTACTTAGTAGTTGCATGTCTATGTGCTTAGTGTTTGCGATGACACTAATATTTTTTGGTTTATAAGCTACACTATATATCCCATGGTTTGTTTTAAAAGTTGCATAAAAAATTTGGACTGAGACGGATCGATAGGTTATGGAATCAGCAAGTCAACATGAACTGATGTAGTATAAGCAGGTAAGCAGCGACTAAATATTTTTTTGAATGGAAATATAGCTTATCTCTTACCCATTAATTATTACTATTGCTATATTCGCAGTGTCCACAATGTAACAGGCTGTCTTGAAAGGTAACATTATCGACCTATGGAATATGGGCATGCTCTAATGAGATCGACTAAAAGGTCGTGTAATGTTCCATAACTCGATCCGGTAATTTTTCAAGTATCATTATCATAGCTTTGCTCTAAATATATTTTACAGATGTTTCTAGTTCCTGAATGGTTTGAGTTTTATTTTAGTGAACTATTCAAGTAAGATGTGATTTACTTCACGACATATTAATCTTAAGTAGTCCAGTTTTAGTTGGTTCTCATTTTCTCTCCATTTAGCTTGCTACTTGTTTTCAATGGAGAAATTATTAGAAAGTAGCATAACCATAGAGACCAAAAGTTTTTTATCTTTAATGTGTGAATTTAATGTCACGATTTCAATGTACTTTAGGATTGATTCGTGAGACTTTAGATCCGAATAAATGACCAATATTGATTTGATGGAGAAGAAATTAGAGGAATATATCTATAAGCCTTTTATCTATAATTCACATTTCAATTAGACTTACACCAAAATAACACAACATATTTTATTTTACATATATGGCCCACATGATGAAATTTTCCAACAATCTCCCCTGGGCTATATATGTAATAATCTTATATATGTGTTTAACGTTATGAGCTCTGAAATTTAGTATTTAACTCAAGGCGTTTCCGAAACAATCTCGTCCATTAACTGTGCCGACAAAGAATCAATGTGGTTTTCATTACTTTTAGCGTAGCTAATTTTACCAATGGTCACATATACCAACATAACCAAATGACGTAGATCAATCACAGGTGCATAACATGAAAATTACATAAGATGTGATCGATACATGTCTATTTCCAACTGGTCATACTTTAGTGAAATCAAAAGGTTCGATATTTGAACAATCTAAAGTTACACAAATTAAGCAACATACTCATGAATGACCATTGATGATAATCCCTTTGTAATCGGATGCGCCATAATGGAGTTTGTCATAATATACTGTATAGATTACAATTTATTTTGCACTCTCCCCTTATCGAAAAATAATATGTTTTTTATTGTTATAATATTACTTTAATGGTCTTTTAATTTTTTTTAATACTCCATAATTTTGTGATAAAATTTTGCAATTATTTTCCATCGTTGGATGCCCCATTACAGAAAACAAATGTTAATTTCAAAATAAAGGAGACTATAAGTATCTTTATGACAACTTTGCTTATATAGCTCCACCAACAAAATATTATTAGCTGAAGTGGATCTTTTATAATCTTGGCATCCAAAATATTCAGATTGTTATGCTTTATGATTTCTAACCAATACGATCTTTTATCTATGAGCATATAATCTTTTGTTCCTTAAAGATATATTCTAACCATTTTGGTTACTAACCGTTGATCCTAAGATATCTGCCAAATAATACACGCAATAAGTTCCAAAATAAGTCCAAAGATTCTTTTAGTAAAACCAAAGAGAGAGCTTCTTTTTAAAAAAAAGAAAAAATTGTTCTTCTTTTGAGTGTTGTCCTTTCTATTCCAACCTTATACTTTTCTGCATTACCCACTTAGTCTTTTTGGTTTTGATTAGTTATTCATAACCAACGATATTGTTACCTTAGCGTAAGGAGAAAGATCTCTAACTTTAGTGTCCTTTATAGATTTATACTATACGTTCATATCTTAAGTCTGCATTTTAAACTAATATCTTCTATAGATCGATGTAAGCCAACGTAAACGTCTTCACCAATCCATTGTTTATCTTTGTAGAGGAATGCTACATAATCTTCTTCTCTAAGTGGATTTCCTCAGTGACGTCGCACCTTGAGGTTGTTGAGTTCATTTTCTTGGAATATTAACCTTAGATTGAAGGAAGTTTGTTCAACGCTGCCTTTTAATGGTTCTTGAATTCCTTCTTGTCAATGAAAGGAAACAAAATTTATAAATTATCCGAAAAGTAACTGTAGTTGGATCAAAGATAATGATTCTTTTTAAAGACAATGATCCATAAGAGAAAATATTGTTTAACATTTTTTTTATTATGGTCCCCGATTTACTTCTTGTCAATGAAAGGAAACAAATCCTATACATTATCCGAAGAAGTAACTTTAGTTGAATTAAAGATAACGATTCTCTTTAAAGACAATGATCCATACTTTATTTTTCCCTTCCAACTCAACATCCTAAAAAGTGCTGCATTCCCATCTTAATCTTTTTTCCTTTAAACTTGTACCTTTTAAGTTGCTTAAAATATTAGTAAATTATTTGTTATTTATAATGTCTCAATCAAGAATTATTTAGTAAGATGGAAACATAATTACATTAATCACCATATCCAGATTCAAGGCTTTACAAGAGGTATTTATCATGAATTTCAAGACATCCGATTATAATAACGTATGAATTTGTTGATAGATTAATCTTATTATTTCTAAAGGAATAATAATTATCAAATTTGTTCATATTAAAATTAGAAACTGAAATCTATTTAAGTGATAGTATAACAAAAATATAAACAAGGAAAATCCAATATTTTGAAATTTTAAATTTTCAAATTTATTTATTTTAAATTTATTTTTGATGTTTTAAATTTAGGTTCTTTAACATATTTTTTTTGAAACTTTCTATAAGTAAAAGAATTATAATAATTAGTTTTTTCATAACTAATTTTCTGAAGACAATTCTTTATGCTAAATTCGAGAAAAGATAAAACTTTGAAATAATTTTAAAATATAACATTTTAGATTAATTTTTTTAAATTATATCATTTATTTATGTTTTTCCAAAATTTCAAATACTTCATAAATTCAAATTTTCAAATTTCAAGTTTTCTAATAATATACCTTTATCATAATTCCAATACCTCATTTTATTCATTATAAGCAAAAACCAACCGGTGGAGGTCAATATTGTAAAAATAACTATATACTTTAATTATAATATGAAATTTTAGACATCTATAGAAATAACCATTCCTTATTCAATGAGTATTCAATGATTGTTCCACATTCAGCATTGAACATTTAATTTTAGCTTTGAAAAAAAAAACCTTTATCATTTGTTTAGAATAAGTGATCTTTCATTTAATCACTTATCGATCAATAAAATTATTGAAGCTGTTTGTTTTGAATAAGTGTTCATGCTTAAACACTTATTTGGTGAGATGTATTTTCATATTGCCTTTTCTCATTCAGAATGTTTGATGATAATTTCTTCCATATATAGCTTAGTTACGTATGTTATATTATTATACATAAAATCACTAAAAAAATTCAGAACTATTAAGTATTTCCAAAATTAAAAACCTTCATATTTAATGGTTTAAAAAAAAGTAAAACCATAGTTAAAAATTTTCGTGTTAATAATTAATTTGTGAAGAAACTATTATTATCGACGTTAACATTGTGAAAATGGCTATTTCCATTTGTTTCAATCGTAAGCTTTAAAATTTAAATAGAAAAGTTTTCATAATTAAGATTCAATAATCAAAATTTAGTTTTTAGAATTTGAATGTTAAACAAACAATATTTCAAAAACCATTTAGCGTCTAAATAGTGTTCATTACACGGTTTAGAGCTTATAAGGTTTTTAAAGAGTAAGAACACGCTAGGAATCGTTCCTAAAACGTTGGTACCTCAGCCGTTGGATGAAAAAAAGAATCTTTCCTCCGTGCCTTCCTTTCTCTCAGCATTTAAATGGACGCTCCACTGGAAGATGCCCTTAGCCGTCATCCTTTTACACTCACTTGTCAAACCAAACCCCCACTTTCCTCTCGTCGCAAATCTAGATAGCAAACCCGTACCCTAGCAGATACATTACTTCCCTCTCTCCGCAAACTAAAGTCGAGTGATTGAGGGGCTTGCGCTGCCATTTTGTTTTCTTCTAGATCAAGATTTTCGATCTTTTAGGTATGTATTTTTCTGCTTTTACTTTTGGATTCTTTTGATTGAATGCATGTTCTTTGTCTAGATTTAAGTATAACCATAAAGTTAATCTATTTAGACTTCGTAAAATTTCAAGGCTCATCAAATTAGGCATTTTTGCTTGGAACATTTGGTAAATACTGCCCTTCTTAGAAATATTGTCTTGAAAATGAATCCACCTGCGGATTTGATATTTAGCTATCACATTTTTCATGCTTGGTTCATTTATTTGGCCGCAAAGGATTTTTATTTTATTTTTTATTGCTGCTAACTTGTTGAAACTATGGATGTTATCCAGATATTTGCAGATTGATTAATTAAGCTAGAATCTGATCGATTAACCGAAAAAGAAAGATGCTTGCTTTTCTATTTACTTAGTTTGCATTGTAAATGAGAGATTTAAACATTTTTGGTTGTTTTATTGCCTATTGTGCATTCTTTACTATATGCATGTAATTCTTCTTAAAGGTTCAAGCAAAGCTTAGTTATATGCAAGCGTTCTTTAATTATATGTTCATTGTTCCACAAGCATGTCTTTTCAGTACCTTCTTATATCTACGTTACAACAAACTCGATCAACAAAACTAGTTGCCTTATGTTTAAGCTAAACACGTATAGTTATTATAGAAAATTCGTGTGCTTCTATTTTACGACCAGGAGCACCAAGTAAAGCTTGTAAATTTTGAGGAACCAAGCTTCTTAAGGAAAATTTGTATGTTTATGTTTTGAGGGGAATGTAATTTTTTGTAAGTAATTGATGAACAACAATAAGTCTTTATTCAAATTTTTGTTTGCTACCTAACCTAATTTCTTCCATTATTGTCTATAGAGTAGGGAAGATGGTTACTATTTTTCTCAACGCCGGTGAAATAATTGAGAAATTGTGAAAGTGTCGAAGAAGACTGGTGGATGGTTTTGCTTTTGGTGCACATATTTTGGCATTGGGTTGTAGAAAATATTTTTTAATATTATTTATTTTCATATATGGGAGTGTTGCGCATATAAATTACTACTTAACTCCATAAATCATTCAAGACATCTGGTTATAGAAAAAACGAACAAGTGGAAACTTGCGAGGATTATATAGTAACATAAGATGCTAAAGGATTGATAATTATATAAAATCAAAACGTTCTTTTCTATGGACAATTGTGTAATTTTACTGATATGTTTATATTAATATTTATATTTTTTGTATGTATGTATATATGCTTCATTTCAAGAAATTTTGATGATTTCATTATGTAGTTCATTTCAAGAAATTCGTATACTTCTATTTTAAGGCCGGGAGCAGCAAGAAAAGCTTGTAGAGGAACCAAGCTTCGTAAGGAAAATTTGTTTGTTTATGTTTTGAAGGGAATGTAACTTTTAGTAAGTAATTGATGAACAACAATAAATCTTTATTCAAATTTTTGTTTGCCACCTAGACTAATTTCTTCCATTATTGTCTATAGGGCAGGGAAAATGGTTAATATTTTTATTAATGTCAATGAATAACTGAGAAATTGTGAAAGAGCCGAAGAAGATTGGTGGATGGTTTTGCTTTTGGTGCACATATTTTCGCTTGATTGGGTTATAGAAAATATTGTTTAATATTGTTTATTTTCATATTTGGGAGTGTTGCACGTATAATTTTTTTACCGAACTCCATAAATCATTCAACATATAATTTTTTTACTCAACTCCATAAATCATTCAGGACATCTGACTATAGAACAAACGAACAAGTGGAAACTTGCGAGGATTATATAGTAACCCAAGATGCTAAATGATTAAAAATTCAGAAATCAAGCCGTTCTTTTCAGTGGACAATTGTGTAATTTCACTGATATGTTTATATTTATATTTATATTTATATTTATATTTATATTTATATTTATATTTATATTTATATTTATATGTATGTATGTATGTAATATATGCTTCATTTCAAGAAATTTTGACGATTTCATTATGTAGGTCATGCAGTTCATTAACAATGTAGTGTCTTTTGTTTACAATATTTGATTTGATTTCTCTATCGTAATTAAGTTCTTTGGATTATGTTGTTCTTTGATTGCTTTAGATGATTCTTTCCGCTATTTGTATTGCTTATGGTTCTTTTTCATGTAGTTAGGGTTTTAACACCTAGCTAGTGATTTTAGGTTATATATTTTTTCTAAATGACCTTATGTTTACCCTTATAACAAAATTTTCTCATTTCTATGAAAATGACAAATAAATTTATCGATTTTTGGCGGTCACTAATTTTATTTTTATGTTTTCATGACTCTATACTTGTTAACGCTAAAAATGTACGCTAACACCCCAGTGTGAGTTGTGATAAAGCGAAAGCACCACCCATTGGTACGGGAACTAAAAGCAAGCAGAAAATAGTAAAGAGACGACAATTTTTATAGTGGTTCGGCTCAAAGTCAATCCTACGTCCACTTAATCTCTTCTATTATTGATTTGATTACAAGTTTTACAATAATCCTTCAATTGCAACACCATTAAAGAAAGTAATTAGAACTTTGATGCAGAAAAGTTCTTTGAATTCATGTTGAATGAACTTGATCTTTTCCTCACGGTTCTTTGAAGTGTTTTTGGCGTTTGAAGTGTTGTAGAAGTCGTGAAAACAGCAAAGTCTTGGCCTTTCGAAAAATCCTCCTCCCTCCAATGTGGAGTAGGCGGGGTATTTATAGGGGAGTTTCGAAGTTAGGTCGTGTGGTGTCATAGGTCGTGAGCGACCTAGGGAGTTGCGATCTAGGGAGTTGCAACCTAAGAGCGATCCCGAGGTAGCATATGTCATTAGCGACTTAATGGAGCCATCCTGGACGAGATATATGCTATGAGCGACTTAGCATGTGTAGCACAGGAGTTATCTCAGTTTGCTAAAGTCATTAGGTCGCTCTTTCCTTAACTCGTTAGGTCGTTGCCTTCATTGAGTTGCTAGGTCGCTAGGTCGCTGGTGCTCCTTAAGTCGTTGAGTCGTGCCATGTTGAGCCGCTCTGTGCTTTAGGTCGTTAGGTCATGCCCCTGTATATAAGTCGCTTAGGTCGCTCCTTCTTCTCTCCACCTCCTCTAGCACTCTAACCCGCCATTGAAGAATCTCCGAGCTCTCAAAGACAAATTCAAACTTACCAGTCGTTGATCATCTTCACCATCACATTACGTAAATGAATCCGATCATTATCCAACCATGACCATCATCGAATCGTGAATCCCCCATTTTCCGACCCTAATCCGATTTTATTTTTTGCATTTCACCTCGAGTCATGTTACGATCAATCTTTGATCGTCATTGGACATGTTGTCGTTGTAATTCATGAGAACACAGCAGTGCATCGGATCTATGATGGATCTAAGGTGATTTGAATCGGTCTTGGATGATTTGGCGGCGTGGAGAGATGATGGATTTCATTGTGGAGATGCTAACGGGTTATCGGGTTAGGCGAGTTGTTGAATGAAGAGGAGTTAGCGGGTTAAGGAGAGTTAGGAAGTGCCTGACTTAGGAGCTTCGAACGACCTAGGGCTTAGCAGTTTGGACATGAATCGTACGATTTAACTTAGTGAACAACTTAACGACTTAACATCCAAACTCTGAACGACATAAGGGACTGCGACTTATATGACTTGCGACTTAACTTGCCAGAATAGCACATGAATTAAAGCAAAACGACTTAAAGAATCAACACGACCTAGTTTAACCCGCATCATAGCTTTAATTCGTAGGAACATGACTGATGAACTGCAAAATGAACTGCTTGAACTTGTTGCACTCTTTCACAGATTGTATTAACTTTTAAGCTAACAACCTATTAAATACAACATTTGTAGAAAACTAGGGCGAATATACCATTGACTGCCCACATCGAATGACAGATTAGTCGATAAAGAATATTCAACTTAAGGGAATTGTGTGAACGAAATGCTGTGAATTAACTAGTTCAAGTGAAGTATTAAAGAAAAGCTAAGTTAATCAACTAAAGCTGATCTGTTTGCATAAACACTGTACTTGGACTTAAAATAACAAGCCCTGAAACTTTATAATAGACAAATGCCAACTAGTTTAATTCCAGTTATATTTGCTTGTCATTTTATTAGTTTTGCACAACACTTCGCACTTTTAGGAAACGTGCACCTTCATGTTTGAATATCCAGTTCCTTATGTAGAATGGCTTCTCAACAAGTGCGAGATGAGATAGTAGAGCGGGCCGATGAGGTTTTCCCAATAGCTGACCCTTTGGAGAATCCTCCAGAATGAGTTTCAACTACATTGAACCAACGGGCTTTCAGCTAGCTATGTATTCAATTCGGCACTGCTGAAGCGGATACTCTACTTCCTTGGGTAAATGACACTGCCGATAGGCCGCCTCCTGGCTTCATTGCAGTTAATCGTCAAATGTGTTTGAATGGAGCTATTCCCCCCTTCAACGATTTTCTTAGAACACTTCTCCTTCGACTAACTATTTCTCCATTACAGTTGCACCCTAATGGCTATGCCATTTTGATGGGGTTGTGCGTACTATTTAGGAGGATGCTTAACCGCCTCCCAAGCTTCGAGGAGATCTGCTATTTGTGTTCATTTGGGAGCAGCAAAAGATCACCCTTCCATTACTCTTGTAAGGAGTGCGAGAAACCGTAAGCTGATTACGGATCTGCCCGAGAGTGCTCATGGGTTTTTAAACTAGTTCTTCTTCGTCCGTTGCCCTTCGGGATTCTACGATATATGGAGAGTAGGAAGTGAGACTACCTATCTCCGTTCACTTCATTTCTGAGCCTTTCAAAATTCGAGTCGTCAAGTGCTAACTTCATTCTTTTGCAGCACTTCCTCCTCCCTCTAAAGATTCTAGCCACAAATCGACTATCGAAAATTGAGTGTCGTAGCTATCGATGAGAGAAGTATTAAGTTTCTACCGAAGGACGAATTTTTGCACCAATCCAGACTCTTGCACTCTTCTCGATCCATTCAGTCCCATGATGCCTCCAGTTCTCAAGCAGAAGCGTCAGATGTCCCAGCCTCCGCAAAGGAATTCGCACTGAAGGAACCTATTGTAGAGGCTTCATTAGTGAAATACTCCAGTTCCGTTGACGGTGTGGGATTATCTGGCAAATCTAAACTTCCCCCAGTTATTGAAGAAGAGGAATTTCCTCAACATTCTAGGAAGGCTACTGGAGAAGCTGATGAGGGAGCTGAGAAAGAAAGTTGCGTTACGAAGGGTGTAAAGCGTGCTGAAGAGGGCAATGCCGATATGACCCATTCCGTTGGGCACGATGGTTATGATGTCTTTGGAGGACTGAGCGATCTTATGGTGACTTCCCACGAACTCTTTAAAGATGACACCACCACTTCTAAGCTTGTTTCTCCAGCAATTGAAGCGACATCCGTTTTGCGATCAATTCCATCAAACCAAGAGTTGACTCCTGCTGCGAAAGCCGACATCACTCCTAAGCCGAAGAGTTGTTTGTAGCTTGACGCGCATAGTTCGCACGCCACACACACACTTAGGATTTTTGGCAATTATGCGCACTTAGCTTCTTTATTTCGAAGATTTCTAAATTTTACCTCTTCTTCACTTTCTGGTTCTTCCATGGGACGCAGCAGCTCATATTACGATGACTTTCAACGCTATGCGAGGCGTGATTCTTATGACCCCAGGCGCTATCTTCCTGCCCCTAGGGAGATTGATGAGGAAAGAGCAGCTAGGAAAGCTCGCGAAAGGCAGGGTTATGAGGGGTGTTATGGAAGAAGAGACGACCGACATGACTCTTACCAGAGGGATGATGACTCTCATAAGAGAAAGTATCATGACGATAAGGGGAAGAGTCATGTAGCTGAAGATTCAAGCAAGCGAGCCAAGCTTAGCGAAAAGTCTACATCTGAAATTTCTAAAGTTCCCGCTGCTTCTATCTCTCTAGACATCCCTTCTAGCTCTCATGCCCTTAAAAGAGCTGAAATTCAAGCAATCATTAATAGGCCTCCTTATCAAGTTGAGAAGTCTCCGCTTGCACTCCAAAGATGATTTCCGCATTGGTGTTTGAAAGGAGTACGTTTTGACCTGGACTTGGTTCCAATTGATAAGCAGGCCATGTTGAGAAATCTCGACGCTGTGAAGCTTGATATTGAAAGAATGTCCGGCTGGAAAAAACTAGTTGATGAGCTTCAAAGAGTAAATCGTTTAAATCTCAAGGCTATGCTGACCATGGAAAGCGATAAGTATGAGTGGAAAAAGTTCTTGATCAGCATGATACAGAGATGAAGAGCATCACCGCCTATAACGAGAAACTTGAGGCGGAAATCAAGAAGCCTAAAGATGATCTTGCCACCTCTTCCACTTCTTATACTCAAAAGGAAGAGGTTCTTCAAAAGCAAGTAAGAGATGCCCATGCTGCTCAACGAGATGCTGAGGCTAAACTTGAGACGCAGCAGAAAATCATGGAAATCTACCGCAATGATGTTGCTCAGCTGCGGGAAAGACTAACTCTCAAGATTTGGAGATTACAATGTTAAAGGCCAAGCTTTCTAAGGATGAAAAGGAGCGTGACGAGGCCATCGCTGGAAAAGCAGCAGCTGAACAACCATATAAGGCGACTAAGGCCAACGTCAGCTCCACTCTATTCGAGTTTGTTATTCACAGCGTCTTAGGGCGTGGCAGTCTTTCATTTTTGGGCCCAAAGTATGAGGTTACCCTGGTTGAAGTGTGGGAGGCAGCAGTTGAAATGCTTAGAGACGCTGGCTACGCTGAGAAGGATCTTGAGGCTTATTTTTTAGGTGATGAGGGTCGTGCCGCCCTTGTCAGAGGGAAAGAACAACTTTCCAAGGAACAAGCCGAAGCGGTGGAAGGAGAACATCTAGGGAAGGCACCTTTGGCCGACCCAACTCGTCCTTCGGCTTCGGTTGACATCGATATTATTGGCTCCAGTTCCCACTCTCCGCCTCCTGCCAAAGCCGAAACCGAAACTACAACTGCTCATGCCAAAGACAAGGCCCAAGAAGACACCGAAGCCCAAGATTTTGAAATTGACGTGATAAAGCCAATCTCTCCAGGTAACTTCAACACTGATCCAGCTCAAGTGGACTACTCGTTTGCTTCACATGAGCTTGATGAACTTCTTGCTTATTACTTAAACCTCGACGTGCCACTATCTCCTCTCTTTGCGAGAAATACTGATGTTAACTTTTCTTCTTCGGTAATGAAAACAACAAGTGTTGTACAGGCTTCGCCTCCTCCGGCTGTTGCCCCTCCACCTCTTTAAGTTACTCCTTCTTCTGCTTCTCAACCGGGTTCGCAAGAAGAACAAATAGGAGCTCTTCAAGGCTTAGATGACCCGGCCGCTTCACAAGAGCAGAAAGCTGAAGAACTTGAGGAGGGTGAGAGGACCCCGGAGAAATTTGCTGCCGATGATACAAAGCTGATTGATCTTATCACTCCGGGCAGCGAATCTTCTTCAAAGAAGAGAGAAAAGCGAGGAATTTCGAAGAAGAAGAAGGGCACTTCTGCTGGCGATGAGAAAGCGGAAGAGGACCCAATTGCACCTCTTTCTCCTTCTTCCTCGACTCGTTCAGGCCGACTCAAGAAGTTAACCATTAGGCCAGGCGAGGGCTCCAAAGGAGGCGGGAAAAAGAAGTAATGGGTTTGGTTTTATCGTTCTTGTTCTGCTTTTTTGCTTTTTGCTTGTATTTAAAGACTTGTATTGACCGGAGATTGTGCGGGTACCGGCCCCCGCTTTTCAAAACCTGCACATGTATATAAACCTTTTATAGTATGGAATAGAATGACTATTTTTACTTGTAAAATCTTTTGTCTGTATTTGTAAATGCATTTATTCCTTATTTTCGCACAAGTTTCTTTATTTTCTTTGTATGATATTGCAGTGAGCTCGTGGTATGTTGCTTGAGCGTTGCTTTTATTAATGCAGCTATATTACATTTCCCCCATATCACGGCTCATTGCAATCTTCTCCATTTTGTGAAGACTTGTACTCTAAGTTTGGAGAATAATTCTTCCATTTTGAGGAAATATTATTCTGTTCTAGTAGAGTGTGCCTCGTATTGGAGAAGTTTTTTTTAGAAAAAGTTTTTACGCTTCAACTTTCAAAGATGGTCACTTTTATTTTTGAGAAGTGGATTCCCCTACACGGTAAAGCGGGCCTCCGAAGAGGGCTTTGATTTGTTTACCAGAAAGTTAAATCTCATCGCTAAGTGGGCCCACGGGACTGGCGTCAGCTGCTTTATCGGAATCTGTTTGCACAAACGATCGCGAGCAGTTAGCTGTGGCCTAGAACCTTCTTTTTGAGAGGGTGCCCCTTTGGTGGTTCCACCAACGACTTTTTCTAAGAGATAACATTTAAATTTTGGACATGCCTCGTTAGAGGGCTTTATTTGGCACTTCAACTTTTTTGGGGAAGAATGTTCTCATTATGGAGAAATTGATCTTCCCTTGAGAGTAGAAGTGTGCCTCGAAGAGGGCTTTTTGTTTGCCTAAAAGTAACTTCTCATAGTTAAATGGATCCACGGAGCAGACGCAAGCTACCTAATTGGATGTTCATTTGTACGGAAGATCACAATTTGTTAGCAAGGGCCTGATGCCTTCACTTTGGAAAGGTGCCCCTTCGGTGGTTCCACCAACCTTTTTGTTTGAGAAAAGCACTTCATTTTTCGGCGTGCCTCGTTGGAGGGCTTTTTTTTGTTTGCCAGGAAGGTTGCATCTCACAGTTAAATGGATCCATGGAGCAGACGCAAGCTACCTAACTGGATGTTTGTTTGCACAAACGATCACAATTAACTAGCAAGGGCCTGGAACCTTCACTTTGGGAAGGTTCCACTTCGGTGGCCCCACCAACCTTTTGGTTGAGAGTCAAGATTCCATTTTTCGGCGTGCCTCGTTGGAGGGCTTTCTTTAGCACTTCAACTTTTTTGGGGAAGAATGTTCTCATTATGGAGAAATTGATCTTCCCTTGAGAGTAGAAGTGTGCCTCCGAAGAGGGCTTTTTGTTTCGTTTGCCAGGAAGGTTGCATCTCACAGTTAAGTGGATCCACGGAGCAGACGCAAGCTATCTAACTGGATGTTTGCACAAGCGATCAAAATTAACTAGCGAGGGCCTGGAACCTTCACTTTGGGAAGGTGCCCCTTCGATGGTCCCACCAACCTTGTTAAGAGACAAGATTCCATTTTGGCTGTTTTTTATCTGCTTTCCCATGTCTTTTCACCATCCGCCCCTCAGCGATTCCTCATCATCATTTCCAAGTACATGTTCCTTTTTTTTGCAAGTTGTTTGTTTTTTTTTCAAAGAAGTGTATTTCATTGTTAAGTGAATCCACAGAGCAGACGCAAGCTACCTAACTGGATGTTTGTTTGCACAAACGATCACAATTAACTAGCGAGGGCCTGTAACCCTCACTTTGGAAAGGTGCCCCTTTGGTGGAATCACCAACTGTTTGTGAGAAGCAATTCTTATGTAGGGATTGAATCTGGAATTTTTGTGGCTTGACATTTATTTGTTGAGTGATTTGTAGGAATCGCTTGGCCTTGTGATGTGTTGAATAGGTAAGCTTTGCTTTGATAGCCTGCAATATTAAATCGACATTTTAGCAATATATTTAAAATATTTGCACATCGAAATGAGACAGGCATTTTATAGCGGTAGAGACCACAAGATTTATTGTAAAATTAGTGTTAATCAATACAAGAATGATACATCCACAATCATTTTACAAATTTAAGCATAGCTTCTAAGTAAAATATGGACGCAAGTGATTGCTGTTCCAGGCTCTCGAAATTGGCTCTCCTTCGACAGTTGTGAGCTTGAAAGTGCCATCAAGAAGTTTTTTGCCTATGACGTATGGCCCTTCCCAGTTTGGTCCAAACACTCATGTTGCTGTCATGACCCTTTTCAAGACTAGTTCCCCAATTTCAAAGCTGCGTTGGCAAACTTTAGAATTGAAGTGCCTGGCTATCCTTTGCTGATGGGCTGCAACTCTGAGCTCAGCCTCTTTCCTTCTTTCATCAAGCAAGTCAAGTGCTTCAAGTTGCAGCTTTTCATTTTCAACTTGGTTGAAATGAATTCTCCTGTGTGAGGGGATCTCTATTTCCACTGGAATCATTGCTTCTGATCCATATGCTAATGAGAATGGAGTGTGCCCAGTCGTAGTCTTGTGGGTAGTTCTGTATGGCCAAAGTGCTAGTGGCAGCTTATCGACCCAACCATCTTTTGCTTTTTCCAGCTGTTTTTTGATGGTTGATTTGATAATTTTGTTCACTGCTTCCACTTCCCCGTTTGCCTATGGATGAGCCACTGCTGAGAAGCTTTTTTGGATCTTGAATCGCCTGCAAAAGTCCTGGAATTCTTCGCTTTCGAATTGGGTACCATTGTCTGTGATTATCTTCTGAGGCACACCATACCTGCAAATGATATTTTTAGTCACAAAGTTTATCATCTTTTTAGAGGTAATAGTTTCAGATTCAGCTCATTTAGTGAAATAATCAACAATGGCATATTTGATTCCGGACTTGGCAATCGGCAAAGGCCCAATGATATCTATCCCCCAAACGGAGAATGGCCATGGACTGACCATCTGTGTTAGCTCGGTGGAAGGTAATCTTGGGATTTTTGCAAATCTCTGGCATCTGTCACACTTTCAGGAGTAGCTAGCAGCGTCTCGATTAATATATGGCCAAAAATACCCATAGCGGAGAATTTTCTTTGCTAGAGTTTGGCCACCTGAATGATCCCCACACTCTCCTCCATGCACATCAGCTAAAATTGTCTTAGCCTCTTCCTTGGTTACACATCGGAGTAATGGCATCGAGAATCCTCGTCTGTACAACCGGCCGTCTTGAATTACATATCTCGGGGCTTTTTTTAATAGCTTATAGTGCTCTTTTGAGTTTTCTGCAGGGAGCCGTTGAGTAGATATTCCTTGATCGGGGTCATCCACGACTCCTGCTCTTCAGATATAGCCATAATCCAGTCAATATCCATCTCATCAGTACTTGGAGATGACAAGACTTCCACAGGTACCAATCCCAATAATTGAGCTTCGCCAAAGCTTGAATATTTTGCGAGAGAATCTGCCTTCATGTTCTCTTCCCGGGGTATATGGCTTATTGTATAACGATCAAAATCATCGAGAAGCTCCCAGGCTTTTGACAAGTAAGTGGGCAGATTTCCTCCCTTAGTTTGAAACTCTTTCTTGACTTGGCATACAATAAGCTGGGAATCACTGAAGATCTGCAATACTTTGATGTTCAGTTCTTTAGCAATCTTCAAGCCGGCAACAAGAGCTTCATATTCTGCTTCATTATTTGTCGAAGGAAATTCTAATCTCAATGCACAGCACAATGACCGCCCTTCGGGGGTTTCAAGCAAACCCCAGCTCCAGAACAATAGTCGTTTCTTGCACCATCAACATATAATTTCCATCGGACCGGGATGTCATCAGTCACCTCTTCCTCACTGTCACATTTATCTGTGTATTCTGCAATGAAATCCGCTAAAGCTTGTCCATTGATTGCTCTTCGGGGATGGTAGGTGATATCGTATTGGCTGAGTTCAATATTCCACTTCAGAAGACGACCCGAAGTTTCAGGGTGAAATAGGACTTGCTTTAGAGGTTGATCAGTGAGGACTTTAATAGGATGAGCTTGGAAATATGGCCTCAACTTTCTGGACGCAGTCAACAGACAATAGGCGAGCTTTTCCAGCTTTGAATAATTCATCTCTGCCCCAGTGAATCTTTTACTGATGTAATAAACCGGACGCTGAACTTTTGCGTCTTCCCGTACCAATGCTGCACTGAGAGCATAAGATGAAACCGCTAAATATATGAAAAGATCTTCACCATTGCTGGGCTTAGAAAGTACTGGAGGCGTTTCCATGTGACGAATCAGTTCATCAAAAGCTTTCTGACATTCAGGAGTCCATTCAAAGCTTTTATTTCCTTTCTTCAGAGCGTCAAAGAAGGGAATGCATTTATCGGTGGCCCTGGAAATAAACCGACTCAAAGCAGCGATTTTCCCGTTGAGGCTTTGCAATTCCTTCTTTGTCCTAGGGGCTTTGACTTCTCTTAAAGCAGTAATCTGAGCAGGATTAGCTTCGATGCCCCCAGCACTCATAATGAAACCCAAGAATTTTTTGGACTCTACCCCGAATGAACATTTCAAGGGATTTAGCTTCATCCCATACTTTCGGAGGACCGTGAACATTTCTGCCAAATGATCCATGTGGTCTACTGCCTTCTTCAATTTCACCAACATATCATCAACATATACTTCCATATTCTTGCCAATCTGGGGTTTGAACATGGCATTAACAAATCTTTGATAAGTTGCCCCCGCGTTCTTTAAACCGAAGGGAATGACTTTATAGCAGTAAAGACCAACATCTGTGATGAAGCTCGTGTCCTCCTGATCTGGCTCATGCATCATGATTTGGTTATATCCCGAGTAAGCATCCATCAAAGACAATAATTCATGCCCGGCTGTTCCATCCACCAACTGATCAATCTTGGGTAACGGGAAACAGTCCTTGGGGCATGCTTTGTTCAAGTTTGAAAAGTCGATGCATACTCTCCACTTTCTATTTGCTTTTTAACCAACACCGGATTAGAAACCCAATTCGGATAAGTGGATTCTCTGATGAAGCTATTTTCCATGATCCGACCTACTTCTTCTTTTAATGCTGTTGACCTTTCAGGACCCTGGGTTCTTCTTTTCCGCTTTAAGGGTGTGAATTTTGGATCAATATTCAAAGCATGCACTGCGATTTCTGGAGATATTCCACACATGTCGGCATGACTCCAAGCGAATACATCCAGGTTTGCTTTCAAGAATGATATCAACATATTCTGAACCGTCACACCGAATTGTGAACCCACATTCATCACCTTGTTTGGATCATTCAGGTCAACAGGTATTGGCACCGTCACTTCCACCGGCACCACTCTACTCTCCCCTGCACTTGTTTTTCTGGGATCAATCTCTTTTCGTGCACCACTATGCTCACCAGTGTAGGGTCCACCCCGTAATTGCTACAAGGTGGGCTCTTTGATGTGGAGCGGAGCTGCCACACCATTACCCATTTCTCTATTCTTTGCCTCCCGTAACTCTATGAGATAGCATTCTTGCCCGGCATTTTGGTCCTCTTTCACAACACCGACGCCATTATCAGTGGGGAACTTCACAGTCAGGCACCAAGGGGCGAGAATGGCCTTGAATGTGGCAAGAGCCGGTCGACCCAAGAAGGCATTGTAAGCGGAGAATTCATCAACAATCACAAAAGTTTATTTTCGGATCACCTTATTTTCCCCTTCTCCAAGCTCTACAAATAAGTCAATAGTCCCTATAGGCTGTTTTCATTCTCCAGTGAACCCAACAATTTTCTACGAGGAAGCTTGGACATCAGCCATGGGAATTTTCATCTGATCAAATGTCTTTCTGAAGACGACATTGCAAGAGGCACCGCAGTCAACAAGCACCCCTTTTACAATGGCTGGTCTGATGCCTACAGATATCACCAAGGGATCCATGATGGGAGCCTCAACACCAACAGAGTCTCTAGCCCGGAATATGATGTCATCGTTAAAGGTTCTTTACTGTTTTAAAGGTGCAGCATCTTCCAAGACAAAAACATTTTCTTCCGCCGGGGAGTATCTTAAAGCGTGAGCATATCTCTCCATCTCACCCCAATTTTTGCCCGCAGGGTGACATGCCGCTCAGATTCCTGCGCTGCAGTCCTCTCACCTGAGTCGGATTGATGAACGGGAATTTGTTGCCCCTGAGTAGATGAGGTTGGGTCACTTCTGTTTCTCTTCACATATTGTTGTAGTTTGTTCTGTCTCAACAGCTCTTTAATCAAATTATTTAAATGGCGATATTCATTAGTGTCATGACCAGGTTGATTGTAGAACCGACAGAATCTCCCATTATGCACAACATTTTTCCCAGGCCTCATCTTAGGTGGTTTGGGGTATTCAATGGCATTCTTGGTTGCAAAAAAGATATTTTCTGGAGTATCAGTTAAGGGAGTAAAATTTGAAGGTTTAAAGCGACGAGTTTTCTTCGCATCTTTCTGCTTTTTTCCACCGTCATTCTCCCTCTTCTAGCCACCAGATTCCTTTTTGTTAGAAGCAACATTGTTATTCTCAATTTCAGTCACGACTACTTTTGCTGGCACAGGAAGGCTTTCTAAGCGCATAAATTCAACGACCTTCTTGTAGAACTTCTCAAGTGAATTTGGCTCTTTCATCTTTAGCCATTTTTCGAATTCACTTGATTTGTCAATAGCTCGCATCAAGTAAGTCAGAATCATCCGAGGCTCTGCATTGTCAACTTCGGCCAAGGCTATATTAAAGTGGTTTAAGAAAGACTTGATAGACTCTCCGGGGCTTTGTTCGAGGCTGGATAGTGGCATTATGTCCTTGGCCTTCGAAGCATGTAACCTGAACTGATCTTTGAATTTTCGAGTTAGGTCGGAGAACTGATCCACGGATCGAACTGGCAGCTTCGTGAACCAAAGCAAGGCCACACCTTCCAAGTACACAGGAAAGTATCTGCACTTGATCTCATCTGTTACTCTGGCACCTGTAATATGCCGGTCATACTTGTATAAGAACTGGTTAGGATCGCTTGTCCCCCGATAAGCTGGAATAGTGGGGGGAACAAACTTCTTCTAAAATTTAGCCTTCAGATTCTTTCAGTAAAAGGAGTCTTGCTTGGAGCAAAACCCCAGTCACTTTCACCTTCCTCCCTTTGCATGCTCTCCTTCATAGTTTGTCGAATCATTCCCGAGAGGTACTCCTCATCGTTTAGAGGCCCCGCGGGACAGACGTCAGCTACCTTTTCGGAAGTTTACCTGGACAAACGTTTACGAAGAGTTGGCTGCAGCCTTGAACCTTCAGCTTGGGAAGGTGCCCCTTCGGCGGTGCAGCTGCCCTTTGAGGAATACTTTTCCCTTGGGAATCATGAACATCCTCAGCAAAGGTTTCTTCATTATTTTCTAGTTGCTGGAGTAGCAAAGGTTTCTTCATTATTTTCTAGTTGCTGGTTAACTCCAAGCAAAGCATTCAACCTGTTCAACATCAAAGTGTATTGGGCATCCTTTTGTTGATACAACCCATACACTACAGCATCCAATTCCGCCCTTGTGATTCCAACACTAGGAGCCGCTTGATTTGACGCGGGAGAAGTGGCGGTGTTGTCATAAGCATTTCCAAATCTAGTAGATCTACTTTTTCTTCCAAGAGCCATAATTTCGGATAGACTTCTGGTTCTTAGGGAGAGCCTTTCAACAAATCTTTGTGAAGCAATGATGAGAGCACCCTTGAGTTTAATTCTCAGTGAAAGCACCAAAAATGTTAACGCTAAAAATGTACGCTAACACCCTAGTGTGAGTTGTGATAAAGCGAAAGCACCACCTGTTGGTACGGGAACTAAAAGCAAGCAGAAAATAGTAAAGAGACAACAATTTTTATAGTGGTTCGGCTCAAAGTCAAGCCTACGTCCACTTAATCTCTTCTGTTATTGATTTGATTACAAGTTTTACAATAATCCTTCAATTGCCACATCATTAAAGCAAGTAGTTAGAACTTTGATGCAGAAAAGCTCCTTGAATTCATGTTGAATGAACTTGATCTTTTCCTCACGGTTCTTTGAAGTGTTTTTGGCGTTAGAAGTGTTGTAGAAGTCGTGAAAACAGCAAAGTCTTGGCCTTCCGGAAAATCCTCCTCCCCCAATGTGGAGTAGGTGGGCTATTTATAGGGGAGTTTTGGAGTTAGGTCGTGTGGTGTCATAGGTCGTGAGCGACCTAGGGACTTGCGACCTAGGGAGTTGCAACCTAAGAGCGATCCCGAGGTAGCATAAGTCGTTAGCGACGTAATGGAGCCATCCTAGACGAGATATATGCTGTGAGCGACTTAGCATATATAGCACAGGAGTTATCTCGGTTTGCTAGTCGTTAGGTCGCTCTTTCCTTAACTCGTTAGGTCGTTGCCTTCATTGAGTTGCTAGGTCGCTAGGTCGCCGGAGCTCCTTAAGTCATTGAGTCATGCCATGTTGAGCCGCTCTGTGCTTTAGGTCGTTAGGTCATGCCCTGCTATAAGTTGTTAAGTCGTTTATGCCTTGGATAGTTAAGTCGCTTATTCCATTATGTCGTTAAGTCGAATAAGCCGCCAAGCCGTGAATAAGAGAGATGTTAACAATACTTGATATAATATTTGTTGGAATTCATTCCTTATGCTATCTTTAAATCCAAAAAACACTTTGAACTGCTAAAAAAATTGACCGCTCAAGGTTTTTTTTTCCTATAAAAGTGAAAACCGTTGTTTACTTGGGGTTGAAAATGTGCTAATTCTTTTATTGATAAAGAGTCTTAGTTTATATTACCCGCAAATATAGATAGTGGATGTACATTCATATTGGTAATATAAACATCCATAAAAATTATCAGCTTGATTTTTCTTGTACTAATTCTTTTAATTTGCTTGAAACATATGTTAACAAGTACCTCTAAAATATGTTTTAGAGATGTAAAGTTATCCAAAAGCACATTTTAATATCCACCCTTTTGTAATTAATATAAATGTCCATAAAATATAGATAAGAAGCATGATTTTTACCTAATTGTAAAAGATACATATTGGAATACTATTTTCGGGTGATTTTATATTAACGTTTATAACCGGAAGGTTTGGTGGACATTTAGACCGTATTCAATTAAAACTAAGTAAAAATGGTGGATACTAAATTCATTAGTACCAAAAAAGGAATTCAAATTAAAAGACGTGGAAATCTTGCATCTCTTGTATATGAAATATATTGATTAATAGATTAGAATTACTCCATAATCACAATCAACTATGCTACATATGTAATTTATCTTTAAAGTGATTGTTGCATAGTAATGCATATATAATTACCGTATTTCGACTATGCAACCAATTATAGTCATATATTATTACAATCATATATAATTTATCTTTAAAGCTCATTTACATGGTTATATAAGTAGCTTATATAATTACAATCAACTATGATGGATATATAATTACCATATTTGGAATGGTTATATGTGTATAAGAATATGGGAGCTGCTTTTGGGACAGAAAATTTAACACAACAAATCCCGACCATTGGATCCTTTTTACCCTCACATGGATGTGGAAATTAGGGAAAGATCTAATGATTAAAAATTTTTGTGTTATCAATTTGTCTCCAAATAGATTTTCCTTATAAATATTTATTAGTTATTATACATCTATAGCACAATTTTAATTTTCATAGAAATTCAAGTTATCAAAAAAATCTTAATACTGTCTGAGATGTCAGAATTTGATACCGAGATCTCGATTGATATACGAAAAGTGAGATTTTCACCAAAATTGTGTTTATGTTGCTAGAACTGCTCTTCGAGATATCGGTGGAGATGCTCGAGATCTGAAATAGTGATTCGAGCAACAATAGTGTTTCTGTGGAGAAAATTGATTAGAGAAAAAACAGAACAAATTTTATCCGAAGTATTTTTATAATGAGATATTAAATTTATTTAAATTTGAACTTTTGAAATTTTTATTAATTTTACTAGTTTTTTTATAGATAATATTAGGAGAAATGTGTAACATAAATACATTATAACCATTATCGCTTTTTTTCATATCAATATTTCTATTTTTGAAGCTTCTCCTTAGCCGATAGTGCTTCTTATCCAAGTTGTTTATTCCTTTAATTTAGACAAATTAAAACGATAATCTTCTTTTACATATATTTGTGTGATATCTCATTTTTTTAGTATTTATAATAAATTTGTTTCATAGTATGATGTAAAATTGGAGCACATGAATTTCTATCCAAATTGTTTTACTCCTTTAATTTGATAAATTAAAAAAATTATCTTCTTTTACATATTTTAATACGATAGTTCATGCTTTTAGTATTTAAAATAAGTTTGTTTTGTAGTATGATGTAAAATTGAAGTACATGAATTTCTAGAAATATTAGATGACGAGTGATAATATCAAAGATGAAGCCTAACATCACCCAAGTAAATCCTTTGACAACGTAGGCGATATAAACATATAATTACATAAAGTCGGTTGGAACATCAAAGGTAATGGAAAATCCACTTAAATGGGAATACATTACAACGTATTGATGAAAGGTATTACTTGCGAAAGCAATTAAGCACCTGATAATCATTCAAAAATGAAAAATGCTACATGAATGAAAAAGAATGAAACAGAGGACAGGCAATGAAGTACATATTTACAATTTTCGTATATCTTCAAAAAAGATGATTTGGACTAGTACTTGCTAGTGAACCCTCAAACATATCCATATCTTGATACTTGATAATTGTAAGTACTAAAATAGCAAGACTGGAATTGTGTTCATTATTATTGCTAAAATAAGAAAAACAAAAGATTACATAAATAATGAACAATTGATTTTATGTAACTCCATCAATCTACTGAAAATGTGTAAAGTACAATGATTTGTCTTGATAATTCGAATTTAAATTATTTTAATCAATAGTACCAATTATTCTTGTAAAATAGTATGAACAAAAATCATGCTATAGTGGTACTTGCTTGAATCAAGCAGTTATGTATGAAAAATGAATCTTATCCATCTTTGTTGAACCGGTCTTGAATGCTAGCACTATTTTTACAAAGAGATCGTTGAATGATCGAAAGTGCATGCTGATGCTCGAAGTCTTTCAAATTTGAAACTACCATACTTAGGTGCATTACCAGATTAGCATGTAATCAACCTATGCTAATTTACGATATATCGTTATTTTAATTTGAATGAGAAAATGTTCTTTTGCAAATCAATATTAATTGAATCGCATTATTTATGTTTTCATGTTGCGATGAACACTCGTTCGTAAACATACACAGACCCTTACGCGTGCATCATTATTGATATTTGAAACTTTTTATGTTACCACCTTAGTTTGCATGAATGATTTCATCTCCTTCGATAAACTAAATATTATTCATATTTTTAGTAGGATATATTTTTCATGAATGTTCTTCACTAGCTTTTGGAATATCTTAAAATTATATTTGTAAGGAGTGTTGTTAACGGGGGACTCTATTTCTGAGGGGAGGGAACAAATTTTAGGGGGACTCTACATACATGAATTTTTTTTATGGAGATTTCATCGGAATAAAACGATTTACAATCTTTTATCCATCATTCAAAGCAAAATTTGGCTACAACTCGATAAAAATGATTAAAAAAGTATGATGGTTTATCGAAAATCATTTTCGACGGGGTTTGGTCGAAAAAAGGTGAAAAAGTGGTTATTGGTTACTCAAAAACCAAGGCTAGTTGCACATATTTTTTCCCCGTTTGAGGGTGGGAATTTTTTTTTGTATACTCCCTATAAGTTTTTTGAAAAAGGAAAAAATGGCATTCAATCATTTTTTTCTTCTAAAATACAATATTGAAGCATAAACTTATTTAGAAAACAACTAAAGTTTTATTGCGGCTTTTTAAAATAAAATAGAGAACGATACAAGTTTTGGAAGTTATTAAAATCTTTATACATTAAAAACACATTTCAGTAGTTTCATAATGTGAATGTGTGTTATACCAAACTTAAAACAAAACGAAAATGATATTTTTATCATTTCATATCTTTCACAAACATGATAAGAGTGTTTTGTAAGTTACTTTGTGGTTTCGGTACTAATGTTTTGTTTTCCATTTGATTTTCATTTCAAACATGATAAAATTTGTACAATAGAACACTCAAATATTGAATATAATAAATTAATAATTATACGATATATGTGACATAAGTTTACTTAAATAAAATTGGTTTTAAATGATGTACCCTCGTTGTAATTATAGCTTCACATGTAGTTGAAAACAAAATTTAATTGGACTTGTTGACATAAAACAACAAATTCAATATACAATAAAATATTGGTATTGACTATACGTCTATAACAATAAAAAATAAAATATCATAAGTCAAAATAATAATAAGCATATGTAAGTTAAATGTAAGCAATAAACTCATTAAGATACTCTCTCAAAGATGGAATGCCAACTAATTAACAAAAAATTGTCGCTAAAACCATATGAGACAATCGGTATTAGGGCTTATTTAGGTGGATAGTGCATGCGTGTATTTGTATATATTTATATATAAAGTTATATTAAACTTGAATATAAGATGGTTGTATTAATGACTCGAATCGGGTTGAATATCCTCGCCTGCATGTCCAATTCATTTTTTTTACAAAATAAGTATATAGACAAATGCATTATTAAGATATTTTCATATCTTAATATAATTATTCTGCCAAAAACTTATTTTCAATGAAATATTCTAGTATAATTACCACTTATTGATGAACAAGTAATTATACTTGCATAACGAGCCTTTTATAAACTATATGTAATACTTTAACTTGATGATTGTTCAATGAGTATAAAAGAATAAAGGGAACTTTTGTATAAACATCCCTTCAAGTTTCAAAATCTACAGTCCCTCCTCAAAAATGTCTTGAAAAAAAATCTTATTTATATGTATTAGGCTATTTGCGGAAAACTTTGTAAATATTTGCAGAGAACTCTACAAATAGTCAACAGAGAAATTTGCAAGTATTTGAGATTTCTGGATTGCAAATATTTGCAGAGAACTCTGCAAATATTTGTATTTTCTCAAAAAGAATCAGAAAAATGTTTTGATCATGAAAATATGCAATTTATGTTTTAATTTACTTTTTTATACCGAAATAAAAAATATGGTGTGCTTTAAACATGTTTTTGGGAAGGGTTTTTCATGTTTCAAATCTAAAAATTAGAGACGGAACCAAATTTCCACATGAATAAATGCCGAATCATACAAGTCTTTCGTACTTTACCTGTATTTTCCATGGGGACAATCTCTAATATATATTTTAATGCTTCACTACTTCTACAACACTATTTTTTAAATCTTATTATACTAATTTTGGCATATAATGTAACTGAATAGGATGGATTTGCTACTTTTAATGCAATCGAATATGTAGAAAACATACATAGTATTCATGGGAAAGGACGTTGATACGCTTGAGAACAATAGTTTCATATTATTTTGTGCGTATCAGTTGTTTCTATAACATCAATGTTTTTAAATGAATGAAACCTTATGCATTAAGTTGTCATAACCGACGATCGGTCGTTAAACTATAATTTTCTATTTAATAATAAGGTAATTTGTTAAAATCATTTGTATAAATGTTTGTTCATGGATAAATGTCATATGTCGACTAAAATAATTTATCGATGTTCTATGTAAAGAGTGCAAAATTTTTACTATGCTATCTTCGTTGATACATTTTTAAAACTTTTATGTCGAGAACTAACTGTTGAATGCATATTAAGTTAATTTACAAAGATGGTTAGAATTTATTTGTTTGGGGTTTATAATAAATTACTTCATTACATTCATTTATATAAATGATGGTTCATCGATAATAATCGTATATTGATTACAATAATTTGTCAATCATTTATGTGGCAATCAAAAATAAAATCTTACCATCTTTGTAGATATGTTTTTCTTAAACTATTTGTTAAAGAACTAAAAGTTGAATGCATGTCAAATCAAATTACATTTTCTTTGTAATACTCATCAAGCGTTGTAGTAATAAAAAGAGTTTCACATGCAACCATTTTGACAAACATAACCGTAAAATTTATTCACTTTTATTAAACTAGCATGTCTCCTAATTTAAGCTATTATATTAGTATTTCTTTAGATGATATTCTTCCATGGTATCTATTTAAACAACCCTCATACCTCATTGAGTTATTTGTATAATTTGTTTATTAATTCCCAAGAAATCCATGTGTGCTAACTAAAACCATCTCTTAAATTGATTTAGAACCGACAAAAGTTCTGTGTTTTTGAATTTTCTCTTCCACTTTTGTATTTGGGATGAGATTTGTAAGTCCCGGATTGTAGGTTCTATCTTACATATGACCCTCTAGTGCTTAAATGAGTCACTTTCTATTACCGTCAATAGTCGATTAGTGTTTCCTTTTATATTTAGTAAATTTTTACATTGAACTCTAAAAAGGTAGTCTTTTGGAGGAATAAAACCTATCACATTGTCATGATTACTTTAATAAGTCCAAAATGGAGAGTACTAATGTTTGATATTGATGACGACAACGATAACGATAACAACGACGATTTTAAAGATGACGACGATGATGATATTCAATGTTCCACCCGAATAACCCAGTGTTTCTCATTCCTTTACTAATTCATAGCAATTGTTGAAGCAATGTTAATTTAATATGTCTTGTAGTTCTTTATGTAGGCCAATATTAAGCATAGTGCAATGGTTTTTTTCCTTTTCCCCCTTTTTCGTATTTTTTGGGAAAAAGAATTAAGACATCAAAATGCCCAGCAAATCATTTTCTATCCGCTGTGAGCCATAGATAGATTTTGTATATTGTAAGGCGTCGTTTGAAAATTTTGATGCATCATATTTTAACATAATTATTGTAACGATCTTGATTTTTGAGTAAAATTAAATTTGGCAGTTGTATAAATTTGTAAATTTAAATTGTAAATTAAATTAATTTTTCCAAAATTAAATAGGATATTTATTTATTTGGACATTGATTTTAAAATTTAACTATGGATTTGAAACTCTATATTTAATATCTTATAAACAAAAAGTAACATCCTAAAATTTATCAATTTAAATTAATAATATATTTTAAACTTTTGAAATTTAATTTGAAAATATGTTGAGAAAAAAAACTCAAACAAATAAAATAAGTAATAAACTATACATAAATAAATTCCAATTTATTTTGAGTTTAAAATTTGAAATTATGAGTGTTTAAAAAGTCAATTAAATTCAAAATCTTATACATATATGTATATTGCATATATGAGTAGATTTGAGTATATACATTTAAATTGAATATAAAATTTACAAGTGTATTATGAATGTATATAAATAGACATAAATGAATTTTCATTCAAGTGAATTAAAATTTGAATTTAAGTTTAAAATAAATATTTTTTGGGAATAAGTGGCATTTAAAAAAAGTCATTAAAATGTAATGTATATAATATAAAGATTGGTTAAAACAATTATTCTTTTAACATTGTATATGCACATACAAATGAATAGAAAGGTGTATTCATTTACAAAGTAAATATGACATAAAATTTATTTAAAAACATTCTTTTGTCTTTGAAAACTTCAAATGATAAACGTACACTATGAGGTGGAGTAAAGAAGTAAACATTACATGGGAATATCATGATGATTTCTTACAAATGGTATTCAACATCATTGTTTAAATAAAATAATAAAATTAAAAATTACAAAGAAACTTTTCATCTCCCCATAACCAAATCATATTTACTCTCACTAAATCTGAACAAATCGGTAACAAGATTGGGCATTTCAAATCTCAACATCAAAGAAAAAATCTGCCATTAGCTTCTCAAATCTGAAACATAACATTCAAGTGCAATATGCAAATCTTCTTCAACATCAAACTATAGATTTACTCTCAGGTAAGTTTTTAACTTTAAAGTTTAATGAATTTGTAATTTAAATCAAGTTCTTAACACAAATTCAAAAATGCAGATTGAAAAAAAAGGGAAACAGAGCTGCAGTTTTAACAGTGCAGTTTTCTCTGAAATTAAATAAAGGCAAGTAAATTTTCTTAAAGATTCGAATTTAATGTTGTTAATCAATGATAAAGCATAAGTTTAAAGCAACTGTATCAATCTAAGTTGCAGGGAACAAATCAAGTTCAAGGCAAATTTGTTTTCTGTTTTCAAATGCAGGAGAGTTCCTCTGTTATATATATAAGATTTCAAACCTGTAAGTAATTAAAATTGTTTGTATTTAATAAATTAAGTACAACAAAGAGTAAATAAAGATCTGTATTTACAATTTACAGATCTAAACTCCAAGATTAAAGAAGAAGCAAAAAATTTAGGCTGGCTAAAGAAAAATAAAAGTTTCCAGGCTCAAATTCATCTGTGTTCTCTGTCAACAAAAATTTCAGGTGAGCAAACTATTTTATAAGGCCTATTTTGTTGACCATTTGTGATGTTGTGATGAATATTTGACTGTGTGATGGGGAAATGTTTGAATGGATGCAAGTTGGGGTGTGTATGTTTATAAATAAGCAAGTGCGAAGTTGAATGTCTGTATATATCTATATGCAAACCCCTGTTTTGGTTCAAACTCGTCTCCTAATTTTATTTTATTTTGGTTCTGATATTTAGGAAAGAAAACTGGTTGTTAAACTCTAATATCCATTAAAAAAAACTTGTCTAAGTTAAAATAACTTAGTATTGTTTCTGGAAATATAAAACACGGTGTAAACTTAAATTAAGTCAAAAATAATTTGCCTTGGTTTATAAATTCAGGTATATGAATCAAATGCTCAAACTAAAACTTGATTTTTGAAAACAAAATTACTATTTTTTGTTAAGTTTTAAAGGTGCAGTTTTGGGTTGAGCAAAGTATGGGAATTTGTGATTTAATGGTGATCCAAAGGTTTGGAGGCATCGGGGTTTTTCTTGATGATGGAAGGGTGATCAGAGATACTAGGAAAAATACTTGATGGTGATGCAATTCACCAAGGAAGTTGCAGCAGTGGGATTTCTTTTGGAACCCTAGTTTTTAATTGTGCTTAATGAATCGACCACCATGGCTTGTATAGATGATCGAGTGTTTCGGGGTTTTGGGTGATGGTAGTTTGGTCGTAGTCGAAGTCGTAGCCGGAGTAGTGGATTTTTCTGGTGGTCGGAGCTTCGTGTCGAGGTGATGACAGGTTTGGTTGTGACGGGTCTTGTTGTTTCCAGGCTTCATTTTTTTAACTCGATTTTGAATTCGAGAAGATGGAGGAGTTTTGGAGATCGGGGATGGATGTCGACTTGTTCGACGGCAAGGCGACATTTGGAGGTGAGCGACGGTGCCGTGCAAGTGCACCGTGCATAAGTTTCTGGTGATCTGGAAACTTGGGCAGTTTGGGATGAAGCAGGGTGAACTCGAGATTTTCTCGAGTAACTCGAGTGATTTACTCGAAGTTTTAAAGTGCTGGCTCGAAGCAAATGTGATATTGGCTCGGGTAGAATTGCTTGTACAGGTTTAAAACAAAACTTGTTCTGTCTTTGTTTGAAATTTTAAAATTAAATTTAAATTATTAAGCAAGGTCTGAACTAATTTTAAAATAAAAGTTTAACTATAAATTCAAGTTTAGTTGAAGCTTAGTTTGGAAATGAAGTTCGTTAAATTCAAATTGTCTAATAACTTAAAAGTGGCTAAGCATTTAAGTGAATTTTATAAAGAATTTGAATTTAAATGGAATGTGAAATTTTGAATCAAAATTTTGAAACCTGGATCTTAAACCTAAATTTGAATTCTAAATTTTGAAATGAAATAAAGTTTTATAACTTTAAATGTTTAAATAAGTTTAAAAGTAAAGGTATACTTTAAATAGGCGAACTGAAAAAGGAATTTAATTTAACTCTTTAAAATTTCTTTTATAACAAAAATATTACTTAAACATATGAATTTTAATGGTTTAAAATAAATTAACTTTAATTTGAAGTTTATATTCTTAATAATATGTAAATAAGTTAATTATTATAAAGGATGTTTTAAAATGGTTAATTAATTTCAAAGTTTAAGTTAACATATTTGTTAAAGGGAAATTATTATTATTAGAAGTGGATTACTTAATGAAGGAAATTAAAGTAATTAAAGAAATTAATTAATAATTCAAGTTAATTGATCAAGTAACTAATGAATGATTAAATAAAAATAATAATTACTTAGTGAAAGTAATTAAGAATAGATAATTAAAGACTAAAGATTGATTAATCAAATATTAAGGGTTAATTACTTTAAAGCATAATTAATTAACGTGGTTAATTAATTAGGGTAATTAAATTAAGAAAAATCAATTAAAGACAATTAATTATAATTAAGATTTAATTAATAACTTAAAGATTTATTAATTAAAGTAATTAATTAAAGGTTAATTAATAAAAGTAATTAAGGTTTAATTAATTACGATTAAGGGTTAATTAATTAAGATAATTAATTAAAGAAATGATTAATTAATGAAGGTGGTTAGGACTTAATCAATTGTAGTTAATGATAATTAATCATTGATTAAAGTTTACTAATGAAAGTAGTTATGTGAATAATAAATTTAAAAACCACACGATTTATTCACCTTAATCAAAGATGTTTGATTGTTATTCAATGTTGTGTGATGGATTGACATATTTGATATGTGATTTGATGCTATGTGATGCTTTGTGCCAAGCTGCTATATTTTTGATGAATATATGGTTGTATGAATATGAAAACCCCTTGACCCGTAAAACGACATTTGAATTTCGATGCGACAGGGAGTCGCATTCCAGTTGGTTATCCGAAACCCACATCGGATCGTAATGGTAAATCTTTGTGATTGATAAATTCATTTATCAATGACTCTGTGAATAAAGATAAGCGTTATGGGTTATACCGCTTATCGATATTGGTATAATTGAATCTGTGATGATGATGTTATGCACTATTGTGTTGAACCCCTGGACCACGCTTATACACACACAAATATGGATTTCACAGGAAATTGGTTTAAGTCACAGATCTTTTGAAATTGTTTTAAAATTGAATTTTTTTGAATTCAAGTGGTTTTGGTAATGGATTGGGTTTAAATAAAAAGGCTTTTGAAAAGGAATTTCAAGGATAAAAGTTATTTTTGAATAACTTGATTTATTTTTGAAATTTGATTTGAAATTATATTCCACTTATGATTTAAAGGGTTATACAAGTTTATTTGGGTTTTAAATCATTTTTAAAAGTATTGTTTTGGGACTTTAAGTTTAACCCAAAGGTTTTAACTTGTATAGATGTAGTTGGATTTTTTTGAAACGGGAACTATTTGTTTTCAGATAATAGAAGCTTTCACATAAGAAATGAACTTCCAATTTGTGTTAAAAGGATTTCAAATCTAAAAATGAAAATAGTTTTCCAAGTTATAGATAAATCTTTGGAAATAGGTTTGAAAGCTATAAGTTAAATCTTTAATTTGAAGATTTAAAAGAGTTAATCCAAATTGAAATGAAAGTGTTTTGGGAATCTATGAATGAATCTTTGTGAAACTGGGAGAACTTTGTGAAATGGATCTTTTTATTTAAAAGATTTGAAATGGTGATTTGTTTAACCATTTGAAAGGAAAGCTTAGGATTCTTAAGTTGTGGCTTAACTTAAATCCCATATATGCTTTTAAATATCGCGCTCACTATTCGGTTTAGCCGGGAGAGGACCTTGTGTCATATAACCCATTCCGAATAGTGATACGACGTTACGGATTGCATTTGAAGACCGGTGTTGAAGACCGGGTGTCTTCGAGAACGATAGGATAACCTGTCGATTGACTCTGCATTGAGTTGTTTTGGTATAGAGTTCTCCATATGTGATGGGAAGTCCGATCGGGATTGTGGATACCCGGATTGCAAGGGCTTCTTCGCAAGTGCCTTCGGTTCTGTTCGAACCCGGAACAGACTTGTATGGTTGTATGTCTGACACTACGCTTTGAGATGTTAAACTGATCACTTTCAACTACATTTATGCTTGGTGGCAGAGAATTTATTCTCTTAGCTTAACACCCTTCTCTGAGACGTACGAGCTCAGAGGTTATGTAGTTGATATTTATCAGTGATATATTCCCAATTTGGTAGTGTGGCATGCTGAGTGCTATTGTGTATCATTTGTTGATCAAAGCATGGCTTTTGTATAAAGCGTAGCTTTGCGGATGTGACTGCATCAGGACATCACACCCCGAAAATGGTCGAAACAGGAAAGATGCGGCAAGGTTATAAGGGTCGAGCCCTTTAGGGTGTGTCATTCCCTTCTGGAAAAGGGTGGTATCATGGTATGGAGCCCAGATACTTGCTCATGTGGATACTGCAGATCTACTACTTTGTGATTGCTTTGTGGTGTAGAGGCGCCTCAGATAAAGGTCCCAAAGGACCGAGGAATGGAATGCTCGAGTAGAAGTTACCTAGTTACAGAGGTAACCTGGCCTTGTGTTGGCAGAGATCCGATTAGGTTCTCGGGATGTCCCACCAGAGGCGTACCCATGGACAGTAGGAAGTTTCTTAGCCTAACCATTTGTTAGAAATCCAAACAAAACAACACGAGCCCTTTTACGATTGCAATTGTATAACCTGCCACCTCAGGTGGTAGTTATAGTAGGCATAGTATCATGGTACCTATGCTGGCTATAATTTATATTATACTTTCAAAAAAAATTCCACTATGCACTAGTAATAATATCAAAGAATTATTCTCGTATTAAGCATATTTGACTATCATAAGGGGAAATCTCCCCCAAGTGTGCGATTGCATTGTGTGTGTGCCTAGAGGCCTTATGGTAGTTTCATTTTCTAAAAAGCATTGCAGATTTCAAATTTAAATTCTCTTGTTGTCTGTTTTAAAAACCAAATGTTTTTGTTTACTCATACCAGTCCCACGACTGACCTGGAGTTTATTGTTCCTTTCCTAAACTCTAGGTGCCCAAAATTTTCCCACACGGGTAGTCTAGACTTGGGTTTTTCAGATAGTCAGGTTTAGTAGATTATCTGGAGCTAGTTCAGTCTTTGAATCAGGACTGCACTTGCTTATCTTTGTGCATCATTATTGGGAGTTCGAGCTGTTCCTGGATTGGTGCTTTGGAGATGGAGATTTCCGATATTGGAGTTCTCTTTTGAAGACTACTTTCTCTATTGGAGATATTGTTCCACTGCTGGCGTTAGCTTTCCTTTCCGCTGCTATTATCTTGTATCATATCTCCGATGTATATTGATATTCATTGTATCATTCTGTTGTGTCAGATATTGTATCAATGTTGTATATTGATATATTCTTTTTCTTTCACTGTGTTGTACTTAATGTGTTATAAGCTCCAGCGAACCAGATTCGACGTTTTAATCTACGACATTTGAATACGAGTGTCGTATTCGGTGTCGATTTTCGAAGGTCGAGTCAGGGTCGCTACAAATTATATTGCTGAAGATGATCAATGTATTAGTTAAAACTCATTTAAGTCAAGTATTATAGCTATGGTGCCATATAAATATAGCATTAAACTTGCATTTCAGCCATTGTGGCAAACTACATTGGTAGACTTGTTTCTACTTTGGTATGTTAATTTAAGAGAAATGAAAGGTGACACGGTAGGTTTAATTTCTATCTTGACGAGTTTAAGCGGCATTCAGTTTTTCAACCTTAAAATTATCTTACGCGCATGTTACATCTGTATGATTTTTGACAACCGAACCTTCGATTTTACATTTTATGTATGAAAAACATTAAAATCAAATGAATGATAAAATAACTGTGAACCAAAAAGCCTATAACAAGTTATTCTAAATTTTGAAGTATGTATACACAGACACTGTAAAATAAAATAATACACGATCACATTATTGTTAGCATGATTGTTGTTTTAAATTGGGAAAATATATCTTATTTTACATATACACCCACATACGTATTACACAGATGGAATGATCTGAAAATTTGGAAGCATACTATGCATCGTAGTATATAATTCTATCGTAATGAGCTAAATCTTGTATGTAGTGATTTTTTGGATTGGGTAGCATATCGATCATTGCTTGAACTTCCCAAAATTTGTACACTTGGTCATCAAATTTGGACTTTGAAGACACCACTAATTTGCTTTGGTGAGGTGCAATTGTGTTCTCCGGATTGAGTAATGAGACAATTTGGTTATAAACAACACATACCCTGTGCATCTATAGTGCTTCGAAGGTCTATAACAAACATACATAAAAATAAGGAGTGAAAGACATATGCATATTCAAACTGAATGACATCCAACAATTCTTTAAATTGGTATATTCGGTGGCATTGGCAAATCACTCGTCGTTATCACTACACCAAAACAGAGGATTTCCAACAAATACAAGTGTTGTCAAAAATTTTAGTAACACTAATATGAGTCGCTATAGGGGCATGGACATTTATTTGCAACGCTTATAAGCGTTGGAAGATTTTTTTCCCAACGCATATAAGCGTTACAAATAAATAAACACTTATTAGTCACGTGAATGTTTAAAGATATAGTATATCGCAAACAAGATTTTCATATGTCATAATTTCTTGCAGCACTAAAATTAAAATACTTAAAGCAAATGAAGTATAATATATTAAAACAATTATTTCCATATCCAACATAATTCATTATACATATTCAATGCAAAGTTTAAAATGCTCCGCAAATGGAGTATAATATATCATAAACAATTATTTACATATCTCAAATACCACAATGTCATATATTCAGATGTTACAACATAAGCTACAAAAAAATTAATTTTAAAATACACATGAAGTTTAAATTATGGTTAACCTAATCACTCTAATGGTTTTACACATTCTTCAACGTCCAATGCACCATTCCAAAGCGTCCTTCTACAAGTGCATGCATTTAATATAAACACTCAATAAAAACTTACAACTTCAAAATCAAAAGGTTAAAAATCGAGTTACGACTAAGATAATCATTTGATATTCCAAAGTAATGACATTTTTTTAACTTAATATAAAAACAATATTATGACTGGTATATAATGATATTTGAAAAGTAATAGTTTGATATTGAAATTTTCACTGTGGGATTGACTTCTGAATTAACTAAGAAACAGAAACCTACCTTTTTAAGCAAATCCCACACATGGGAAGAGACTGTGCCCACCTCAATCTTCTTGGACATTTTCAGCTCCATCATCTTAGTCGATGGTGCATTAACTGAAAACCCATCATCCGATCCAATTGATCCACCACTATACTATTGGCCGTAACACAAATATCATCTGCTTTTACCAATGACACTTCTATTAACGCATTCTCACCATATTCAATATCTGGATTCTGTTTTGCTTCATTAAATATCGAATATGACAACATAGACTATTTTTATCTTTTATTTTCTTCAACGGGTGTTTCTCCAACATAGCAAATTTGTCAAGCAGATCATTAGAACTTTTAAAAGCTCAACGGGCTTTAATTACAATCTCAGAACTTTTAGTTATATCCATCTCGTTGACGACTGCAATAATATAAAATAGAATTCATTTAAGAAGTGGGATGTATCTAAATATGTAGTCAAGCTATTGCCACTTAAACTAAGCTTAGAGTCAAAACATTAGATGATGTATCCTTTTACTATAACAGCAATAACATGTTTAATTTTTGTGGGATATCTTTATTTTATGGCTCTCTATATCATAAGTTGTGATTAAGTTGAGTTTTCCTATGTAATTAACTTTGGTGTTCTTATCTCTTTAGATAAATAAATATGTTAATTTTAATCATATTGATAAACTTACGAGTTCTCTGATATTTATAATTTGCGCACTTAGTCGTTTGCGGATTGGATCATTTGTGCACTTAATTGTTTGTGGTCCGAAACTCCAAAGAACATGTTGTTTGATAAGGCATTATTTAAAAGAAATGATTTAATGGTAACTTGGCACTTTTCTGATTGTACAACAAAGATATACCTTATTGCTGTAAATTTTTTACATGTTCAGGATTATAGGAACAAGTGTAGCATATAAATAATGGATATTACCGAGATCTTTATCAAAAACTATTTTTGATAGAAATATTTAAGCAACATTTGTGCATTTAAAACTAAAACTATAAATATATTGCATATAAAATGTAATAATTCATATTCATTAGTTTGACTTTTATTACAATGCCAGTTTATCACGGAGACAAAAAAGGTTCTTCAAATTACTAGGATCTTTATATCAAATGATCTTTACATGTAATTTCACAAGTCTATATCAAAATACCACAATCCCGTAGCAATTTCGTTGACATACTATTTATATCTAAGAATAGAGTGTATATAGCACAAGTATATACACATTTGCAATTTCTTGACTTCTTCCTTTAAGGCGTCAGCCCTCACCTTATCGAATTGTCTTTCTTTTGCTGACTAAAGGGATGTTTGGATTGATATTTAGGGCGTGACTCATGACGGTGGGATCAATTCCAACAATTTCAGAGTGGGTCCAAGCAAAAACATCTTTGTAGCCTTTAAGAATACTGTCAACCCTGATTTTAAGTGCACCTGAAGATCCTTCCCTACTCTGATTATTTTGGTTGAATCGGTGGAAGCTATTGGAATTTCCTTGATTTCTTCAACCTACTTACTCTTTCAACCTCCCTCCCCCCCGACAATCTAGCTATGTAATAATTTCGCTTTCTCCTATTGAGTTGGAATCCATTCTCCTCTTCTTTCCATAAACTGCAAAACATCTTACGGCAATACGTTTATTAGTTTGATTAGATTTTTTCTACGCTTCGAATGATGGATGTGGAAACCCATCGTTTGAAGGCTGCAAAGTAATGGAAGAATCAAAATAACAAGTGAACTCCTTCTTATATTGCTCCAAAGTTGCAAAATACATTTCTCTTGATGCAACCTACTCACCTCGGATAGTTCCCCAGCCACTCTTAGTGAGGAATTTGAGCATCATATATTTCGGTGAGAGAAATGCATCCACTTCATCTAGTGCTGGGCCTCTAAACAAAGCGTTGTGGAATGATGGATGATCTATGATCACAAAAGCTTATTCAAAAATGGGGAGCATGGAGGGAGTCCCAGCTATAGTAAAAGCTTCATCTATCCAAGTGGAGTTCTTCCTTTGTTGTTGAACCCAAAGATGGGTTCGGGGCTAGGCTCAAGTTTGTCCTTGGAGATTCTCATCTGATCAAATGCATGTAGGAATATCACATTTACAGCGCTTTCAGTATAACCACCGAGGATTCTATCTGAGCTGTGATCATCAATGGATCATTATGGAGATGATGGATTCCCCTTCTCAACTCATGGTGACCGATCACCAAAGTTGCATGTCAATACTATTCCTTGGGTTTTTGGGCGGTGGTTCTTCTTATATAGAAAACACATCCTTCCTGGCTTTGTTTAAGCCAAAAATGGTCACAAACCCTAAATGTCATGAAAGAACCAGTGTATGAACACAGATCAACAATCAATGATCACCAATCGCAGGTCTAAGTAATGTAGAGGATAAAAAATGAAGAATAATCAATTTATAACGGAAAGAAATTGACAGTGACACAAGATTTATAGTGGTTCGGCTATCTCCAGCCTACGTCCACTCCAAAAGTTAATCTTTTATTGAATTTCCTTGCGAGTTACAGCTGATTACAGCAGATTATTATGATAAAATTTGAGTACAACAGCAGCTATGGAGTGCAAAGTTGAATCGGGCAGAGTCTGGACATTGAAAAGCCAAAGATCCCTTCTCTGTAGGCCTTGGGGATCTATTTATAGGTGCTCCATGCAAATATCTCGCTCAAACTTCGGAAGACTTCTTTTGGCACATGAGTGGGCCCACGCGATTGATCCCATGAAGTTTCAGCTCGATCCATGATCGATACTTACGTAATTCATATTGATCGAGATTTTGTTCAATGGAGTCGAAACTCGGCGTGAATATTCCTCAACTTGAACGTAAGCTCCCGTGAAAATTCCATAGCATTTGGGCTTGTAGATTGTGAGATATGATCGATACGAATTAGAGTGTGCGTGTGGGGTCTCATTCGTATCGGTTCATCTCACATCGATACTGGCTCGTATCGATACCACACACATGCTTGTTGATGACGTGGCCCTACAATCGAGGCTCGATCCATTTTCCACGCCGCGTTGAACGCCTCTTCCTTCAATTTATGCACATTTTCAGTTTGCATCCATCTGCTCGCATTGGTCACGTTCGTGTCCATCGACTACTTCGTATCGATCGATACGAACTCGATCGATACGAACTCGATCGATATGAATCGTGGCTCCTGAACCCTTCGTATCCATATGCATCCATCCACCTGTTAATGCCTTCAGTCTTCTTCGTATCCTTCCCATGCGCTTTCTTCGCATCGATCCAGCAAAAACCGATACAAAGTATACCTGTGCATCCATCTAATCGATGCGCACATCATCAATGCGAAGTCCACTGATTCTAAGTCGATGCATATAGGTTCGATTCGAAGTATGTTGTTGTCTCCATCTTGATCGACACGAACACCATCGACTCCAATCCATGTTGATCGATGCGAACATCATCGATTCGAAGTATACTACTATGCTCCACCCTGATCGACACGAAACCATCGATTCAAACAAACCATCATGCGCCTGCCTGTTCGATCCAAGTCCACGGCCATCCAGTCGAAATCCATCTAACCTCTCTTCCTGATCGATACGAACGCCTTGTTCATATCCATGGGTATTGATATGAAACGTGTGGATACGAATAGTATCGATACCAAATTAGCCTCCTTCAATATTAACCCATCCATATCTTGAGCATACAAACTCCGATTGACCTGGAATTCGAAAAGTGGCCTCTTCTAACCTTGATTATCATTCCCAATCGATCCCGCATTGATCGGAGCTCCGGAAAATTTTGATGATATCGATCACATCCTTGTTTCCAATCAATTTCCGATCTTGATATCCATCCTTTTCCAGCTAATTTTTTGATATTCCAGCCTTGACCAAAGGGTGGGATAACATTTGCCCCCAAAACATGCCTTGTGATAAGAAGGTGTGTTTTGAATAGTTCTGTATCCGACATCCGAAGTCCATATTCCGTCCATAGCCATACCATCTGATTCATAATCCAATCCATCACCAAGCCATCCCATCTGAGTGCATCATTCCTGACTGCTCCGAGTCGATGTCCGATTCCAAATCCTATAACCAAATGCCTTAGCCAATTCCATATCCATCCGAACTCGACAACCGAGTCCTAATCTATCCTTATCCAATAACCAATAATCGAATCCTGAACCTCTCTAGGTCGATGTCCAAATTTGTAACCTCTTCGGGTTCTTACCAAGCGCAATCCACACCTGACGACCGTGGTCCAGTATCCCTGAACGTTGAGTAATGCCATGGCTTAAGTCCTAAGCCGAATCCTGGTCACTTCGGACCCTTGTCGAGTATAGTCCATATTCGACGACCTGAAATAGTAACCGATAATATAGGGCCTAAGTCCTAGGCCAAATCCTGGTCTCTTCGGACCCTTGCCGAGCATAGTCCATACTCAATGACCTGAATAAGTCGATTTGCCATGCTCGGACAAAGCGACTTACCCCTTGCCGGGTATAATCCATACCCGACAACCATTTACCACAAACAAGACAAAAATCCAATCAAAATCCAATACAAGATCCGAATCAAATCAGAAAACCAAAAATCTACATACGAAATCAAAACCAACATCCAAGCATGAAAACAACCATCCAAACAGAAGTCCAGACCAAAAAACAAACAACATCAGGAGTTCAAACAAAACTCCACTACCAAACCAGAAAAAGCGAGTGTCCAAACCAGAAAGAAAAAACAGATTTCACAGACCATAGCGTCGCGGTTTATCATCATTCAGAGCATGCCTAGGGACTACCTCAATCCCCATACATGAGTGAATGACTTGGTTGTTTGCCTGTAGTTTGTTACTTATTTTATATCATCCCTGTCAACTGATAACCAATCGGCCATCATTCCTGGGTCTCGCGCCATCGTTGTTTGAGGTAGACGGTGGATGCTCCTGTCCCACAACCGCATTCTGGGCCCTGATGTATTTTTGCAGCTGTCCACTCCTTACATGCTTGTCAATTATGTCCTTCAGATTCCTGCAACTATTGGTATCATGCCCGTCCATATCGTGAAAAAGGTAGTGCCTCCCTCATGCCCTTTCACGTTCTGAGGGTTCTCTCCTAGCCGACCTTCAGTAGGGAAGGCGATTTCGAGTCTCCATGAATATATGTTCCGACGTTTTGTTTAATCCCGTGTAAGTGGAAAATTTTGGCTCTTTCCACCGCTTCCTAGTTTTTCCTGATTCGTCATCCAGTTTCCTTTTTCCTTTATCTTTACCTTTATCTGAGCCTTCACTAGATGGCCTTCCATCCTCAGCCGCATTCACCTCCTTTAGTTTCATATCTGAACATGCATCTTCCTGTTAAAGGAATCTCTCAGCTTCGTGAAAGAATTCCTCGAGATCCGGTGGTGGGTCTCGTATTAGAGATACTTTGAAATTTGAATTCTCTTTGACTCCTGATACTGCTGCCATTAAAACCATCGATGGATCCGGCCGATCCATCGAAGAAACTGCTGCATTGAACCTTGTTAAGAAAGCACTGAGCGATTCGTCTGTCTTTTGCTTTACTGATGTTAGCATCATCACGTTCTTCGGCCTTTTGATACGAATCCGAAATTGCTTCAGAAACCTGTCCACCAACTCTGTCCATGTCCTAATAGATCCTTCTTCCAGCTGTCTGAACCACATGGCAGCTATATATGTCAAGTATAAAGGGAAATATCGGGCCATCAATTTCTCTGATGTCCCCAGCACTTCCATATGTCTTATATATCTCATCAAGTGACCAGTAGGATCAGCCGTGCCATTGTATACCTCCAGCGTAGGTAGCTTGAATTCTGGTGGATTCCGAGCCATTCTGATGTCACGAGTAAACGGGCTCTAGTTTATTCCTTCCATATCTCTGTTTGTCAAGCCTCCACGCATAGTTCGCCAGATAATATCTGCCAATCTAGCACTGTCTGTCAAGGGTTGCCCCCGAGTTCCCGAGGGAATTCTGATACATGCTCTTCATCACGCGCTCTTGCATTCCCGCCAGCATCTTGTTGTGTGGTGTCAACTGGAATTCCTCCATGAACTGGTCCATCGTTGCCGGGTAGCGTGCCCTCGAGCCTGGATCCATCCAGGTTAGCAGTCGTGTGCTGATCAGGGGCTGTGCCTTGTTGAGCTGCTCCATTCGATCGCCTGTTTGGTTCTTCCGCTCCAGCTTCGTGGATATAAACTCCTTAAGCTTCGACTGTCCTACTTGTCCGAACTGTCTGAGGAGGTTCTGCATAATCTCCTCCTGTCTTTTCAGAAACTCTTCATGCATTGCTCCCATCATCATCTCCATCTCATATCTGGTAGTGAAAGCTGAAGTCTGATTAGCCCCTGATGTTGCTTCCTGGCTCCCTTCATGCTGACTTCTCTCGGCTCTTTGTCTTCCACTTGATTGCCTTGTCATGGTTCTTTAGATCTGAATCCTTAAGCCTTCAACTCTGAGCTCCAAATCTGGTATAGCGGGTGCTAGTTGTTCTCGGTGAAAGTACCAAAGTGTTTGCGCCAAAAATGGTCACAAACTCCAAATGCCGCGAAAGCACCAGTGTATGAACACAGATCTACAATCAATGATCACCAATCATAGGTCTAACTAATGTAGAGGATAAAAAATGAAGAATAATCAATTTAAAAGGGAAAGAAATAGACAGAGACACAATATTTATAGTGGTTCATCTATCTCCGGCCTACGTCCCTCCAAAAGGTTAATCTTTTATTGACTTTCCTTGTCGGTTACAACTGATTACAATAGATTATCATTATAACATTCAAGTACAACAGTAGCTATGGAGTGCAAAGTTGAATCGGGCAGAGTCTAGATGTCGAAAAGCCAAAGATCCCTTTTTTGTATGCCCTGGGGCTCTATTTATAGGCGCTCCATGCAAATATCTCGCTCAAAATTTGGGAGACTTCTTATGGCACATGACTGGGCCCAAGCGATCGATCTCATGAAGTTTCGGCTCGATCCGTGATCGATACGAACGTAATCCATATCGATCAAGATTTTGTCCAATGGATTCGAAACTTGGCATGAACATTCCTCGGCTTGTACGTAAGCCCCTGTGAAAATTTCATAGCATTTGGGCTTGTAGATTGCGAAATATGATCGATACGAATTAGAGTGCGCGTGTGGGGTCTTGTTCATATCGGTTCATCTCACATCGATAATGGCTCGTATCGATACCACGCACATGCTTGTTGATGACGTGGCCCTACCATCGAGGCTAGATCCATTTTCCACTCCGCGTTGAATGCCTCTTCCTTCGATTCATGCACATTTCCAGTTTGCATCCATCTATTCGCATTGGTCACATTCTTGTCCATCTACTGCTTTGTATCGGTCGATACGAACTCGATCGATACGAACCGTGGCTCCTGAACCCTTCGTATCCATATGCATCCATCCACCTGTTAATGCCTTCAGTCTTCTTCGTATCCTTCCTACGCACTTTCTTCGCATCGATCCGGCAACGACCGATACGAAGTATACCTATGCGTCCATCCAATCAATTCGCGCAGCATCAATGCAAAGTCCACTGATTCGAAGTCGACGCGTATAGGTTCGATTCGAAGTATGCTTCTGTCTCCATTTTGATCTCCACGAACACCATCAACTCGAACCCATGTTGATCAATGCGAAAAGAATCAATTCAAAGTATATTGCTATGCTCCACCCTGATCGACACGAAACAATCGAGTCGAACAAACCATCATGCACCTGCCTGTTCGATCCAAGTCCATAGCCATCGAGTCAAAATCCATCTAACATCTCTCCCTGATCGATACGAACGCCTTGTTCATATCCATGGGTATCGATACGAAACGCGTGGATACGAACAGTATCGATACCAAACTAACCTCCTTTAATATTAACCCATCCATATCTCGAGCATACGAACTCCGATCGACCTGAAATTCGAAATGTAGCCTCTCCTAACCTTGATCAACATTCCCAATCGATCCTGCCTTTATCGGAGCTTGGCCAAATTTTGACGACATCGATCACAGCCTTGTTTCCAATCAATTTCCAATCCTTATATCCATCCTTTTCCAGCTAATTTGTTGATATTCTAGCCTTAATCAAAGGGTGGGATAACATTCTTCATGAGTGTAATTATTCCTAGCACTCTAACTTCTTCCCACAGGATGTGGTCAACCGTATATAACATCAATTCTGTTGTGGGGTGGATTTAGGCTTAGTGGATCTTCGTCTTCGATCATATTTATAGCATTACCAATAGGTTTTCTTGCCTTTGCCTCTGGTAAGAAAGTCTATTACGGATTCTTCACAAACTCCTTCAACTGTCCTTCTGAAATTAATTTCTGAATTATTCCTGCAAACACCTTACACTCGTTGGTTCCATGACCATTTGCCTTGTGGTAAGCACAATAATTATCTCCTTTCTTCTGTTTTGGGTAATTTCGGGCTTTGAACGAGGTCAAAAAATTGACCTTGTCTTGAGTCATTGCATAGATGTAAGAGATTGGTGTGTTTAATGCTACCACGTTGGCATTAGTATCCTCCCATCTAGACTTCTTATGTATCCTTTCCAAACTGAACTTCCACTGTCCCTCCTTTGGTTAGAATTCTTCTTAGAATAGTACAATTATTCCATTCAAATGAATTTGTCAGCCTGAAAATGAAAGTCTTGCAAGTCTTGGCAGCCATGGATGAATAATTCCTTCCAAAAAGGAGAATCGACTGCAAGGCCTGAAGGAACTGCAATTAGCTTGTCTCTATCGTTCATTCCTTTGGCTTTCAAAGCTTCGCTATTAAACCTTTTCAAGTAATCTCCTAATGACTCACCATAGTTATGTCTAATATTATCAAGTACTGTGCAGTCGATAGAGGGGTCTTTGCAGATGCAAAACTGAGCAGAGAATTCATAAGAGAATTTCTTTCAAGAATAGATCATATTCTAACGATATTATCGGTACCACTTAGCAATAGCTCTTTGAAGTGTGACTGGAAAATGCTGATATCTAACGGTGCGAGAAGCATTGTACCAATCCATTTGGTTGTCGAATGCCATCAAATGATCGTTTAGATCAGGTGTTCCGAGATATTTCATTGTAGGGACCTTTAATATGGGATAAGCACTGACATTATTTCATCAATGAAAGGGCCACCCTCTCATTATCATTTATACTCTCATCCTCTGTTCTCTTACACTCGATATTTAATAGATCCTTCACGGCCTTCTCTGCTATATCTTTGAGGTAAGTATCATTGTTCAAGTAGTCCTTTTTATTTGATTTGTAGCCATCTAAAGTAGAGCTTGCAGAACAATCCTTATCTTCCTCTTGGAGCCTTTCTTGATAGTTTACCTTTAATGGGAGGTGATCCTTCTTCTTAGACAAGGAAATATCAGCTTTACTTTTTGTGGCATCACTGTTGATTTTTAAATTTCTTCTAGGAGAGACAACTTCCTCTCCTACCATAGCAGCTTTCATGGATGACCAATGAGATAGTACTTCATTCAGGAGATTATTCATCACTACCATTTGCCATTCTAAGTATGTGATTTTAGCAATGTGGTCCTTTGGCTGAAGATTAGGAGTTGGAGCGAGCTATGGGGATAGTTGAACTTGAGCTGGTGATGGAGTTGGTAAGGCTGGTGCGAAAGGTTGCCCTTGTTCCCTGTTCCCAGATTTGAAACAAGGCAAAACATTTTCCTCTGGTGAAGCAACGTGTTCGCCCTTTTGTTAAAGGTGGAAAGCCTTTTTGATCTCATTTTCCTACAACAAATCAAATTTCCATAATAAGTTGTATTAGTATAGCAAGGTCGAAAGTTCGAGCCCTCCTTCTAGCACCAAAACTGTTAACAAGATTTCAAGTTGACATCCACAATGCTTTGTATAAGTTGTTTTATATGGACTCAACTTTGTAGTTGAGTAAAATCACATCTTTCGAATGAATTGACTAGGTCGAAGGGGTTTGAGGCCTTAGTTTTAACCTTAGCATAAAAGGACAATGTCGAAAGGTCTAAGAAATTGTTTATCCTTTCTATGAAATTGATTAGAAAATAACCTAACTCATTAACCATGTCGAAAGGTTGAGGTTCCACTCAAACCTTACATCTTAGTTGGAATGGTAGAATGATTGAACTTTCTGCCCTGGTCGGAGGGATCAAGAAGTCATCTAAACCTTTTGACTAGGTTGCTATGATTGTAACTTTCCCTTAATAGCTATTTATATAGCTTCTGACCTTGTCACTTCACCGAATTACATCTCCCCTAGAGATCGAAAGCAATCAATCAATGATTTACATTTTCTTTCAATCACATCATAAGTTAGCAGACCTTTCGATGTTGTCGAAAGGAGATGTTACTCTATTTACATTTCTTTGATGCTTTCGGCCTCTTAGATCGATATTCCTTTCATGAAAACCCTTTAAAAAAATGCATCATCCAAACATGCTCAGATAAAAATAAGAACTGGTTTAATACGCCATGGGACCATATTATGGACTAATTTACAAGTAGTATTTCCCTTTTTATGGCGGGAGCCAAGAGAAGGAAACATGACTTGTGAGAATGTCTAATGACAGTCCCATGGTATATACTCGAAACAAACAAAGAAGATAATAAATAAATCATATATGATCAACCGTTAATATTGAATTAATGCCTAATCATGATCATCCCTAAATTCAGAGTCGAACACAAGCCACAATCCTCTTTATTTCCTCATGATGAAGTTTGATACAAAATTCAAGAAACCAATACCTAATTTAATTTCTAAACTAGGGTTACAAAGTAGTGGACGGAAGCAATAGTAGTTGAATAGAGTAGAATGATAAGAAAATCTCCTCCCGAAACTGGACCCCTTGGGTCCTATTTATAGATGCAGGCGGCCTTCCCTTTGGCTCCATGCCTTCGACTAGGATGAAAGGTCGCCTTTTATAGGCGATTGGAAACATTTCGTCCTTGTCAAATAGTTTGTCCATCTTACATCATCATGGACCTTTGAATATTGTCAAAGGGTCTGCATTTCCTAATGCATTCATAAACCTTTCGTCTTTGTCGAAGGGTCAGTCTTTTGTATGGTATTATGAACCCTTCGACCATGTCGGAAGGTTCCTCCCTTACTTGACTGTTATAAACCCTTCGACCTTCGACCTTGTCGGGAGGTTCCTCCCTTACTTGATTGCTGCCGAGAGCCGTATTTTTCTTGAATGTTGTCGAAAGGTTGTCTTCCATTCTTTATTCGTCTATGAGTGTTGCCTTTATCCTAAACCTTTCAACACTATCGAAAGGTACTAAGTATGTGTTCCAACTGGTCCAAAAGGCTTATTATGCTTTCAAGAAGGTCGTTATAGAGTCTCATGCCCTTACCTTGACTTCTTTACCTTCTTTGGAAAATAATAACTTCTTGAACACCGTGGAATGAAACCTTCCGTCCCCTCCAAAATGTCTTGAATTGCTTCAAACTGTCGATGGCAACCCTTAGACTACATCAGAAGGTTTAATGTGAATTCCTTTTCCTTTATCTCTAGCCATTTTGCTGTGCTTTAGTGGTTCTTTTCTTTATGCTTACGAAATGCTCACTCTGAAGTTCTCATGTGCTCTTCTTTAGTAGCATTAAACGATCCTTTCGACAAGGTGACTTCTCCTATTTCTCTTCGTCTATGCGGAAGGTTTCCAAAAGGCATTTTTTATCTTCATTCATATTTTACGGTTAACACTTTTCCTCTTGATTCTTGCTTATCTTTCCCTTACTACACTTTTCTTCTTGATTCTTGCTTATCTTTCCCTTACTTCTCTTTAACAATGGTCATCCTTCGGTTTAGTTTTAGTTTGCTTATGAATGTGAGAATGATATGGTATGAGGGTTTAGCGTATAAGAACGTAGCTTATTCCAACATTGCCCTCATGTAACCTCCCTTTCCTATTTCATTTTAATCCTATTTAGTTCATTAGTTTAATTAGGCTCGACTACCCCTTTATTATAATCTTAATCCCTTAACCATTTATATTATTTCATTTAATTTAACTAATTAATTGTCCTAAATAATGTTACTAAAAATTAGGGTCGTTAAAAACTCCCATCCTTAAAGAATTTCGTCCTCGAAATTACAATAAGGCACTCATCAAATCAATCAAAAAGGTAAAACATACCATGAAACAAGTAAGGATAAGTATCTCGAATCCTGCTTTCAGTTTCAAAAGTACAGTCTCTCTCATCGTTACTCCACTGGACTCTGACTGTCTTGTTCCATAGCCTCTTCTCATCTCTCACGGCTATACGAGCTGTCTTTCTAACTATAGTCAAGTTCGGCTCCACTACGAAGTCATATAACATAGTTGGTGCTATAGCAGTTTTTGTATCTTGAATACACTTCCTTAGATAAGAAATATGAAAAACATCATGGCTCCTGCCAAACTATTTGGTAACTCCAACCTATATGCGAGTTTCCCAATTCTCTCTACAATAGGAAATGGTCTAATGAACCTCGGTGCCAAATTCCCTGATTTTCCGAATCGAATCATACCTTTCATCCGTGACACCTTAATGAAAGCATGATCTTCTACCGAGGACTCTAAGTCCTTCCTTCTTTTATCTGCGTAACTTTTTTTCCTAGACTGATCTTCCTTCATACTTGCTCGAATAATCTCAATCTTCTCTGTAGCTTTCCTAACTAAATATGGACCAAGAACTAACTTATCCCCCGTCTCAAGCCAACAAAAGGGAGATTTGCATGGACTTCTATACAAAACTTCAAACATTGCCATCCCTATACTAGCCTGATAACGTTGTTATATGAAAATTCGACTAAATGAAGGCGGTCTTCCCATGATCCCCCGAAATCCAGTACACAAGCTCTTAACAAATCTTCCAAGACTTTGTTAACTCTTTCCATTTTCCCATCTGTCTATGAATGGTAAGCGATACTCATCTTAAGGTTGGTACCCAAAATCTCATGTAGATTCTTTCAGAACTCACTAGTGAATAAGGAATTCTATCACTTACTATGCCACTAGGAATTCCATGCAGTCTAACTACATTTTTCACAAATAACTTAGCCAAAACAAGTGCCATCCTATTTGATTTAACTGAAATGAAATGGACACTCTTGTCAACCTATGCACTATAACCCATATACTTCCATTTCCTCTGTTTGACCATGGTAATCCATCTATAAAATCCATAAAAATAGAATCCCACTTTCAAACTGGAATATCTAAAGGTTGAAGTAACCCATTTGGCTTTTGATGTTTGGCTTTTACCTGTTGGCAGTTCAAACACTGTATTACCTATAAGACTATATCCCTCTTCATGCCTTACCAGAAGAAACTCCTCTTCATGTCCTGATACATCTTAGTTCCTCCCGGATGAATGGTGAACTTTGAATGATGGCATTCCTCAAGAACTTTTTTCCTAATGTTTCCCACATTTGGAACATATAGTCTTCCTTTCTTCCTTAACCACCTATTCTAGTCAAGACTTGAATCTTTCAAACCATCACTTTCAGTTCCGTCTCTTAACTTTTCGATCCGTTTAACTAAAACTGGATCCTTATTCTGTTTAGAAGCAATCTTTTCGATCATCACCGGTCGAACTTCTCAACATGATCATAGCAGTTTCTGTATTAGATCCACCCTGAGATCTCCATTGTACTCCACATGTCATCAATGCTTCTAAATCCTTCCACTCAGCTATCATTGCCAACATTGCATTCTGATGTTTTCTGCTAAGTGCATCTGCAACTTTATTGTCTTTTCCTGGTGTGTACTCGATATCAAAATCATAAGCAGCAATAAACTCTAACCACCTCTGCTATCTCATATTCAACTTTTTTTGAAAGAATAAATACTTCAACGACTTATGATCCATATACGACTCAAATCTTTCTCCCAAAAGATCATATCTCCATACTTTCAACGCAAAAATTACCGCAGCTAATTCCAAATCATGCGTTGGTTATCTAACCTCATGTGGTCTAAGCTGTCGAGATGCATATGCAATCACTTTACCTCTTTGCATTAGCATGACACCTAACCCTACTCCATATGCAACTATAATGAAATCTCGATTCCTCTCTGGAACCACAAACACAATAAGTGTTTCAATCTCTGGAATATTTCCTCACACTTATCGGTCCAAATGAACTTCACATCCTTTCGTGTTAGCTGGTCATTAGGGCCGCTCTCTATGAAAATCCTTAATAAATCTCTGATACTACCCAGCTAATCCAAGAAAAATATTTATCTCAGTCACTGTCTCGGGTCTCTTCTAATTATTCACCACTTCAGTCTTAGTCGTGTCTACAGACAACCCTTACTCTTAGACTACATGACCAAGAAACTTCACTTCTTTCTTCCCAATGCTACCTCAATGTCTCAATCACCACCCTAAGATGAACTTCATGCTCTCTTTCATCTCTAAAGTAAACCAAAATATCATATATGAATACCAATACGAATCTATCTAAGTGCTCTCGGAAAACTCGGTTCATCAAATCCATAAAGAATGCTAGCGCATTAGTTAGTCCGAACGACATCACTAACCATTCGTACGGTCATATCTGTTTCGACACGCCGTCAAAGGAATACTATCATATGCCACTCTAAGATGATGGAACCCCGTTGCTAAATCCAACTGGGAAAATACCTTGGCTCCACTCAACCAATCGAACAAATCGTCAATTCTAGGTAACAGATATCGATTCTTTATCGTCTTTTCATTCATCTTACGAAAATCGATACAGAACCTTATTGATTCGTCCGTCTTCTTCGCAAACACTATAGCCGCTCCCCAAGGAGAACTGTTTGGTCTGATAAAATAATTTCCTTCCAAATCCACCAACCAAACCTTTATCTCCCTCATCTTGGAAGGAGTCGTCCTACTTGGCAGTCTACTCACTGGTTCTGCTCCCTGTGCCAAATCTATTCGAAACTCAATAGCTCATTTCGGTGGCAATCATACTACAGGTTCAAAGACATATGCGAATTCTCTAACCACGAAAATTCGACTCAACCCGTCTTCCTCCACAACACCCAACAAAGCATTAACCTCATAAGTAGGGTTCTCTACAGAATATATAATCTGGTCACTAGAATCAGGGTGTCTAAGTGATATTTTCCTATCATGGCAAAATACCATAGCATCGTATTTACTTAACCAATCCATACCTAAAATAATGCTGAACCCTACAAAATTAAACATATGCAAACTACAAACAAAGGATGACCTAACAAACCAAACTCTAGATAGTCACACTTTATTCCAAGTGTCGCATAACCTCCTTTTGGATTTGCAACCCTTGAGGAAGTAACTAGGTATGAGGGTTCTAGGTAAATCTTATCTACCAAACAATGAGATATAAAAGAATGTGATGCATCGGTATCAAACAGAACTCTAACTAACATACCATGAATCAAAAGTGTATCTCCTTAACATAACTTTTCCTTTTTCATGCGATGTTGGTCTCGAGGTAACTGGTTCCAATGAAAATACTTTTCCTTTCCCATCCTCAGCAGGCTCCTTACACTAGTGCTTATGGTGCCCAACCTGATCGCAATTGAAACACCTCACCCCTTTCTTTATCGTAGCTTCCTTTCATGTGCCTGTTCGGAACTCATGGGCATAGTGTCCTTTCTTATCGCACTTATAACAGAACCTCTTCCTTTCCCTTCTTTGCGACTCTACCCTTCTGAGCCCCTTTCTTATGTGAAAACTTTCTTTTCTGACTCTGCACTTCTTGAGCTTCCTTCATCTTATTTCCTTCCAGATAAGCATGCACCTCTTCATGGCTCAAAGCTATTTCAACTACAACATCACACAGGTCTATGATATGCAATAGCATGGCCTTAGCAAGCTCAAGTATCAACCTACGAATGAATTTCTCGTTCCACGTAATCACAATATCAATAGTAGCATACCCATATCTCGCCAGCTCCTCAAACCTCGTCGTATACTCCAACACCGTCATGTCTCCCTGCTGCAACTCAAAAAACATCCTTTCCTGAGCAAAGTAGATTTAGCGATCTCAGACATAAATCTTTCTTCAAACCTTCTTCTGAACTCAACCCATGTCATGGTCCCTTCATTAACTCCAATAGTTACACTGTTCCACAAATACAGTGTTACTCCATGTAGTTATCTCGAGGCGAGCCTTCTCTTCTGCTCATCATTGAGCCCCAAATCAACAAAAATCCTTTCTCAATGAAGCAACCAGTTCTCTACTTCAATTGCATCTTTGGAACCAACGAATGACTTTCCCCCAACCGAGCATAATCTTTGCTCAAAATAGCATAATTATTCTCCACTGGAGCTTCTTGGTTTCCACCTCCAGCATTTCCTTCGACTACTCCAGTATCAATTCCCGCTTGCATCATGTTGACAAAGAAATGGTACATTGCTCCATGTCTACATGCGAAATCCAGCACCAACATTTCCAGCTTAAGCTAGACCTTGGTTCCTTCTCGTATTCGGTTTGGCATTTCCGTTAATTGTTGTGGTACTTTACCCCCAAGGTTAACTATTCCTCTTCTAGCATCCATATCTATATTCGAGCCTTCATAAGATACAAAAGAATAGCCTAAGAGAGATAGGAGAATAGAGCTAAAGCGTATACTTAAATATAACAAATACAAGTACATTACTATGGTGTTATCCCATACCTCAATCTTTTATCTGATTTCTTAGGATTATGTTTTCAAAAATCAATTTAGTTTAAACTACATATACTGCATTCATCTATAGTATTAACTTCCGGTGACAAAATATGGTAATGTTAACGGTATCTATAATATCAGAAGCACATGAATATGAAACAAAATCACTGATTTCAAAAATAAATTTTCTGATTATATTTCACAAAACATATTTCATATCCAATTACATAATCTCAGTAGTTTTCCAGGTTCAGATCAAATATAACTATTACATAAATAAACCAAGAGTGACATATGAAGATGCCCACTTGGATGACCGGAGTATTACATAGGCATAAGCCATCTTAATACATCATAGTAGAATAAAACAAAAACAGCAACTCCAAAATGTAGCTAACATCAGCCTCCTACTTATCTCCGAAAGCTTTATTCATCCACTTACTAAAGCTTGGAAATCCAAACTCTCAATCTACTCAAGTCAATTTTGAGCACCCGAGAGTCTAAAAGGAGAAACATAAATTTCAAGTTAGACATAAAGCCTGGTGTGAACAATACTATTACATCTCGGTTTACTGGTATTAAGCGAGAGCACATCGCTTAGCGGAACGGTTTTCCCCTCACTAATATCTCTTTAAAACATATCTTTTTGCAAATCAAAATCCTACAACCAAAATGGTTAATCAAAATGATTATATCAATAATAGCAAATACCATATATGCTCAACAATGGGTAATAAATGGACCATCTGTCCAAAATAATGTAATTTTTATGGCTAACTACTAACCTTTGGCTGACCCGAGCCTACCAGATAAAGTAAATAAATTATCTAACAACTGTTAGACATACTTCTGGATAGTCTGTCCTTAACTTACTTCTCCAAGGGTTACCTGATCTTGATGGTTTTTCGGGCTCTCCAATAACCTATCTTCCTTCTATATATATATATATATATATATATATATATATATATATATATATATTCCTTTCTATATGTAACCATCTCTTAAGTCTTACCTGTGACAAAGCCTTACACTTGGAATTTTGGACTAAAATTAGATAGGGGTAATAGCTAATATATAAGGCACAACCCTACACCGGTCCCATATGTTAACAAATATCCGAGTCATCTTAATTATGGTTAACTACCCTTTAAATTTTCTTTGAAAATCTTTTCGAAATGATTTAAAACTTTAAAACATACTTAAACAGGGAAAATATACTTATTTTCTGCATTTAATTCTCTTTGCCATGATATATGCTTTACTCAAAACGTAGTTGATGAAACATTTGAAACCTTTGTTTAAAACTTTAAACAATCTCTTTCGAAACCATTGAAAGTACCCCTTTCTATATAAGTAAACTACTTTACTTTATAACCTTAGGCTTAAAGGCCAAAATATACCTTTCGAAACCATTAACAACGGTCCTTTCAAAAAAGTTGAAAAAACACGTTCTTCGAAAGCTTTATAAACCTTAGACGTCCTCTTATAAACACTTTAAATATGCCTTTCGAAACCATCAAAATCCTTCCATTTAAACACTAAGATAAACCTTTCGAAAACACTGGGGGATCACCCCTTCGAAACCTTATATATATACACCTTTTGAAAATACCGGGGAACCTCTCATTCGAAACTTTTACTTGTTACCTTTCAAAAGCATTAAATATATTATTTAGAAAAAACATTTTGAAAGCATTAGGTTTAAGTTAAAATATGTGGAACAACCTTTCGAGACCCTTGGAAACCATTTCTTTCGAAACCTTTGGGGTTTAACTTTCAAAATGTCAAAAGGGTCTTAAAAGAACTAAATTAAAAGCAATTATTTCGAAAGCTATTTCCTAAATAAAAGAAGTGGATGGTGTCAAAACCGATCCCGTCGAAAGCATTAGAGAAGCGGCTCTAATTTTTTTTAAACAAAGGGACCCTTTCGAAGGCACGCCTCAAAAGGTAAAAAGCAGCAGGTAGGGGTTTCGGCCTCTTCTAAAGCATTTACATAAAACCAAAAGAGCAACATATTTCAAAAGCCTCTTTCTTTAAAACAATTTTACTAAGTCGAAAGCTATCTTATTCGAAAGTAAAGCAGGTGCATTTCCTTTAGAAAGCAAAACAAGGTTTCGACCACTTCGGAACCCCTTCTTTCGACTCCATAACTTTCACCAATCTCTAGTCCACTACATACTAAGTATCTGATACCATGTTAGACTAAGGTTAAAGGCGGAAGTATATGGTCGAAAGGTAGCTGCCGAAAGTGGCGAAACACATAAGCCTAGTAAAAACTGATTTTTGACCTTAAAAAGCAATTTCTTTTTAACTAATCTACTTATTTGTCATTATACAATTGGTTGCTGGTTTATTTTATAAATCTTTTCTAAAAGTACATTCAAATTTCATAAATTAATTATCTAAAACCTTTACAAATTGCTCATTCTCCTTTTGTAATCATATAAAGCATTTAAGTCCCATATCTTAAATGATTTTATATACTTATTAAAACACTTAGGAGAATTCTCAAAAAATTCCCATAAATCGCTTTTTATATGTTTTTTAACATATATAAATTTCTAACCCAAAGCTTATATAAAATAGCCCTAATTAATTAAAACCCAATAAACCATTTTCTTCACTAGAAAATTAATAATAAATTCATATTAATTCAGAAAATTATGAAACTGGAAACCTACCTCTGAAATATCATTTTTGACCATATATTAAAACCGCAAGGCATTTCAATGTCACTTGATAGGTTTTTTAATTCAAAACATGCATAAATCAATATGAATAAGCATAATTCATCAACAAGCACATATATATATATATATATATATATATATATATAACATTCAAAACCAGGAAACATACTTACAAAATTATTCAGATCTGATTCTAGAAACCGAAACTTCAAAAATATGAGATGTAACTATACTCACCTTTAGTTTTGTTGTTAACGAGTTGAGATTTGATCTTGGATTGAATTTGATTAAGCTTTTCCTCTTAATTCTCGCTTGTCTTCCCCTTACCTCCCTTTAATTTCGACCGACCTTTTGTTTAGTTTTATTTTTCTTGTGAACGTAAGAATGATATGGTATGAGGGTTTAGGGTATAAGAATGTAGCTTATTCCTACATTTCACTTATCTAATCTCCCTTTTCTATTTCATTTAATCATATTTAGTTCATTAATTTAACTAGGCACGACTACCACTTTATTATACAAATGTCAAACCCTTAACCATTTACATTATTTCATTTAATTTAACTAATTAAATGTCCTAGATAATGTTAATCAAAATTAGGGTTGTTACACCAGCTCCACGAAAAGCATCTCCAGACTCCTCCAAAAGCATCTCTTCACCATGTCCGTTGCTTTCCCAGCCGACCATGGAAGGCTAACTCCATAATCTTTATGGGTCTTATCCATTCAAAGTTAGAGCTATATTGCTTTCTCATCTTTCTACTTAGCTATGCTCTCAATTTAAAATTAACAAGTAGTTGTGATCATTTTGAGTTACATGATGACTTTAAATTATTATTTTAATTTGAATTTAGTTGTAGAAGATAAATAAGAATGGAAGTAATATTTGACTTATGTAACAGGAAGAAGGATGTGTTTGTAATTTAAGAAGGGTGAGAAAAGTAAATAATAGGGTGTGATCATTTTGGAAGAAAAAATAGGGTATGGAAGAAAAATACCGAGATGCTAATAGATTTGGCCTTAAAACGAACCAATATTTTAGAGCTAAAGCGATGGTTAAAATTAAAAACCCTTATTAGTTAATTACATAATAAATTAATCCTTATTAACTAATAATTTAAGGCTTAACTAAGTATTAATTAAAATCTTAATTAAAATTAACCTAATCACTAATTAATTAAAAATAAAATCCCTTATTAAATAAATAATTAAATAATAATTAATCCCTAATTAATATTAAATAATAATTAACTTTAATTAACTAATTATAATTAACTTATTTGATTAACACTTAAGTACTAAATACCTTTGTTAATTAATGATTAAATAGTAATTACGTTAATTAATTAATATAAATTATTAAATAAATAAATATTATTCATTAAATATGTTTTGAAAACAATTTCCAAAAGATACTTAAGTTAAAACACTTTTAAATTTGCAAAAGAGGTCGTTTTTACGAACAACACCCACAGCGACTACCGCCATATGACTTGCAATTTTGAAATTTTGAAATTTTGTTTTATATGTCTTTCATTACAATTTTAACTCTTAGAAAAATTTGCTACTTTGTAAAAAATAAAATATGTGCTTGAACTAAACAAGTTTTACACTTGAAAACATTTTTTAAATTTTATACCAAAGATCATTGATTTTACACAAGGGATTCATGTCGTTTAAACTAGTAAACTTTCATAGCATACCATCATGTATTCACGTCTTTAACATACATAATCGCATCACAAACACATCATCAACATATATACGCATGCCATAACCAACATATATAAGCAAAGATTACAAATTGTAACTAACTCGACTTTTCACTTTCAAATTTAAATCTACACATCATGACATCCAAGCACTGTACATACGTACAAATCAACATTTGTTTCACCTAACCATCACATTTAATAACCAAGAAAAAATATAAATTTTAAAAACTTAGTTAAAGGTGAGAACTTCACTAGGCTAAATCAAGAAAACTTCTTCTAAACTTGAATACGACCTAAGTCTTTCTTTGCCTTAGAAAAGATGAAGTTTTATTGGGCCTTTGTGAGTAAAACGTTTTGGTCTAGATGGGAAGAAATGCACGGGCGAGATGGTAAAGGTGTGTGGGGACTTGATTTGGCAAGGAGGAATGTTAGAAAATAAATATAGGCTTTGAACAAGGATTTAAAAGTTTTTAGAAGTGATAAAGGCTGGGTTTTTAAACATTAGAAATTCTTTTGAAACCATTAAAGAGTTCAGGAATATTGGAAAAAAGAATGTAAGCTTTTGAAATGGAGAAGGAATGATAAAATGAGAAGAGGGAATTTTGAAAATTGTTTTTATCTAAATGAAACAATTAAATTACTAAATTAGCCTTAAGTACATAACCTCCACTCTAAGCATGCCACCTCACCACCCTTGTCTCCTCCACCTTGCTCACGCTTGGAGCATGTTCCCTCCTCTTGTTTGAGCCAACATGCATTTATAATTCATGTACTTTGTGTTTTTAGGACAATGACGTATTATGACAACTTTTCCATTTGTTTTAAAATTCTTTTAACCTATTTCATAAAAAGTCATGTCAAAACTTTATTAGATTAAATATATATTTATATTTCTAGAATGTGTTCTAACTTATATATAAATATGTGTATATGTTAAGTCAAATGTGAACAACGTTTTCGGACAACTTTTAAACACTGAAAAGTTGAAAATTCGGAAAACGATTTCCGGTCACATTTTCTATTTTTCTTTGAACCGTTTATTTTTGTAAACAAATTTTGAAAACTATTTCAGCATCACTAGTTATGAATAAAAAGAGTTTTATTTGTGCTATTAAATATATGAATTAATTATTTAAAAATATATTAAAATATCAAGATTTAAAGTGATTAAATACTGGGTCGTTACACTCTCTCCCCTTAAAAGAGTTTTATTTCGAAATTAGCAAATAAGAAGATAACTTAAGATGACACAAAATGTTATATATTAGTAAACATAATGATGTAATCATACAAAATGATACAAGGAAAGTGACCATATCATTAATCATGGATACACGACCATACAGTACACACAATCTACTTATCTAACAGCGACTTGGGGCAAGTCCCTCTTATACTATCCAAAAACAGCATATGCCCGTGGAGTCTTACTTCAGATTGTGGCACTTATAAAATTTAGCCTTCAAGTCATGCCTTTTCAATGTTCCCAATACGATTTCTAAGCTGCGCTTATGTTCCTCCCCGGTCTTAGAACAAATAAGGATACCATCTATTGAGACCAACACAAATTATTTTGTATATATCTAAAACCTCGATCCATGATTACTAAAAATGAGCAAGTACATTAGTTAAACCATCAATCATAACCAACCACTCAAAGAAACTATCCGGTCCTCTAAAATCTGTCAAGGGTATACTATCTGTATTAACCCAATTTTGTGATAAACAATCGATTTTGTGATAAACAATAAATAGATATTTATTTAATTAAAAATGAACTTTCTTGAATTCAATTAAATAATTTGAGTATATTTAAGAACATCGGATCTTTAAAATGAGAAAATTAGTGATGATTTTGTAAATGATAAGGAATATTTTATACCATGATAGTTTAATAATTTATTTAATTATTTTGAAATTAATTAGTAAAAGAATTAAATAAAATGGTCAATTAAACTAATAAAATACTTTTGGAATGTAGGGCTTATATTGACTTATTTATAAAACAAATTTAAAGAAAAGGATAACAAATACGCTAAGGCCCAACATTTCAAACTCCATTAGCTTATACCCTAAAACAAATATCCTCTTCCTCTCATTTCTAGAGAATTCGATCTCCACACCTCTCTCCAATTTTTATTATGTTTCGTCAACGATATCAGTTAACCGCTTAGAAAATTAATCGCAACCCCTAAACCCTACTTCTTTCTGTGACTCAAATATGCATGTATATTTTTAAATTCTCAAATCTAAGCAAACGTTTCTTTACCTCAAAATAAACTCATGCTAGAAAGAAAAATTGCATTTCGTCGAAGTAAGAGCTATATCGTTCACTCATCTTTCTTCCTAGCTATGGTATCAATTTAAAATCAAGAAGAAGATGTGATCATTTTGAGTTGCATGATGATTTTAAATTATTATTTTAATTTGAATTTAGTTGTAGAAGATAAATAAGAATGGAAGTAACATTTGACTTATGTAGCAAGAAGAAGGACATGTTTGTAATTTAAGATGGGCGAGAAAAGTAAATAATATAGTGTGATCATTTTGGAAGAAAAATGGTGTGTGCAAGGAAAATACCACTTGCTAATAGATTTGGCCTTAAATCAAACCGATATTTAGAGCTAAAGAGATGGTTAAAATGTAAAACCCTCATTAATTAATTAAATAATAAATTAATCCTTATTAATTAATAATTTAAATCTTAACTAAATACTCATTAAAATCATAATTAAATTTAAATTAGTCGTTAATTAATTAAAAATTAAACCTTCTTTTTAAATAAATAATTAAATAATAATTAATCCCTAATTAATAATTAAACAATAATTAACTTTAATTAATTAACTAATTATAATTGACTTATTTGATTAACACAAGTGTCGAACACCTTTATTAATTAATGATTAAATACTAGTTACCTTATTTAACTAATTAATAAAAATCATTAAATAATTAATTAATCAAATAATAACTATTATTCGTTAAATATGTTTTGAAAGCAATTTCCAAAAGATACTTAAGTTCAAACATTTTTAAATTTGCAAAAGATTCGTTTTTGCGAATAACACCCATAGCTACTATCGCTATATGACTCGTAATTTTCAAATTTTCAAATTTTATTTTATAGGCCTTTTTAAAAACTTTAACTCTTGGAAATCTTTACCACTTTGTACACAATAAAGTATGTGCTTGTAATAAACAAGTTTTGAACTTGAAAACATTTTAAAATTTAATACCAAAGATAAAAGATTTTACACAAGGGATTCTATGTCGCTTAAACTGGTAAAGGTGCTAACTTTCGTAGCATGCCATCATGTATTCATGACCACAACATACATAATCACATCATAACCACATCAACAACATATATGCATGCCACAACCAACGTATACAAGCAAAGATTACAACTTGTAACTATCTTGACTTTTAACTTTCAAATTTAAATCTATACATCATAACATCCAAGCACTTGTATATACATACAAATTAACATTTGTTTTACCCAATAAGCATCACATTTAACAACCAAGTCAAGCAAAATATAAGTTTCAAAAACTTAGTTAGAGGTTAGAACTTCACAAAGCATAAGTTGACTAAATCAAGGAAACTTCTCCTAGAACTTGAGTACGACCTAAGTCTTTCTTTGCCTTTGAAAGATAAAGTTTTTTGGGCCTTAGTAGGCAAAAAGATTCGACCTAGGTGGGAAGGAATGCATGACCAAGATGGTGGGAGTGTGTGTGGACTTGAATTGGCAAGGAGGAGTGTTAGAATAGAAAGTACGTAGAGGCTTTAAACAAGGATTTAAATGTTTTTAAAAGTGATAAAAGTTAGGTTTTTAAACATTAGAACTTTTTAGAAACCATTAAAGAGTTGATGAAGCTTGGAAATAAGAATGTAAGTTTTTGAAATAGATAATGAAATGACAAAATGAGAAGGAGGAATTTTGAAAATTGTTTTTATGTGAAATGAAATAACTAAATTACTAAATTAGCCTTAAGTACATAACTTCCACTCTAAACTTGCTACCTCACCGCCCTTGTCTTCTCCACCTTGTTCATGCTTGGAGCATGTCCTCTCCTTTTATTTAAGCCAACATGCATTTATAATTCATATACTTTGCGTTTTTATGGAAGTGACATATTGTGACAACTTTTCCAATTGTTTTAAAATTCTTTTAATCTATTTCATAAAAAGTCATATCAAAATTTTATTAAATTAAATATATAAATATATTTATAAAATGTATTCTAACTTATATATAAATACGAGCGTTAGGGCATGCACTTCGCGCATGATGATGGCATGTGCTTCGCGTGTGAATTATTTTTCTACAAATTATATATGTTTAGCACGTTCAAGAGAAAACGATTTATAGAAATAATTGACCATATTTTGCGTTGAAATCATTTTTGTTAGTTTAAATTTTATTTTTAAGTTGCAACATCTATTTTTTTAAGTTTGAATTTTTATTTATATTACTAATTAATAATTTATTAGTTAGATCATATTTTTAAGTGATATTAAAATTTGATAGTATTTGTACATGGATGTTTTAAATTTGTAAAAGAATTTTATTTTTTAGATCATATTTTTAGGTAATATTAAGATTGAATAACATTTGTAGACGGACGTTTTGAATTTGTAAAAAATAATAATTGTTAGATCCTATTTTCAAGTGATATTAAGATTTGGTATTAGGGGCATTTTTGATAGTTCACGCTGACACCAAAAAAGTGTGATACCAAATGTATTACAGCTATTGTTAAAGATGTGTGTATGTTAACTCAAATATGTACAACGTTTTCGGACAACTTTTTAAATACCGAAAAGTCGAAAAATCGAAAAATCAGAAATGATTTCCGGTCACATTTTATATTTTTCTTCGAACTACATATTATTGTAAACAGATTTTGTAAACCATTTCAACTTCACCAGTTACGAATATAAATATTTTTATTTGACCTATAAAATCCATAAATTAATTATTTAAAAATATATTATAATACAATATTTAAAGTGATTATGATGCTGGATCGGTACACTCTCTCCACTTAAAAGAATTTCCTTCTAAAACTAACAAATAAGAAGATAACTCAAGATGACACAAAATGTCATATATTAGTAATCATAATGATGTAATCATGCAAAAGGATACACGTATATATGAATTATTTTAATATTATTTTCAAAATTTACATGCTTTTTCGAACAAACTCCAAAAGAAGCATGCCGCTTGGCATTTGTAATGTTTTACCCCTATTTCGAAAACAATGGAACACGTTTCGAGGTCTAATTCGGTCGTATGTGGAAGATAGCTTTTCGAATCGAATTAAAATATTAACTTTTTGATATAAAATCCAATGTGTTTCTATCCCGTACGACTAAAGGGTAACTCCAAACGCTACGAAATTTGAAATCCGATACTATTACGGATCCAATGGAACTGGTTTCGTCAAATTCTGAGACTGTGTCCCGGAAGGCTATTTTAACTTGTCGATTAAACCGAGCGATTTCCAAAATCGACAAAATTGCTTGAAATTTTAATTTTAAAAACTTACCAACTCCTTTATAATTCAAATAGAATTTATATCCATATAAGAAATCATTTAGATTCATATTAAAGCAAAATTCAATTATTTACACCATTACTATATTTTAAATTTCAGTATTAAATAAATATATATAAAATTCCAAAATTTTAATTTATCGACTTTTATTTCCATTCAAAAGTCTAATACCATCACTCTAATTCAAATAGAGTTTTAAACCAACTTAGAAATCATTCCTATTCACATCTAACTTCAAATGCCCACGTTTTCCCAATTTCATATATTATATTTATATTTACCAAATCCAATTAATCGCTATATTTGAAATTTTAACCCATTTAACTAATTCAACCAAAACCTCCATATTCGAAATCAATAAACATTTTCTAATTCAACATTTAAAAATGAATTAAATGTTCAAAATTGAATGATCAAAATTCCTGGTCGTTACACTTCTTTAGAGGTGTATGAATGAGTTTTGGTCCAAAATGCGATAACTCGTTGGACTCGGTTTCATATTCCGATACAGACTCGTCGCCTTGCTTAAGATCTAAGAAACTCCTATATAATTGGGCCTTTGCTGCAAAGGGCGTGAACAAGTGTTCAAACACTTCCTTAAATCTAGCGCAGATAAAATATTCTTCCAGAACATTAGTTGTAATGGAATCCCACCATGTTATAGCTTCATCTTGTAACTTCCAAGATGCTAAGAAATGGTTCTACTCATCTGAAACATCTAATCCCTTGAAAATATTTTTGCAAGAATGAACCCTCTCATGGACTTGTAAAACGGATTTCGTACCCTTAAACGACTTTCCTCTTAGATTAGAGAAACCTTCGCACAAAATTGCGAAGTCTACAAGGGGTTGTATATCTAATGATCCTATACTTCTAGCAGTTGGGGATCAACCCTCGGTGATCGAAGTATTTCCATTTCCCCTTCCTTGTCTTACTTTAGAGCTCATTTCTTACTATCTGATAATAATAAGTTATCCTCGTAATACACTTTAAGGCCAAATTTATATTGGAAAAGGAATCGTCTATAAATAATATTAAATAAACATATTCATCCCTCCAATCGACACCCAAACAAATGTAGAAAATTTGGAAATTTATTGTATATAAGAAATATGACCCTAGGTAAAATTATTGCATTTACCCATTTAAAACTATACCGTGTCTACTTGTCTTATTTAAGTGCTTTGGAACCCCTATCAACAACGTTGATAAGGAACGTCGACTAGAATTCATAATCCACTCAACAGATCAACCAACAAAATATAAAACATTATATAGCACTAACAATTACGCGCTCATGTACATACTACACTCAACTCATTCTAGGATATTTTTAATCCTATCTCTAATGAGTTACTCATTCTTGAGCATTGCTAAACCTACCTATAACGAGTTTACCCCACCGAAGCCTAGATGTTCACTCAACTTAAGGTTTGATACCACGTGTAAGGATCTGCCATTCTTACACTTAAAAACGACACTTAATATATCATCGATATTCGTGCACAGATCATTTAAGTATCTGAAAGACAGGTCATTTGGGGTTAATCATAAGAATTAACATATGGATTTCTTGCACTTGAAAAACCTTTTCAAAAGAAGAGTAATAATAAGATCATGTTCAATATAAACATGGAGGATTCTTATCTTACGATAACCAAAACCATTTTTATCATAAATCCAATGATATTATAATAATATACAGGGTATAAAGTATTCAATAATTAAGTAGCTGTGATGCATGTACTTCATAACAATAATAGGTATACAATCAAAAGCCAAAAAGCGCTTATTGGAGAATGGATTCCAACAGTGGAAAGGTAAGGGACCGCCTTCCGTATAATGCTTCTGTAAATAAACGTACGGAAAGATCAGAAACCTTTCGATCTCAGCATGATAAGACCGACCTACCCCTTACTGGATAGTACCCGATATGTCATCATCCTGGTTGCTTCTAACCTTTATAGAGAGCTCTCATGCACAACCAAATCCATAAGGTATTAGTTTAGAAAGGCGATGGCACACCCTAATGGAAGCGACCCACATAGCCTTGTAGCATACCATGTTTTAGCCATTCCCCGATTGTAAGGCTTGAAAGGCTATGCTTTTACCATTTTCTCATAGGAATTCCCTCTTGGAATGCTAACACTTCCCTCCAGGCAGAAATTGGAATGGCGACATTCATTTCTACAATTCCAATCTGGATCTGAATGAAACCGTAGGCACTACCTCTACTACATCCATTTTGGAATCACCCTCAAGATTAGTAGCAAGTATCCCTTGCATTTCAAATAACTCCATTTTCGAACGTCTACAAGTTGTCTTCCATTTGAATGATCATGTTGGTTCAAAGTGGTTTTCGAATAACATATCTGACCCCAGTCTCTCCGAACCGACAACTAATAATTTTCTATTGACTCAATTCATGTTCTTTTAGAATTAATTGGACTACATCAGAGTCCCAAGGGGATCTCTAATATATCCCTTAAAGTTAGAGACATTTCAATAGAATTAGTTCTCTTGAAGGATCTCAAACTGTATGAACACGCGAAGCTCTTATTTACTTTCTAATTCAATATTGATAAAGTTTTGATCATCCGTTATTTAACAAATAAAAACCAACCAACGATCCAGAGATTTAATTTCCCATAGCAACCACTAAGCCTCGTAAAAAATCTTTCATTTATTTAAATCTCCTTCCAAAATAGTCATCATAATATTCATATACTTATCTCATCGGCATAAGTATATTCACAAATATTGTGAAAGATTTTTTACTTCAAAATCATATTAAAAGGATCAAAACAAAAGTAATTTAAATTGGAGATAAGAATAACCTCAAACATTATTCCTTCGGTGCTAAGTGTGGAACAAATGTCCATAGCACGAAAATTAAGAAGGTCGGTTAAAGGAAATCCAATCCCAATTTCTTTTATAAATTGCTTAAATAAATCCTTTTAATAAATCTCTTTCATTTATGAAAATCTCCTTTGCTAAAACTCCAAATCCATATATAAAACTCTTTATAAATCTTGAAGTTTATTTATAAAACTCTTTTATAAATATCTAAAACCATTTACAAAACTTCTTTCAAATTTCAAAATCCCTTTCAATTTATAAAAACTCTTTTTATAAACTTTCCTTATTTACAACAAATTTTCTTTAATAAATCTTATTCAATCAAGTTCCTTTTAAATAAAGAACTAATTATTTAAAACAACTTTTAAATAACAAGTTAATATAAATTAAACTAACTTCAAAACTTTAAATAAAATAGTTAATGAACTATCTTTAAAATAACATGTTGAAATGGTGATAAACCTTAAACATTTCAATTAAATGATAACTTAATTTCAAACCATAACTATTATTTTTAAATCCTTATTTAAAAAGGAATATGATTAAGGGAATAGTTTCCAAAATTTCGAAGAGGCATAGTGACCACAATGGTTCTTATTTAATTCAATGTAACTTTCCAAGTTATGTCATCGGTATTTACATAACAAATAGATGTGGAAAAGGGTTCAACAAATAACAACCAATCAACATATAGGTAAATGTCCAAGTTATTATAATAACAGAATAGTGTTTTGTTCTACTAAACAGATGTCATTTGGTTTTATAATCATTTGGGGTTACTTAAGTGTAATCGACAAAGAAATTCCTTAATTTAATTTTGAAAAAAATGTTTTAAAACAGACTTATATTTAGAACCAAAACGATTGTTAAAATTCAAAACCATTACTAATTATTTAAATAATAAATTAATCCATATTATATCATATCTTAAATCTTAATTAAGTCCTAATTAAAATTTTAATTAATTAAGTATTTATAATTAACTTATTTGATTAACACTTAAGTACTAGTTACCTTTGTTAATTAATAATTAAGTATTAATTACCTTAATTAGTAAATAAAAAATCAGTAAAAACTAAATAATTGATTTTTATTAATTAAATATATTTTGAAAACTTTTTTCAAAAGATATTTAAGTTGAAACACTTTTAAATTTGCAAAAGAGTTCGTTTTTGCGAACTGCACCTATAGCGACTATCGCTATATGACCTGCAATTTTCAACACTTAAAATTTTTTTCTTAAGTCTTTCTTTAAAACTTTACTTCTTGGTAAAATATAAAGTATGTTCTTGGAACTACACAAGTTTTAAACTTTAAAACTTTAAAATTTAAAACCAAAGATCATAGATTTTACACAAGGGATTCTATGTCGCTTAAACTAGTAACGGTGCTAACTTTCATAGCATACCATCATGTATTCATGACCATAACATGCATAATCACATCACAACCACAACACAAACATATATGCATGTCATAACCAATATATACAAGCAAAGATTACAACTTGTAACTAACTTGACTTTCAACTTTCAAATTTAAATCTATACATCAAGACATCCAAACACTTATACACACATATAAATCAACATTTGTTTCACCCAACACGCATCACATTTAGTAACCAAGTCAAGAAAAATATATGTTTTGAAAACTTAGTTAGACGCGAGAATTTTACGGAACAAATATTGATTAAATCGACGTAACTTCTCCTAGAACATGAATTCGACCTAAGTCTTTGCTTTGCCTTAGGAAAGATGAAGTTTTTGTGGGGTTTAGTGAGCAAAAAAGGTTTAGCCTAGGTAGGAAGGAGTGCATTGGTCGAGATGGAAGCGATGTTTGTGGACTTGATTTGTCAAGGAGGAGTGTTACAAAAGAAAGTAGAGGCTCTAAACAAGGATTTAATAGTTTTTAAAAGCGATAGAAGCTATAATTTTTAAATTTTAGAATTTTTTTGATACAATTAAAGAGTTCATGAAGCTTGGAAACAAGAATGTAAGTTTTTGAAATGGAGAATGATATGATAAAATGAGAAGGTGGAATTTTAAAAAAAAATATATAACATAAAATAACTAAATTACTAAATTAGCCTTAAGTACATAACCCCACTCTAATCTTACCGCCTCACCACCCTTTTCTTCTCCATCTTGCTCATGCATGGGGCATACCCCCCTCCTTTCGTTTAAGCCAACATGCATTTACAATTCATGTACTTTATGTTTTTAGGAAAGTGACATAATATGACATCTTTCCATTTATTTTAAAATTCTTTTAACATATTCCATTAAAAGTCATATCAAAGGTTTATAAACTTAATATATTTATATTTCTGAATTGTATGATAAGTTATACATAAATGTGTGTATATGTTAACTCAAATGTGGACAACATTTTTCGACAACATTTAGACAACGAAAAGTGAAAATTCGTAGTTCATAACATATAGTAAAAACATAAAATAAATATCTGAAATGGTCCATAAATCTCGTAAGTTATTACATCTACCTACCCAAAGTCGTACATTAGGCTTTGTAGTTCAACTGAACATAACTGCTAATAAGTAGGCAACTCACGGATAAACGGCTTTATCCATGGCCAATAGCCTCCAATGCCACCACCTCATGTGCCACTCCTATTAACCCTATCAATCTATCATATATAAATAATAAATAATTATATATGGGTCATACATAAACTTAGAGAGTGAGCATATATCTCTAAAGATATGATACGAAGATGTTAATAAAACATCTTTGTAATCTACAACTACAGTGTCGGTCTAAAGGGTCAATTTATCATTCATTTATAGTATGTTTATCATAACATTTCAACTGTATCATTTTTAATGACTAAAATCACTTACCTAAATTCCATACAAATTAATATTTTTGAAATATTAGCATACCTTCACTCTGTTATGTGTACTATTTTAACATGTTTCCACAAATATATCATTCTTTTTACATGTACTATTTCAACACGTTTCCCCAAATATACAATATCCTAAACCAACCTAATTATTGAAAAGCGTAGAAGTTGATAATATTAAAACTTAAACTATTTCGACCTTTGTTTAATTTTGAGGCTTTTTCATTAATCTCATCGTAATTTAATTTTATAGTTAGAGTTTTCCATATTAAAAGATTCGTTACTACTTTTCAAAGTATCAGTTTCTTTAATTAATTCAGATTCCCATCTTTTAAAACACAATTCTCCTTTTTAAGAGGCATAATTTAAGTATCTAAATTATTTAAAATAATTTGCAATTTATTTATCATTTAGATTTCTCAAACCAACAACTTCTAAATATTTCTCATTTAGAAAATCATTAAATATCTAAAACATTATTGTTTAATTCAAAATTTTCACTTTCTAGTTCTGAAATCTTGTTTTCACAAGCTTTTATTTCTTCTAATGTAATAAAACCAAGTTTTGGAACTATTTCAACTTTGTTAGATAATATATCATAATGAATAGATAATTGATCTAAAGTACCTTATTGTCGCTTATTGTCTCTTCGATAATAGTTGTGCTCTTTTTTATGCCGATTGTGTTTAGACATTAATTTATCTTATTCGAAGTATCTTTCTAAATAGAATTTCGATAAATCTTTTTTTTCTAATTATTTTTCTGATTAAATTTGTGAAAACTTAATTTAAGGATATTAACTTATTGTAAAGGCTTGTAAATCCGTACCCCTTGAATCAACCATAATTCACAATAGTTCGACTCAAATTGAACGGAAAATACAAATCTTTAGGGTGAAGAAGAGGAAAAGATAGAAGGAAATAGAACAACAACACATAGAATCTCACAATCATAGTGGAACAAAATATAACATATAACAACATATTTTTATGCTAAGAATCTGTAACTGTTTTATACTTACAATCATCAGAGTACAACAATTAATACATCAACCTGGAAAGTTACATAACTTGTCCTTACATAGCGGAATATAAGCCAAGTATAGAGATATGTCTCTATCATCTAGCTCGTCTCCTAAGCTCCATAGCATTCTATCATGAATCTGTAATACTTAGTCTAACCCAGGCATTATAATAAAATAACACTCGAGTCAGTCTGGAAAAGCGGCATGAGAAAGAACACTCAATTTGAATTATTAAACTTATCAAAATCCTTTTAAAAACAAAGGTATCTCGTAAGACCGCGTCACACATAAACACGACGGGTTTTTTCCTTACGATAACCAAAACATTTTATAGAAAATCCAATGATATTATAATAGTGTCTAAATAAAAATACTTATTCAAACAGCTGAAATTGTTACTTTAATTAAATTCCAGCATACTAGGCTCTACAAACAAAACCATAAGCTCGTATTAGAGAATGGATTCCAACGAATGACTGGTCCAATGAGGTACATCCATCGCAATATAGCTCTAAAACAATGTACCAAGGACCTCGTATGGATCCCCTGCTACACAAGACTGGCCTACCCCTAACCTGGATAAACCAAATAAGTTATCATCCCGGGTGTTCCTACCCTTACTATTGAGCGCTCCTTCCATGCACCACTATATCCATAAATAATAGGTTTCAGAGGACATCTAGAAAAGTGATAACATACCCTAATTGGGTGCGACCTACTTAGCCTTGTTGCATCTCCCCACTTTTAGTCATTCCTGGTTGATAAGGCTCGAAGCCAAGCGTTACCTTTCAAGAAATAATTCTACTTACAATGCTCGCTGTCCTCCATTGACAATGTTCTGATAGCATTCGCCCAAACAAGTTGTCCTAGGCAAGGGCAAACCGAATCATCATCTTCATCATCTTCACGGTATTCATTCGTAACGTTCAAACCGGATCGAAGTGGTTTTCGGATAATTTAATCTGATCCCGGTCTCTTCGAAACGATTAACAAAATTGGCCAATATCGATAGTCGGTTATTTAACTAGCAATAAAACATCCAAAAGCAGACACTAGGCCTTATTATACATTTTCCCAAAATATTTATTTTCAAAATATCTTTAAATGATATATCAATTCCTTTTAACATTTGAAAAACAATTTTCAAATACTTAAATACGTAACAGGATACTTCCAAACATCTCAACACTTAGAAACATTCCCAAATTTCCATTTTCAATACTTAGGAAAATATTATAAGTCTTATTTTCCAAAATCCTTTCAAATATCAATGCCAAAGAGAATGTATAGCGATTTATCTCATAATTCTTCGGAATTTACATTATTCCTTTTTCCTTTTCAAAATTGACTATATCTACTTATAATTAGATTCAACCCCGAATTTCTTATTCCTAATATCTCAGAACCTCCCTTAAGTTCCAAGAATTTTATTATTAGATTTTCCCTTTATAAAATCCTATCCTTTACATAACTTCGTTCGCAATCTCAAGAGGATTTTTAAATAAATTCCAATATTTTAAAACTATATATACAAAATAAGTATTTTTAAGGATAATAGTTTATTTTAAAATATGTTTAAGTAGATTTAAAATATCAAAACATTTTAAATAACATCGATAACCCATTTCCAAATCATTTTTTATAACTAATTAGTTTACAAAGCTGATTTATAAAATTAGAATTTATTTCAGTAAATATTAGACATTAGAATAACTAACTATTCGAAATATTATAAATAATAATTTTAGATGCATAGTATAGTAATTTAAAATCCCATTTAAAACCATTTTAATTTCTCAACAAAAATCTATTTTAAAAATCCAACATTACCAATTTCTATTAATAAATCCCTCTCGATTCGTATCACATCGATTATATCTCAATTTTATCACCATTCTTACATTCAAAAATAGATTCCACTATCATTCCCAGCGATTTCCATAATTTGATATAAATTCACATTGTAAATCTATATTTCCAGTTGATCAACTAACCATCATTTTCCTTATTTATAAACGCCGTTTATAAATTTATAAACTCCTTTGATTTTCGCCTGTTTATAAAACAAATCTTATTAATAAATTTCCGTTATATAAATTCATTTCTTATAAATTCCATTTATACTTCCAACAGGAAAATAGGAACAAGGAAAAAGTTACGAAAAAATTTAGTCTCAGGGACAGTAAGTTTGTGTTTTAGTCTGAAGGAAACTTTATAGTGTAAATAGAAAATGATAGCTGCATCTATCATTCTGTGATTTACACTACAAAGTGTCCTTCAGACTAAAAAACAAACCTGCCGTCCTTGAGACTAAATTTTTTTGCAACTTCTTCCCTATGCCTAAAATCCCCTACTTCCAAACTATTTTTAATATTTATTTTAATCCCTTTTTTTATTTCTAGAATATCGTTTATAAATTTCTTTATATAATTCATTTTTAAAATTCCCATCTACTAATTCACAGTAGTTAACTATAACCAAAAATCAAATATATTTTTCTAACTCAATTTCTTAAAAGCCAACCTAATTCTAATATAATATTTCAAGAAAATAGGCACAAGGAAAAAGTTACAAAAAAATTTAGTCTCAAGGACGGTAAGTTTGTTTATTAGCCTGAAGGACACTTTATAGTATAAAAAGAAAATGATAGCTTTATCTATCATTCTGTGATTTACACTACAATGTGTCCATCATACCAAAAAACAAACTTGCTGTCCCTGAGACTATTTTTTTTTTCAACTTCTTCCCTGTGCCTAAAAACCCCTAAATATTTTTATATCAAAAATTTCCTTAAACTCCTTAAGTTTTAGAAATATATTTATGGTATTTTAAAATATTAAAATTCAGACCAGTGCTGCAATATCTTCCAATAATTTCAATCATCACAATAATCTATACTAGATTATTCTACACAATCCATATATCACCATATATGAAAAGTAAAAAACATATTTGAGGAATCCAGTTGGATCCCTCCAACCTGTTTCTCTGCATCCACAGATGTTAATACAACATAAAATAATACTAATCCCACTTCGAGGGGATATGTTACAACCCTGTTTTTATTACCGTCAAAATAAAAATTAAAAATAGAAATTTTAAATTGAGAATTGAAAAAAAATGCAAATCATTTACAAAGTCAGTTGAATACTTCAAAGTGGTGCACGTTGGAAATGAAATGTGTATGCCTTCACGTGTAAAAGAATTGGTCCATTTAAAACAACTTGAACACTTTTATCACCATCAACATTTTTTTATACAGCCGTCCTTTCTTTCCAATAGTGCACGTTTCTCACATATAGGCATATGTACAAACTCTTGCTAGCACTTCATTCTCTGACTTGTATATACAAATTGGAAAAAGAAAAGTAAACACTTCATCCTTTCTTTTTTCATTCTTCCAGTTGCACTGTAAAAATATTAATGGCGTTTCAAAATTTCTCGCTCCAATTTGATTTTTGCTTGCATCAGAGACTTTGGGCGTGAGGGGTAAAGTTTCTACTGGTTTCTAGAGCTTGAATCTTTGTTGCTAATCGGTTCTGAAACAAATTAGAGGTGAGTACAAACTCACACATCTAATTAAACCATGTGCCTGGTTTTGATATACTTTTCTGTTGTTCATATTGGTTTGCATAAAAACACAGTTGCACCAAAGTGGTGTAATTCTATCAGGTATCATGTGTATTACCTTCCGCGTGTGCACTTGTATATATTACCCAGGAATTTTTTTCATTTTTTTTGTTACGTATGTATGGGTTTGCATTTCGAAAGAAAAAGGAAATATGAGTCCAAGTCACCGTATTTACTTCATTTTTTGTGGGCAAATAATGTATGCACGTTCAAGTGCAGGTCAATATTTTGTCTATTCATCAATTGCGTGTAAATAGGTTACACATAAATATGTCCAGGCTATATTTTTTTCGTGCATGTAGTACTAAGTTTGTAAGTTGCATTCACTAAAATAAGTCCAGTTCCATTTATGTTTGTTTTATTTGTTACATGCGTGCTTATATGTTACCCAGGCTAGTTTATAATTTGTATACTCCATTACTTGCGTGCATGAAGACGTGTCCAGGCCATGTATTTTGGCACTTGCGTGCGAGAGGATTTACAAGTGTGCAAGCAGGATTCACACGAAATATAAGTCCAGGTCAAATATTTTTCTATTTCATTTTCGCGTGCAAATAATATATGCGCGAAAACTATCCCAGGTCATTCATTTATTTTTGTCTATATAATTTCGTTTGTACATGTCATAGTAAACGAAAATGTTGTCCAGATTTTTTTTATTTCATGCGTGCATATATGTTCGCACAGGCCTTTCTTTACTTGCGTGTTGCCCAGGTCGTGTGCAAGTTACATAGCACGAGAGTAGGTTAGCATGTTAGTAGTAATCCCAGGTTAGCATGTTGCACGTTGTTAAATCCAGTTCATATTATATTTTGTTATATTGGTTACGTGCGGGCATGAAGTATATTGCCCAGGCAGTGCTATATTTGATGCATATATAAGTAGTGTAGACCAATGTACAATTTAATTTGAACCGGTGTTTTGTTTTGAAACGTATTCTGTTGCCGTTATTTTTATAATGGATTTTTACTCCGGTGTTTATATTTGAAGCGTGCTATTTTGATGAGATTTTTGATAAATAAAATTACTGTTGTTTTGACTTCAGTAACCGCCAATCTAAAGTGAAATTTCAAGCGGCTATCTTGCAACCAAAAAAACCCACAACGCTGATTTTATATACGTTTCTACGGTGTTTTGTGAAATGCAATTTTCTTGTCGAAATTACTGTCGAAATTGCTGTTTTAATCTCGTATTTTTAAATCGTTTTAAAATATAATTGTTTACAAAAATTTCACAGTTTACGCTTTCAAAAGAATAAGGGATCGATTTAAATGCTTCAGCAAAATTAAGGACTATGAACCCTTATTTTTACTGATTCGATTAATTCCAGATTTGTGCATTTGAGAACGTAAAAATTATTTATATAAAATACACAATTTTTCACTTTCAAGGAAACGATGATGAGATGTAAACGACTTAGCAAAAATGCGGAATATGGAACCACGCTTTTCCTAATTCGGTTAATTCCGGACTCGTTAATTGAAATATTTGCCGTGGAATTGCTGTTTGAAAATTTTGATGATTTTGTTTGGCTTTCGAGCCACTATGCTGGACCTTCGACTCAATTGCCTATGCTAGGCCTTCGGGTCATTTGTTAGACCTTCGGGTCATTCATTGGGCGCCAAATATTATGCTAACAGTACTTGGTAGACTTCGGCCATTTGAGATGCACGTGCGGCGTAGTTTAGATTCGCCATATGCTAGGATCGATCCTTTTACGCTGATTTTTTCTAGTTGTCTTACTTCGATTTCTAGATTTTTGTATATTGCTGTTTTGAATTCAATTTTGAATTTGGGAGTTGATTTTGATGGAGTTTAATGAGATTTCTTCATTTAAAACTATGTTGATCATTTATGTTGAATAATCTCATTCGGGATTATGATTAATTTGCATTAATGTTGTTTATTATGCATCATTTCTAAGTTTAAATTAGACTGATCCGTTTATTATTTTCTTTTAAATAATACTCGAGTCGGACCGAGTTATTTCAGGATAATCGCTATCTAATTCAGTTGTTGCTTCAGCTTTTAGGATTTCACCTCATCTTTTGTTTAGGCTTAAGGGTGTTACTTTTGGTATATTGACTCTCATCTCATGTATGTTATGATGACTATGTATATGTATATTTGGTTCATGTGAACCATCGAGTGTTGTAGCATGTATCCAGACTTACCTTCCGCTATATATGATATTTCTATTCTCATGTGATTATACTTATCTGTGTTGTTGCTATTACGAGTTGTTCTAGATTTTTCATTAAGCCACCGTGGTTTCGTGTTATATTTGAATTGAATATATCGTTGGGAGTAATTTACACAACTCCTATCGATGTAATCAATACTCGTCAAGGCATAACTTATGGATGGTCACTTCTAACAAACCTTATTCTTCCCAATAGCGGACGTTATTACCTTATAATAACCTTGTTATTATGAGCATTGAGGTGGGGCGTCACAGCTTGGTATCAGAGCTGAGATTCAGAACAAATTATAATAAACACGGAACAGAAGTAGAATGGAACATGTGTTACAACTAGTTGAGGGTTTTATTCATGCCTTTCTAATCTATTCCTTCGTCGTTCGTAAACTTTTATCCTCTTTAAACTGTTGGAATATGTCTAGGAATAAATCTTATATTTCCATAGTATTCCATTTGTTAAATTCCTTATCAATCTTGTACTGTTTTAGCTAACCCTTATCTTCTCTTGTTCTCTCAGCCTATGGCTGGAAGAGGTAGAGGAAAGCGTTCTACTGCAGGTCGTCTAGTAGTTCTCATCTGGACGGAGTCTAAATGTCATCTGATCAGTTTATGGAGCTATTTCGGGGTACTCAGCCTTCTGTTGCTACTCCCGCAGCTCCTATACACAAGTCTGCCTTCGCTCGCATGTGTAGTGACTATTCCCACATTGGAGGCAAGCCTTTCAAGGGATCGGAAAGTGTATTGGAGGTTCAGACTTGGTTGCGCGCTAGTGAGCGCATATTTTCTCGGATGGATCTTTTCAGATCATCATCGCGTTCTCGTGGCATCCAGCATGTTGCAAGAACGTGCGCTTGATTGGTATGAGCTTTTGATTGCGGAAGTTGATGAGTCCTCTCTCTCTCTCGTGGAATTAGTTTAAGGGACGATTCAATCTTAAGTTTGTTCCTGAATCAGAAAAGGCCAATCTTGCTCGTAGTTTCCTTGAGGTAAAACAAGGAAAGTCATGTGTTTCTGATTATGTTGCATCTTTCGAGGACTTGTCCAAAATACGGGGTTGAGTTCATTAACACTCCGCGTAAGAAGAATCTTTAGATTTGTAGAAGGTTTGAAGAAGTATTTGAAGAAAGTCCTTTTGCTTAAGCTTAAGCTCCTTTTTGAGGAACTTGTTGATTCGGCACTTTGCCTTGAAGCTGTCAAAAAGGAACGTGATAGTAGTGATGAGGTTAAGGTTTCTAAGAACCTCAACAAGAAGAGATTTCCATTTCATAAGCCTAATTCTTCTTCCAACAAGAAGAAGAAGAAGCAAACTACCTCTAATTCTCAGCCTAGTAGTGCACCTTCTAATCAGAGGGCGTGCTATAATTGTGGTTCTCTGGATCATCTTCTCCGTAGTTGTCCTAAGCCTCGCATTTTCCGCTATTGCAAGAAAGAAGGTCATTGGGTTTCTGACTGTCCAACTGCTCCTAAGGGTTTCAAATCTGGGAAGCTTATGTTGCTAAAGCTTTTGGTGATTCTTCTCGCCCAAAGGTATTCCTCCTTTTGTTTTGGAAGGAATTATTTTATTTCATGGTCGTTCTATTAGAGTTCTTTTCGATACGGGTGCATCACATTCATTCGTGTCAAAGGAGCTTGTTAATGTTATTCCTTTGGATGTTGTTAGTCTTTGCGACCCTTTGAGGATTGTGAATCCTATTGGTGGATCCGCTACTCTTGGTTTGTTATGTGTTGATGTTGAGATTATTCTATGTTGTTTTTCCTTTCATGCGAATCTGAATGTTATGGATCATCTTGGTTTTGATATGATTTTGGGGATGGATTGGCTCATCCGTTATGAAGTTCAAATCGTATGTTTCAAAAGAAATTTATATCTCAAGCATCCCAATGCTATCGAGCAGTTATCTATTACGTTTTGAGACATGGACCATGCTTCGAATGCTCTCATTTCTTCCTTCAAATCGGAGGATGTCATAGATAATATTCCGGTTGTTTGTGATATTTATGATGTCTTCGAGCCTATATCAAGTTTGTCGCCGAAGAGGGCGATTGAGTTCTGTATTGATCTTATCCCTGGTGCTCAAACTGTCAGTCATCCTCCCACTAGGATGTCTGCTAAGGAAAATGAGGAACTCAAGGAGCAATTATCTGAATTGAAAACCAAGCAATTTATTCATTCTAGCTCATCTCCTTGGGCGTCGCTGTGCCTTCGTTAAGAAGTCAGATGGTACTCTTTGGCTTTGCATTGATTATCGCAAGCTTAACGAGCTCACTTTCAAAAATAGGTATCCATTACCTAGGATCGATAACATGTTCGATCAATTAAGTGGCGCTAAGCTTTTCTCCCAACTCGATCTTGCTACCTATTTTCATCAATTATGAGTTGCGAAAAATAGCATCCCTCTTATCGCATTCCGTACTCGTTATGGTTCTTATGAATGGCTTGTTATGCCCTTCAGTTTGATGAATGCTCCAGCGTATTTTATTGATCTTATGAATCATATATTCCGGGAATATCTCGATAAGTTCGTCTTGGTTTTCATAGATGATATTCTTATTTATTCCAAATCTGAAGCCGATCATATTCAGCATTTGGAGATTGTTTTGAGCACTATTCGTTAGCATCATCTTTATGTCAAATTCTCCAAGTGTCACTTCCGGGAGAATAAGGTGAAGTTTCTCGGTCATATTATTTCTTCCGATGGTGTTTCTATCGACCCTTCCAAGATCGAATCTATTTAGAATTGGAAGAGGCCTGAGACCATTACTGAGATCCGTAGTTTCCTTGGATTGGCGGGATATTATAGCCGCTTCATTAAGGACTTTTCTCGTATTGCCTTACCGCTTACCACTTTCACAAGAAAAGCTGTTCCTTTTATTTGGTTGGATAAGTGTGAGTTTTCTTTCATAAAGTTAAAAGATCTCCTTACTCATGCCCCTATCTTAGTGGTTCCCGAAGGGAATCATGATCTTGTTGTTTATACCGATGCCAGTGGTTATGGACTCGGTGCTGTTCTCATGCAAAAGGATAGAGTAGTTGCCTATGCTTATGTGACGACCCGGAATTTTGGGCATTATCAATTTAATAATCTGTATTAATAATTAAATTAATTTGATAATTTTTCTTTATAATTTTAATTTAAATTGGTAAAATTTAATCTTTAAAAGTTAATAAATATTTAATCTGGCAATATTGGTCAATATCTTTTTAACAATTTAAAATGGATAAGATTTATTTTTCAAAGCTTATAAAGTTTTATTCTATTTATAATATATATATTTGATATATATTGTGAATAGGAAAATCTTTCGTTTTAAATAAAAGATGAATTTTCAAATTGTAATATATATATATATATATATATGTATGTATATGTTATAATTTGATGTTGTTTTGAAATTTAATTTAATTTATTGATAATTTATATATGTATGAATACTGTAATTTAAAGCTTTGTTTTAAAATTAATATTTTTCAAAAGCTAATTCAAAGATTAATTCAATTATTTTAAAAATATAAGATAATTGTTTATTTTAAATTTGATAGTTTAAAGAGGGATTTAATCAATGTTTTATTTTTGTTTTCTTTAAAGTGTTTAAATTAAAATAGTTATAAAAATATACGTATAAAGTTATTAATAAACTTTCTGTAACAACATGCATATTTACCGATTATATATTTAAACTTTATCTAAATATAGCGTCGTTAGTCGGATTTAGGTCTGAAATGTTACTTTTTGCAAACGGTCGAATTTGGACTCGAAACCACTTCCGTTGAGTTCGAAATGGCGTTTGCGATCTTTTTGAGTATAAGCTTTGATATGTTTGGAGTAAGTCGAATTTTGCTATTTGCTAAGTGGGCTTTTGGGTTTGGGTTCAACCAACTCATCCTATACCTCAACTCAGCCCCCTCTCCTCTCCTCTCCACTCACTTATTTCATTTCATAAAGCTCAAGTACAACTGAAAATGGGGGAAGAGAATGGGAAATAGAAATTCCAAGCCCTAGTTTACTTTGCAAACTTGAATTCTTGCTCCAAAATCCAAGAGAAGCTATTGGTAAGCCCTCTCTTCATCTTCTCCAACTCTTTCTTCCTTCAATTTCAGAAAGTTTCCTAAACCTAACTTAGAAAAATACTTGTTTTGATCTTGGATTGAAACTAGTAGAGTTGAAGTGGAGAGTGGTTGGTCTTCTCCTTGCAATTGAGCTCCTTCTTCTTCTTTGTGTAACGACCCAGAATTTTTGATAATTTAAATTTGAATATTTAATTAATTTTAAATGTTAATAAGTGGAATTTATAAGTCGAATAGTTTATTTTTCGAATATTGGATTTAATTGGGTAATTAAATCGATAATTTAATAATAGAAATTCCAGAAATAATTGAAATTTGAGTTTAATATGATTGAAAAGGATTTGTAAAATTTTATTTAATCATATTGGAGTTATAGTGATGTTATAGAACTTTTAAAATCGAATTAAGAGTTAATCTGTGAAAATTGAATATTTTAATATTTAATTATCGACTGTAAAATAGCCAATTTTTGAACAGTCTCAGAATTGGACGAAACTAGTTCCATTGGATCCGTAATAGTTTGTTATTATCGGATTTCAATTTTCGTAGCAATCGGAGTTGTCGTTTGATCGTGGCAGCTCGAAACGCATCGAAATTGTTTTAATATTAATTTGGTGAGTTAAAATAGTCATTTTTCAAAAAATCTCGGATTTCGACGAAACCTGTTTCATCGGATCCGTAATGTGATATTATAGTAAGATTTCAAATTTTGTGTCAATCGGATTTGTCGTTTGTCCGGGGAAGCGAAAACGCCTAGAAATCGATTTAATCGATTTAATTTAAAATCGATCGTTTATTGTCATATCTCGCACAGATGATCGAATTAGTTTCCGAAACCTATTCCATTGTGTCCAGAATGCGGGATAAACCCTATAAACGCCAGTCACCGTAAGTAAATCGAAGTTTGGAAAATCCAAAATGAATAGTGTTTTAGAAAATTCTATAAATAGGGCCTTAATTCACAAAAATAAATAAAAAATAAGGCTAGGGTTTAAACCAGCCGCCGCCTCCATATACTATGAACGGTCGAAATTTAGTTTCTTCCTCCCTCAATTTCTTAGAATCCAAGCAACAATTCCAGAAACTTCCAACACGAGTTTTGTAGAGCGTATCAAGAGCTTCGATTTCATACGGCTATGATCGATTTTTGTTGAGGGAATTGTCGGCAAATTGTTCAAGAAGACCGTGCATTCGTCCACGAAAAACGAGGAGCTCAGGGAGCCGAGCTTGGCCGCATCCTGGGCGGTGGTGGCTCTGGGGGAGGCGCGCGACGTGGTGGTACCTGATCGTGGTGGAAAGCAGCGTGGAGGTCGCGTTAATTGGATCAAGAGGGGCGGCCGATGGGTGTGTTGCGTGCGTATAACCTGGGTAGGGAGAAGATGAAAGGGACGGTTCAGATGCAAGGGTTCTGGGATCAACGGCTCTGGATAGTTAGGGTTAGAAATATAATATAATTTGTAGATTAATTATGTTTTAAAATCGTGTAACTTTAAATATTCGTATCTTTTTCATACGAGGTCGAAAACGCACGAAACAAGTTGCTTTGGGTTCGTATGGACGAGCACTACGCTATGGAACTGGATTGGAGTCGTTTGGAGCTAGCGAAAATTTCGAGTAAAATTAAACGTCCGTTTAATTTTATTCGAAATAAAACGCGGAAACTGAATTGAAATCAAAGTGAGAACTTCTCACTCAATCGAATCGGTTTCGATTTTAATTTCAAATAGTTAGATTTAAAATTGTTGATTGAATGCTTGGATGATAAATTGTTATCTATTGATTGTTAAAATAGACATTATACGTCGTTAGTAAGCGGATGTTATTTATTAAAAACATATACCGCGAATATTTCACAGTACAGTGAAATTGGTATTATTTATGTACTTGAAGTTGATTTCCCGCATTATATAGCGGATGAGACCCTATTGCGCCGTCTATTAAGCGGATAATATTTTATAAATCCCATATACCGCGACAATTCCGTACTGGAACGGAATTGGTATTGTGCTAATGTTTGTGGATGCAGGGAAACAGGTTGGAGGGATCCAACTGGTTTCCTCAACTGTATTGATTTATTTACAGATATTTTGATATTTGTTGATTATCATATCGATATATGATATTTGGATGTCGTGATTGACTATTTGGTGCTGCTGCATCATCGGATCCATTTTTGAAGTTTTAAAATAATGATTTTTGCTTTTAAAAGGAATTTTAAAGCTATTTTCGAAAGTATACGTTTTATTAAATTTTGAATTGTTAAAATAAATAAACGTTAAAATTTTAATGTTATAAAAATATGATTTTTACGAAATGTAAGCGAAAAGTGATTTTTTAAATAAATAGTTAATAAATTTATGAAATGGTTTAAAATGGAATTTTTGAAATATTACAAACAATTTTTATAAAAGATTTATAAAATGGATATTTATAAATTAAAAATATTGGAATTATAAAACAAGTTTATTAAGTGTTAAAATGAAGAATAAAATGGATTTCATTGAAAATTATAGATTTATAAATTGTGAAGATATAAAATAAATAGATGTTGTAAAATAAAAGATTTATAAGTAATTAACTTATAAACTGGGTTTTAAGCATATAAATGGGATATTTATAGAAATTGTTAATAAAGGAGATTTTATAAGTTGAAGTTGTTATAAAATATAAAGGAATCTTATAAGTAATAAGATTTATGATTTGTGAAGTTTTGAAAGAACGATTTTGTAAATAAATGAATTATAAGTAATCAACTTATAATATGGACTTTTGGTATATATTGAGATATACAAATGGAATGAGTAAATAAAGGAAATTTATAAATCGAAGCTTATAAATAGAAATAGGATTTATAGACATTGTTTATAAATTCGAAATCAATGGAATTTGATAAATTGAATGTTGAAATTGGTTAAGGAAGTATATTCATGATATTGGACAGTGAATATATTATTATAAATAAAGTGGATATGCTTAGGAAAATGAATACTTTAAATTGAACTTAATCGTTTCAACGATGTTTTAAAATGTGTTAAGCATCGAAAAACATAGATTTCAACATTCATTGTTGAAATATACGTTTTCGAGAAATACAAAGAAATGGTGGACTATAACACTGTTATTATAGTAAATGATTTCTGGAAGAAAATGTTTTATATAGTATTGGGATTTATATATCTATTTTAATTTCAAATCGCTATACTAGTGATTTTGGATCGTCGTAACGATGTTTTACGCAACATTCGTTTTGACCCAAATAAATGTGTTAAGTGAATGTTTTCCTTAAAGAATGAAATATATACTTAATTTCGATATTAAGTATATTGAATATTTTCAAAGTATTGAAAATAAATGGATTTGTGAATTACTTATAAATAAACAAGTATGGAAATGTTTTTCCAATGTGAAATGAAACGGTTTGAGAATTTATCTTTTTGAAGACAAATTAAAAATGAATATTAGAAATCGATTTGGGAATCATATATTCATGGATATTTTGGAAGTGTAAATTCACTATGGAATTTATAAAAGAAAGGGGAATTTGATTAAAAATAAACGTTGATTTATTTTTGAAGTGTGGAAAGTTATATCTAGTAAAGATATTTTTGAAAGTAAATAATTTGGGAAATTATTTGGAATTTGGTGATGTTGAGCATGCCTATTGATAGTTAAAAAATCCGACTATCAATATTTACCTTTAAATAGGTATTTGTTGTGAATGTTTGAATTTGAATGCTACACTTATTTTTGAATAAGCGCTCACTATTCGGGTTAGTTGGGAAAGGACCTTGGGGTCATATAACCCATTCCGAATATGTGATAAGTCGTTATGGATTGCATTTGATGACCGGTGTTGATACCGGATATTTGTGAAAACGGAAGGATTACCGTCGAGTTACTCTACATCGGCTGATCTGCGATATAGAGGTTTTATCACCCTTAGTGACGGAAAGTCCGGTCGTGATTAGTGAATATCCAGAATGCAAGGACTTCTTTGTAAGTGCCTTCGGTTCTGTTCGATCCCGGAACAGACTTGTATGGATTGTATGTCTGACATTACAAATTGAGATATAAAGCTGATTTCTTTTAAATATTTTTCTGTTGGTGGCAGAGAATTTATTCTCTTAGCTTAACACCCTTCTCTGAGACGTACGAGCTCAGAGGTTATATAGTTGAAGGTTATTAGTGATATACTCCCAATTTGGTAGTGTGGCATGCTGAGTGTTGCTGCGAAATGATCATTGTTTGATCATTTGTTTGATCATTTATCTTGGTGATCATTTCTATGATCATTTGTTGTGATTGTTTGAATTTGAATGCTACACTTATTTTTGAATAAGCGCTCACTATTCGGGTTAGCCGGGAAAGGACCTTGGGGTCGCATAACCCATTACGAATATGTGATACGCCGTTATGGATTGCATTTGATGACCGGTGTTGAAGACCGGATATTTGTGAAAACGGAAGGATTACCGTCGAGTTACTCTACATCGGCTGATCTTCGATATAGAGGTTTTATCACCCTTAGTGACGGGAAGTCCGGTCGTGATTAGTGAATATCCGGAATGCAAGGACTTCTTTGTAAGTGCCTTCGGTTCTGTTCGATCCCGGAACAGACTTGTATGGATTGTATGTCTGACATTACAAATTGAGATGTAAAGCTGATTTCTTTCAAACATTTTTTTGTTGGTGGCGGAGAATTTATTCTCTTAGCTTAACACCCTTCTCTGAGACGTACGAGCTCAGAGGTTATATAGTTGAAGGTTATTAGCGATATACTCCTAATTTGGTAGTGTGGCATGCTGAGTGTTGCTGTGAAATGATCATTGTTTGATCATTTGTGATATGATCATTTGTTTGATCATTTATCTTGGTGATCATTTCTATGATCATTGGATTGACCCAAAGCACAGCTTTTGTATAAAGCGTGGCTTTGTGGATGAGACTTCATCGGACCTCACACCCCGGAAATGGTCAAAACAGGAAGGATGCGACAAGGTTATTAGGGGGTAGCGCCCCTTTAGTGTATGTCATTCCTTTTGGATAGAGGTGGTATCATGGTATGGATCCCAGATACTTAACCTATGTTGTTGCTGCAAATTTATTGCTTTGTGGTTGTTGGAAATCGAGGATCCTCGAATAGATCGGTTACGATCGGGGAATGACATATTCGTGTCAGTAGTTACCCAGTTAGGGGTAACCCGACCTTGTGTTGGCAGAGATCCGGTTTGGTTCTCGGGTCGTCTTTCCAGAAGCGTACCTATGTGGCAATGGGAAGTTTCTTGGCCTGACCATTTGTTGGAAATCCAAAGAAACAATACGATCTTGTACGGATTTAGTTGTATAACCTGCTATGGAATGTGGCGGTAACCTGCTATTGAACATAGTAGCTATAGTAGGCATAAGTGCGAAATGCCTATGCTGGCTAAGATTTATATCTTTATTTTCGAAATTGTTTTCTACACTATGCACTAGTAATAATATCAAATGCTTCTTTTTAATGTGTATCAAGCATCTTTGACTATCATAAGGAGAAATCTCCTCCGATTTTGCGTTTGCATTGTGTGTGTGTGCGGGAGGCCTTATGGTAGTCTCGTTTCCAAAAAAACATTGCGAATCTATTTCAAAATTATCCTGTTCTTTATTTTAAAAGATAAACTGTTTTGAGTTCTCACACCAGTCCCATGACTGACCTGGAGTTTATTGTTTCCCTTCCTAAACTCTGGGTGCCCACCAATTTCCACACGGGCAGTCTAGAGTTTGGTTATCAGGTTATTCTGGATTTAGGAGTGCTATGGAGCTCAGGAGGCGAGCTACATATCGAGACGTACCACTTGCATATGATATTAAACTATGTATTATTCCGCTGTGTATTCTGTATGAGGACAAGTTTATATAACTGTCCATTGATGTATTGACTCTGTTGTCTATTGTTGTTGTAAAATCTGATAATGATGTAATGTATAAATGTACAGTTCTTTGTTTTAAAGATTATTCATTTATTTATTATATGTTGTTCCGCTGCGAATTGTGAGATTCTGATATTCTGTTGTTCTTTTCTGTTCTTCTTCTATAATTTTCTCTCTTCTTCTAGCTCTTTCTTCTTCTTTAACCCTAACATTTCGGTTTTTCGGCAACGAAAAATCGCAAACGTTACATTTGGTATCAGAGCATATGGTTAAGCGACAACCATGGCTCTGTTGGGTGTTACCCATTAGAGATACAGTCAGTAGTACTCTAGAATGAGTTGAGTGTAATAATAGATATGAGCGCGTATTTGTTAGTGAATATTAAATTATTTTATATTGTGATTATTGATTTGTTGAGTGGCATACGAACCTTCGTCGGCACAGTCTGCGCAACTGTATCGAAGGGGTTTTTAAACACTTGAATAGAACAATTCGACACAATATTGTTTAAAATTGGGTAAATGAGATAATTTTACCTCGGTTATATTTTCTATGTAAAGGAATAATTTTTCAGAATTATTAAAGTATATATAATTGATTGTTTGGTTGTTGAAAATATATATATATATATATATATATATATATATAAGTCAATGAAAGTTGTTTGAATAAATTAAATAAAAACAACAGTTGTAAAAGAATAATTGTATAAGAAAATGAATTATGAGATGGAATTATAATAAAAAAAATGATTTACAACTGTGAAATAATCTTATATATAATAAGTAAAATCATATGCGAAAAAGGTTTATAAATGTGATTTATAAATAATGAAAAGAAAATTTTGAAAGAATTTAAAAGCATTGAATTCACTATTGTCACTGGGAAATAATAAGGGTGATGACTGCAGCATCATCAGTATCATTTTCAAGTTTCTATGTGAAGGATTTGCTACCATACTAATTGATAAAATGAAGTTTGTTGTCATAAACAAATTTGAAATTAGAAATCCAAGTTGAGATTGATAAATGCAAGTGAAATGAGTTTTGAACTTATAATATGAGATAATAAATTTTTAAGCTTTGGTAAAGTTGAAATGAATTTGAGTTGGCATAACAAAATATTGGATGTGAAGTTTAACTGAAGGAAGTTAAATATATTAAGTCAGATTTGGAAGTTGAAATATAAGTTGTATAACTTATGAAATGAGAAAAGGTAAGTGAAACCAATTATTAAAATGGTTAAACAATTTTGTTAAGCTAAATAAAATGTGATTTTGATTAAGCGATAAAATTTGACTTTGGTAAAAGTTAAATAGAATTGGAATGTGAATTGAATTTATAAGTGAAAATTTAAGTTAAGTTAAACAAATGATGTTTAAATGGAAATTAACTTAAGTGATGTTGAATGAAATTGATTTTGGTATCGAAGTAAAATTAATAAGTGAATTAATGAAATGAAGTCATTAAGAATATGAACTTGAGTTATATAAATGAAATTCAACTTGAAATGGTAGAATGAATTAGCAATTGAATTAATGAATGGATTGAATATTAATCAGTCTAATATGAATGAATTGAAATGGAATAATGAATGTAAGTGATAATTCATTAAAAGCTAATGTTATTGGAAGTTGAATAGATTGAATAGAAGCCAATTTAATGTTGAACCAATTAAAATCAAAAATGTTAAAACAAAATTGAATGTAAAATTAATAATTTGGTTGTGTTGGATGTACATTGGTTGTTATATGAATGTTGGATGATTGTATATAATTCATTAAGTGTTAAATGAAAATGTATTAATGAAATTGGAAGCTATGTAATTGAATTCAAATGGATAATATGTAAATTTGAATAGAATTGAATTTGATTTGATTTGGAAGTGAACTAATGTGAATGTAAATTAGTGAATGCAAACTAATTGAAAATTGTACATGAATGAATGTTAGTAAAATCCAATGTTAATGAATCAATTGGAAAACCAAATTCAATGAATATTAATGAGAGTATGAATGAATATTGATTTGTTGGATGATAGTTGTTTGATGGTTGCATTTGTTGTTTTGTTGCATTTGCTATGTTGGCATATGTAGTTGTTATGTTGCTATATGTTGTATATTGATACTATTTTCATATATGCATGATGCTCATGTTGTTGTTGAGTGTTTAGTAGGTGCGGATGGCGTTGTTTCGCATTTGGAGCTCGCTTTCGCGCTATATTAGCCGTATACGCTCGCTAAATATAAATAAGGTACATGTCTCGGATTAAATATCGCGCTTTTACACTTTTTTCCCTGCGGGATGCCTCATCACTTGATGAGATGTATATTTTTGATATATATACTGCCATTTTTTTTGGATCGAGCCGCGCAAAGGAGACTATGGCGAATTTTTCCGGAAATTTAAGGCGTTAGAAAAAATTTGAGAAAATTGGAAAATTTTGAAAACTAAAACTTTGATTTTGCAATTGAAAGTTAAATAGTAGTAGTTGGTTTCCAAAAGATAAATAGGTATGATTTGAAAACTTAGCAAGTTATTGTAGAAGTTTAACTATGGATTTTGGAAAGTTAATGAATTCTGTAACTCTTTCTTACTTTGTAATTTCGAGGACGAAATTCTTTTTAGGGGGGAAGATTGTAACGACCCATAATTTTTGATAATTTAATTTTGAATATTTAATTAATTTTAAATGTTAATAAGTGGAATTTATAAGTCGAATAATTTGTTTTTCGAATATCGATTTAATTGGGTAATTAAATCGATAATTTAATAATAGAAATTCCAGAAATAATTGAAATTTGAGTTTAATATGATTGAAAAGGATTTGTAAAATTTTATTTAATCATATTGGAGTTATAGTGATGTTATAGAACTTTTAAAATCGAATTAAGAGTTAATCTGTGAAAATTGAATATTTTAATATTTAATTATCGATTGTAAAATAGCCAATTTTCGAATAGTCTCAGAATTGGACGAAACTAGTTCCATTGGATCCGTAATAGTTTTTTATTATCGGATTTCAATTTTCGTAGCAATCGGAGTTGTCATTTGATCGTGGCAGCTCGAAATGCATCGAAATTGTTTTAATATTAATTTGGCGAGTTAAAATAGTCATTTTTCAAAAAAGTCTCGGATTTCGACGAAACTAGTTTCATCGGATCCGTAATGTGATATTATTGTAAGATTTCAAATTTCGAGTCAATCGAATTTGTCGTTTTTCCGGGGCAAGCGAAAACGCCTAGAAATCGGTTTAATTTAAAATCGGTCGTTTATTGCCATATCTCGCAATGATGATCGAATTAGCTTCCGAAACCAATTCCATTGTGTCCGGAACGCGGGATAAACGCTAGAAACGCTGGTCACCGTAAGTAAATCGAAGTTTGGAAAATCCAAAATGAATAGTGTTTGAGAAAATTCTATAAATAGGGCCTTTATTCACAAAAATAAAAAAAATAAGGCTAGGGTTTAAACCAGCCGCCGCCTCTATATACTATGAACGGCCGAAATTTAGTTTCTTCCTCCCTCAATTTCTTAGAATCCAAGCAACAATTCCAGAAACTTCCAACACGAATTTTGTAGAGCGTATCAAGAGCTTCGATTTCATACGGCTATGATCGATTTTTGTTAAGGGAATTGTCGGCAAATTGTTCAAGAAGACCGTGCGTTCGTGCACGAAAAACGAGGAGATCAGGGAGCCGAGCTTGGCCGCATCCTTGCCGGTGGTGGCTCTGGGGAGGCGCGCGACGTGGTGGTACCTGATCGTGGTGGAAAGCAGCGTGGAGGTCGCATTAATTGGATCAAGAGGGGCGGCCGATGGGTGTGTTGCGTGCGTATAACCTGGGGAGGGAGAGGATGAAAGGGACGGTTCAGATGCAAGGGTTCTGGGATCAACGGCTCTGGATAGTTAGGGTTAGAAATATAATATAATTTGTAAATTAATTATGTTTTAAAATCGTGTAACTTTAAATATTCGTATCTTTTTCATACGAGGTCGAAAACACACGAAACAAGTTGCGTTGGGTTCGTATGGACGAGCACAACGCTATGGAACTGGATTGGAGTCGTTTGGAGCTAGCGAAAATTTCGGGTAAAATTAAACGTCCCTTTAATTTTATTCGAAATAAAACGCTGAAACTGAATTGAAATCAAAGTGAGAACTTCTCACTCAATCGAATCGGTTTCGATTTTAATTTTAAATAGTTAGATTTAAAATTGTTGATTGAATGCTTGGATGATAAATTGTTACCTATTGATTGTTAAAATAGACATTATGCGCCGTTAGTAAACGGATGTTAGTTATTAAAAACATATACCGCGAATATTTCACAGTACAGTGAAATTGGTATTATTTATGTACTTGGAGTTAATTTCCCGCATTATATAGCGGATGAGACCCTATTGCGCCGTCTATTAAGCGGATAATATTTTATAAATCCCATATACCGCGACAATTCCGTACTGGAACGGAATTGGTATTGTGCTAATGTTTGTGGATGCAGGGAAACAGGTTGGAGGGATCCAACTGGATTCCTCAACTGTATTGATTTATTTACAGATATTTTGATATTTGTTGATTATCATATCGATATATGATATTTGGATGTCATGATTGACTATTTGGTGTTGCTGCATCATCGGATCCATTTTTGAAGTTTTAAAATAATGATTTTTGGTTTTAAAAGGAATTTTAAAGTGATTTTCGAAAGTATACGTTTTATTAAATTTTGAATTGTTAAAATAAATAAACGTTAAAATTTTAATGTTATAAAAATATGATTTTTACGAAATGTAAGCGAAAAGTTATTTTTTAAATAAATAGTTAATAAATTTATGAAATGGTTTAAATTGGAATTTTTGCAATATTACGAACAATTTTTATAAAAGATTTATAAAATGGATATTTATAAATTAAAAATATTGGAATTATAAAACAAGTTTATTAAGTGTTAAAATGAAGAATAAAATGGATTTCATTGAAAATTATAGATTTATAAATTGTGAAGATATAAAATAAATAGATGTTGTAAAATAAAAGATTTATAAGTAATTAACTTATAAACTGGGTTTTAAGCATATAAGTGGGATATTTATAGAAATTGTTAATAAAGGAGATTTTATAAGTTGAAGTTGTTATAAAATATAAAGGAATCTTATAAGTAATAAGATTTATGATTTGTGAGGTTTTGAAAGAATGATTTTGTAAATAAATGAATTATAAGTAATCAACTTATAATATGGACTTTTGGTATATATTGAGATATACAAATGGAATGAGTAAATAAAGGAAATTTATAAATCGAAGCTTATAAATAGAAATAGGATTTATAGACATTGTTTATAAATTCGAAATCAATGGAATTTGATAAATTGAATGTTGAAATTGGTTAAGGAAGTATATTCACGATATTGGACAGTGAATATATTATTATAAATAAAGTGGATATGCTTGGGAAAATGAATATTTTAAATTGAAGTTAATCGTTTCAACGATGTTTTAAAATGTGTTAAGCATCGAAAAACATAGATTTCAACATTCATTGTTGAAATATACGTTTTCGAGAAATAGAAGGAAATGGTGGACTATAACACTGTTGTTATAGTAAATGATTTCTGAAAGAAAATGTTTTATATAGTATTGGGATTTATATATCTATTTTAATTTCAAATCCCTATACTAGTGATTTTGGGTCGTCGTAACGATGTTTTACGCAACATTCGTTTTGACCCAAATAAATGTGTTAAGTGAATGTTTTCCTTAAAGAATGAAATATATATAATTTCGATATTAAGTATATTGAATGTTTTCTAAGTATTGGAAATAAATGATTTGTGAATTACTTATAAATAAATAAGTATGGAAATGTTTTTCCAATGTGAAATGAAACGGTTTGAGAATTTATCTTTTTGAAGACAAATTGAAAATGAATATTAGAAATCGATTTGGGAATCATATATTCATGGATATTTTGGAAGGGTAAATTCACTATGGAATTTATAAAAGAAAGGGGAATTTGATTAAAAATAAACGTTGATTTATTTTTGAAGTGTGGAAAGTTATATCTAGTAAAGATATTTTTGAAAGTAAATAATTTGGGAAATTATTTGGAATTTGGTGATGTTGAGCATGCCTATTGATAGTTAAAAAATCCGACTATCAATATTTACCTTTAAATAGGTATTTGTTGTGATTGTTTGAATTTGAATGCTACACTTATTTTTGAATAAGCGCTCACTATTCGGGTTAGCCGGGAAAGGACCTTGGGGTCGCATAACCCATTACGAATATGTGATACGCCGTTATGGATTGCATTTGATGACCGGTGTTGAAGACCGGATATTTGTGAAAACGGAAGGATTACCGTCGAGTTACTCTACATCGGCTGATCTTCGATATAGAGGTTTTATCACCCTTAGTGACGGGAAGTCCGGTCGTGATTAGTGAATATCCGGAATGCAAGGACTTCTTTGTAAGTGCCTTCGGTTCTGTTCGATCCCGGAACAGACTTGTATGGATTGTATGTCTGACATTACAAATTGAGATGTAAAGCTGATTTCTTTCAAACATTTTTTTGTTGGTGGCGGAGAATTTATTCTCTTAGCTTAACACCCTTCTCTGAGACGTACGAGCTCAGAGGTTATATAGTTGAAGGTTATTAGCGATATACTCCTAATTTGGTAGTGTGGCATGCTGAGTGTTGCTGTGAAATGATCATTGTTTGATCATTTCTGATATGATCATTTGTTTGATCATTTATCTTGGTGATCATTTCTATGACCATTTGATTGACTCAAAGCACAACTTTTGTATAAAGCGTGGCTTTGTGGACGAGACTTCGTCGGACCTCACACCCCAGAAATGGTCAAAACAGGAAGGATGCGACAAGGTTATTAGGGGGTAGCGCCCCTTTAGTGTATGTCATTCCTTCTGGATAGAGGTGGTATCATGGTATGGAGCCCAGATACTTAACCTATGTTGTTGCTGCAAATTTATTGCTTTGTGGTTGTTGGAAATCGAGGATCCTCAGATAGATCGGTTACGATCGGGGAATGACATATTCGTGTCAGTAGTTACCCAGTTAGGGGTAACCCGACCTTGTGTTGGCAGAGATCCGGTTTGGTTCTCGGGTCGTCTTTCCAGAGGCGTACCTATGTGGCAATCGGAAGTTCCTTGGCCTGACCATTTGCTGGAAATCCAAAGGAATAATACGATCTTGTACGGATTTAGTTGTATAACCTGCTATGGAATGTGGCGGTAACCTGCTATTGAACATAGTAGCTATAGTAGGCATAAGTGCGAAATGCCTATGCTGGCTAAGATTTATATCTTTATTTTGAAATTGTTTTCTACACTATGCACTAGTAATAATATCAAATGCTTCTTTTTAATGTGTATCAAGCATCTTTGACTATCATAAGGAGAAATCTCCTCCGATTCTGCGTTTGCATTGTGTGTGTGTGCGGGAGGCCTTATGGTAGTCTCATTTTCCAAAAAAACATTGCGAATCTATTTCAAAATTATCCTGTTCTTTATTTCAAAAGATAAATTGTTTTGAGTTCTCACACCAGTCCCATGACTGACCTGGAGTTTATTGTTTCCCTTCCTAAATTCTGGGTGCGCACCAATTTCCACACGGGCGGTCTAGAGTTTGGTTATCAGCTTATTCTGGATTTAGAAGTGCTATGGAGCTCAGGAGGCGAGCTACATATCGAGACGTACCACTTGCATATGATATTAAACTATGTATTATTCCGTTGTGTATTATGTATGAGGACAAGTTTATATAACTGTCCATTGATGTATTGACTCTGTTGTCTATTGTTATTGTAAAATCTGATAATGATGTAATGTATAAATGTACAGTTCTTTGTTTTAAAGATTATTCATTTATTTATTATATGTTGTTCCGCTGCGAATTGTGAGATTCTGATATTCTGTTGTTCTTTTCTGTTCTTCTTCTATCATTTTCTCTCTTCTTCTAGCTCTTTCTTCTTCTTTAACCCTAACATTTCGGTTTTTCGGCAACGAAAAATCGCAAACGTTACATTTGGTATCAGAGCATATGGTTAAGCGACAACCATGGCTCTGTTGGGTGTTACCCATTAGAGATACAGTCAGTAGTACTCTAGAATGAGTTGAGTGTAATAATAGATATGAGCGCGTATTTGTTAGTGAATATTAAATTATTTTATATTGTGATGATTGATTTGTTGAGTGGCATATGAACCTTCGTCGGCACAGTCTGCGCAACTGTATCGAAGGGGTTTTTAAACACTTGAATAGAACAATTCGACACAATATTGTTTAAAATTGGGTAAATGAGATAATTTTACCTCGATTATATTTTCTATGTAAAGGAATAATTTTTCAGAATTATTAAAGTATATATAATTGATTGTTTGGTTGTTGAAAATATATATATATATAAGTCAATGAAAGTTGTTTGAATAAATTAAAAAAAAACAACAGTTGTAAAAGAATAATTGTATAAGAAAATGAATTATGAGATGGAATTATAAAAAAAAATGATTTTCAATTGTGAAATAATCTTATATATAATAAGTGAAATCATATGAGATAAAGGTTTATAAATGTGATTTATAAATAATGAAAAGAAAATTTTAAAAGAATTTAAAAGCATTGAATTCACAATTGTCACTGGGAAATAATAAGGGTGATGACTGCAGCATCGTCAATATCATTTTCAAGTTTCTATGTGAAGGATTTGCTACCATACTAATTGAAAAAATGAAGTTTGTTGTCATAAACGAATTTGAAATTAAAAATCCAAGTTGAGATTGATAAATGCAAGTGAAATGTGTTTTGAACTTATAATATGAGATAATAAATTTTTAAGCTTTGGTAAAGTTGAAATGAATTTGAGTTGGCATAACAAAATATTGGATGTGAAGTTTAACTGAAGGAAGTTAAATATATTAAGTCAGATTTGGAAGTTGAAATATAAGTTGTATAACTTATGAAATGAGAAAAGGTAAGTGAAACCAATTATTAAAATGGTTAAACAATTTTGTTAAGCTAAATAAAATGTGATTTTGATTAAGCGATAAAATTTGACTTTGGTAAAAGTTAAATAGAATTGGAATGTGAATTGAATTTATAAGTGGAAATTTAAGTTAAGTTAAACAAATGATGTTTAAATGGAAATTAACTTAAGTGATGTTGAATGAAATTGATTTTGGTATCGAAGTAAAATTAATAAGTGAATTAATGAAATGAAGTCATTAAGAATATGAACTTGAGTTATATAAATGAAATTCAACTTGAAATGGTAGAATGAATTAGCAATTGAATTAATGAATGGATTGAATATTAATCAATCTAATATGAATGAATTGAGATGGAATAATGAATGTAAGTGATAATTCATTAAAAGCTAATGTTATTGGAAGTTGAATAGATTGAATGGAAGCCAATTTAATGTTGAACCAATTAAAATCAAAAATGTTAAAACCAAATTGAATGTAAAATTAATAATTTGGTTGTGTTGGATGTACATTGGTTGTTATATGAATGTGGGATGATTGTATATAATTCATTAAGTGTTGAATGAAAATGTATTAATGAAATTGGAAGCTATGTAATTGAATTCAAATGGATAATATGTAAATTTGAATAGAATTGAATTTGATTTGATTTGGAAGTGAACTAATGTGAATGTAAATTAGTGAATGCAAACTAATTGAAAATTAGACATGAATAATTGTTAGTAAAATCCAATGTTAATGAATCAATTGGAAAACCAAATTCAATGAATATTAATGAGAGTATGAATGAATATTGATTTGTTGGATGATAGTTGTTTGATGGTTGCATTTGTTGTTTTGTTGCATTTGCTATGTTGGCATATGTAGTTGTTATGTTTCTATATGTTGTATATTGATACTATTTTCATATATGCATGATGCTCATGTTGTTGTTGAGTGTTTAGTAGGTGCGGATGGCGTTGCTTCGCATTTGGAGCTCGCTTTCGCGCTATATTAGCCGTATACGCTCGCTAAAAATAAATAAGGCACATATCTCGGATTAAATATCGCGCTTTTACACTTTTTTCCCTGCGGGATGCCTCATCACTTGATGAGATGTATATTTGTGATATATATACTGCCATTTTTTTTTCGGATCGAGCCGCGCAAAGGAGACTATGGCGAATTTTTCCGGAAATTTAAGGCGTTAGAAAAAATTTGAGAAAAATGGAAAATTTTGAAAACTAAAACTTTGATTTTGGAATTGAAAGTCAAATAGTAGTAGTTGGTTTCCAAAAGATAACTAAGTATGATTTGAAAACTTAGTAAGTTATTGTAGAAGTTTAACTATGGATTTTGGAAAGTTAATGAATTCTGTAACTCTTTCTTACTTTGTAATTTCGAGGACGAAATTCTTTTAAGGGGGAAGATTGTAGCGACCCAGAATTTTTGAATATTTAATTAATTTTAAATGTTAATAAGTGGAATTTATAAGTCGAATAATTTATTTTTCGAATATTGGATTTAATTGGGTAATTAAATCGATAATTTAATAATAGAAATTCCAGAAATAATTGAAATTTGAGTTTAATATGATTGAAAAGGATTTGTAAAATTTTATTTAATCATATTGGAGTTATAGTGATGTTATAGAACTTTTAAAATCGAATTAAGAGTTAATCTGTGAAAATTGAATATTTTAATATTTAATTATCGACTGTAAAATAGCCAATTTTCGAACAGTCTCAGAATTGGACGAAACTAGTTCCATTGGATCCGTAATAGTTTGTTATTATCGGATTTCCATTTTCGTAGCAATCGGAGTTGTCGCTTGATCGTGGCAGCTCGAAACGCATCGAAATTTTTTAATATTAATTTGGCGAGTTAAAATAGTCATTTTTCAAAAAAATCTCGGATTTTGACAAAACCAGTTTCATCGGATCCGTAATGTGATATTATTGTAAGATTTCAAATTTCGTGTCAATCGGATTTGTCGTTTGTCCGGGGCAAGCGAAAACGCCTAGAAATCGGTTTAATCGATTTAATTTAAAATCGGTCGTTTATTGCCATATCTCGCACATATGATCGAATTAGCTTCCGAAACCTATTCCATTTGTCCGGAACGTAGGATAAACCCTAGAAACGCCGGTCACCGCAAGTAAATCGAAGTTTGAAAAATCCAAAATGAATAGTGTTTGAGAAAATTCTATAAATATGGCCTTTATTCACAATAATAAAAAAAAATAAGGCTAGGGTTAAAACCAGCCGCGGCCTCCATATACTATGAACGGTCGAAATTTAGTTTCTTCCTCCCTCAATTTCTTAGAATCCAAGGAATAATTCCAGAAACTTCCAACATGAGTTTTGTAGAGCGTATCAAGAGCTTCGATTTCATACGGCTATGATGGATTTTTGTTGAGGGAATTGTCGGCAAATTGTTCAAGAAGACCGTGCATTCGTACACGAAAAACGAGGAGCTCAGGGAGCCGAGCTTGGTCGCATCCTGGCCGGTGGTGGCTCTGGGGGAGGCGCGCGACGTGGTGGTACCTGATCGTGGTGAAAAGGAGCGTGGAGGTCGCGTTAATTGGATCAAGAGGGGCGGCCGATGGGTGTGTTGTGTGCGTATAACCTGGGGAGGGAGAAGATGAAAGGGACGGTTCAGATGCAAGGGTTCTGGGATCAACGACTCTGGATAGTTAGGGTTAGAAATATAATATAATTTGTAAATTAATTATGTTTTAAAATCTTGTAACTTTAAATATTCGTATCTTTTTCATACGAGGTCGAAAACGCACGAAACAAGTTGCTTTGGGTTCGTATGGACGAGCACTACGCTATGGAACTGGATTGGAGTCGTTAGGAGCTAGCGAAAATTTCGGGTAAAATTAAACGTCCGTTTAATTTTATTCGAAATAAAACGCGGAAACTGAATTGAAATCAAAGTGAGAACTTCTCACTCAATTGAATCGGTTTCGATTTTAATTTTAAATAGTTAGATTTAAAATTGTTGATTGAATGCTTGGATGATAAATTGTTATCTATTGATTGTTAAAATAGACATTATGCGCCGTTAGTAAGCGGATGTTATTTATTAAAAACATATACCGCGAATATTTCACAGTACAGTGAAATTGGTATTATTTATGTACTTGGAGTTGATTTCCCGCATTATATAGCGGATGAGACCCTATTGCGCCGTCTATTAAGCGGATAATATTTTATAAATCCCATATACCGCGACAATTCCGTACTGGAACGGAATTGGTATTGTGCTAATGTTTGTGGATGCAGGGAAACAGGTTGGAGGGATCCAACTGGATTCCTCAACTATATTGATTTATTTACAGATATTTTGATATTTGTTGATTATCATATCGATATATGATATTTGAATGTCGTGATTGACTATTTGGTGCTGCTGCATCATCGGATCCATTTTTGAAGTTTTAAAATAATGATTTTTGCTTTTAAAAGGAATTTTAAAGTGATTTTCGAAAGTATACGTTTTATTAAATTTTGAATTGTTAAAATAAATAAACGTTAAAATTTTAATGTTATAAAAATATGATTTTTACGAAATGTAAGCGAAAAGTGATTTTTTAAATAAATAGTTAATAAATTTATGAAATGGTTTAAATTGGAATTTTTGAAATATTACAAACAATTTTTATAAAAGATTTATAAAATGGATATTTATAAATTAAAAATATTGGAATTATAAAACAAGTTTATTAAGTGTTAAAATGAAGAATAAAATGGATTTCATTGAAAATTATAGATTTATAAATTGTGAAGATATAAAATAAATAGATGTTGTAAAATAAAAGATTTATAAGTAATTAACTTATAAACTGGGTTTTAAGCATATAAATGGGATATTTATAGAAATTGTTAATAAAGGAGATTTTATAAGTTGAAGTTGTTATAAAATATAAAGGAATCTTATAAGTAATAAGATTTATGATTTGTGAAGTTTTGAAAGAACGATTTTGTAAATAAATGAATTATAAGTAATCAACTTATAATATGGACTTTTGGTATATATTGAGATATACAAATGGAATGAGTAAATAAAGGAAATTTATAAATCGAAGCTTATAAATAGAAATAGGATTTATAGACATTGTTTATAAATTCGAAATCAATGGAATTTGATAAATTGAATGTTGAAATTGGTTAAGGAAGTATATTCACAATATTGGACAGTGAATATATTATTATAAATAAAGTGGATATGCTTGGGAAAATGAATATTTTAAATTGAAGTTAATCGTTTCAACGATGTTTTAAAATGTGTTAAGCATCGAAAAACATAGATTTCAACATTCATTGTTGAAATATGCGTTTTCGAGAAATAGAAGAAAATGGTGGACTATAACACTGTTGTTATAGTAAATGATTTCTGGAAGAAAATGTTTTATATAGTATTGGGATTTATATATCTATTTTAATTTCAAATCCCTATACTAGTGATTTTGGGTCGTCGTAACGATGTTTTACGCAACATTCGTTTTGACCCAAATAAATGTGTTAAGTGAATGTTTTCCTTAAAGAATGAAATATATACTTAATTTCGATATTAAGTATATTGAATATTTTCAAAGTATTGAAAATAAATGGATTTGTGAATTACTTATAAATAAACAAGTATGGAAATGTTTTTCCAATGTGAAATGAAACGGTTTGAGAATTTATCTTTTTGAAGACAAATTGAAAATGAATATTAGAAATCCATTTGGGAATCATATATTCATGGATATTTTGGAAGTGTAAATTCACTATGGAATTTATAAAAGAAAGGGGAATTTGATTAAAAATAAAAGTTGATTTATTTTTGAAGTGTGGAAAGATATATCTAGTAAAGATATTTTTGAAAGTAAATAATTTGGGAAATTATTTGGAATTTGGTGATATTGAGCATGCCTATTGATAGTTAAAAAATCCGACTATCAATATTTACCTTTAAATAGGTATTTGTTGTGATTGTTTGAATTTGAATGCTACACTTATTTTTGAATAAGCGCTCACTATTCGGGTTAGCCGGGAAAGGACCTTGGGGTCGTATAACCCATTCCGAATATGTGATACGTCGTTATGGATTGCATTTGATGACCAGTGTTGAAGACCAGATATTTGTGAAAACGGAAGGATTACCGTCGAGTTACTCTACATCGGCTGATCTCCGATATAGAGGTTTTATCACCCTTAGTGACGGGAAGTCCGGTAATGATTAGTGAATATCCGGAATGCAAGGACTTCTTTGTAAGTGCCTTCGGTTCTGTTCTATCCCGAAACAGACTTGTATGGATTGTATGTCTGACATTACAAATTGAGATATAAAGCTGATTTCTTTCAAATATTTTTCTGTTGGTGGCGAAGAATTTATTCTCTTAGCTTAACACCCTTCTCTGAGACGTACGAGCTCAGAGGTTATATAGTTGAAGGTTATTAGTGATATACTCCCAATTTGGTAGTGTGGCATGCCGAGTGTTGCTGTGAAATGATCATTGTTTGATCATTTGTGATATGATCATTTGTTTGATCATTTATCTTGGTGATCATTTCTATAATCATTTGATTGACCCAAAGCACAGCTTTTGTATAAAGCGTGGCTTTGTGGACGAGACTTCGTCAGACCTCACACCGCGGAAATGGTCAAAACAGGAAGGATGCGGCAAGGTTATTAGGGAGTAGCGCCCCTTTAGTGTATGTCATTCCTTCTGGATAGAGGTGGTATCATGGTATGGAGCCCAGATACTTAACCTATGTTGTTGCCGCAAATTTATTGCTTTGTGGTTGTTGGAAATCGAGGATCCTTGGATAGATCGGTTTCGATCGGGGAATGACATATTCGTGTCAGTAGTTACCCAGTTAGGGGTAACCCGGCCTTGTGTTGGCAGAGATCCGGTTTGGTTCTCGGGTCGTCTTTCCAAAGGCGTACCTATGTGGCAATGGGAAGTTCCTTGGCCAGACCATTTGTTGGAAATCCAAAGAAACAATACGATCTTGTACGGATTTAGTTGTATAACCTGCTATGGAATGTGGCGGTAACCTGCTATTGAACATAGTAGCTATAGTAGGCATACGTGCGAAATGCCTATGCTGGCTAAGATTTATATCTTTATTTTCGAAATTGTTTTCTACACTATGCACTAGTAATAATATCAAATGCTTCTTTTTAATGCGTATCTAGCATCTTTGACTATCATAAGGAGAAATCTCCTCCGATTCTGCGTTTGCATTGTGTGTGTGTGTGCGAGAGGCCTTATGGTAGTCTCATTTTCTAAAAAAAACATTGCGAATCTATTTCAAAATTATCCTGTTCTTTATTTTAAAAGATAAACTGTTTTGAGTTCTCACACCAGTCCCATTACTGACCTGAAGTTTATTGTTTCCCTTCCTAAACTCTGGGTGCCCACCAATTTCCACACGGGCAGTCTAGAGTTTGGTTATCAGGTTATTCTGGATTTAGGAGTGCTATGGAGCTCAGGAGGCGAGCTACATATCGAGACGTACCACTTGCATATGATATTATACTATGTATTATTCCGTTGTGTATTCTGTATGAGGACAAGTTTATATAACTGTCCATTGATGTATTGACTCTGTTGTCTATTGTTGTTGTAAACTCTGATAATGATGTAATGTATAAATGTACAGTTCTTTGTTTTAAAGATTATTCATTTATTTATTATATGTTGTTCCGCTGCGAATTGTGAGATTCTGATATTCTGTTGTTCTTTTCTGTTCTGCTTCTATCTTTTTCTCTCTTCTTCTACCTCTTTCTTCTTCTTTAACCCTAACATTTCGGTTTTTCGGCAACGAAAAATCGCAAACGTTACATTTTGTTTTTGGGTTAAAGGTGAGATTTTTATCTCACATCTATGTCCAAACTATCTTTGATTGTTAGGTATGAATTCCTAACACTTATTCTTGTGCAATTGCTTTTGGCTTGGATTGAACTGGTGAATATTACAATTTTTGGTGTTTTGGAGTCAAATCTTTGAAAATCGTAACTTTGATGTTTGATCATGATTTTGGAGGTGCATTAAAGAGCAAATAGGGTTGGGTTATCGATTGGCAAAAATCCCTTAAGTCCATTGCCCGACCGGTTGCAAATGGTGAGAGTTTGCTCCTCCATTTGGTAGGCTGGAAAACAGTTTCAGCTACAGCCAGTCGACTAGCCCCTTGCAGTCAGTCGACCGACTGCAGGGTCTGAAAACTCTCGGGTTATGGTTCAATCGACTGACTGCAGAAGGCCAGTCGACTGACCTGCTTCAATTTTTCCTAGTATGCCTATTTGTTTGTGATTCCAACTTTTATAGATTCATGTTGATTCTAGTTATTTGTTTATGCATATTTGACCTTGATGATTCCTTTTTGACTTCATCCACGGGATAAAATAATCTTCTAAATTGCATTAAAAGCTCGTTTCTTCAATTTATAAATTCTATTTAAAACACACACGATTTCGCACTCCGAGCGAAGTGGGAGGAGAATTAAATGATTAGATTAAACGCATGCAATGAACATGTGCGTTCATCTTCTTAGTTAATTCCCAATCTATTCGTTTGAACGTTTTGACCTTTGGGTCTGGTTTACCGATGGGATGAGGTAAACTTTGTACTGCTTTGAGTGTGAAATTGACTAACGGATAGCAAACCATTTAGTGTGAAGGATGGTTATGGGACTCACGTTAATGCTTTTCGGGTTTCTTTTTGAGAGTTGTGACACATTCCTGTCAGTTAGTGGTGTCCAGCACTGGGCCTCTGGACCTTCACCACTACGGTCTGTTGCCTTTGGGATAGTGTATTCGGACTGTCTCCTTCAGGTTTGTTGCCTTCGGGTATGTTGCCTTCGGGTTTGTGCCTTCGGGTTTGTTGCCCTATTGTATCGCTTTTGGAGTTGGTCATTCGTCACCGCTCGAGTGATATTGAGTTTGGAGTCTTCGGGCTCATGAATCCTTGTTTATACAGTACTGAGCACGTGCAAAATTTTCTATTGTTTCATTGATATGTATATTCCATAGGTATCGCCCTTTGGTGTTGGTCTTTTCGAGCCGCACGATATATAGCAGTTACCTTGTGGAACTTGTGTTACCTTCGTTGATATTTGTTATTTGCCTTTTTGGCTTATTTGGGATATCCATATCCTTTGTTTATTGGTGTTGCCGATGATATGAGGTTATGATTCATCTTTTGTTAGATGATTGTGTTATCTCTTTTAGAGATATTTGTTATACTTTATGACCTTGCAGGTTATTGTTGTTCAGTTTATCTAACTGATTTGTTTAGCTAGACTGACTCATGTATTTTATACTCGGGTCAGACCAAGATGTTTCAGGTCAGGTGCTTTTGGATTTAGCCTATTTTGCTTCCTCATAGACTACTTCGCTAACTTCTTTATGTTATGGCTTTTTGCGTAGTCCCATTTTGTTGTAACTCTGATAAATATATTCTTTTGGATTCGCCTGTATATTGTGGTTTGCTATACCACTTGACATGTTTTAGTTTCTATACTCTGTTATGTATCTGTATATGTGTATATGACGATCTACTGTTCTGTGATGTATATTAGATGTGAGTTGTTATATTCTGTTCTGAAAGATCCTCCAACCACCTGTGGTTTTGTTTTAAGTATTCATTGGATATGTCGATCTGTTTGGTATGACAATTGTCGATGTATTCAATAGATAGTTAAAGTAAGGCTATATGGACGCTTCTAACCAGCCTTATTCTCCGCGTTAGTTGACGGCATTACTCCGTAGTGTCCTTGGCTAACGTGGGTATAGAGGTGGGGCGTCACACTTTCTTTTAAAAAAAATTATCTCTTAAACAATAAATATAAATGTTTTAAATTTTAAAAATACATATATCATACATTTATTTGTTTTAAAAAAACATAAGCTATGTATAAAACAAATGTTTATAAAATATCTTTAACACTTGTATATTTATATAAATTCAAAAGTTTATTATTTAAAAAAACATTTCATAAATACATTAAATGGTTGAATTAAATGGGGTTAACATTGTTAATCAAAGATGAAACACTTTAACACTTGTAAGCTAAAGGAATTTGCATTTGACACTTGTTCAATTTATCAGCAAGTGGCCTTCTTTTTTCTTTTATTTGAAAATTTAAACATCTGAAGAAAACTTGTTTTCCTCTTCCAATTTCCAATCTTTCTCTTCTCATTTCTTTTCCTTTTCTTTTCTTTCATTCTTTCAAATTAATGGCAACCAGAAATTATTCTCAAACCTGAAAATTTAAACTAAAAAAAACAAATGCTACCTGAAACTAGAAGCTAAAAGCAAAGTTAAAATCTGCAAAATCAAGTTTGAAAGTAAAAGCTGCAACTTTCAAAACTGCAATTTAAATGAAGTTCAACCTGCATTTCAAAGGGGAAGTCAGATCTGTTCAACATTTTTAGAACACCAAATTGAAGGCATGCAGTAGGCGGTAGGATTTCAACATCAAACATTTTTTCAGATTTAAAGATTTCAGACCTCGAATAAATCAAAACCAGCTCTCTGCAAATTTAAAAGGTGAGTAAATTATTTTAAAAACAGTTTGAAATTGATTTAGATTCTAATGCATGCTTGGTGATTGCATGAAAATTTTTCGGTGTTTAATTTGTTGAATTGATGGATATGTGTGTGTATATATATGTGTGTGTGTGAAAATAAGCCTGTGTATAAGTAAACTCTCTGTTACTTATTGTTCCAGACCAGGTTTCATTTTCAAAAAATTAAAAATCTTCCACTAAACATCATTATTTGACATTGATGATTGAATAGAAGTTGTTTGATATTGTTTGTTGTTAATTTTAAAAATAGTTTCTTAATTTAAAATGCAACAAATAATTTTTAAATTGGAAACTACAGTGAATCTTGATTTATGTCAGAAAATCATTAATCTTAATTCTTTCTTTGAATTATATAAATGGATTAGTTGTTAGAAATGATGAATTTTAACATGCATTTCATAATTTTTAAAGTGATATTCAATTGGGAATTAAATGCTGAAGGGTTTCGGCAATTTGATCAATTGTCGATGATCAAACCCATGATTTGAGTTGAAATCTTGGGTGAAGCAAGCTTTTGTGTTGTGGGTGGTGGAAAAAATGCAATTGAATTTTTCCAATTGCTGAATTGTTCGAATTCGAACGATTCAGGGTTTTAGCTGATTTTTGTTTCGGTTTGAATGCCGTGATTTTTGCGACTTGGATAGTGGAATGGAGTCGTTCGCTTTTGGGAAGGATGAAGCTCGTGGTCGTGGTGTTCGATGGTATGGTCGACGAAGTTCGACGACGTCGTGATGGATGGCCGTGGGGGGTTTAGTGGTCGATGTTTTTTGCAGCTTCGAGCTTGATGTTCGAATTTCGATTCGAATAGGTTTGGTTCGATCTGGGTTTATAGTTGAGCTCGCGTGCGATCGTGAGATTGCCGACGTTGGTCGTGACAACCTATGGTGGCCGGAGGCGCTTGGGTAGGTGCACCGTGCACGTTTTTGTGCACTGGGTATTTTAGTTTAGGGAAGAAAGGTCGTCCCGAAGTTTTGCTCGCGTTTTCATGGAGATCAACTCGAAGTTGAAGGGTGCTAGTTTTGCTTCGGGGCTTGCTCGAGTATTTTGGGGTTTAGACTCGAGTGTTTTTTAGGTTGTGGGCTTTCAGGTTAATTACTGTAAAATGTTAAAATGCAATTTAATTTGTTGTTGGATAATTGAAGATCAAGCATTAAATTGTAAACAAGTTTTATAAAAGAAATAAAATACTAAGTTAAAACTTGTTGTTTAAAAATAAATGTAAATCAAATTTTTAAAAAGTGATAATTGAATTTATTTTTAAATTTAAAAGCTTAAGATGATTTCTTTTGTAAGTAATTATCTTATTTAAATTTTGAAATTCAATTTAAAGGGATATTTTGAATTTGAATATTGAATCAAAGTTTTAAGTAAAATTTTAAAGTAATGTTTTAAAACGTAAGTTTCAAATTTTACTTAAAATGAATAAGTTTGAATTAGATAACTAAAGTAATTTAAATTTCAAATTGATTTCTAAATACTTTATTTTCAAATAAAGGTCAATGCTATAATTTTGTAAACCAAATAGGATAATTTGTTTAAGTTATTAAAATTTGTTTAATTTCAAATAATTTATTTATGAAGATAAATAAGGTTAAATTATTTTGAAATAAACTTGAAAATACTTAATTAAATATGATTTGTTAAAAAGTAAAAGTTTAATTAAGATTAACGTTCTCTTAATTAATTAAGGATTTTGAAATATAAGAAGTTAGTCAATTAAATATTTAATTAATTTTAAATAATTAGTTAGTTATTTGTTTAATTTTAAATAATCACTTAATTATGATTAATTAAGTGTAATTACCTAATGAAGTTATGAATGGCTAACTATTGAATGTAATTAAGAATGGAAATTTATCATGGAAGTAATTAGAGTGGAAGTGATTAATGGATAATCACATGATGTTATTAATTAAGAAATTGATAAATATAATTGTTTTGAAGTTAATTAATTATGGAGTAATTAATTAATTAAGAATTAAGAATTATTTAATGTTGGAATTAATTACTTGTTAAGGTAATTAATTAAGAGAATAATCATCTAGTGAAGTAATCAGAAGATAATTACCTATGTAAGTAATTAAGTGTTAATTACTTAGTTAGTTTTAGTTAATTAATTAATGTGATTAATTAATGAATGAATGAGATTAATTTAAGATTAATTACTAAGTGTAATTAATTAAAATGTAATTAATTGATAAAGTAATTAATTAAGGATTTATTAATTAATTTAAATTGAATAATAATTACTTAATGAAGTAATTAAAGATTAATTAATTAGAATAATTAATCAAGGGTTAACATAATTAATTAAGAAGTTAATTAGTTAAGATAAGTAATTATAGGATATTAATTACTGATTATGATTGATGAGATGATTAATTACAAGTTAATTAATTAATTTATTAAAGAAAATATTAATTAATAAGGATCATTAGATAAATAATTAATGAATTAATCAAGGTTGATTAATAAAAATGATTAATTAATTGTAATTAATCGAGGTTTAATGTAATTAATCATAGTTAATTTATTAATGGAAACAAATGAATGATCATTAATTAATGTAACTAATGATAGTAATTAAAGGTTAATTACTGTATATGGATAAGAATAATTAATTGGTGGAATTAATTAAAGAATTGAAGGCTAACTACTTGAATGTAATTAAAGGATGATTAATCAAGGAAGATTAATTAAAGAAGATCATTAAGAGATGATTAAATTATTTATTTGGAATAAATTAATGAAGAAGGATTAAGGTAATCCAATTGATTTAGAGTTAATCAATTCTGTTTATGGATGATTGATTGATATTGGGTGATTGGTTGATACTGGATGATTATGGTATCTATGATATGTGATATGCTGTTTTGTGAGATGAATGTTTGGTATGAATTATCTATTGTGATAATGTGATTTATTTATCTGTTTATATCATCCTGGATATAAGTTTAATTGTTTAAACCTTTAAACAACTTGGACATTAAAATGGCGTTTGGTTTCGGTGAGACCGGGATCTGGCTTCCATATTTGGATATCCGAAAACCACATCGATCCAAATTAAATGTTAGGTTGTGAATCCAAGTGGAGCTTAGTGAAGACTCGAAGTGTAAGAACTATTCATCAGTATAGCTCTGACGGTGATTCCGTGATGAGTTTGACGGAGATAGTACTTATAGGTTCGAGATGGAGATTTAGAGTGCAAGGGCTATGGTCATTGACTCTGAGGGTGATTCCAAAATGAGTGCAACGAGATAGTGCCTTCGGTTCGTTCGAACCCGGGACGAACTTGTATGGATTGAATGCTTTTAGAACATCGTCAGGTGGACGATGAGCATTCTAAGATAGATGTGTTCTATAAAGGTAATCGCAGCCTCAAGCCTCATCAACTGGGAATGGTTAAAACAGGGAAGGTGCAGCAAGGCTAGGTGGGTGACACCCATTTCAGGGTGAGGCCATTCCTGTCTAGATGTCCCTTTTATTTTGGCTTAGTGGATGCTTGGTCGCGCCAACCACGGGGTGATCTTACTCGGGACTGTTCGGTAAGGAATGGTTCCGGTTTTGTGATGTAGGGGATTGGGCGTAATCCTCGATACGGTAATCTAGGCCACGTACTGTGACGGACGGTACCACGGTAGCCCTGCCATTGATGGAAACCCATTTTTCCTACGAGACCCTACGGTTTTGTTTGTATTACCCACTTTTGTGGCTAGCAGCTGGAATTTAATAAGGTAACAATTTCGGCTATTTCTTATTTACTTGAAAACCCTAGACACTATTATAATATCACTGGATTCCCTATCGAATGTTTTGGTTAGCGTAAGATAAAAACTTTTTCATGTTTATGTGTGGGAAGTCTTACGTGATAACTTTTCTTTTCAAAGGTTTTCTAAAGATAAGCAATTTTAACCCGTTTACTCACATCAGACCCCCGTCTGACCCGAATGTTTGTTTTCTGTTTTATTAAACTCTTGGTACTCATATTATGTATGAGTAGTCGAGCGATTCAGGTTTTCTTGACGAATTCTGGAGGAGATATGGAGCAGGAGGCTTCCACGTGTAGATATATTATGATTCCACTATGTTTGTATGGTATCTGTATCTTGTGTACTTGAGTTGTATAGTTAGACAGATGTTTATTACTGTCTAATATGTGTTGTATAAGTTGTGTACTCTGATGTATATGATACTATGTAATATTTTAAGTGATACATTATATTTCATTCGTTCCGCTGTGAGTTTTCTGATGTTGTTATGTTTCTTTCTTCTCTTTCTTTTCTTCTTCTATCCCTTTCTTTCTTAAACAGTGATGCGACTTTCTGGTGTTAGAAAGTTCGGTCGCTACAGCTTCTAGACAACTAAAGCCTAATGAGATTCGTTATGCTACCCATGATTTGGAGTTAGCCGCTATAGTCATTGCTCTAAAGATTTGGCGACATTATTTATTGGGCGAGCTTTTGTTCTCTTCACTAACCACAAGTCTCTGAAATACCTCTTCACTCAGAAGGAACTTAATATGAGGCAAGAACGTTGGCTCGAATTTCTTGCTTCATATGATTTCGATATTCAGTATACCCCTGGTAAGGGTAATCGAGTTGCTGATGAGCTTAGTCGCAAGCAGGAAGTTGTTGTTTCCATAATGCTAGCAGAGTGGAATATATTGGAAGCTTTATCTCATTGTGTTATTAGAGACCATCCTTTAGTTTCTGATTTTCCCATACTTTTATTTAGCATGGGATCTCGTCCTAGTTTGTTGGATCGTATTGCCGATGCCCAGAAACAAGATCCATATCTCTCTTATCTTATTCAGAGTTGTAAATCGGAACCCCGAAGTGATAATCTAAAGGATTTCGATATTGATATTCATGGTTGTATTCGAAAGAAGGGAAGGTTGATCGTGCCTAATGTTCTTAATCTTAGAAATGACATTCTTGAGGACTGTCATCGTTCAAAGTATACTATCATCTGGGCAGTAGTAAGATGTTTGTAAACATGAAACGCTTATACTTTTGGGAGGGCATGAAGCGTGATGTTGCAAGTTGTGTGAGTCGTTGCATGACTTGTCAACTTATTAAAGCGAAACACCAACATCCCAGTGGTCTTTTGCAACCTCTTGATTCCGGATCAAATTTCTATGAACTTCATTGATGGTCAACCTCGTTCGAGGTCGAGCCATACTAGTGTTTGGGTGATTGTTGACAGATTGACCAAATCAACCCATTTTATTCCTATCAAGTCCAATCGGACTGCACCTTTGTTGGCTAAGCTTTTTATTAAAGAAGTCGTTCGACTTCATGGAGTTCCTAATTCCATTGTTAGTGATAGAGATATGCTTTTTACTAGTGGTTTCTTGCAGAGCCTTTAGAAAGCTTTAGGTACTAAGCTCAATCTCAATACAGCTTATCACCCACAGTTTGATGGTTAGACTGAAAGGGTGAATCAAGTCTTAGAAGATCTCCTTCGTGCTTGTATTCTTGATTTTGGAGGTATTTGGGAAGACCACTTATCTGTTGTTGAATTTTCTTATAACAACAGTTTCCAATCCAGTATCAGTATGGCTCCTTTAGAAGCCCTTTGTGGAAGACCATGTCGATCACCGTCTTGTTGGTTGGAATCCGTGGAAAAGTTAGTTCTCGGCCCCGATTGTATTCGTGAATCTTCTGAGAAGATTGATATTATTAGACAGAGAATGAAAGAGGCTCAGAATAGGTAGAAATCTTATGCCGATCATCGTAGAAAGCCTTTGGGATTTCTGTTGGCGATCGCATGTTCATTCGTGTTTCTCCGATGAAGGGAGTGGTGTGTTTTAGTAGCTCCGAGAAATTGGCTCCTCGATATATTGGACCATTTCCTATTACGGAAAGCATTAGCCCTGTTGCTTATCGTGTATCGCTACCTATTCAGTTTTCGGGAATTCATGACGTATTTCATGTATCACAGCTTCGTCGATGCCTTCGAGATTCGAAATCTATTATTGATCCTCATGTGCTGCAAGATCTTGAGATCTCACCCGACTTGTCTGTGGTGCAAAATCCTGTTCGTGTGCTAGTTTCGGAGGTTAAACGCCTTCGGAATAAAAAAACCCGCTTGTGAAAATTCAATGGTCCGCAAACCCCAAAGATTGCACCTGGGAAACCAAAGAATTCATCGAGCGTTCTTATCCCGGTTTTCTCTCCTCTTCGGGTGGGGGTGAGCATTCTTAATTCATCTTTTCTATTTTAAATCTTTGTTGTTATAAAAATTTGTGTTATAAACAACTTCAAGTATGAAAATTGCGGGGACGCAATTTTTATAAGGGGAAAGTTTGTAACAACCCTGTTTTATTACCATCGAAATAAAAATTAAAAATAAAATTTTTAAATTGAGAATTGAAAAAAAATGCAAATCATTTACAAAGTCAGTTGAATACTTCAAAGTGGTGCACGTTGGAAATGAAATGCATATGCCTTCACGTGTAAAAGAATTGGTCCATTTAAAACAACTTGAACGCTTTTATCACCATCATCATTTTTTTATGCAGCCGTCCTTTCTTTCAAGTAGTGCACGTTTTTCACATAAATGCATATGTACAAACTCTTGCCAGCACTTCATTCTCTGACTTGTATATACGAATTGGAAAAAGAAAAGTAAACACTTCATCCTTTCTTTTGTTCATTCTTCCAGTTGCACTGCAAAAATATTAATGGCATTTCAAAATTTCTTGCTCCAATTTGATTTTTGGTTGCATCAGAGAATTTGGACGTGAGGGGTAACGTATCTACTGGTTATAAAGCTTGAATCTTTGTTGCTAATCGGCTCTGAAACAAATTAGAGGTGAGTGCAAACTCACACATCTAATTAAACTATGCTGCCTGGTTTTGATATACTTTTCTGTTGTTTATATTGGTTTGCATAAAAACACAGTTGCACCAAAGCGGTGTAATTCTATCAGGCATCACGTGTATTACCTTCCGTGTGTGCACTTGTATATGAGTCCAAGTCACCGTATTTACTTCATTTTTTGCGGGGAAATAATGTATGCGCGTTCAAGTCCAGGTCAATATTTTGTCTATTCATCAATTGCGTGTAAATAGGTTACACATAAATATGTCCAGGCTATATTTTTTTCGTGCGTGTAGTATTAAGTTTGTAACTTGCATTCACTAAAATAAGTCCAGTTCCATTTATGTTTGTTTTTATTTGTTACATGTATGCTTATATGTTACCCAGGCTAGTTTATAATTTGTATACTCCATTACTTGCGTGCATGAAGACGTGTCCAGGCCATGTATGTTGGCACTTGCGTCCAATAGGATTTACAAGTGTGCAAGCAGGATTCGCACGAAATATAAGTCCATCTCAAATATTTTTCTATTTCATTTTTGCGTGCAAATAATGTATGCGTGAAAACTATCCCAGGTCATTCATTTATTTTTGTCTATATAACTTCGTTTGTGCATGTCATAGTAAACGAAAATGTTGTCCAGATTTTTTTTATTTCATGCGTGCATATATGTTCGCCTAGGCCTTTCTTTACTTGCGTGTTGCCCAGGTCGCGTGCAAGTTGCATAGCATGAGAGTAGGTTAGCATGTTAGTAGTAACAGGTTAGCATGTTGCACATTATTAAATCCAGTTCAAATTATATTTTGTTATATTGGTTACGTGTGGGCATGAAGTATATTGTCCAGACAATGCTATATTTGATGCATATATAAGTAGTGTAGACCAATGTTTAATTTAATTTGAACCGGTGTTTTGTTTTGGAACGTATTTTGTTGCCGTTATTTTTATAATGGATTTTAACCCCGGTGTTTATATTTGAAGCGTGTTGTTTTGATGAGAATTTTGATGAATAAAATTATTGTTGTTTTGACTTCAGTAACCGCCAATTTAAAGTGAAATTTCAAGCGGCTATCTTCCAACCAAAATACCCGCAACACTGATTTTATATCCGTTTTTATGGTGTTTTGTGAAGCGCAATTTTCTTGTCGAAATTGCTATCGAAGTTGTTGTTTTAATCACGTGTTCTTAAATCATTTTAAAATATAATTGTTTCCAAAAATTTCACAGTTTACGCTTCCAAAAGAACGAGGAATCGATTTAAACGCTTCAGAAAAATTAAGGACTATGAACCCTTACTTTTAATGATTCGATTAATTCCGGACTTGTCCATTTGAGAAAGTAAAAATTATTTATATAAAATACACAATTTTGCACTTTCAAGGAAACGATGATGAGATTTAAACGACTTAGCAAAAATGCGGAATATGGAATCACGCTTTTACTAATTCAGTTAATTCCGGACTCGTTAGTTGAAATATTTGTCGTGCAATTGCTATTTGAAAATTTTGATGATTTTGTTTGGCTTTCGAGCCACTATGCTGGACCTTCGGGTCAATTACCAGTACAAGGCCTTCAGGTCATTTGTTGGACCTTCAAGTCATTCGTTGGGCGCCAAATATTATGCTGACAGTACTTGGTAGGCTTCGGCCATTTATGATGCACGTGCTACGTAGCTTAGACTCGCCATATGCTGGGATCGATCCATTTTATGCTGATTTTTTTCTATTTATCTTATTTTGATTTCTATATTTTTGTGTATTGTTGTTTTGAATTCAATTTTGAATTCGGGAGTTGATTTTGATGGAGTTTAATGAGATTTCTTCATTTAAAACTATGTTGATCATTTATGTTGAATAGTCTCATTCGGGATTATGATTAATTTGCTTTAATGTTATATATTATGCATTAATTTCTAAGTTTAAATTAGTCTGATTCGTTTATTATTTTCTTTTAAATAATACTCGGGTCAGACCGAGTTATTTCAGGATAATCGCTATCTCTGATTCGGTTGCTGCTTCAGCTTTTGGGATTTCGCCTCATCTTTTGTTTAGGCTTCAGGGTGTTACTTTTGATGTATTGACTTTTATCTCATGTATGTTATGATCACTATGTATATGTATATTTGGTTCATGTGAACCATCGAGTGTTGTAGCATGTATCCAGACTTACCTTCCGCTATATATGATATTTCTGTTCTGATGTGATTATACTTATCTGTGTTGTTGCTATTATGAGTTGATCTGAATTTTTCATTAAGCCACCGTGGTTCGTTTTAGATTTGAATTGAATATATCGTTGGGAGTAATTTACACAACTCCTATCGATGTAATAAATACTCGTCTAAGGCATAACTTACGGATGGTCGCTTCTAACAAGCCATATTCTTCACAATAGCAGACGTTATTACCTTATAATAACCTTTTTTATTGTGAGCATAGAGGTGGGGCGTCATAGGATATCACCGTATATAGGGTCATCCGCTATAATGCGCGGCGCATAGGGTCTCATCCGCTATAATGTGCGGGAATATCACTCCAAATACTATATATGTAATATCGTATCATTTAAGAGATAAAAATTTCTAGATTCAACCAAGCAACCAATAGTTAATTTTAACTATTTAAAACTAAACCAAGAATCCAAAAGTGTGAGATTTATTCACCTTGAATTTTAATTTTCCAAATATCTAGATTTTAACTTATTTAATTTTTCAACCGACTCCGGAAATCCCAAACCAATTTACTTCGTGGATCTCACAGCTACGAACCAAATACGACTTGTTTCATTGAATTTGGACCTCGTATAAACACGATATGAATTAATAACCAAACGATATAATTAATTTCAAAATTAAATTTCAAACTAAATACCCTAAGTAAAATAGAACCGTTGATCACTCACCTTCCTATCCAAGCTTCTTTCACGTTCTTCCTTGCGTTCGCGATTCCATCGGTACCCAGTGCCGCCATACACCTTCATGCACCACCGGACGCTCATCGAAGACCGTCCCAAACTTCCAGCTCCTCATCGCCTTAGGTGCGATCACCTTCAATGCTCCAAGCCCCGCGATTGTCATGCTTTAAACTTGACTGCGCCGCCAATGTCCCTTATGTGCTCGATTAACTCCATCCAGGTCACGAGCTTCACTACCCGTCAAGAGCTTCACTACCCATCACGATTTTGACGAACCCTAGGACTAATAGCTCGCGATACGTCCACCTCAAATCGAACGAGCTTAGCCTGGCTTCTCAACCTTAAATGCGAATTTGAACGTCAAGCCTCCCTAAGCCATTTCAACATCGACCATCAAGTTCCAAGCGAGCTTCCTCCCTAAGTCATATCGCTCATTCATCCGCTCGCCTTCCACGTACGAATGCTTGCGAATCCCCTTCCAGGCATATGATCCCTTATTCCCCTTTTTTGCCGATCGATTTCGATTTTTTTCTTCTTTCTGTTGATTTCGATTTTTGAACGAGATATGAATGAGAAAATATATGTTTTTTTTCTTTCTTTCGAACTGTATAGTCGTGAGGGTTTTTAAAAAAGAGAAGGGAGGGAGAAAAGATGTTGGCGTGGTTGAATGGGTTGTCTAGAATGCCTGAGATGAAGGGGAAAAGGGGTGGTGGAAATACTGTCAATCAAGTAAATATATACACACACATATTATATAAAGTTTCAAATCGTCTCGACATAAATTTTAGTGTGTTTAAATCCCATATGACCAAATAATAACTCCAAATGCTACGAAAATTGGAATTCGGTAATAATATATAATTACGGATCCAATGGAACTGATTTCGTCGATTTTCGGATTGTGCCCCGGATCGTTGTTTTAACGCGTCGATTTAATCGACGATTTTCAAAATTTACGAAATCGCTTAAATTTCAGTTTTAAAATCTTACTAACTCGATTATAATCCTAAATCCAATATTTAAAATTATTTCAATATTCAAAATCAACCATCGAAAAATCTGGGTCGTTACACTTATCGAAAAATCGAAACCTTAAAATATAATAATTGAGATTCAAATATTCCAAAATTAAGAAAAAACAAATAATTACCCATCATTCAATTTTCTAGAAAGCCCAAGTATTTTCTTTTTTGCTTTCATGCTTTAAAAAAAATTGAAGTTCAAAGTTTTCATTTTAATAATTAACGTATGAAAAACCATATCATAAAGGCTAATATAGTCAAACAGCCATTTCCATTAATTTCTATCGGAAGTTTTAAAAATATAAACAAACTACCTTTCGTAATTCATCATCTGGCAGTCGGCAGTCTGCATTCAAGTTCAATAATAAACATTCAACTTTTCGAATTAAAAAAAAGGGAGTCTAAACAGTTTTTTTGAAAACCGTTTAGTATTTAAACAATTTTCATAAAACCATTTACTATTTAAATCTTTTTAAAAGTCTGTTTACAATAAAATACACTAAGAAAGCCATTTAGTAAAATGTTAAAAAAAGCTCAACCGTTCTCCTAGCCCATAGCATTATCCACATATACTCAAGCTTCGTTTGTTTAAATTCTACCGAATATTGTTGAACATTGACTGCAAAATGCTGAAAGTTGTATATTGACTCATGAAAAGTTATCTGTTCACATTTTTCAAACTTCCGATTGAGACTAATAGAAATGGCTATTTTGATAATATTGCTTTTTATAACAGTCAGATATTCACATGACAATTATTAAAAGAAAACTTCAACTATAAATTTAAATTTTGAAAAGCTTGGAATTTGAAGATTTTTTGTTTTGGAAATACTTAGGCTTTATGGAACTTGAATAATGGAAAAATATTATGAAAGTTTTAATTTGGAAAGATTTAAATTTCAAATTTTCGTATTTTAAGATTTTTTTGGAAAGATTGCATGAATTAAGTTTCAAGAAATTTAATTTAGAAAAATTAATTTTAAAAAAACTTTTATCTACGTTCCATAATCTTGGAATTTGCAGTTTCATATTTTTTTCAAAAATTTAAATACTATTTTATTTGGTTCTCTTTTTTTTGTAAAAAATCTAAATGAAGAAAAGCAACCAAAAGTTTAATTTAAAAACTTTAAACCTTATTAATTTATCATTTTAAAAAGCTTGAATTTTTATTAATTTTTTTGTGGTAACATAACAAATGTAACTAAAGGTCTATATGGAAGAAATTATGATCAAACATTCTGAACTAGAAAAAACGATAAGAAAATGTGCAAGAATTATTAACAAAATAAGTGTTTCGAGCTAAACACTTTATCTAAAACAAGCAACTTCAAAATCCTTATTCCCTAATTAAGTGGTCAAATAAGTGATGGGCAGTTATACTAGTACCCCGATTATTTCCTTTCTCACCCCATACTTTGCAAAAAGAACAACACCTGAAATCTTTCCCTTCCACCCCATTTTATACTTAGACTATCCTTGTCATAAAAAATGAATTTGATGAAACATTGCACCATGATAAATGGATTTTGTATGAAGCGTATATTTGTTAAATAACTAGTTTTTCAATGACGTCTTTCTAGTAATTTCGACCCCAACCTACATTGATTTTAATAATATCTGATTTGAATTGGAATAAATGTAAACGAAAATCTTGCAATTGTTGGTGTTAGATCTCTAATGTTGATATGGAAAGATGGAAGAAATGTACAATGCTATTTTTGACTTGTAATTGCTATGGTGTTTTGTTATGGTAGAATAGATAACTAATGTTGAGATCATAAATTTAGTTGTGTTTATTCTTCTTTTCCATTTCTTGTAGGAATTTTGGTCATCAAATTAACTAGGGTGTTAATATAACACTGATGGGTGCTTGCTGATTTATAAACATAGATTAACTTAGTTTTGTGATTTTCTACTTCTATCCCACTTCTGCAAAGTTACCGCTTCTCTTTACCTTTACCAACAGAACCCTTAAATGGAAAAGAAAAAAAAATTCAGGATTAGGAAACTTTCAGAAACCTTAAAGTGAGTTTGCTTATTGATTAAAAATGGAATTTATCAATAAATTTTATTGCTCTTTCTACTGTTGAAATATTTGAATGGCTGTTGTACTTTAGTTATAAGGAGGAAGACGATACAAGGGTTACTGGGATTAGATTTAGCCTTGCTCAGTCCACAATGCCCAGTTTATCTTCGAATCATTCTTTTCAGTTAAGCAGTTGAACAAGAAAAAATTCCTATTTTATTGGTGCTAAAATTTTGTTTAATTGACACACTAAAAGATGAAGAGAATGAAAGTGCAAGTACGCTTGTGGTAAATTTTGATACATGTAAGTTGTTTGTAATTCTCAAGCCTTGATTGCATCATTTGTTATCTTTTGTTCCTCAAAAGTCATTATTAGGATTTTTTGTATATTGCTGACTTTCACGATGGTTGATCCCCAAATGAAATCCGTTGTTATGTCGAATTAGTATTGTAATGACCACAACCGTTTCAAGAAATTACTTCCTATTTTTCATAGTTTAATACAAATGAATTTATTATTTTACGTTTAAAACATTGTCAGTCTGGAAAGAAACAATCTAACACATAAAATTTCTACATGGTTATCACGTTATATATAAAAACATTAAGTATTAAAAAATAATTTATTATGTTTTATTAAAATTTGAATAATTAATTTTTTTTAGAAAAACTAAAATATACTAAATTTCAAATTAAGAGATTTATTTTTGTTATTTTGGTTTTGAAATTTTCTTTAAATAGACTCTTCAAAGCTTTCAGAAAATTTATTTCATTTTTTGCCTATTAAAATATTAATGAAATTCTAAGGTAAATATGTGTTTAATTTGCACTTAAAAGGGTTCAATGCAGATAGAAACATTCAACTCATGGAATATCTTAATGTTTACATTTTTTTTTCGAGCTCACTGCTTTGAATCTCGTGGATGATTCGAATCATGGACATATTTGGATTTGTGGTTTGCATATATAAGGTAATATCCTCTTTAAGTACTAGTTTTAATGATAATGATAATGACAATGATAATAATTATAATAGAGAAAATAATAAACATTTACATCCTTTTATCTAACAAAATCAATTTTCATGCCTTCTACCTAAGTAGTTATCTATTTTTATATTTAAAACCAAAGAAGGAAAAAACCAAAAAAATGAATTTCAAAGGGATTTAACTTTCAATAAAAGATCCACGACGTTGTTAGGGAATTATAAGGGAACCTCTACTCCTTTTAAAATAAAAATCTTTTCATAATTTGTAGTTAGCACTTGATTTCTAATTCTAAGAACAATGTTTCCATTTAATTCTATTGTATGCATGCATATAATTAAGAATTTCCCATATACTCGTTTCTTTATTCTCTCAAAATTACATTATTGATTTTTCATTGTTTTGATGTATTATATTGGGCCTTTTTCTTGTACATACGATTTTTATCTTATATAGACCATATTCGTAAACAATAATATCATTTTAAAAGATTCAACTTATTTGAAAGACATACATTAACATGAAACGTCTAATGTATTTATATCAACCATTGATTTAAAACTTTCAGTTTTGAAATAGTTTGAAGTTTTAAGATAACCTAAAATCCACATAATTAAATCATTATTTTTGAAATTGTTTAATCCTATACATTATAACACGAAAAAGTTGATAAAGAAATCTTATACATTGTGTCAATCAACTGTGAACGAAAACTTCATTTTTGAAGTGACAAAATATTTGAATGTCTCAACCTATGTTGGGTCTGGGAATAATATAAAAGAATAGGCTCATGTTAATCTATTACCCGACATTTTTGACGGACTGTTCACTTGTTATTTGACCATCCACCTATCATATAACAATTTCTAAATCATTATATTATAGGGCAATTTCCCTTGGAAAAATAATTTTTCCAATAGATAATGCCTGAAATTGGTCTTTTCGTTGATATTAACACATTTGCTTTACCAAAAAGCTCTCCTCCTCAAATTAATATGAAAATCAAGTGATAGAATATTTTAAGAAGCATACATCAAAATTATAAATTTTTATTGAAGTTATATTCTTAAAAAAGTTCTCTAGCTTTCTAGTGTATTCCAGACAAAAAAAAAATCATAGATAAGGTTCATATATTCATGAAATAAATATCAATAACTATAAAATTTACATTTTAATTTGATTTAGGGTTCAATCTAAATAATAACATAAATCTTATACACCCATTAATTCTAGGTAAGGACAAAAATCTTATCATCACAACACATTTATTTCATGGGGGTGGGGTTATGGAGGAGGGGGTACATAAGCCTTGTCAATCTTTCTTGGTTTCAACTATTTGGAAAATATACTATAAATCTAAAGTTCTTTTTTAATAAAAAGCCAACACCATTTGTAACTTCAATGTATTTTCTTATTATTTTATCTCTTGATTTGTACATTAATTTTGAGGTGGAAAAATCGACGCATATGAAAACCAATTCCAATTCAATTTTCGATGTATATTCTTTTTAACGGCGACTTCTACTTCAAATGGTCAAAGTCGACAAACGATTAGTGTTTAGTTTACTATATTTCAAGGAGAACAGATGGATCTCATCGAGTCTGATCACTTTCTTTTTAGATCAATATCAAATATCATTTCCTTGATATTCTTTCCTAAAAAATAAAATAAGATTATAAGTAAATTTTTCGTAATTAATATTATTGTGAGAAGAATTAAAGTTTTCAATCCTTATGAGTTGTCTTTTCACGTTTTATTGCTGATGAGATCGAATTAATTATGGAATTCATGGTTCTCGTTTAATTATAGTATCCAGTTCAAAAATATCAATACATTTAAAGTACATGATCTTATCGAATAATTGACAAATTCATTATTTCCTGAGGTTCATAGTAGTGTATGGATTATTTTGAATATATAATATATGTTCAAGCGAGATATTTGTACTTTCTTTTTACAACAAGTTAAGCTTTTATTAGTTTCACCTAGTGCATTAAATGATGCGACCTTCATTTTACATAGAATTAAATCCGACCATTCTATTGTAAAAATTGACAATCATCAAAACCAAAATAAATTGATTCATTATGTTATGTTTATATAGATTAGAAGCGGGCAATCAAATTTCTTTCAACTTGCTTTTAACCTAAACATTTTCTATACAAGAAGAGCAATTCTTTACTTGCCTTTTCATTATTCGTCTAGTTTCCTAACTCGTAGCTATTATTATCTTTTTCGATGCATTATTTATTATTCAAATACGTACTACTAGTGGTTGATTAATAACAAAGTTGACTGTGTATAAGATATTGTGGGGCATATTAATCACCAAAACCTTTCTTTGTTTGGAAAATTAAAATTTATGTTGAATGGAAAACTTGAATGAAAATAAATGGACACATTACTTAGTAGGTGCATGTCTATGTGCTTAGTGCTTGCGACGACACAAATATTTTTTGGTTTATAAGCTACAATATATATCCCATGGTTTGTTTTAAAAGTTGCATAAAAAATTTAGACTGAGACGGATCGATAGGTAATGGAATCTGTAAGTCAACATGAATTGATGTAGTATAAGCTGGTAAGCAGCGACTAAATATTTTTTTGAATGGAGATATAGCTTATGTCTTACCCATTAATTACTACTATTGCTGTATTTGCAGTGTCCACAATGTAACAGGTTGTTTTGAAAGATAACATTATCGACCTATGGAATAGGGACATGCTCTAATGACATCGACTAAAAGGTCGTGTAATGTTCCATAACTCGATCCGGTAATTTTTCAAGTATCATTATCGTAGCTTTGCTCTAAATATATTTTACAGATGTTTCTAGTTCCTGAATGGTTTGAGTCTTCTATTTTAGTGAACTATTCAAGTAAGATGTGATTTACTTCACGACATATTAATCTTAAGTAGTCCACTTTTAGTTGGTTCTTATTTTCTCTCCAATTATCTTGCTGCTTGTTATCAATGGAGAAATTATCAGAAAGTAGCATAACCATAGAGACCAAAAGTTTTTGATCTTAATGTGTGAATTTAATGTCACGATTTCAATATACTATAGGATTGATTCGTGAAACTTTAGATCCGAATAAATGACCCATATCGATTTGATGGAGAATAAACTAGAGGAATATATCTATAAGCCTTTTATCTTTAATTCACATTTCAATCAGACTTGCACCAAAATAACACAACATATTTTACTTTACATATATGGCCCACATGATGAAATTTTTCAACAATCTCCCCTGGGCTATATTTGTAATAACCTTATATATGTGTTTAACTTTATGAGCTCTGAAATTTAGTATTTAACTTAAGGCGTTTTCAAAACAATCTCGTCCATTAACTATGCCAACAAAGAATCAAAGTGGTTTTCATTACTTTTAGCGTAACTAGATTTATCAATGGTCACATATACCAACACAACTAAACGACGTAGATCAATCACAGATGCATTACATGAAAATTACATAAGATGTGATCGATACATGTCTATTTCCAACTGGTCATACTTTAGTGAAATCAAAACGTTCGATATTTGAACAACCTAAAGTAACACCAATTAAGAAACATACTCATGAATGACCTTGGATGATAATCCTTTTGTAGTCGGATCCACCATAATGGAGTTTTTCATTATATACTGTATAGATTATAATTTATTTTGCACTCTCCCCTTATTGAAAAATAATAAGTTGTTTATTGTTACAATATTACTTTAGTGGTCTTTTAATTTCTTTTTCAATATTCCATAACTTTGTGATAAAATTTTACAACTATTTTCCATCGTTTGATGCCCCATTACAGAAAACAAATGTTAGTTTCAAAATAAAGGAGACTATAAGTATCTCTATGACAACTTTTCTTATATAGCTCCACCAACAAAATATTATTAACTGAAGTGGATCTTTTATACTCTTGGCATCCAAAATATTCAGATTGTATGCTTTATGATCTCTAACCAATACGATCTTTTATCTATGAGCATATAATCTTTTGTTCCTTAAAGATATATTCTAACCATTTTGGTTACTAACCGTTGATCCTAAGATATCTGCCAAATAATACACGCAATAAGTTCCAAAATAATTCCAAAGATTCTTTTAGTGAAATCAAAGAGAGAGCTTTTTTAAAAAAAAAGAAAAGAAAAAATCATTCTTCTTTTGAGTGTTGTCCTTTCTATTCCAACCTTATACTTTTCTGCATTACCCACTTAGTCTTTTTGGTTTTGAATAGCTATTCATAACCAATGATCTTGTTACCTTAACGTAAGGAGAAAGATCTCAAACTTTATTGTCCTCTATAGATTAATACTACACGTTCATATCTTAAATCTGCATTTCAAACTAATATCTTCTATGGATCGATGTAAGCCAACAAAAACGTCTTCACCAATCCATTGTTTATCTTTGTAGAGAAATACTACATAATCTTCTTCTCTAAGTGGATTTCCTCAGTGACGTTGCACCTTGAGGTCGTTGAGTTTATTTTCTTGGAACATTAACCTTAGATTGAAGAAAGTTTGTTTAACACCGCCTTTTAATGGTTCCTGAATTACTTCTTGTCAATGAAAGGAAACAAATCTTATACATTATCCGAAAAGTAACTGTAGTTCGATCAAAGATAATGATCCATAAGAAAATATTGTTTAACATTTTCTTATTATGGTTCCCGGTTTACTTCTTGTCAATGAAAGGAAACAAATCATATACATTATCCGAAGAAGTAACTGTAGTTGAATTAAAGATAACGATTCTCTTTAAAGACAATGATCCATACTTTATTTTTCCCTTCCAACTCAACATCCTAAAAAGTGCTGCATTCCCATCTTTTTTTCCCTTTAGTATGGGTTTATAAAACTTGTACCTTTTAAGTCGTTTAGAATATTAATAAATTATTTGTTATTTATAGTGTCTCAATCTAGAATTATTTAGTAAGATGGAAACATAATTACATTAATCACCATATCTAGATTCAAGGCTTTACAAGAGGTATTTAGCATGAATTTCAAGACATTCAATTACAATAACGTATGAATTTGTTGATAGATTAATCTTATTATTTTCAAAGGAATAATAATAATCAAATTTGTTCATATTAAAATTAGAAACTGAAATCTATTTAAGTGACAGTATAACAAAAATATAAACAAGGAAAATCCAATATTTTGAAAATTTAAATTTGCAAATTTATTTATTTTAAATTTATTTTTGATGCTTTAAATTTAGGTTCTTTAACATTTTTTTTTTTGAAACTTTCTATAAGTAAAAGAATTCTAATAATTAGTTTTTTCATAACTAATTATGCTAAATTCGAGAAAAGGTAAAACTTTGAAATAATTTTAAAATATAACATTTTAGATTAATTTTAATTTTTTTAAATTATATCATTTATTCAAGTTTTTCCAAAATTTCAAATACTTCGTAAATTCAAAATTTCAAGTTTTCTAATAATATACCTTTATCATAATTCTAATACCTGATTTTAATCATTATTAAGCGAAAACCAACCAGTGGAGGCCAATATTGTAAAAATAACTATATACTTAATCATAATATGAAGTTTTAAACATCTAAAGAAACAACCATTCCTTATTCAATGAGTATCCAATTATAGTTCCACAATCAGTATTGAACATTTAATTTTAGCGTTTGAAATAAAAAACCCTTTATCGTTTGTTGACAATAAGTGACCTTTCATTTTATCACTTATCGATCAATAAAATCATTGAAGCAGTTTGTTTTGAATAAGTGTTCATGCCTAAAACATTTATTGGTGATATATATTTTCATATTGCCTTTTCTGATTCAGAACATTTGATGATAATTTCTTCCATGTGTAGCTTAGTTATGTATGTTATATTTTTATAAATAAAATCACTAAAAAATTTCAAAACCATTAAGTATTTCCAAAATTAAAAACCTTCATATTTAATGGTTTGAAAAAAAAAGTAAAACCGTAGTTAAAAATTTTCGTGTTAATAATTAGTTTATGAAAAAACGATTATTATCGACATTAACATGGTGAAAATGGTCATTTCCATTTGTTTCAGCTTTAAAATATAAATAAATAACTTTTCATAATTCAACATTCAGATTCAATAATCAAAATTTAGTTTTTAGAATTTGAATTTTAAACAATAAAATTCGAATAATTTTTCAAAAACCATTTAACCTCCAAATAGTGTTCATTACACGGTTTAGAGCTGATAAGGTTTTTAAAGAGTACGAACACGCTAGGAACCACCGTTCCTAAAACGTTGGGAGCCGTTGGATGAAAAAAAAGAATTTTCACTCCGTGCCTTCCTTTCTCTCAGCATTTAAATGGACGCTCCACCGGAAGATACCCTTAGCCGTCATCCCTTTACACTCACTTGTCAAACCAAACCCCCACTTTCCTCTCGTCGCAAATCTAGATATCCCTTTACACTTTAGCAGATACATTACTTCTCTCTCTCCGCGAACTAAAGTCGAGTGATTGAAGGGCTTGCGCTGCCATTTCGTCTGCTTCTAGATCAAGATTTTCGATCTTTTAGGTATGCTTTTTTCTGCTTTTACTTTTGGATTCTTTTGATTGAATGCATGTTCCTTGTCTAGATTTAAGTATAATCATAAAGTTCATCTACTAGACTTCAAATTTTTTCAAGGCTCATCAAATTAGGCATTTTTGCTTGGAACATTTGGTAAATACTGGCCTTCTTAGAAATATTGTCTTGAATATGAATCCACCTGTGGATTTGATCTTTAGCTATCACATTTTTCACGCTTGGTTCATTTATTTGGCTGCAAAGGATTTTTTATTTTATTTTTTATTGCCGCTAACTTGTTGAAACTATGGATATTACCCAGATATTTGCAGATTGATTAATTAAGCTAGAATTTGATGGATTGACCGAAAAAGAAAGATGCTTGCTTTTCTATTTACTTAGTTTGCATTGTAAATGAGAGATTTAAACATTTTTGGTTGTTTGTATTGCCTATTGTATATTCTTTACTATATGCATGTAATTCTTCTTAAAGGTCCAAGCAAAGCTTAGTTATATGCAAGCGTTCTTTAATAATATGTTCATTGTTCCACAAGCATGTCTTTTTAGCACCTTCTTATATCTACGTTACAACAAACTCGATCAACAAAACGAGTTGCCTTATGTTTAAGCTAAATACGTATAGTTATTATAGAAAATTCGTGTACTTCTATTTTACGGCCGGGAGCACCAAGTAAAGCTTGTAAATTTTGAGGAACCAAGCTTCTTAAGGAAATTTTTTATGTTTATGTTTTGAGGGGAATGTAATTTTTTGTAAGTAATTGATGAACAATAGTAAGTCTTTGTTCAAATTTTTGTTTGCCAGCTGAGCTAATTTCTTCCATTATTGTCTATAGAGTAGGGAAGATGGTTACTATTTTTCTCAATGCCGGTGAAATAATTGAGAAATTGTGAAAGAGTCGAAGAAGACTGGTGGATGGTCTTGCTTTTGGTGCACGTATTTTTGCATTGGATTGTAGAAAATATTGTTTAATATTATTTATTTTCATATTTGGGAGTGTTGCACATATAAGTTTCTACTCAACTCCATAAATCATTCTAGACATCTGATTATAGAAAAAACGAACAAGTGGAAACTTGCGAGGATTTTATAGTAACTTAAGATGCTAAAGGATTGATAATTTTATAAAATCAAGCCGTTCTTTTCTATGGACAATTGTGTAATTTTACTGATATGTTTATATTTATACTTATATGTATGTATATATGCTTCATTTCAAGAAATTTTGACGATTTCATTATGTAGTTCATGCAGTTCATTAACAATGTAGTGTCTTTTATTTACAACCTTGATTTAATTTCTCTATCGTAATTAAGTTCTTTGGATTATGTTGTTCTTTTATTGCTTTAGATGATTCTTTCCACTATTTATATTGCTTATGGTTCTTTTTTTATGTAGTTAGGGTTTTAACATCTAGCTAGTGATTTTAGGTTATATATTTTTTCTAAATGACCATATGTTTACTCTTATAACAATTTTTTTTCCATTTCTGTGAAAATGACAAATAAATTTGTCAATTATTGGTGGTTGCTAATTTTATTTTTATGTTTTCATGGCTCTATACTCGATATAATATTTGTTGACACTCATTCCTTATGTTATCTTTCAATCCAAAAACGTTTTGAACTGCTAAAAAATTTGACTGCTCAAGGATTGTTTTTCCTATAAAAGTGAAAACCATTGTTTGCTTAGGGTTGAAAATGTGTTAATTCTTTTAACGATAAAGAGAGCCTTGGTTCATTTTATCCGCAAATATAATGGATGTACATTCACATTGGTAATATAAACATACATAATATTTATTAGCTTGATTTTTGTTGTTGTACTAGTTCTTTTAATTTGCTTAAAACTTATGTTAACAAGTACCTCTAAAATATATTTTACACACGAAAGTTTTAGTTGACATGTAGGCCGTATTCAGTTAAAACTAAGTAAAAATGGTGGATAATAAATTCATTAGTACCAGAAAAGGAATTTAAATTAAAAGACATGGTAATCTCGCATTTCTTGTATATATTTCTTGTATATGAAATATATTGATTAATAAATTAGAATTACTCCATAATTACAATCAACTATGCTCGATATGTAATTTATCTTTAAAGTGATTGTTCCATAGTAATGCATATATAATTACCATATTTCGACTATGCAACCAACTATAGTCATATTTTATTACAATCATATATAATTTATCTTTAAAGCTCATTTACATGGTTATATAATTAGCGTATATAATTACAACCGACTATGCTGGATATATAATTATCATATTTCGATTGTTATATGCGTATATAAATATGGGAGCTGCTTTTGGGAAAGAAAATTTAACACAAATCCCGACCATTGGATCTTTTTTACCTTCACATGGAAGGTGGAAATTGGGAAAAGATCAAATGATTGAGATTTTTTGTGTCAAATTTTGTGTTACCGGGTTGTGTCCAAATAGATTTTCCTTATAAATATTTATTATACGTCTATCACACAATTCTAGTTTTTATAAAAATTCAAGTTATCAAAAAATCTTAATACCTTCTAAGACGTCGGAATTTGATAACTGTTGTGATTCCTCGATCGATATGTGAAAAACGAGAGTTTCGTCAAAATTGTGTTTGATGTTGCGAGAACTTCTCCTCGAGCTATCGGTGGAGATGGTCGAGAGTTGAAACGGTGATCCGAGCAACAATAATTTTTCAGTATAGAAAATTGATTAGAGAAAAAATAGAACAAATTTTATCCCAAGTATTTAAAAAATTAGATATCAAATTTATTTAAATTTAAATTTGAACTTTTGAAAATTTTATTAATTTTTGTAGTTTTTTATAGATAACATTAAGAGAAATGTGTGTAACATTAAAACATCGCAATCATCGTTGCTTTTTTCCATATCAATATTTTTATTTTTGAAGTTTCTTCTTAGCCGATCATACTTCTTATCCAAATTGTTTATTCCTTTAATTTAGACAAATTGAAACAATAATCTTCTTTTACACATATTTGTGTGATATTTCATGTTTTTAGTATTTAAAATAAATTTGTTTCATAGTATGATGTAAAATTGGTAACATGAATTTCTATCCAAATTGTTTTACTCCTTTAATTTTGAAAATTTAAAACAATAATCTTCTTTTACATATTTTTATATGATAGTTCATGTTTTTAGTATTTTAAATAAATTTGTTTCGTAGTATGATGTAAAATTGGACTACATGAATTTCTAAAAATATTAGATGGTGAGCGTTAATAACAAAGATGAGGCGAAATGTTATAACACCGTTCATAGTATGCCATGCATCAATTAAAAAACTTGAACTTAGATGAAGCCTAACATCGCCAAGTAGAACCTTTGACAACGTAGGCGATACAAACATAATTACATAAAGTCGTTTGAAACATTAAAGGCAATAGAAAATCCGCTTATTTAAATGTGATTGATTACAACATATTGATGAAAGGTATTACTTTCGGAAGCAATTAAGTACTTCATAATCATTCAAAAATAAAAAAATGCTATATGAATGAAAAAGAATGAAATGGAGGACGACTAGTGTACATATTCAAAATTTTCGTGTATCTTCAAAAAAGATGATTTGGACTAATACTTGCAAGTGAACCCTCAAACACATCCGTATCTTGATACTTGATAGTATTAAGTACTAAAATAGCAAGACAAGATTTGTGTTCATTATTGTTGCAAAAAAAAAGATTACATAAGTAATGAATAATTGATTTTATGTAACTCCATCAATCTACTAAAAATGTGTAAAGTACAACAAACTGTCATGATAATTTAAATATAAATTATTTTAATCTATAATACCAACTATTTCTGTAAAATAGTATGAATGATAATCACGCTAAGATGGTGTTTGTTTGAGTCGAACCGTTATGTATGAACAATGAATCTTGTCTATCTTTGTTGAACCGATCTTGAGTGATAATACTATTTTCACAAATGGATCATTGAAAGATTGAAAGTGCATGTTGTTGCTCAAAGTCTTTCAAATTTGAAACTTTCATACTTAAGGTTCATTATTAGTTTAGCAGATGACATGTAATCAACGTAAGCTAATTCATGATATGTCGTTTTTTCATTTTAAATGAGAAAATGTTCTTCTGCAAATCTATATTAACTGAATCCCATTTTTTATGTTTTCATGTTGCGATGAATACTCGTTCGTAAACATGTACACACACCCTTACACGTGCATCATTATTGATATTTGAAACTTTTCATGTTAAACTAAATATTGTACACATTTTAGTAGGATATATTTCGTGAATGTTCTTCACTAGCTTTTGGAATATATTAGAGTTATATTTGTAAAGAGTACTGTTAACGGGGGACTCCATTTTCGAGGGGAGGGAATAAATTTTAGGGAGACTCCACATAGAGAGAAAATTGTTATGGAGATTCCTTTGAAATAAAACAATTTACAATTTTATCCATCGTTCAAAGCAAAATTCAGCTACAACTCATCAAAAAATGAGAAAAAAGCGATGATGGCTCATTGAAAACCATTTACAATGGGGTTTGATCGAAAAAAAGTGAAAAAGTGATCATTGGTTGCCCAAAAAAGTTGCACATGTTTTTTCCTGTTTGAGTGGAGAGGGAGATTCTTTTTGTAAACTCCCTGTCAATTTTTTTGAAAAATGAAAAAACGACCCTCAATCTAGTTTCGGAGTCCCTTCAATAATGTCATTTGTAAATACCTTGAATGTACGATTTTTCTATAGAGTAGTCAAGGTAGTAAAAGCGTCAAGTTGGAGCCTAGGGCTTTTTTTGGGAGCCTTGAGCATGAGGCGACGAGCAGTCTGGACGGCTCTTGAAGTTCGAACTAGGTTACGTATTTCAATTTGATTGACTTGATTTTGAGTTTGGGTTGGACACAAATTAGTTTTTGAGCCGGGTGATTTAACTGGATGTGGATAAATTGAAGGGAAGTTATGTGTTTGGGCTCATATTGGACCTAAAAAATATATTCTCAACAATGCAGCCCAAGGAGTGCTTTTATAGCGCCTCAAAAGCCATCGCCTTAGGGCTTTTCTGGCGCCTCGTGCATCCATGGTGCCTCAGAAGTCAAAAAAGCCCCAGCTTGGAGCCTAAGCGCGCCTAGGCGAGGGCTTTGATAACACTGATAGTGGTTCAACACATAGGTAGAGAAATCTTTAAAAAAATATTGAACTAAAATATTAAATTTTAAATATGCGTTAAACATTAATTATTTTAGTTTTGTGAAATTATGATATGTAAAAAAAGTAGGTTATTATGACTTCGAAAACAATTAATTATTAATGCATTGTCGTTAAAAATCTTAAAATCTTATGATTTAAATCCTGATTCAGATTTGATCTCTTTCTTTACGATTCGATTTACATTTCAATTCAAACATATTCAAACCGCAATTTGAAAAAGACATTTAACTTATACTAACGTATTTAATATACTTATTTGGATTTACAATTCCAATTAAAACGTTTTTGAAACAAAAAAAAAATGTAATAAAAGAGAAAATTAAGTTATATATTGAGTTGTAGAAGTTCAAACATCAACATCATTTTCAAAATGTGTACATTCTTTAAAATATAGATCTTTTAAATCCACAATTTACGATTAAATCCCATTTACATTTAAAGTTTGAACTTTAGGATTTACGATTTAAACTTCATCGTGTAGACCTTGATTAAATGTACCTATCATATGTAATAGAAATTTAAAATGTTATTTATTAAGAATCACTTGTCAGAAATAAATTAATTTAATATTAAAAATTCTAAAGAACGTGGAAGTAATGAATCATTTTGTTCTTCTAAAAATACACAATATTGAAACATAAAATTATTTAAAAAGCAACTAAAGTTTTATTGTGGATTTCTTCTAATAAAATAAAGATCGGTATGAGTTTCGGAAGTTATTAAAGTCTTTATACATTAAAAAAACATTTCAATAGTTTCATAATGTGAACATGTGTTATACCAAGCTTAAAATAAAACCAAAATGACATTTTTATCATTTCATATCTTTCACAAACATGATAACAATGTTTTGTTAGTTACTTTGCAGTTTTGGTACTATTGTTTTGTTTTCCAATTGATTTTCATTTCAAACAAGATAAAATTTGTATAATAGAACGCTTAAATATTGAATATAGTAGATTAATAATTATACGACAATATGATGCATAAGTTCACTTATAAAATTTCGGTGTTAAATCAAACAAGATACAATTTGTATAATAGAACGCTTAAATATTGAATATAGTAGATTAATAATTATACAACAATATGATGCATAAGTTCACTTATAAAATTTTGGTGTTAAATGATGTACCCTCATTGTAATTATAGCTTCACTTGTAGTTGAATCAAAATTTGATTGGACTTGCTCACATAAAACAACAAATTCAATATATATTGAAATATTTGTATTGACTATACGTCTATAACAAAAAATAAAATAAAATATCATAAGTCGAAGTAATAATAAGCATATGTAAGTCAAATATAAGCAGCAAACTCATCAAAATACTCTTTCAAAGATGGAATGAGTTTGTTATTACTGCATAAGTGCGAACTAATTAACAAAAAATTGTCACTGAAACCATATGAGACAATCACTATTAGGACTTATTAGGTGGATAGTGCATGCATGTGTTTATATATATATATTTATATATAAGGTTGTATCAACTCGAACATAAGACGATTGTATTAATGGCTCAAATCGGGTTGAATATCCTCACCTGCATATCCAATTCATTTTTTTAACAAAATAAGTATATAGATATATGTATTATTAAGATATTTTCATATCTCAATATAATTATTCTGCCAAAAACTTATATTCAGTGAAATATTCTAATATAATTACTACTTATTGATGCGCAAGTGATTATATTTGCATAACAAGCCATTTATAAACTATATGTAATAATTTAATGTGATAACTATTCGGCGAGTATAATAAAAGAATGAATGGAACTTTCGTAAAAACACCCTCTCAAGTTTCAAAATATACAGTCCCTCCTCAAAAATATGTTTTAATAAATTCATATTTTTATGTATTAGGGTATTTGCAGAAACTTTGTAAATATTTGCGAAGATTTTGTAAATATTTGCGGAGAACTCTGCAAATAGTTTGCAGAGAAATTTGTAAATATTTGAAATTTTTGGATTGCAAATATTTGCATTTTCTCAAAAGAATCAAAAAAATGTTTTGATCATAGAAACGTGCAATTAATGTTTTTACACATGTTCTTGGGAAGGGTTTTCCATGTATCAAATCTGAAAATTTGAGACGGAACCAAATTTCCACACGAACAAATGCCAAAACATACAAGTCCATCGTGCTTTATCCATATTCATGGGTACAACACTATTTTTTTAATCTTAATTTACCGATTTTGGCACATAATGCAATCAAATATGATGGATTTGCTACTTTTAATGCAATCGAATATGTAGAAAGCATACATAGTATTCATGGGAAAGGATGTTGATCCGCTTGAGAACAATAGTTTCATATTATTTCTACAACATCAATGTTTTTAAATGAATGAAACCTTATGCATTAAGTTGTCATAACTGACGATTGGTCGTTAAATTATATATATCTTTAGTTTATAGTAAGGTAATTTGTTAAAATTGTTTGTATAAATGTTTATTCATGGATAAATATCATATGTCGACTAAAATAATTTATTAATATTCTATGTAAAGAGTGCGATTTTTTTTATCATACCATCTTCGTTGATATGTTCTTAAAATTTGTATTTCGAGAACTAAATGTTAAACGCATATTAAATAAATTTACAAAGATGATTAAAATTTATTTGTTTAGGGTTTATAATAAATTACTTCTTGCATTCGTATACATATAAATGATGGTTCATCGATAACAATTGTATATTGATTACAATAATTTATCAATCATTTATGTGACAATCAAAAATAAAATCCTACCATTTTTGTAGATATGTTTTTCTTAAACTATTAGTTAGAGAACTAAAAGTTGAAAGCATGTCAAATCAAATTACATTTTCTTTGTAATACCCATCAAGTGTAATAATAATAAAAAGAGTTTCACATGCAACCATTTTGACAGACATAACTGCAAAATTTATTCACTTTTATTAAACTAGCGTATCTCCTAATTTCAGCTATTATATTAGTATTTCTTCAGATGACATTCTTCCATGGTATCTATTCGAATAACCCTCGTACTGCATTGAGTTGTGTGTATAATTTGTTTATTAATTCTCAAGAAATTCATGTGTGCTTTTTAAATAAAACCATCTCTTAAGTTGATTTAGAACCGACAAAAGTTATGTGTTTTCGAATTTTTTTCTTCCACTTGTGTATTTGGGATGGGTTGTAAATGTCGGATTGTAGGTTCTATCTTACATATGATTCTCTAATGCTTAAATCAGCCACTTCCTATTACCCTGAATAGTCGATTAATGTTTCCTTTTATATTTAGTAATTTTTACATTAAACTCTGTACAGGTAGTCTTTTGGAGGAACAAAAACTATCACGTTATCATGATTATTTTAATAAGTTCAAAATGGAGAGTGCTTATGTTTGATATTGATGATGATGATTGCGATAATGATAACAGTGACGATGTTGAAGACGACGACAATGATGAGATTCAATGTTCAACCCGAATAGCCAAGTATTCCTCAGCCCTTCACTAATTCATAACAATTGTTGAAGTAATGTTTATTTTGGTATATATTGTAGTTCTTTATGTAGGCCAAAATTAAGAATAATGCAATGGGTTTTTTTTTCCTGCTTTTGTCCATATTTTTTGGCAAAAAGAATTAAGTCATGAAAATGCCCAGCAAATCATTTTCTGTCCGGTTTGAGCCATAGACATATTTTGTATATTGTAACGTGTCATTTAAACATTTTGATGCTTCATATTTTAATATTATTATACTGCTGAAAATGACCAATAGATTAGTTAAAACTTATTTAAGTCAAGTATGATAGCTATGGTACCATTTAAATATAGATTTAAACTTGCATTTTAGCCATTATGACAAACTACTTAAGTAGACTTGTTTCTACTTTGCTATGTTAATTGAAGAGGAATGAAAGGTGAGACAGTAGGTTTAATTTCTATCTTGATGAGTTTAAGTGGCATTCAGTTTTTCAACCTTAGAATTATCTTACAAGCATGTGCATATTTGTAAGATTTTTGACTATTGGACCTTCGATTACATTTTATGTATGAAAAACATTAAAATCAAATGAATGATAAAATAATAGTGAACCAAAAAGTCTATAGCAAGCTATTTTAATTTTTGAAGTGTATATATATAGACACACACACTATGAAATAAAATAATACACAATCACATAATTGTTAGCATGATTGTTGTTTTAAATTGGGGGAAAATATCTTATTTTACAGATACACCCACACATGTATTATACAGATGGAATGGTCTGAAAACTTGGGAGCAGACTCCGGGTCGTAGTATTTTATTCTATCGGAATGAGCTAAATCTTTTACAAAGTGTTTTTGTGATTTTCTGGATTGGGTAGCATATGGATCATTGCTTGAACTTCCAAGAATCTGTACACTTGGTCATCAAATTTGGACTTCGATGACACCACTAATTTGCTTTGATGAAGTGCAAATGTATTCTCCAGATCGAGTAATGAGACAATTTGGTTATAAACAACACATACCTGATGCATCTGTACTACTAAGATGCACAAAATACGTGTTAAAGCATTCGAAGGTCGATAACCAACATACGAAAAAATACGGAGTGAAAGACGTATGCATATTCAAACTGAACGCCATCCAACAATTCCTTTAAATTGGTATGTTTAATGGCACTGGCAAATCACTATTCGTTATGTCTTAAAGCATCAACCTAGCAAGGGGTATATGTATTCTTCGTGTCCCATTACAGAGAGACATGGTTAGTAAGATTTATTTCAAAATATTGGTCTTGTTTTTCTATATTTTCTTCTTCTTTACCATGAAAGAAATATAAAATCAAACCCGAGTTGATTTATAGGAGGATCTGCTGTACAAAGTTATAGAGATGGATGAAGACAATAATCAAGGATACGTGGATTCGGAAACAGGATGCGTCAATTTGATGGGTTTTGTAAAAGATTTCCTTGGAAATAATAATTTTTCATGGCTAGAAGAGCAGCATAATTTTGGACTATCTCAACCCCTCATGATACGATTGGGCCTATAAATTCTCAATCCTCTACTCAAAACGAGTCTGGAATATTTCAAAATTTGGTAAATGAGTTTGTAGGACGTCGTAGAAAGAAGCCCAAGAGAAGCACATCACTCCAGCAGCAATGATTAAGAGATCAGTACTTCTGTTGATTGTATGTCTGGAGCTGCTCCCACCAAGGTGAGTGTTTTTGATAGTTGCTTTTACATTTCTAATTTGTTTGTCAATTTATAAATTATGATAGGTTATGACAATAATAATCTTGTCAGTCAATAAGATATTGTGACTTTTATATTATTCGATGGTCTCTTTGAAATTTTTATTAAAAATAAAACAGACAAAGATTTATATCCCATTGGTGCATAATTGCTTAATTTAGTTACCTTATCTTAAGTAAATAATGTTAAAAAGTCACGCGGAGATGTCTGTCAAATAGCACGTACATCAATTTAATCGGTTGTATGGGCCTTTTTTTGGAAAACAGCTCATGATTGCGGAAAACTTCGCTCATGGTAGAATCCAATTTCCTAATGTCAACAGCATGATGTTGGGTAAAGTAATCAAATATTACAAAAAGCACGTCAAAGCTGCATCTTTTTCTGAGGCTATTGAAGATGCTAGGTCGTTAGATGATGCACTCAAGAGTTGGGATGGGTAAACACACTGGGCCTATTCTTTTGTGCTTTTGCTGCTATGGTAAAAGGATTCATTATCTCATGTTTTGACCTGAGCTTAGTTAAGTAGCAATAGTTTTACTACATATTTAGATATATAGCACTTCTTAATTGAATTCAGCTTATTATTATTGCAGCTGTCAATCAGGTTCAACTGTTAATGAAACAAAGCAAAACCCAGATACTGAAAATGATGAGAATGTATTAATAGAAGTGGTATTGCCATTTGTAAGGTTCACCAGGTCTTTTGCCGAAAGCAGATGATACTTCTGTTGCTGCAGGTCATACGGTGGCGGATCAATTGGATCACATGATGGGTCTTCGGTTAATGCACCGTCGAGCAAGATATTGGAGCTGAAAATGTCCAAGAAGATGTGCTGGATTTTGCCTAAAAAGGTATGTTCATGTTTCTGAGTTGATTGAGAAGGCGATCCCACAGTGAAAATTTAAAAATTTCGATGTCAAACTAGTACTGTTGGTATATAATTATATGCGAGTCATAATATTTTCTTTGTATTAAAAAATGGAAGGCCGGTCTTCAGACCGTCTTTATATTAGGCAAAAAATATAATATGAAAGGTCAGTCTTCCTACTGTCATTACTTTAGAATATCAGATGGTTACCTTTGGAATGTCAAATGGTTATCCGATTTGGTGCGGAGGCTAGGCCTAGTGATGAGGTAGGTGTAAATGCAGCATAATTAATAAGGTGCTGGATAATATGAGAAGTTGAGTTATGGCTTTGAGGAAGAAAAATAAAATATTGAAAGGTGGATGTGGATGGAGTGAAATATTTGATTCAGTGAGAAGCGTTTAGGCGGATGTAAATAGTATCATCCAATAAAAATGCTATCGTCATTCACTTAATCCAAGCCCACTCAGAAGACACGTTCAGTGTACATTTCAGCTAATATTAAATATTAATTACATAAACTTACGGAAAACATAAGATTCAGGCCATAGTGTTTATTTTTAACGAACTTAATAACAGTGTAAAATAAGTGACATTCTAAACGATGGTGTAATATGTAAAGTGCACATACATGGTAACTGAAAGTACATACCAAAAACGAAGTATGCCTCCATAAATACTTAGATACCAGTCAAAACCACAATAGAAATGCTCAGACTAGCTTATCATATCAGGCTTCTCTTAATATTCAAAAGAGTGTCTACCTTTATCATACCGATAAATACCTTTAGAAATACTACATTATTTATGATGTACCACATGAACGGAACCACAAAAATAATTTGGAAACTAAAATTAGAAAGAAAACAAAACTTAAAGAATTTTGTATAAAAACATGATAAAAAATTCTTAAAAAATAACGCAATGGCCGTCACCAGAAATTTAGGCTTAGTCCATCATCGGTCTACTAATTTCTGTTAGCATATCATTTTTACACAATTCATCAATTGAACATCCTGTACTCCTGCCTCTTCTAAATATACAGCTATCAAGTTAACTGCATCATGCAGGGGAAAGTAACATGAATATCTTAAGGTAGAAGGAGATCTCTTATTACAAAACGGTAATTGAGGTTCACCATTCCATTTTGATAGAATTTTATGGTTTCTATCCATGGTAAAAATGGACATTTAGTTCCACTTCGGATATTTCATAACACTCAGCTTTTATGTCAGTTCAATGATAGGACAGATTAATATACATTCTTCATTTTATTTTGTTTGCTCGATTTTTGTTTTTGATTTTATTTCTGCCTAGCCTTTTTTTTATGTTTGAGTTGTCATTTTTTATGTATGGCTGGAATCAGATTCTTTGCCAGATTCCATCTAGATACTGGCTGGAGTTTTGACTTTCTATTTTTTTAAAAGGTGAAGAATCAGTAAGAATATATTTGAAAAAGAGGTGAAAATGAGAAAATCTTAAAACACATTATATTTCAATTATTTCGGAAATTTGTCTTCCAAAATGTAAATCTGACAACATATCTGGGTTGGAAGTTGATTTACATTTTTTCTCATTTTCAGTTATTATTTTCTGTAATTTCTAAATGACGATTCCATCTAAATTCATAGTACATCAAAATAAATGTTTCCTTTAGTGGATCCACTTTAAACCCCACACCCCCCCCCCCCCCCCCCCCCCAACAACCCCCCCGGAAAAAAAAAATCAACTGTACGTGCAAAATATTTGTGGGCAAGCTCAGAATCATCTGATGCAATTTATCAATAACTCCATGGTCATCCTCATATTCCAAATCAGCAAATACTAGAAAATTAGTAAAGTTGTAATGCCAAGCACCAAAGAGAAAAGGCAAAACATGTAGCCTATTTCTATTCAATTTTAAAGTACTTCTCTATTATAAAATCCTATGAATACACGAATATTTTTTCTAATTGAATTCAGCTTATTGTTATTGCAGTTTGTTCAATGTTGGCTCAGGTCTTTGTAATCTGTATGGCGAGGGTTGTGAGGATGACACCAAGAAATGAATTTAGGTTTGTTTCTGTCACTACTTCAGTTTTGTTGAATTTCAAACTATATTCGTTGCAGTATGTGATGGTATGTGTTCCTTGTGGACGTTGAGTTGGTCCATTTCTTATTTATATAATACCACTTTTATTTAAACGGATGTATAACTTGATCCTGTTCGAAAATCTTGGAAGTATCGCGAGCACTGTCATCTAATTCTTTAAAAACTAAATATATGATTACCGTAAATTCCTTGCTTGATCATACCTACTACATAATATTTGTGTAGTTTGTCTAATATGTTCAATTATTCCAAGGAACAAAGCTTATCAAGCTTCATGATTTTAGGTTTAATGAGCATGGTCTTATTCTTTAGTTTTTCATGAAATGAGGAACATTAGCTGCCTTTATACAGTGGTTTAAAATTTCGGTTTTCGGGGTGATCCGAAATTTTAGAAATTTTAGTTTCGTTTTGAAGATTTGTGAATTCCGTTTCATTTCCGGCTCCGGATATCGAAGCTTTTCGCAAAATTTTCTATACAAATTCAGTAACAGATTCTGTATACTTATATAACATCCTTTGTGACATTCTATTACATTTTTATAACCAAAATGGTTTCAAATACACACACACTGAGATATGTACACACACACATGTATATATAGACATGTGTAGCGCACACACAGAGATATGTACACACATATACATATACGTGCGCGCGCGCGCATACTTTTCACCGAGTATAAAAACCATGGTGAAATCAAATGATTTTTGTGCAGATAACTACTGCTCTAATAGAAGATTTGCTTTTCTTGTCTTTTAAGTTTAGGAGCTGGAATCTCTAAAGTTCAAAGCTGAAATCCATGGAGCTTGGGATGTTCCTGCAAGATGATATTTAAACAACTTTCTATGTTCTAATCACATATATGTACATTTATGAACTGTTGATTCATGTGCTTCAGTAAATAGTAAAGTCTTCTCAGTGAAGTACCAACATTATCCGGCACGTTCAAATGAATGAAACATTGAAATACCTTTCTGATGATTTTTTTTTTAAAACAGCTTTGAGTGCAACTATGGACTTTAGATCTTTGTAGATGTTTGTTGTTTGAGTTTCCAACAACAACTATATTCATAATATGATAGCCGTGGCTGGCAGATTTGTACCTTTTTCTTATCTGCAAAAACCAACTGAGGTCCAGTAGCTGACAATCCAAGTGTTGCATCGATTAAACTCAAGGCTACTTTTTAAAGTAAAGAAAACCTTGAAAGAAAACTGACATGTTGCTAGACACACTCTACGGGTGTCAACGTGATTCAGTTCCACGTTGCTAGATACTCTGAAGACTTAATGTTATCCCACAAAAGACATCATGGTTGTCTTTTTTTTATATATAAAATCCATCATTTTCTCAATCCACATGGGACGCTTTGAAAACATTACGTTTGAGACTTTACAAATGACTCCTTTGTCCCTTTATTTAATAGTTGAAGGAAAAAAAACGCAGGGTATGGATGGACCATGCGAAAAACGAAGTATCTTAGAGGATATGTCGACCAAGGTATATTTTTGTCCGATCACTTATTTGTCCCAACAAATCCTCGCGTATAAGGTCTATCTGTCCCATTATCCTTGTTTAGCATTACCTCTAGAAGAATGACGAACCCCGAGCTCCGCTGGCAGCATCTCCAGACTCTTCTAAAAGCATCTCCTCACCCTGTCCATCGCTTTCCTAGTTGACTTTGGAATGTCATACCTATCCCAGTCAGTTAGGATTCCTCACCGACCAACTCCTATGGTCACTTATTTTTTTGGCAAGTAAGAAAACTTCTAGCAAAAGCTCAGGTTCGCCTCTGCGAAAAGAAGTAGCAACGCAGTATTATTCCCTTGGCAAAAGCATCACTTTGACAACTGCAATATTCATCAAACAAAAAAGCCCACTATGCCATAACCACTCTTTGTACATTATTGCCACCTAGTTAAAGTGTTATTGTACAACAAACTCTCTATTTCATATTGCTCCTTTGTGTGACAGTATGTCTTTCTTACACTTAAAAATGACACTTAATGCATTCTCGGTATTCGTGTTCCGATATTTAAGTGTTCGAATGACAAGTCATTTGCGGTTAAAGAAAGAATATATAGAACAGAATCTCACATTCATGAAGAGAAATTTATAATATACACACAATCTTTACAAAAGAAAAACTTATTATATATATATATATATAGACACACACACATGACACAGCCAGAGTACTATCATATCTTCTGCCTAGATGGTCATATCAACTTTTCATAATAAATGCCAACAAATACAACCCCAGGACTTAGGGAAGTAAAAAGTATGTGAATACGACTTGGAGGCATCCACCTCATCTCATAAAGCACCAATGCATCCAGCTAAATCTAGAAAACATGCTTGGGCTTATCCGAACATTATAAGAGAATAACATCCGGATCGGTCTGGTAAATCAGCGTGAGTAAACTCAAATCAAAACATCCGGATTTCTTATTCTTGAAAAACCTTGGCAAAAAGAAGAGTAATCCTAAGACTACGTCGTACATAAACACAGAAAATTTATAGCTTACTGAAAGCGTTTTTAATGATCTTTATTAATGCGGAGAACATGGCTGTCTAGGAGCGACCACCTATAGTCTTGTCTTAAATATCTATTGAATACGTCGATTTGAACCGTATATTTTTTTGATATCTCAAGTGGATCGACATATCCAATAAATGCTTAATGCAAAACTACTGGTGGCTACAGGATCTATCAGAATAAAATACAACTCAAATGCATAGCACATCACAAAACAACAAACAGATATATATACATATATACTGATACATCACATACAATACAAATAATACATCATAAGTGGTATGACGACCACAATATACACACGAGTCAAAACAATATACATATCAGAGTAGCGACAAAAAGACTACAACAAAAAGGGCCAGCAGATAAGTCCATACGTAAGCAGAATATGCTAAGTCCATAAGGGACCTAACCTGAAACACCTTAGCCTAATCCGAATATAAAATACACGGATCAGTCTAGCTAAACAAATCAGTTTATAAGGATAAGCGATAATATGAGCATAAGGCAAAGTGATACTTTTCTCAAGTGAGAAGGACTAACTGAAGGGTATATGATTACTTCGCATGGCATAACTAAGTAGGTATAGTAATTCCAAGTGTAATAAGGACATCACAATATGAATGCAACTCAAAGGCATTAAAACTTTATAACAAATCCCATAATAAAAGCACGCCTCATCTTATCGGCGTACCACAAAACATCAAATATGGTTTAGGAGAAAACATAACTCCAAAGAAGAGAAATCCCAAATCCACCATATCAGCAAACTCAAAAGCAACTCAAGAAATCACTATCTCAAAATACGCCATAAGGCAAATAGATCTCCAAAGAGGAGAATAAAATCTCAAGTAAATGTCAAAAGGCAAATCTCATATAACGCTAGTTTAGGTAATTCAAATTTCAAAAATATAACTTTCAAGAGTTCAAATTCTCGAAAGGTAATCGCCAAAAAAAAATTGAATGGTTCAAAGGACCAACTCTGAAAAGGACGATACATTAGGGAAATCACAAACATCAATGAAATCATCTCAAAGATATAGCACGTGTTTATGGTCGAAGATCGCCAAGTACTACTCTCTCAAAATAAGGCGCCACGTCTTTTAGACAAACGTCTCGAAGGACAATAAATACGTTTCATAGACAAACATCCCGAAGGAAAAATATGTCGCAATGGACAAATACGTCTCTTAGACATACGTCCCTAAGGAAAAATGACCCGAAGGTTCAGTACTGGCAAATACAATTCTTAGACAATTGTGTCACAAACTTTCGAATAGGAACCTGAACAGTGTTAACCTGTGTCCCATACCACACATTCACACTAAATGGTTTACTAACGGCTTGTAAATTTCACACTCAAAGCAGTAAAAAGTTTATCGCATCTCATCGGTAAACTCGACCCGCAGGTCAAAACGATCAACGGACAAGTCGAGAATTAACCGATAAGATAAATGCACGTGTCTCATACCACGTGTTTTATCAAACCATTTAATTCTCCTTCTCATTCGTTCAAACAGTGCAAAAACGTGTATTTTATATATAAAATAATTTACCTGAGAAAACAAGCTTTTAATACCAATTTTGAAAGCCATATTTGAAAATTCCCTTATTATCGATAATAAATAGATTCTATATTTGTAAATATTTAAAAATATCATATATAATAATTTAAAATGCCCATTTATTTTAAAAATTATTTCAAAAAGTTTTGTTAAAATCCGTGCTCGAAAACGAGTAAAAACTCAAGAAATCACTTATATCGATATTCGAATTCAATTCAAATTAAATTCAAATTTAAACAAAAATTTGAATTTCAAAATCTTCAAAATTTAGCTAGTCTGCCGAAAGACATCATGGGCCTCAAAACATTTCAAAAAGAACATAAAAATACATCGGCAACACAATACCTAGGTCTGAAACTTTTCTGGGTTCAACTTTCGGACATGAAACAGGTGGCCAAACGACCTTTGATTGAACCAAAAATTGATGTGCACAAAGTAGAAAACTTTGGTTTTCAAACCAAAAAAGAATCGACGAATTCCGACTGAAATGAAAATGTTACGCTGTCTCAAACATGGACTCAGGCCGTGTTTGCAACAGTTCAAAAACAAAAATATAGAGCATTTATCGACGTATTCAATAGATATTTATGACGAGGCTATAGATGGTCGCTTCTAACCAGCCCTATTCTCCACCTTAACGGATGGTATTACCTAGTAATACATTTTGTTAATGTGGGTCTCGGGGTGGGGCGTCACATCTTGGCATCAGAGCTGAGTTCAGAACAAAATATGATAAACACAGAACAAAAACACATTACGGTACATCAAATTGTAATACAAGTGTTACGAATCCCTGAACCATCGTGCGTTTATCTTATCGGCTAATTTCCGACTTGTCCGTTTGATCGTTTTGATCTTCAAGTCGAGTTTACTGATGAGATGAGATGAGATAAACATTTTACTGCTTTGAGTGTAAAATTTACCAGTGGTTAGTAAACGATTTAGTGCGAACGTGTGGTATGAGACACATGTTAACACATTTCGGGTTCCTATCCGAGAGTTTATTACACATTTTTCTAATAGATGTATTTGCCAATACTGAACCTTTGGGTCTTTTGTCCTTGGGGATGTTTGTCTAAGAGACGTGGCACCTTATTTTGGGAGAATAGTACTTGGCAGGCTTGGGCCATAAGCACGTGCTATATCTTTGAGATGATTTCATTGATGTTTGTGATTTCCCTAGTGTATCACCTTTTTTCGGAATTGGTCCTTTGAACTATTCGATACATATTCATGGCGATTACCTTTCGGGAATTTGAACTCTTGGAAGTTCTATTTTTGAGATTTGAATTGCCTACACCGACGTTATATGGGATTTGCCTTTTGGCGTCTGCTTGATAATTTATTCTCCTCTTTGGAAATTTATTTGCCTTATAACGTGCTTGAGATGAGATCTCTTTATTCATGTTTTGGGTTTGCCAACATGGCGGGTTTAGATTTTCCCCTAAACCATATTTGATGTTTTATGAATGCCGATGATATGAGGCTCGCTACTTTTAGTGCTTTATATGTATTTTATCTCTTTTGAGATTATATGTTTGTGTAGTGATACCATATTATTACTTGATGTAATCATACACTTTACTTGTCCCTTCTTACTTGAGAATATTATCACATTATCCTTATGCTCATATTATCGCTTATTCTTGTTAACTGATTTGTTTTGCTAGACTGACCTGTGTATTTTATACTCGGGTCAGACCGAGGTGTTTCAAATTAGGTACCTTTGGACTTAGTCTATTCTTCTTCCGCATGGACTTTTCTCCTAGCTCTTTTTGTTGTGGCTTTTGTGCAGTCCTTTTTGTTGCTACTGTAATATGTATATACTTTTGACTTGTGTTTGTATTGTTGTCGTCATACCACATATTTGATGTATCATTTTGTATACTCTGTAATGTATCTAACCAGTTTTGTTAATGTGGGTTTCGGTGTGGTGCGTCACAGCTTGTGCTCCACTAGGCTTGGAACAAGGACTTTTATTTCATAAGTATACAAGTTTACATATTTTTCTTTTTACCACTTTAGAAAATTTTGCCATAATTTTCAAATCGTAAATCCAATAAATGCTATAAATTTTAAATGCCATAATTTTCAAACCATAAATCTGATTTTAATGATCTTTATATTGCTGGAAAACTTAAATTGAGTAGAACAACTTTCATTTTATATTTTTTTTTCTTCAGATTTTGTTATTTGCTGTGTCAAAACCTGTCTTCTTTACAGCAGGTCTGAAATGAATTTGATCTATTTTCTCTTAACAATTAAGTGTAATTTTTCTTATTTAAGAATATGAACTAATATCATTTTTGTGAGCTAAGTACACTTGAAAGAAGATAGTTGGACTATATTTTGAGTAAAAAGATTATATTTATAATTGAGCAAACTAGCTTCAAAATGCAAGCAAAAGCTCCAACCTTTCTATATTAATTTGAGTTTTTGCATTCCTACAGCAAGGTGAGTATCAAAACTCACAAATGCTAGCTGAAACCAGGCTTCAAATTGCTATAAACTATGAAAAGTTTGCTTCTGTATCTTGTTATGCTTGGTTTTTTGTGTTAAAACTGTTTCGACCTCCATTTTGCATGTTAATTTTTTGCAATTTCAGCAACGAAATGCTGTTGGATTTTCTTCTGATAGTAATTCATGTGTTGTAATATAAGTATGCAAAATTTCATAGCAAAACTCTTTTGTTTGACACCTGAAAATTTTGCTGCAAAATCAGCCTGGAAATCACCTGCACATTTCTGTTTTTGAACTGTTGCAAACATGGCCTGAGTTCATATTTGGGACAGCAAAACCTTTTCACTTCCAATCGGAATTCATTGATTCTTTTTTGTTTAAAAGATAAAGTTTTCTAATATGTGCATACCAATTTTCAGCTCAATATATGTTCGTTTTATCCTCTGTTTCAGGCTTATAAGTTGAACCCAAGATGGTTTTCAGGCCTAGGAAAATTTTTATTTGAACCGTTTCAAACATGCCATGAGTCCATGTTTGAGACAATGTAACCTTTTCATTTTCAGTCGAAATTCATTGATTCTTTTTTGTTTGAAAGATGAAGGTTTCTATTATGGTCACACCAATTTTCAGCTCAATATGAGGTAATTTGGTCTTCTATTTTAGGCCTGTAATGTAACGTCCCAGAAATTTGGATCCCAAAAATTCCAGATAGTTAGGAAAAGAAGAAAGAGAAAGAAGAAGAAACAAAACAAGTCACATAAACCTCACATTCACAGCGGATCAAATATAATATAACATAAGTAATGGTTTTACAAAGAAGGTCGGAATCAGTACAATTATATTTTTATACATCAGAGTTACAACCATTTCAATACACTGGACAGTTTAAAACAACATGTCCAAGACAACTATAATATATACAGCGGTATATGCTCCATACTTTCCTGACATTTGGCTCGCCTCCTGAGCTCCAAAACGTCCTTACCTGAAAATCTGTAATACTCGGTCTGACCCGAGCATTACATCAAAGTAACACTCGGGTCAGGCTGGAAACCAGCGTGAGTAAACCCATCTAATGTGGAATACAAAAGCATACAACTTAAATTTACCCGGGTAACTTGAATCAATTTACTTCACAGGACGTTATAGACAAACTGACACCACACATCAATTTCTAAGTACCAAACTTAGATTAAAGGGTGCAAATCATTCCATTCCAACCTATTGATTTCACATACCAAATCTGTTCAGGATTATTAAATTACAAGTCGAAGTGCATTCGGGTATTTACTAATACCCGACTCCGGTCTCTTCGAATTCAATGCCATCTTAACTTACGCTATTCAAATGAAACACAATTCAACCTTAAATCACCAGATCTCAGTTTTTACACAGCAATTCATCATCTATAGATAATCACATAATCATGGTTCAAAACAAGCATATCATATCACAAATATTTCATATCAGGAATATCAACCAATCATTTATAAGCAAGATTTAATTAGTTACCCAACCTTAATTAAATCGAATCAATTACTTCAATCACTTCCAATCTTGTTACTTAACAAAAATTAATTACAAACCATTAATTAATCATCCCCTAATTATCCTCTCTAATTCTATTCAGTAATTAGCCTTTCATTAGTTTATCATATTCATTAATCAACATAGATTAATCACATTCAGTAATTAATTTCCTTAATTACTTGCATTAATTAATTTACCACTTAATTAACGAATCTTTTAATTACTTACCTCGAATAATTAACACTTAATTACTTCCACTAAGTAACTATTATTTAATCACTTTCCATCAAGAAATTACCTATTAATTAATTACAACCTGTAATTATCCATTAATTACTTCATTTAGTAATTACACTTCATTTATTTCCTTAAGTGATTATACTTAGCCCTAACTAATCCTTGATTAAGTTCCCTTAAATAATAAATCCTTTTGTTAATTACCTAAGTAATTAAGCCTTATTTACTTACATTAAGAATTTATCCACTAATTAATCATCTTGATTAATGATATTAGGTAGTCACTATCCTTAAATTACTTCCATTTAGCAATTATTCAACAGCTACACTAAATGATTATACTTTAATTAAGTAACTATTATTTGAATAATTTACTTTTATTCGTTGGTAAAATTTCTTTAATCACAAATTAATTAACCTTAAATTTTTAATTAATTAATCCGTAATTAATCGCATCAATAAATCTTTAAATTACTTAGGTTGATTAATTAACCCTTAATTATTAATAAATCTTTTAACCATAAATATCTTTAATAAATTACTCAAGTTAATAACTTATATATATTTATTTCAACCCAAGTTTAAATAAATTTAAAACATTAACTTAAAACCTTTTAAGGTAAGTTAAAATTTAAAACACTATATCCTTTTAAACATATTACCCTCTTAATTTAGTTTAAAAACACCTTATGGATTAACTTAATTAATTAAACTTAAAAAAATAAATTTTGTCATCTTTAATTAACAACATTTAATAATCAATTATTGCTTCAAATAATTTTAAAGATAATTAGTTTAAAACCTAATTTTGTTGACTTAAGAACTATGAGAATATAAGATATTTTGTCGAGGAAAATTCAGAATTACTCGAACAAGTACTAGGATTTCATCTCCAATTCTCGAGTTTCCTTCTTCCTCTCTCTCTCTCTCTCTCTCTTTTTCTCTCTCCTTAGTTATACAGTATTACACTCCCAAAGCACGAGCATAGACCCGAGCCAGTCATTCCCAAACTCGTGCATCACTCCGAGTTGCTCACAAACCCAATTCTCTGACACACGAGACCATCGCCGTGCATATGCATGGTCGTTTGCCACTGCTCCGGCGCACCTCGCAGCCTCTGGCAAGTCGCAGGTCGCCTCAACAATGGATTTAAAACATCGATTCGCCCCCATCCACCTCAAAACGAAAACGAGCCATTAAGATCGAACTGGAATATGACATTGCCAGAAAACCCACCTCGCAATCACTCCTCCGTTCACCAGAGCTCGCACAACTCAGTCCCCAACCTCGCCAGACAATCACGCACCCAATGGTCAAGGTTAGATCCTCTCCGGCCAACCAGAGACTTCGCGACAATCTCGTTTCTAACCATGATGTTTGTGGGTCTTAAACCCTAAATTGACCCACCGCCGATGCCAGGGCCAACGTTTTCCACCTCTGCTATTTTTCCTGACACCACTGGTCGACAAGCAAGCTTCGATAGCGACCATGACCACTATAATTCCTCCGGTCGCCTGCAATTGTTCGAAATCCATTCTCAGTTTATCACCAAAATGCACACTCAACTTTAATCTAAAATTCATGATTTTCATCCTAAAAATCATGTTATCCAAAGTTGATTCGAAATATATAATTGAAGCAACAAATTATTATACTTGATTTTTACCCAATTTAAAGTTTTCACTGTCATTCACTAATCTCAGAGCATTCCAGGCTTAATTCGTGTGATTTAAAATAAAAAAAACTAAACTGTGATTAAACAAACAACTTTTGTTTACAACTCAAGATCTATCAATAATTAGTTAAGAATTTTTTTTAAAAATTTATAAATTTTTACTCTGAAAGTTTGAAAAACAGAGAAGAATCAAGGCAGAACACAATCATAGATTTCATCAGATATAAACATACAACACAATCTACATCATGGAATTTCGACATGCAACAGAGTAACTTAACCTTTTAAAGATTGAAGATTTACTCACCTGTATTTTGTTGATAGCACAGAAAAACCTGGAAATTGATCTGAAAACTTGAAAACTTTAACAGATCTTTGAATTTGACTGATATCTTCTAGCATAAAGCTTGAATTTGAATCCTGATTTTGAACAACCTGCTCGTGACGACCCGGAAATTTTGACAAATTAAATTGAAATAATAAATTGATTTTTAAAATATTTAAAAGTTAATTTTAACTTGAATTTCAGGATATCAATATTTACTCGATAATTAAATCATTTAATTGTATGGCTCAAATATTGAATTTAATAATTGAAATTGGGTAAATTGTTGAACTTGAAAATTCTAAGCATGTTTAAAATAATTTGAAGGCCTATAAAATTAATAATGATGATACTGACGACAATAGAAAGGTTGAAATTTAATTTAAAGCTGATTTGTGCAGTTTTAATAATATACCGTTTAAAACGATATTTAAAATAGCCTTCCGAGGCACAGTCTCGGAATTCGACGAAACCAGTTCCATTGGATCCGTAATAGTTAGTTGTTATCGGATTTCAATTTTCGTAGCCATCGGAGTTGTCATTTGACCCTGGCAGCTCGAAACGCGTAGATTTATTTTAATCGATTTAATTGAATATTGATCGTTTACTTCCGTAAATCGCGCATGTGATCAAATTAGCTTTCGATACACGTTCCATTGTGTTCGGAACGTGGGAAAAACCCTATGACCGCCTAGCGGCATTGTATATGAGGAAATCGAAATTTTTATGGTTGCAATTACAAGGGGGCATTTTGGAAATATTATAATATAATAGATTTTGAAGTACTTTGGGTCAGAGATATTTTTCTATAGCGTACGCAGAAAGCTTCTCTAACCTTACATTAACCCCCCTCTCTAACTTTCAACGAATGAACTTGAATTCACGAAAAAAAAATAAGGGGAGAGAAATGGCCGAAGCCTTTACTCTCAAAATCAGTAGAAATCGAACTCTACTTCCACTTATCCCTCAGCTAACATTTTACAACCGATTCCTACCTATTCCCCCAAATCATCTCGACTTCAGAAAACACACAAAAAATGGTGACTGAAATCAATACGGAACCCTATTCGTTCGAAATTAGATAAAAGGAGAGGGGCGACGTGTTTTGATTTCGCTCGCAATTAGGATCTTGGCGACGACTTTAATGGCGACCAAAAGAGGGTTCGACAGCACGTGAAGGAGGGGATGCCGCGAATGGAGCCGCGATGGAGTGGAGCTCGGTGGTGGATCGGGGTAGTGAAGGCGCGCGTGTCTGTGGCTTGTCGTTCGTAGGCTCGAGGGAAGGTAATACTTGTGTTTTATTGCTGAGTTTCTCATGAAAAAAAATTTAATTAAAATTACAAATTACAGTAAGTTACCTATGTGAACACATATTTGTTTTTATTGTCGCTGAAGTTTAAATTTTAAAACTAATGTCTGGATCTAACAGCGAGACATATCGATACGTCAAGAAGTTTTACTGTAAACAAAACTACAGTCTTGTTATTTACTCAAGAAAATGAAAACAGTTCTGTTTAACTTCATACATGCATATATAGTGGTAAGTGGTTTAATAAGCATATTAAATTATTTTAGCCGGTAAAATATTTTATTAAACAGGAAATCATTTGTTTAAAATTTAAATTTTAGTTAAATGAATTTATAAAAGGGAAATTTGTTCAAAATAAATCATTGGAGAAAAATTTTGATTTTTCGATTGTTTCGAATATTAATTAAATTATGTAATTGTCATACAAGGTATAAAATCAAAGATACAAGCCAGTTTGGGATGGATTGCATACAACAAATATCAAAGGTGAGTAAATCTCACGCTTCTGGGTTTTATTTAAATTTAGATGGTTAAATTGAAATGATTGGTTGAATGGTTGAATTGAATTGATGTGCAATATTATATAGTAATAGATAGTACATATTAAAGTGATTGATATTCTGTGATGGATATTATTGGTAATTGGAATATTGAATGCTGTGGGTTGCTTGAATATTTTGGTACCCTGAGTTATCGAAATATATTAAATTAGATTTTGAAAAGAGTATAAGGGTGAATTTTGAAATATAAAAAAATTTAAAATAAAAATAAAAATTAATTAGAAAGAAATAAAAGTGATATTTAAAAACTGGAGTTAAACTATAAAATAAGTTTAAAACCAAGTTAAATCTAACACATAAAATTAAAATATTAATTGTTTTAATAACTTAAATGTCAAAGTGCAATTGTAAACCGAATTGAATTTAAAAATAAAATTTAGTTTTAAACCCCTTTAAGCTTCCATTATAAGAAGAGTAATTAAGTCAGATTTGGATAAATTATAATGTAAATGAGAAATCATTAATTTATAAAATCAATGATGTAAATAGAGATTTATTAGTTAAGGAAATAAGTCAATATAAGCGACTTATGAGAAGTTAATTAATATACGTAATTAAGGATTAATGTAATTAATAATATTAATTAATTTATGAAGTAATTAGGATTACGTATTGATTTGTGTTAAGGATAATTAATAACGTGAAATTAATTAAAGATTACTTGAATTTAATAGGAAAATAATTAATCTAGGGTGATTAAACTAAGAAGAATAATGATGGATTGAGTAATTAATTAATTTGGAATTAGTTAATGAGAATGAAGTGATCTAAGTAATTGAGGTTTGAAATTCAGTTAAAATCAATTGAATTGATTTGTGTGATTAAGCTTTGCTTATTGATGATTGAATGTATTGGATGTTTTGAATGAGTTAATATCTCTGATATGAAATGTTGTGTATTTCATTTGAAGAGCTTGAGTTAGGATAATATGAGTATTCGAAGAGACCGGGGATGCGTATTAGGAAATACCTGAATCCACTTCGAATTAAAATTTAATTTATGTGTGAAATCAATGGGCTGGAATTACCGATGTAAATGAACTGGATTATTTTATTTAAGTGGGTACTTAGAAACTGATATAAGAAATAAGTGCTGTCTATTGCCAATTGTATATTGGATAAACTGATATATGTTACCTGGGTTTATATAAGAATTTCCTTGTATTCCATGTTAGCTGGGTTTACTCACGCTGGTTTCCAACCTGACCCGGGTGTTACTTTGATGTAATGCTCGGGTCAAACCGAGTATTACAAATTTTCAGGTAGGTATGTTCTGGAGCTCAGGAGGCGAGCTGGATGGCGATAGCGTATAGAGTATTGTCGCTGTATTTCTGAGACATGATAGTTGTATATATTCAGTGACTATATATATGTGAAACTCTGATGTATATTAAGTGTAATCGACAGATATAATAATCTTTGTAAACTGTTATTGTTATTATTTATTATTATATTTTATCCGCTGCGAATGAGAGTTGTTGTTATTTCTGTTTTTCTTCTTCTATCTCTTTCTTCTTTTTCATAACTATCTGGAATTTTCGGATTCAAAAATTCTGGGTCGTTACAGTTGGTATCAGAGCTGAAAGGTTAAGCGAGAACCTTGGCTCTGGTGGGGATTACTCATTAAATAGAGTTCGTAGAACTCTAGAATGAGTTGAGTATATATATATATATATATATATATGAGCGCGTACTTGTTATTTTCTTATATAAAGGTTTTAAATGATTTTATATAAAAATATAATTTTGATATATAAAGCGATATTTCCTTCTAATAAATATTAAGGTGATTGGTTGTAAAAAATTTAGAATTAAATTAATAAGCAATATAATACAACCAGATTGAAGTCTTGAATTAGAATTAAATGAAGTAATATAAGATACAACCAAATTAAAATTAAATTAATTAAAAGTGAAATTCTAGAATTAGAACTCAGAAATTAGAATTGTTTGAAACCTTAAATAAACAAAGTTAATTTGGTTTAAAAAGGTTAAACCAATCCTTGAGAATTTAACTCGAATTTATATAATTCGAGATGATTTAAATTTGAAGTTGGAACTGAATTCATTCAAATTGAACCCGATTTGAATTAATTGAATTTGGGATTGAAGATGTATAAGTTCAAAAATTTAAATGGAAAATTTGGATAGAATTGTAATGATTGAAATTGAAGTGGATTCAATTGAATGGATATTAGTCCAAAGTAATAACTTTGGAATTGTAATTAAAGTGGAATTGGTTTAAAATCAAAATGGAATTTGAAATATAGATTGTAAATGTAATTTATAAATTGAAATAAACTTTATAAATAAATGAGATTATAATTTGAAATAGGATTCCAGAGAATATTTGAAATAGAGTAAGATGAAAATTCCAGAGTGATGTTTAAATATGAATTTAATGGATTGGAAGTTTGGAATTTTGGGAAAAATTCAAATTCCTTTGGGTATGAAAGTGGTTTCCAAGGGTTTTGAAGAAAGAATAGTATTATTTCAAAAATATTTTTGTGTATGAAATTTGGGAGATTTGAAATCAAAAATATTTGGAAGTGTTTTTAGAGAGATAAAAGCATTGAACTCTTTTGGTCACTGGAAAATAAAGTCGGTGATGACTGTAGCATCATCGATGTTCATTTTCGAGTTTCTAGAAGAGAAATTGCTACCAAATTGTTTTAAATCGGGATTGTTTGTGAATTGGGTTTGGTTTTGAAATTCAAAGGGATAATTGAATTCGCCAAAGAATTTTGGATATAGTTGAATTCTAAGGTGATATTGAAATTTGGAAATTTGTTTAAACTCTGAAATCTTGATTAAATGTTTGTGGAATAATAAAAATATATTGGCTAAATAAAATGTATAATTCTAAGTTAAAAGTAAATGTGAAAGTAATTGATTATAAATAGAAGGTGTAAAATTGAAATTATACTTAAGGTTGTAAGTTTAAAGATCAAATAGAATTTAATTTGAATTGGAAAAGAAATCATGATTGATTCAACTTGAATTGGAGTTAAATCAATTTCAATGGAAATTGAAGATTATTTAAATTGGAATTGGGTTAATTTAAATGGAAGTGGAAATTTAAATTCAATTGTTGGGGAAGTGAACAGTTTTGACTCTAAACCATTTTCAATGAAAATTGTTTTAATATAAATAGTTTTAAATCTATTTTCTTATCTATTTACTATACAACTTTCTTTTTTTTTAGAAAAAACCTAAACTGGTTTTGCCACTACTTTTGGAACTCTTTACCTATTTTACAACTGTTTTATACACTAATTACTAATTTTCAACTAAGTTACGAATTAATTTCTATTTTACAACTCTTTCGCAATTATTTAAGATTTCTATAACTATTTAACTATTTTCCAACTCTTTTACAATTAGTCAATTATTCTACAACTATTTTTCAAACTATTGATTATTTTTCAACTACTTATCTATTTTTAAAATTTTCAAGCTATTCTCTAAACTGGTCGGAGTTTAAATTGTATATGATTAAATACCCAACTGGGATAAGAATTGAGGTGATAATCCAAATGGGGATTAAGGCAAATGTGAATAAGTGAATGGAAATTTAAGTGAATGTGAATAGAAAGGAATTGATATTGGAAAGAGTAATCAAATGTGAATATTTGATTTTGGGTAAACAAAGTTATATCTTTGTTATATATTCTTCCCTTGTTGAATCTATTGTGGGAAAAGGCTTTTGATTTTTGGGTAAAATCAATATTGAATTTGAAAGCCTAGTTTGAAGAATTATCGATTTTGGGATATTCGATTTTGTGTAAAGGAGCTTTGATAAAATTCATACTAGGTGTATGATTTGAAAGATACTATATGTGTATAGTATAAAGTGTTTTGATGATAGCTCTGGGGAAAAAGGCGCTCCCTTGGAATGGACTTCTCAGTAGTACCACCGGGTGGTGCTGCCTTGAGCCCTAAGGGGGGTTCTAAAGTTGATCCTGTGAGGAGTCCGGACAAAACTAGTTCCTGAGGATTATGAGTTGAGTTTACCATAGCGTAAGTCGTGTGTGCCGCAGAGAGCCAACGGTTACATGGACTTTTGTTGTGACTGCAACGTAACCCAGGATGTAACTGCGACCTATGGTAACATTGCGAAAGTCGTGTGTGCCGCTGAGAGCCAACAGTCTGCGTTTGAGTTTATCTCTGTAGACTGCGACCTATGTAGGAGTGGAGAAGTTTCATTTCGACAGCGAAAATCAGAGTGCCGCGGAGAGTCTGCAGTTACATGGACTTTTGTTGCGACTGCAACGTAACCCTGGTATGTAACTGTGACCATGGAATGGGGGTGATGATTTTCAGAGCATTATCACCAAAGATGTTTCCACTATTTTCAAAAACCGTTTTCTATATTTTTAATAAAATTTATTTCCGAGTATTTTCACTGGATGTTGAAAGCGGGTTTACCAAGTACTTATAGATTTTCAGTCCTACGCATGATCAACGTATGACTGAATTTCTGTGAGAACAAGGATGGACTGGTTGAGACATCGAGTTATAAGAAATATTTTTATAAAAAGCTATTTTAATTGTATTGTCTGAATTTGAAGGCATTCCTAAATTTTTAAAGTAAAAAGGGGATTTCAAACTGGAATTATAAAATAAAATTGGACTCAAGAAATTTAAATGAAGCGATTCTTTGAAATAAAATCGCATATTGATTTGAAAGTTGGAAGTAAGCTAATTAACAAAATAATTACTTGATTGAGACTATTAATAAAATTTAACTCGGTTAAATAAAATGGATTATAAGTTGATGCTGGAGTTGGAAATGAATTCGAATTTTGAATAGAATTCGACTTGAGTTTGATAATGGATTAAATAAGAAGAGGTGTTGTAAAAAAATAAAAATAAAAATAAAATAGAATGAGATCGAAGTAGTGATGGGACGAATTGCAAATAGAGTCCAAGTGTGATTTGAATAATATTTAATGAAATTTGCAAGTAAATTAAATAATAATAGAAATGGTTGGGTTGCAAACAAAACCCAAAAGAATGGAAATACGTTGACAATGACTTTGTATTAATAAAATAAATTCGATAACGAATTAAGTAAGTAAATTAAAATTTTTAAGTGGGTTAGTTGATTTGAATAATAAATGGATGAAGTCTGGTTGAATAAAAACTAAATCAAAGTTGTGATTGAAATTGGATTATCAGACTGGACTTAAATTTGGTGGTATATTAATTTGAAGTTAAATGAGTTAAGTAGGTGCTTGGATATTATTTCGATAAATTATGGGGGTGAAGTAAAATGAAAGTGATAGACTAACTGAATTAAATAGAATTTAAGTTGATGTTGTATGTATTTGATGAATATGTGAATATTCTGGACAAACTTATTTAATAAAATGATCTAAAATATACATGTCCTTGAAGAATTCAGAATTATACCGTTCATAAAAGAAAAAGGGTACAGTAAACTATTCAACATAAGCTATATACCAATCCAAAATATAGAACTCTTATCATAGTTGAGCAAACCTGATATTCATTCAACTAAACTAAAGAAAGTATTGTGCATGTTGGCATTAATAACTATTCCTAGCTTGTTGGCGTGTTAGGAATCTCATCCTCAAGTATTGTTTGTGCTAGAGGTTGAAAACTTGAAACAGAAAAAGAAAATGAAATGAAATATATTTTATATATTGTCTCCCCTCCTAGATGCAAGTCTAACTAGCAAATCAAATGTCTATGATATCTCTCTTGTTGCTACTCTCGTTATGTTATAGAAATTTTTCACTGTAGAATTCATTATTCAATTTAGATGTGTGACTGCAGGCCATTGAAAGTTAGAGGTACAACCTCATGCTAAGAAATAATTATTTACAAAGCGTATGTGTTAGCAGTTTACAGGTTCAGTACTGTCATGATACTGAAATTTGAACTGCAGGATTCTCAATTCTTATAATACTAAGCCTTAAGAGAAGTATAATTTCAACCAGTTAGATGATCTCAAAAACATGGTGGAAGCTACAATCAAAAACTTGCAATAGGGTAAGAATAAGAGGGTATTTGTTTGCCAACAAATAAATGTACCTCAGTACCTAAATAAGATTACTATCAGCAACCATAAGAGGAATGGAGAGTATGTATAGGTTTTCCAGTAAATCCTAACATTTTCCCTGGGAGATATGGAATACTGCTCATATACGTTCAGTAAATACACACTGAAATATATAAGTTTGCCCATATACTCATTTATGACTTTTAGACTGGATTGGAATGGAAGTGAACTTAAGTTGATGTTGGAATAAATTAAAGTAATTAACTTAAGTTTAAAATTTATTGAAGCTTGGTTTCGAATAAGGATAAAAGCCCATTAAATAAAAGCTTGGATTAAATTAATTTGGAAATGGTTATTAAATTAGAAGTATTGAATGTGCCAAACTTAATAAATAGTTTGAATAAAGTCAATGCGGAGAAGAAATGACATGCGTATGTATGGTTTGTGAATAAATTAAAAAAGAAATGAAACGAAATTAAATACAGGATGAGTTGAAATTAATTTAAAGTGGTTATAAACTGAAATAGATACTCTATTAAGAGAGTATCGTCGAATTTGCATAAAATAGTTGTCATTGATGTAAACAAAAGTAATTAAAATTATAAGGGTTAAGAGAAGTTAAATAAAATTGATTTTTGAATCATTTGATGTGAATATGGGCTTGTTTGGACTAAAAATAATTTGAATGTAAGCAGTTGTGTTGTAAACCATTAAAATTGAATGGAATGGCTTATGAATTTGTTGGAAGTAAGTGGAATTAGCTGTAAATCATATAAAGTGCTTATGGAAAAACATTTGGTGCTTATTGTTTATTTAATGCATGTGTTTGGCTATTGACAGTAAGTGAAGGGCAAATAGATTTTTCTATATATGGTACTTATATGTTTAAATTGAGTAAGTACAGGTACAGGGAAGCCTTTGGCTAGATTTGGGGTATGCTAATTGCTAAAATTTATAAGCTGCTTGCTTAAATTGCTAAATAAGGTACGCTTACGCAATAAAAATAGGAAATATGAACTGTTTTTGCTTTTTCCGACCGTGTGGGTCGATGTATACATATTTATATCTATTGTCAAATTGCAAAAGCTCATCCGTACAAAGGAGACTCTGCCAACAAATTTCGAAAATTTTGGAAGTTAGAAAATTTTTGGAAAATTTTGGTTAACGACAAAACAATTTCAAATGGGAAACTTAAAATAAACTAGTAAATGAAACTAATATGAATCAGATATACTTGAAAGATAAAATTTAACATTCAAGATTTAAAGTAAATTGAATTCGTATAAAGTAGGAGAAACTAGTTTGAATAGGAAAGAATATGGAAACTTCTATAAAGATAAGTATGTAAAGATTTGAAAGGGCTATGATATGATATTATTGTTAAATAAGAGATGCAGGGATCATAAAGGAAAGGAAATTGGATTTGATATCAGAAGATAAATTTGAATTACCCGACAAAAGATATGTATTTTATTTCTGGATGAAATTGGATTGGGTTTTTGATGTAGCCACTTGGCTTTTGTTTTCTTTTGGAATTTGGGAGCCCGTAGAGGCCTTTTGTAGTAGTACCGAGCTAGCCGCGCAAAGGAGACGCTGGCAAAAAATTTCGGGAATTTAGAGAGTTAGAAAAATTTCGAGAAAATTTTGATAATTTAAAATTTAGTTTTTAATTAAAATTTAGATGATTGAGCAAAGTGGTGTTCTTTGAAACTATAGAAGATTTTAGGAAATTGGTTAAGGTGACGGTGGGTCTTTAATAAAAGATAGTGGGTAGAACGGTGAATTGTGAGTTTTAGGAAAAGATAAACGGGTATTGGACCATTCTTCCTACATAGTAAATTTCGGGGACGAAATTCTTTTAAGGGGGGAGGAATGTGACGACCCGGAAATTTTGACAAATTAAATTGGAATAATAAATTGATTTTTAAAATATTTAAAAGTTAATTTTAACTTGAATTTCAGGATATCAATATTTACTCGATAATTAAATCATTTAATTGTATGGTTCAAATATTGAATTTAATAATTGAATTTGGGTAAATTGTTGAACTTGAAAGTTCTAAGCATGTTTAAAATAATTTGAAGGCCTATAAAATTTATAATGATGATACTGACGATAATAGAAAGGTTGAAATTTAATTTAAAGCTGATTTGTGCAGTTTTAATAATATACCGTTTAAAACGATATTTAAAATAGCCTTCCAAGGCACAGTCTCGGAATTCGACGAAACCAGTTCCATTGGATCCGTAATAGTTAGTTATTATCGGATTTCAATTTTCGTAGCCATCGGAGTTGTCATTTGACCCTGGCAGCTCGAAACGCATAGATTTTTTTTAATCGATTTAATTGAATATCGATCGTTTACTTCCGTAAATCGCGCATGTGATCAAATTAGCTTTCGATACACGTTCCATTGTGTTCGGAATGTGGGAAAAACCCTATGACCGCCTAGCGGCATTGTATATGAGGAAATCGAAATTTTTATGGCTGCAATTACAAGGGGGCATTTTGGAAATATTATAATATAATATATTTTGAAGTACTTTGGGTCAGAGATATTTTTCTACAGCGTACGCAGAAAGCTTCTCTAACCCTACATTAACCTCCTTCTCTAACTTTCAACGGATGAACTTGAATTCACGAAAAAAAAATAAGGGGAGAGAAATGGCCGAAGCCTTTACTCTCAAAATCAGTAGAAATCGAACTCTACTTCCACTTATCCCTCAGCTAACATTTTACAACCGATTCCTACCTATTCCCCCAAATCATCTTGACTTCAGAAAACACAAAAAAAAATGGTGACTGAAATCAATACGGAACCCTATTCGTTCGAAATTAGATAAAAGGAGAGGGGCGACGTGTTTTGATTTCGCTCGCAATTAGGAGCTTGGCGACGACTTTAATGGCGACCAAAAGGGGGTTCGACAGCACGTGAAGGAGGGGATGCCGCGAATGGAGCCGCGATGGAGTGGAGCTCAGTGGTGGATCGGGGTAGTGGAGGCGCGCGTGTCTGTGGCTTGTCGTTCGTAGGCTCGAGGGAAGGTAATACTTGTGTTTTATTGCTGAGTTTCTCATGAAAAAAAAATTAATTAAAATTACAAATTACAGTAAGTTACCTATGTGAACACATATTTGTTTTTATTGTCGCTAAAGTTTAAATTTTAAAACTAATGTATGGATCTAACAGCGAGACATATCGATACGTCAAGAAGTTTTACTGTAAACAAAACTACAGTCTTGTTATTTACTCAAGAAAATGAAAACAGTTCTGTTTAACTTCATATATGCATATATGGTGGTAAGTGGTTTAATAAGCATATTAAATTAGTTTAGCCGGTAAAATATTTTATTAAACGGGAAATCATTTGTTTAAAATTTAAATTTTAGTTAAATGAATTTATAAAAGGGAAATTTGTTCAAAATAAATCATTGGAGAAAAATTTTGATTTTTCGATTGTTTCGAATATTAATTAAATTATGTAATTGTCATACAAGGTATAAAATCAAAGATACAAGCCAGTTTGGGATGGATTGCATACAACAAATATCAAAGGTGAGTAAATCTCACGCTTCTGGGTTTTTATTTAAATTTAGATGGTTAAATTGAAATGATTGGTTGAATGGTTGAATTGAATTGATGTGCAATATTATATAGTAATAGATAGTACATATTAAAGTGATTGATATTTTGTGATGGATATTATTGGTAATTGGAATATTGAATGCTGTGGGTTGCTTGAATATTTCGGTACCCTGAGTTATCGAAATATATTAAATTAGATTTTGAAAAGAGTATAAGGGTGAATTTTGAAATAAAAAAAAATAAAAATAAAAATAAAAATTAATTGGAAAGAAATAAAAGTGATATTCAAAAACTGGAGTTAAACTATAAAATAAGTTTAAACCAAGTTAAATCTAACACATAAAATTAAAATATTATTTGTTTTAATAACTTAAATGTCAAAGTGCAATTGTAAACCGAATTGAATTTAAAAATAAAATTGAGTTTTAAACCCCTTTAGGCTTCCATTATAAGAAGAGTAATTAAGTCAGATTTGGATAAATGGTAATGTAAATGAGAAATCATTAATTTATAAAATCAATGATGTAAATAGAGATTTATTAGTTAAGAAAATAAGTCAATATAAGCGACTTATGAGAAGTTAATTAATATACGTAATTAAGGATTAATGTAATTAATAATATTAATTAACTTATGAAGTAATTAGGATTACGTATTGATTTATGTTAAGGATAATTAATAACGTGAAATTAATTAAAGATTACTTGAATTTAATAGGAAAATTATTAATCTAGGGTGATTAAACTAAGATGAATAATGATGGATTGACTAATTAATTGATTTGGAATTAGTTAATGAGAATGAAATGATCTAAGTAATTGAGGTTTGAAATTCAATTAAAATCAATTGAATTGATTTGTGTGATTAAGCTTTGCTTATTGATGATTGAATGTATTGGATGTTTTGAATGAGTGAATATCTCTGATATGAAATGTTGTGTATTTCATTTGAACAGCTTGAGTTAGGATAACATGAGTATTCGAAGAGACCGGGGACGGGTATTAGGAAATATCCGAATCCACTTCGAATTAAAATTTAATTTATGTGTGAAATCAATGGCCTGGAATAACCGATGTAAATGAACTGGATTATTTTATTTAAGTGGGTACTTAGAAACTGATATAAGAAATAAGTGTTGTCTATTTCCAATTGTATATTGGATAAACTGATATATGTTACCCGGGTTTATATAAGAATTTCCTTGTATTCCATGTTAGCTGGGTTTACTCACGCTGGTTTCCAGCCTGACCCGGGTGTTACTTTGATGTAATGCTCGGGTCAGACCGAGTATTACAAATTTTCAGGTAGGTACGTTCTGGAGCTCACGAGGCGAGCTGGATGGCGATAGCGTATAGAGTATTGCCGCTGTATTTCTGAGACATGATAGTTGTATATATTCAGTGACTATATATATGTGAAACTCTGATGTATATTAAGTGTAATCGACAGATATAATAATCTTTGTAAACTGTTATTGTTATTATTTATTATTATATTTTATCCGCTGCGAATGAGAGTTGTTGTTATTTCTGTTTTTCTTCTTCTATCTCTTTCTTCTTTTTCATAACTATCTGGAATTTTCGGGTTCGAAAATTCCGGGTCGTTACACTGCTACAGTGCTATCTGATGTTAATCTTTTTCTGATTCTTTCATTTCCAACTTGTATTTTGTTATCATTTGATTTGATGATTTAGGTTGAGAGAGTGTTTGCTTACAAACTTCATGGTTTGCTTATTCTTATTACAGGCTTGATTGATTTTTTTCTTTGTTTTCTTTGTTTTGATATGAAGAATAGGAAAAGATTTGAAGAAAAAGGAAAAGATGCACATATAGATTAAATTAAGATTTATTAAAATATAAAAAGAAAAAAAATCTAAATGGCTGACACTTGTTAAATTCCTTTGACATTTGTTAATTACAAAATTTAAGCATATTACACAAGTTACAATATGAATTAAATCTATTAACAAATGTAATTATGCATTTTTAATTTACTTTTAAATGTTTTTATAAAGCTTTTAATTTTATTTTCCCATTTAATAAATACTTTCTTAATTTATATAAATAAAGTTTCTCTTTAAGGAAAATAATATAAAACAAATCCTATTCTAATAAAAAACTTATTCATAAATTCAAATCCAAAACATTTATATTTCAATTTAAATCCCAAATTCAAATTCTAATTCAAAATCAACTTATAAATATAAATATACACTTTTAAACAAACGTATTTTAAATTTATTTCAAAAATAATAATAATTTTTATTTCTATTAAAATATACTCATATATATATATATATATTCCATCTTTATTATTTGTTTTAAAAGAATAACTTGTAAATTTTAAATAATTGTCTTAGGAGATTATTAAATAAATATTTATCCATATATTTATAATTCAGCATTTATTATAGTTCAAATTCATATATATAAATCCAAATATGAATATTTATTATCAGATTTATTTGTTAAATAAAAAAAACTAAGTATTTCAATTAACTAACCCAATTATTTTCTCAATTATAGGTGTCTAGAAAATTCAGGTTATCACTTTCCTCTCCCTTTTGAATCTTTCCGTCCTCAAAAAGGAACGAAGTCGGAATTTATTAAATACTTCAAAAACAGATAAATTTTCTTTGATTATTTCTAAAATACTTTAAAATCCAAATAGTATTACTAAAATAGTTTTTATAAAAATACATTTATAACTCGATGTCTCAACCGGGCATCCTTGTTCTCATAGAAATTCGGTCATACGTTGATCAGGCGTAAAACTGCAAATCTATAAGTACTTAGCAGGCCAATTTTCAACACCCAGTGAAAAATACTTGAGAAATAATTTTATTGAAAATATAGAAAACAGTTTTTGAAAATAGAGAATATATCGTTGGTGAGAATGCTCTAGAAATCATCACTCTCATCCATGGTCGCAGTTACATCCTGGGTTACGTTGCCATCGCAGCAAAAGTCCATGTAACTGTAGGCACTCCGCACCTCTCGATTACACCATGGAACCCATAACAGATCGCGCTTACATTCCAGGGTTACGTTGCCATCGCAGCAAAAGTCCATGCAACTGTTTGGCTCTCAGCAGCACACACGATTTTCGCTTCAAAATGAAACTTCTCCACTCCTACATAGGTCGCAGTCTACCGATGTAAAATCAAACGCAGACTGTTGGCTCTCAGCGGCACACACGACTTTCGCTATGTTACCATAGGTCGCAGTCTACCGATATAAAATCAAACGCAGACTGTTGGCTCTCAGTGGCACACACGACTTTCGCTATGGTACACACTACTCGTAATCCCCAGGAGCTAGTGTTGTCCGGACTCCTCACAGGATCAACTTTAGAACCCCCCCCCCCCTTGGGGCTCAAGGCAGCACCACCCGGTGGCACTCTTGAGAAGTTCATTTCAAGGGAGCGCCTTTTACCCCAGAGCCATCATCAAAACACTTTATAATATACACATATAGTATCTTTCAAATCATACACCTAGTACGATCTCATACAAGGCTCCTTTACACAAAATCGATTATCTCAAATTCGATAATTCTCAAACTAGGCTTTTCAAATTTCAATATTGATTTTACCCAAAAATCAAAAGCCTTTCCAATTCCAAAGGTTCCCAAAACCTTTTTCCAAAATCCTCATAATACCCTTTATATATAAATTTTTTTTTTTTTTTAAAACTTTGGATCATTCACACTTGTATAAAATCCCTTTATACTTTAAATACCTTCAAAATCCTTTCTTCCAGCTATAGATTCAACAATGGGAGATTTATCTTATATAACAAAGATATATAACTTTGTTTGTTCTAGAACAAATATTCAAATTTGATCACTCTTTTATAAAGCTACTTACCAAATTTACTCACTCCCATAAAGTAAATTTTTACCATAGAAATATCCAATTTCTATTTTATTTTATCATATATTTTACAAAATATACTTTTCATCTCAAAAACATTTCACATTTCTTATCCACAAACTTTCAATATCAATTTCATTCCAATCCGTACGATGTACACATATTATACGTACGCAATATCAATCTGATCGCTCACACGATCACACAAATTCCCATCCGAACTAGTATCGTCCACCTAATTTCCTAGCGCGGACTCAGATTGGGTTTCTTGATCAGAAACCGTCATTCTCCTTGCATAGTCACAACTATGATAGAGAATATCCAGAACCAATCAACAATCATATCCAGGTTCGCTGTCGAAAATCGAGTGAAAATCCTAACTTGGATCGATATAACTATCTCGAAATTCAGTGCTCGAATCTGGATCAAATCACTATGTGAATAGAATAATATACGTACATCATGCGTATTTATCTTTATTTATTATTAGCCAAATCAATCTCCTTTTCTATTCACATTCACTTTAATTCATATTCACTTATTCACATTTCCTCCCAATATCCCTTTGATTAACTCTTCAATTCTTATCTCAAATGGATATTTAATCATAAAAAGTTCGAATTCTGTCCAGTTTAAATTTAGAAAATAGCTTGAAAAGTTAAAAATAGATAAGTAATTGAAAAATAATTATTAGTTTGTAAAATGGCTGCAAAAATAGTTAAGTAATTGTAAAATAGTTGAAAAATAGTCAAATAGTTATAGAATTTTAAATAATTGCAAAATACCTATAAGATAGTAATTAGTTATAAAGTAGTTCAAAAACAGTAATTAGTTATTAAAACAGTCGAAAAATTATTAAATAGTTCCAAAAATAATTGTAAAACAAGTATAAGATAATTTTAGGTTTAAAAAGAAAGTTGTATAGTAAATAGTTGGGAAAAATAGATTTGTACTAAAACAATTTATTTTGAAAATAGTCCAGAGTCAAACTGTTCAATTCTCAATCAATTTAATTTAAATTTTCACTTCTATTTCAATTGACTAAACTCTAATTTAAATAAGTTCAATTTTCATTGAAATTGATTCAACCCCAATTCAAGTTGAGTTAACCTCAGTTTCTTTCCAATTTTAACTTTATTCAACCTTGATCTCAAATTCTACTAATTCAAATAAATTTCAATTGAACTAGTTCCAATTTCGATTCATTTCAATTCCAGTTTGAATTAATCCCAATTTCAAACTCCATTTCCAAATCAAGTTGAATTATTCTTGATTTCCTCCAAATTCAATTCAAACTCCATTTGAATTTAAAACTATTCAATTCTAATTACAATCCCAAATTATTCAAATCAATTTGGACTAGTTTCAAATTAAACCCACTTCAATTTCAAATCGTTTCAAATCAATCCATTTCAAATTCTCTATTTGAATTTTATACTTATACATCTTCAATCACAGTTTCAGTTAATTCAAATCAAATTCAATTTGAACTAATTCAATTCAAATTTCAAATTTAAACCATCTCGAATAATATGAATTTGAGTTAATTTTTCAAATGTTGATTTAATTCCCTTAAATCAATTTAACCTTTACTTCTTCATAAACCTATTTCTAGGTTCAAATAATAATTCAAATCTCTTTTAAACAATTTAAATTTCCAAGTTTCTTTTGGACATTTTAATCTTAATTTCAAAGTAATTTCAGCTCCTTAATTTCAAATTAAAGTTTGATTTTCCTTCTTATCTCAATAATGGATATATTACCACACTTCAAATCCAATTCACAGATTAAAAATTATTAATTAGGATAATATTATCCAATTTTTTTTAAAAACACCCATACATTTCCAATTCACAGATTTCAAACCCATTTTGAGATCATACTAACTCCCAATTCAAATCAACCATTTTAACTTCCCAAGTTAAATCCCAATTTCATCTTGAAATTTCCAATTCAGGTTGTTTATTCAAACTTATTTAACTTCTTCTATGTTAAATTCAATTTACTTAATCCAACCAACCCTACTCAAATTTGAATTCCCGCTTCAAATTTCAAATTACTTTCCCACCTATAAGTTCAAAAACTTATCATTTTGCGTTTTCACATCTCCTTCCAAATTTAAAACTCAACATTTAGAGTTTATTTCAAATCATCTTTGATACTTAAGTATATCCACACATATTTACATATTTTATTTCTTAGCCCACCAGGCCATACTTTAAATTTTAAACCACCTTAGGTTAACTCAAAACAATTTCCTTTAAAATTTCCAAACAACTCCTATTTTAAATTAAGATCACATTCAAAATAATCCGAATATTTATTTATTTTATTTTTATAATATTTTGAAATAATTCAAATGTTTCTAAACTTAGGTTTTAAAACTTCACAATTTTAAAACCTACTTCAATTTAGAAGTTATACCCAACTAAGTTTAATTCTTCAAAACTTTTTATTATTTTAGGATAATAACCAAGATTATTACAACTGGAAATCAATTCATTATTATTTTATTCTGAAAATTCTTCTCCAAATTCAATATTTTAATTTTAGTTTGAGTCCACTTCAAACTTATTTTTTATTTAGTTTCAATTTAGTTGTATTTCTATTACCACTTAATTTAGTTCCAATAATTTAACAACCAATTACCCTAAATATTTATTAGAAAGAAATATTGCTTTATAAATCAAAATATATTCTTATATAAAATCATTTAAAATCTTTATATAAGAAAATAACAAGTACGCTCTTATATATATAAATATATATATATATATTCACTAAACTCATTCTAGGATACCATTGACCCTATCCTTAATGAATAATCCCATCAGAGCCAAGGTTCTCGCTTAACCTGGCTCTGATACCAAATGTAATGACCCGAAAATTTCGATTCCGGAAATTCCAGATAGTTAGGAAAAGAAGAAAGAGAAAGAAGAAGAAACAGAAACAAGTCACAGAAACCTCACATTCGCAGCGGATCAAAATATAATATAACATAAATAACGGTTTTATAATGAAGGTCAGCATCAGTACAATTATATTTTATACATCAGAGTTACAAACATTTCAATACACTGGACAGTTTAAAACAACATGTCCAAGACAACTATAATATATACAGGGGTATATGCTCCATACTTTCCTGACATCTGGCTCGCCTCCTGAGCTCCAAAATGTCCTTACCTGAAAATCTTTAATACTCGGTTTGACTTGAGCATTATATCAAAGTAACACCCGCGTCGGGCTGGAAACCAGCGTGAGCAAACCCATCTAATATGGAATACAAAAGCATACAACTTAAATTTACCCGGGTAACTTGAATAAATTTACTTCACAGGACGTTATAGACAAACTGACACCACATATCAATTTCTAAGTACCAAACTTAGATTAAAGGGTCTATCAAATCTGTTCAGGGTTATTAAATTACAAGTCGAAGTGGACTCGGGTATTTACTAATACTCGACTCCGGTCTCTTCGAATTCAATGCCATCTTAACTTACGTTATTCAAATGAAACACAATTCAACCTTAAATCACCAGATCTCACTTTTTACACAACAATTCATCATCTACAGATAATCACATAATCATGGTTCAAAAAAAGCATATCATATCACAAATATTTCATATCAGGAATATCAACCAATCATTTATAAGCAAGATTTAATTAGTTACCCAATATTAATTAAATCGAATTAATTACTTTAATCATTTCCAATCTTGCTACTTAACAAAAATTAATTACAAACCATTAATTAATCATCCTCTAATTATCCTCTCTAATTCTATTCAGTAATTAGCCTTTCATTAATTTTCCATATTCATTAATCAATATTGATTAATCACATACAGTAATTAATTTCCTTAGTTACTTACATTAATTAATTTATCACTTAATTAATGAATCTTTTAATTATTTACCCCGAATAATTAACACTTAATTACTTCCACTAAGTAATTATTCTTTAATCACTTTCCATCAAGAAATTACCTATTAATTAATTACTGTCTGTAATTATCCATTAATAACTTCATTTAGTAATTACACTTCATTTATTTCCTTAAGTGATTATACTTAGCCCTAACTAATCCTTGATTAAGTTCCCTTAATTAATAAATCCTTCTGTTAATTACCTAAGTAATTAAGCCTTATTTACTTTAATTAAGAATTTATCCACTAATTAATCATCTTGATTAATGATATTAGGTAGTCACTATCCTTAAATTACTTCCATTTAGCGATTATTCAACAGCTACACCAAGTGATTATACTTTAATTAAGTAACTATTATTTGAATAATTTACTTTTATTCGTTGGTAAAATTTCTTTAATCACAAATTAATTAACCTTAAATTTTTAATTAATTAATCTGTAATTAATCGCATCAATAAATCTTTAAATGACTTAGGTTGATTAATTAACCCTGAATTATTAATAAATCTTTTAATCATAAATATCTTTAATAAATTACACAAGTTAATAACTTATATATATTTATTTCAACCCAAGTTTAAATAAGTTTAAAACATTAACTTAAAACCTTTTAAAGTAAGTTAAAATTTAAAACACTATATCCTTTTAAATATATTACCCTCTTAATTTAGTTTTAAAAACACCTTAAGGATTAACTTAATTAATTAAACCCAAAAAACAAATTTTCTCAACTTTAATTAACAACATTTAATAATCAATTATTGCTTCAAATAATTTTAAAGATAATTAGTTTAAAACCTGATTTTGTTGACTTAAGAACTATGAGAATATAAGATATTTAAAAGCCTGTTTTCTCAAATAAATTATTTTATGTATAAAATACACGTTTTTGCACTATTCAAGCAAATAAGAAGGGGAATTAAATTGTAACAACCCGCATATTTATCGATTTTATATTTAAATATTTTATTTAAATATTTCATCGTTAGTCGGATTTTAGTCCGAAAAGCTACCTTTTGCATACGGTTGAATTAGGACTCGGGACCACTTCCATTGAGTTTAAAATGCCGTTTGCGACCTTTTTGAGTATAAGCTTCGATATGTTTGGAGAAAGTTGATTTTTGCTACTTTTCACTTTGGGTTTGGTTTGGGCTCAGCCCTATGTTAACTTATGCTCAAATCTGAGCCACTCTTCCCCACTCACCCTCATTCTCTTCTCTTTTCAGTTTTTAGAGTATTAATGGTGGGAGAGATTGGAAATTAAAACTCCAAAACCCTAGTTCCTTTTGCAACTTCAAATTCCTTGCTCCAAATTCAAGAGAACCCATTGGTAAGCATTCTCTTCTTCTTCTCCAACTTATTCTCTTACCAATTTCAGAAAATCCTAAACGTAATTTTGGGAATGTTCTTGTTTTGAGCATAGATTCAAGCTCAATTGGGTTGTGTTGAAGAGAGGTTGATTCTCCATTTGCTTTCAAGCTTCTTCTTGTTCGATTTTGTGAAAAGGTGAGATTTTTATCTCACATCTATGCTTATACTTATCTTCGATTGTTAGGTATGAATTCCTAACACTTATTTGTGTGCAATTGCTTTTGGTTTGGATTGACTTGGTGAATATTCCAATTTTTGGTGTTTTGGGTTCAATCCTTTAAAAATCATAACTTTGATGTTTGAACATGTGTTTGGTGATGCATCGAGGAGCCAATAGGGCCGGGTAGCAGTTAGGCATAATTCCCTTGCGTCCGTGCTCGTTCGGATGCGAATTGGTGGAGATTGCATATCAATTGATGGGCATCAATGTGCAGAGCATGAGGTTCGGCCGACCGACCCCCCTGGCCCGGTCGACCGACCTGCTAGTTAATATTTGCCTCTGTTTCTGGTTCGGCCGACCGACCCCCTGGTTCGGTCGACCGACCTGATGCCCGAGAAGTTTCTCATAACAAGGTTCGGTCGACCGAGCTCTGTAGCCGGCCGACCGACCTGATGTTATTTTGCCTATTTCGCCTATTTTGTGTGGTTTCCAACTTTAATCGATTCGTGTTGTTTCCTATGTCTTGTTATCATTTGTTATGACTTTGATGACTCCTTTTTAGGGATTTTTGAGTATCCATTTTGATGGATTCTTTATCGGTTTCGTTGGATTTTATTCACATCTTCGTATGTGAATTTTAGTGATTGATTGTTCCTACAATCTTCTTTGTGTTTTGTCACTTTAAAAATATAAAGGTTTTCTATACTAGTAGTAAATATCAAAACTCTTTCCTCAAACGATTTCAATACTATTTTAATACCAAATTCGTTTATAAAACCGTTTTTCCAATCTATTAGTATATACAAACCTTTACCTCACTCGTATGAGAAATCTAATTAAACGACTTAGTAAAACAAGTGGTATGAAACGCTTGCATTCACTTTGTTGGTTAATTCTTGGACTTGTTCAATTGAAACTCTTGTGACAATTTTCTAGTGGAGATCTACAATTTGTTCGTAAATATTTAAGTTAAGCTAGTGGTTATGGGACATGATGCTAAGCTCATATATTTACTAGCTTACTGTAATCGACACTTCTCGTTGATCATGACGATCATCTTTGTGATTTAGACTAGCAATGTGTGATGTCTCTTTGTCTGCGAGGGAGACTAAACCCCGTTTTGTGGAGTTTCGACTCAATTTGGTGGGGTAGCAACCCATGGTCTTCGGGCCGTTTGTGGAGCTTCGGCTCAATTTGTGATGGTTAGCGACCATGGAATTAGCGTTCCGTTTGTGATACACGTGTTGGTGGGCTTTATGCTCCCGTTTGTGATAGGCCTCCCCCCCTTTGTGATTTCTAGATTTCTTGAGATGATTTCTAGAATTTGTGTTTCACCAATTTTCGTGATTTCCATTGATAAGTTTTATCAATATTTGTGCATTGGTGAATTTGTGCGTCATTGACTTTTGTGATTTCTGGATTTCGCATATTGAATTCTGGAATTTGTGTGTCATTGACTTGTGTGATTGACATTGATATTATTGTCAATATTTGTGCATTGATGAATTTGTGTGTCATTGACTTTCGTGATTGACATTGATATAATCGTCAATATTTGTGGTTTGATGAACGAAATAAGGAGTATGACATTTCTTTAATTCTTGTGTAGATTTGGTGATATTGATTAATCTCTCGTTGATTTTCAATTACTTATATATATCACAGCTAGGCATTGTGATTATTATGTGTTTAGTCATATCTCTTATTCTATATCGTTGCATCTGATATTTATAGTTAGACTGATCCGTTTATTATTTTTTATTAAATAATACTCGGGTCAGACCGAGATGTTACAGGTGCTTCTGCTTGACTTCTCTCTTTGGATTGATTTCTCCGACTTTTGGTTAACTACTTAGATTAGTAGTTTTTGTTGTATACATTTGAGATATAGACTCCATAATGTATACTTATTATTTTGTGTAGTTCATGTAACTATTCTTTTGTGATATTGTGGATCTTTTTAGACCACTACTCTGATGTACACTTCCTAGTGTAATATTCATATCTATTTCCGCCTTTGTGATATGAATTGTCTGTGACTGATTTATGTTATGTTTATTTCTATATTTGTTTCTGAAGATATTATAGCCACCGTGTGATACCTTTGAGCTTGTGTCGGCATGTCGGATTTCCACTTAAAAAGAATTGCATGTTATACTATCTGACATATCGATGCTCGCACAAAGCAATTACATAGATGGTCGCTCCTCAACAGCCTTATTCTTCGTGCTAGTTGACAGCATTACTTGTAGTGTTCTTGGCTAGCGTGGGTATAGAGGTGGGGCATCACATAAATGGTTTAGTCAAACATGTGGTATGGGACACGTGCGTTCATCTTATCGGTTAATTCTCGATTTGTCCATTTGATCGTTTTGACCTTCGGGTCGAGTTTACCGATGAGACGAGGTAAACTTTTTACCACTTTGAGTGTGGAATTTATTAGTGGTTAGTAAACCATTTAGTGCGAATGGGTGAATTGGGGCATAAGTTAACGCTATTTGGGTTCCTGTCCGAAAGTCTGTGACACATTTGTCTAAGAGATGTATTTGCCAGTACTGGACCTTCGGGTCATTTGTCCTTCTGGATGTTTGTCTAAGGGACGTATTTGTCCATTGTGACGTATTTGTCCTTCGGGATATTTGTCTAAGAGAAGTATTTTTCCTTCGGGATGTTTCCCTTCGGGACGTTTGTCTAAGAGACATGGCGCCTTATTTGAGAGAAAGCAGTACTTGGAAGGCTTCGGCCATATGCATGTGTAAATTTTTGAGATGATTTCATAGATTATTATGATTTCCCAAGTGTATCGCATTTTTCATGGTTTTCCATTCGAGCCGTTGTGATATATATATGGCGATTGCCTTATGGGAATTTAAACTCTTGTGAGTTATATCTTTGAGATTTGAGTTGCCTACACTGGCGTTTATTTGGATTTATGTTCTCCTATTTGGAGATATATGTATTGCCTTTGTGGCGTATTTTAAGATGGTGATTTCTTTGGAAATGCTTTTAAGTTTGCCGATATTGCGGATTTGGGATTTCTCCTTTTTAGGAGCTATATTTTTCCCTAAACCATTATTGAAGATTTTGTGATATGCCGATAATACGAGGCTTGCTATATTTAGCGTTTTGTGGATTGTTTTATCTCTTTTGAGATTGTATGTTTGTGCAGTGATATCAGTCCATCACTTGAAGTAACCATACCGTGCTTATACTTAGAACTGTCAATTCTCTTTGAGAAGAATATCATCTTATCCTTATACTCATATAATCGTTTATCTTTATTAACTGATTGTTTTAGCTAGGATGGCCCGTGTGTTTTATACCCAGGTTAGACCGAGGTGTTTCAGGTTAGGTACCCGTTGGACTTAGCCTTTCTACTTCTGCTTGGATATTTTACTATCGCCTTTTTGATGTAGCTTTTTGTGTAGACTCCGATATGTATATTTTTGATTCGTTGTATATCGTGTGGTCTCCATACCACTTATGTGTATCATTTTGTATTATACTGGGGATATACACGTATATATATGTATATATCTACTGTCTATTGTTCTGCGATGTGATATACATTTAGCTGTTTTGTTTTGTTCTAATAGATACGTAGCCACCTATAGTTTTGTATTAATAGTTTATTGGATATGTCAATCTACTTGAGATAAAAAAATTAGAGCATTTATCGACATATTGAATAGATGTTTAAGACAAAGATATAGATGGTCGCTCCTAACCAGCCCTATTCTCCACATTAGTAGACAATATTACCTTGTAATACTCTTGGTTAATGTGGGTCTCGAGGTAGGTCGTCATAGCTTAAAATAATTTAAAAATATTATATAATAATTATTTTAAATGCCAATTTATTTTAAAAATTATTTCAAAATTGTTCGGAAAAATGGTTTTAAAAGCTTATTTTCTCAAATAAATTATTTTATATATAAAATACATGTTTTCACACTATTCAAGCGAATAAGAAGGAGGATTAAATGGTTTGGTAAAACACATGATATGAGACATGTGCGTTTATCTTATCGGTTAATTCCCGACTGGTCCGTTTGGTCACTTTGACCTTCGGGTCGAGTTTACCGATGAGATGAGGTAATTTTTTTACTGCTTTTAGTGTGGAATTTACTAGCGGTTAGTAAAGCATTTAGTGCGAACGTGTGCTATGGGACACGCGTTAACGTTGTTCAGGCTCTTATTCGAAAGTTTGTGACACATTTTTCTAAGAGACGTATTTGCCACTATTGGACCTTCAGATCATTTTTCCTTTGGGATGTTTTTCTAAGAGACGTATTTTTCCATTGCAACGTATTTGTCCTTCAAGATGTTATCCTTCAGGATGTTTTTCTAAGAGACATATTTATTGTCCTTTGGGACGTTTGTCTAAGAGACGTGGTGCCTTATTTTGAGAGAGCAGTACTTGACAAGCTTCAGCATAAGCACGTGCTATATCTTTCAGATGATTTCATTAATGCTTGTGATTTCCCTAGGGTATTGCCCTTTTCCAGAATTGGTCCTTTTAACCATTTGATATATATTTAGGGTGATTACCTTTCGGAAATTTGAATTCTTGGAAGTTCTATTTTTGAGATTTGAATTACCTACACTGGCGTTATATGAGATTTTTCTTTTGGCATTTACTTGAGATTTTATTCTCCTCTTCGGAGATATATTTGCCTTATGGCGTGTTTGAGATGGGATCTCTTTATCCATGTTTTGGGTTTGCCAAGATGGCGGGTTTCGGTTTTCTATTAAACCATATTTGATGTTTTATGGATGTCAATGATACGAGGCTCGCTACTTTTAACGCTTTATGAGTATTTTATCTCCTTTGAGATTATACGTTTTGTAGCGATACCATATTATCACTTGATTGAATCATACACTTTAGATTTTTCCTTCCCATTCGAGAATATTATCACATTATCCTTATGTTCATATTATCGCTGATCCTTGTAAACTGCTTGGTTTACCTAGACTTACCCGTGTATTTTATACTCGGGTCAGAACGAGGTGTAACTTTTCATAAACAAGATACAAAAACAAAAATTTCATAGTTTAACAAACATTTTAAACTATTAGCATGAAGTTATGAGCAAGTTTTGTGTAAATTATAGTGTAAATTGTACATTTATTGAAATAAGACTGAAAACCATCTTGAGTCCAACTTACAGGCCTGAAACAGATAACCAAATTATCTCGGATTGAGCTGAAAATTGGTATGCACATACTAGAAAAATTCATCTTTCAAACAAAAAAAGAATCAGTGAATTCCGATTGTAAGTGTATGCTGTCTCAAATAAATTATTTTATATATAAAATACACGTTTTTGCACTATTCGAGCGAATAAGAAGAAGAATTAAACGGTTTGATAAAACACGTGGTATGGAACATCTGCATTTATCTTACAGTTAATTCCCGACTTGTCCGTTTGATCGTTTTGACCTTCGGGTCGAGTTTACCGATGAGACGAGATAAACTTTTTACCACTTTGAGTGTGGAATTTACCAGCGGTTAGTAAATCGTTTAGTGCGAACGTGCGGTATAGGGCGTCACAGCTTGGAATAATATCATATAATAATAATTCAAACTATTTTCAAATATAAAATCTATTTATTCTCTATAATAAGGGAATTTTTAAATATTGTCTTCAATATTGATTTTGGAAAATGGTTTTAAATGCTATAGATGGTCGCTCCTAACCAGCGCTGTAATATCTCGGAATTTTTGACAATATCAATTTAATAATCTGTATTAAAAATTAAATTGATATGGTAATTTTTGTTAATAATAATTTGAATTGATTTAAAAATCTTCTTTAATAAATATTTAATTGGCAAATTTTATCTTTTTCACCTACTAAATTGGTTTCTATTTATAATCTAAATATATGGTTTATATTGTAAATAGATTAACTTTGTTTAAAATTTAATAAATAAAGCATATTTTCTAATTCTAATATTCTTAGTAATTTGGAAATTTGGTTTTATTTAATATAAAGCTTTTCAAAGGTATTAAATAAATAATCTTGGTTTAAATTTAAAAAATGAATATTGATTTTAAATTCTAATATATATATATATATTAATAATTTAGAAATTTTGATTTAATTTAATACTAAGTTTTTCAAAGCTATTTAATAATTAACTATATGATTTTAAATTGTCAAGTAAAATGTTTAAATGTTTAAAATGATGTTGACTTAAGTTTTAAATTTAAATAAATTAACAAAAAGTTTTATATCTTGATAAAATAAGTAATTTATTTATAAAGATATAATTTCTTTTATAATTATTTTAATTTGATAATGAGTTATTTCTAAAAACAATATTAATAATGTATTGTTTTACAATTGGATTCTGAATAAATATAGCATTTGTTATTTCAAATTTAATTTATATATTTAATTTAATTTTAAATTTAGATTTTAAAATTTTGAATTTAATATTTTGGATTAAATTTGAGTTCAAATAATAATTATTTTGAAGTAGTTTAAATATGAAATATATGAATAAAGTTTTATATTTATATCTATAAATGAATTTAATACACTAGGTATGATTTTATTTAAAAACATGATTGGATTTATTTTAATTTTCTTTTAAAGTATTTATTTTTATAAATTTACTAAAGCATTTATTAAATTAGAAATGTATAAATTAATTAGGAAATTTATTATAAAAGCTTTGTAAATTAATTTAAAAATAAATAAAAATACATAATATACATGTGTTAATTTATAAACATCTTTTCTAACAAGTGTTAAGAAATTAAGTAGGATGGAAGACAAATGTCACATTGTGCTTTCATTTTCTAAAATTTAATAAAAATCAGAAAAATTAACCTATATAAGTACGCATCTTTCATTCTTATTTCTTTTCTCATTTTCTAATAAAAGAAACTTCAACCTGTTCTCATGCAAATCAGTAAAACTCCTCATTTTCCCAAATCTGTAAACAACCTTTCAAAACCAAAATTAGCTTATAAACCCAAATCAAAATCCCTGAAAATCACTTCCTTTAAATCTGTAGTTCACTTTTCAAATCATAATGCAAAGGAAAAAAAACTGTAGTTTATGATCAAAGGAAAAACAAACCTGCATTTTCAAAGGCAATACAAATTCCAGTAAACATCTTCAAAACCCAGAGCAATTGCAGTTTTAAACCAAGCCTGCATCATTTTTTCTGCAATCTTGTATTTGGCTCTGCATGCTACCTGAAAACAAAAGCAAAATTGAAATCTATACTAAAGTCTGGAAGCATGCAAGCAGCTTTTAAAATCAAAGAGGCATAAACATTTAGGCATAAACAAGTAGTGTTTTGTCCGGTGAAGATGGATTTTGGATGTTTCGAGTTGATGATGTAATTGACTCGAAGTAGCCTGTTGTTTTGCTCGGGAAAGTATGGTTTTAGACTCGAAGTTAAAAGGGTGTGCCTCGGGTTAATTTATCATAACAGGTTTTAACAGAAACCTGTTGATCAGTTTTTAAATTTTAAAATAAAATTTAAAAGCTGAGTTAAAATGAAAGTAATTTTTAAATAAGTTTTAAATTCCTGTTTGAAAACTAGAATCCAAGTTTAAAATTTAAATCTCAGTTTTCAAATAAAGAAAGTTTTTAAAAATTTAAATTGTTTTAACTACTTTAAAAAGGTCTAAGTAGTTTGAATTTTTATGTAAAGTTTAAATTGTAAATGAAGTTTAAATCAAAGGTTTTAAATCTGGTTTCAAATCTGAATTAGAATCTTAGTTCTGAAATAAAAGAAGTTTTTTTAATTTAAAATGTTCTAAACAAATTGAATATTAAAGTGTACTTTTAACTATGGATTAAATTTAAACATGGATTTGGTTTTAAATTTCTTTTAAACTACTTTATAAAATGAATATTTATTTAACATGTGAATTAAAGAATTTTGAATTGTCTTTAAGCTTTGTTTAAAGTCAATTTGTATTCATTTTTAAAGTCTTAAATTTAAAATGAAATTTGAAAGAAAAGTTTTAAGTAAATTGTTTTCAAATATATTTGTTAATGACAAATTAGACATAATTAAGAAATGTTTTTATCTTAAAGTTAATTTAAGATTAATGATTTGAAATTAATTTAAATAATGTGGCAATTAAGGTATAATTAATTACTTTAATTAATTAATGATTTTAATAAGTAATTGATTAAGGGTTAATCAATTTGTAATTAAAGATCATTAATTAAATAATTAAAGATTATTAATTAATGATTAAAGATTTATTAATTAAGCAATTAAGTTATAATCAAGGTTAATTAATTAAATAATTAAGGATTAATTAAGTAACAGTTAACACTTAATTAATTAAATAATTAGAGTTAAATTAATGGATAATCAGAGATAAATTAAATTGTAATTAATAATAGTTAATCTAAGTTAATTACTTAATGGAAGTAATTAAAGAATGGTTAATGAAGGTCATTAACTAGGATTATTTAATAATTAATTAATGTGATTAATTTTAATAATTAATTTGATTAATTAATTTAATGACAATCAGTTGTGAATTGTTTAAGTAGTTGATAAAAGTAATTAAAGAATTAATTACTTGATGTAATTAATTTAGTTTAATGTGACTGTTTAAATTTATTAATTAAGTTTAATTAATTTAAACACTAGATGATTTGATAATAATTACTTAATGTAATTAATTGAGTTTAATGGGATTAGTTTGAATTAATTAATTAAGTTTAATTAATTTTTAACACTGAATGATTTGATGATAATTACTTAATGTAATTAAAGGATTGAAATTACTAAGTGAAGTAATTGATTGGTAATTACAGGATGTAATTAATTGAAGATGTTTTAAGAATGGAATTAATTTGAGTATAATTACTTTGTAATTGATCAAGGGATTAATTAAGAAATTAATTAAGGAGTAATTTATTTAATTTATGAAGTAATTAAGGTTAGTAAATTACTAAATGTGATTAACCGGGAGTGATTAATAATTGTGGTTAATTACCAAAGGTAATTAATTTATATAAAGTAATTAATTAAAAATGTAATTAGGGATCATTAATTCAGTTAATGATGTTATTAAGGATTAATTAATTAAGATTAATTAATCAATGATAAGTAATTAAAAGTAATTAATTAATATAACTAATTAAGGATTAATGTAATTGATTATAGTTAATTAATTGAAGTAATTAAAGGTTAATTACTGAGTTGGTTAAGAATAATTAATTTGTGAAATTGATTAAGGACAATACTTGAATGTAATTAAGGATAATTAATCAAGGGTGATTAATTAAGGTGATTAATTTGAATGCTTAATTAATTGACTTGTAATTAATTAATGGTTAGATAAGCAAGATTTATAATGATGAAGTAATTAATTTAATTTATTTTAAATTAATAAAAAATAAAGTAATTAATTTAATTCACTTTAAATTAATTAGAGATCGAAATAATTAATTTAATTCATTTTAAATTAATTATATTGTGATTAAGTAAATCCTTGCTTATGTATGAATGAATGATATTGATTGCCTTGAATGGTTGTTATCTCAGAAATGAGATAAGTAATGATATGTGGTATGAACGCTATGGTAGCATTATGATGATAATATGGATTATCTATTTTGATGATTGTATGGATTATCGGTTTATAATGATAATGTGGATCACCTGTTTATTATGATAATGTTGATTATCTATTGTGATTTGTGAGTTATCTATCTGTGTGTGTATAGATAATTGAATTTTTTTAAACTTTAAAACAACTTGGCCTTAAAAGACACGTTTTGGATTTCGATTAGACTGGGATCGGGTTTCCATATTTGGATATCCGAGAACCAAATCGATCCAAATTAACCATAGGTCGTGAATCTCAAGTGGAGATGAAGATTCAGAGTGCAAGGGTTATCGTCGTTAACTCTGAGGGTGATTCCAAAATGAGTGTAACGAGATAATGCCTTCGATTTAGTTCGAACCTGGAACAAACTTGTATGGATTGAATGCTTTCAGAACATCGTCAGGTGGACGATGAGCATTCTAAGTGATGTGTTCTATAAAGGAAATCGTAGCCTCAAGCCTCATAAACCGGGAATGGCTAAAACAGGGGAGGTGCAGCAAGGCTAAGTGGGTCATGCCCAAGTAGGACGAGATTTTCCCCTGTTTAGAGGTCCCTTTTATTTCGGCTGTGTGGACAGTTGCGAGCTCCAACTGTCGGGGTTGTCTTGTTCGGGACTGTCCAGTAAGGGATGGTTCCGGCCTTGAATTGCAGGGGAGTTAGGATGGCTCCTTGGTACGTTGATCTAGGCCACGTACTGTGACGGGCGGTATCCCAGTAGAGTATGGAATCCAATCTCCAATAAGTGCCGTACGTATTAGTTATGCCCAACTATGTTGGAAAGTGAGATGTAAGCATTCCAGCTATTTCTGTATTTTACTTGAAAACCCTAGACCTATTATAATATCATCGGATTTCCTATCAAATGTTTTGGTTAGCGTAAGGTAATTTTTTTTCCATGTTTATGTATGGGAAGTCTTACGTGATACCTTTCTTTTCAAAATATTTTTGAAAGTTAAGGAACCTTAATATGTTACTCACACCAGACCCATATCTGACCCGGAGTTTATCTTCTGTTTTCTTAAACTCTTCGGCACTCAAATTTTTACGAGTAGCCAAGGGATTCAGGTTTGCTTTGACGAATTATGGAGGAGCAATGGAGCAGGAGGCTTCTACGTCATAGTATATATAGTGTTCCGCTGTGTTGGTTTCTCTGAGTAGTTTCCTTGTATTGTATTGAGCTGTATAACTAGACAGGTGTTATAACTGTCTAGTGTGTGATGTGTAATCCGTGTAATTTTGATAATGGTTGTAAACTATGTAATATTTATGTAATTAATACAATTTATTCATTCCGCTGTTGGAATCTGATGTTGTTCTTCTTTCTTCTCTTTCTTTCCTCTTTTCTATCCCTTTCTTTCTTCAAGATGATGCAATTTTCTGTGGTGAGAAAGTCAGGTCGTCTCATTTTGGTATCAGAACGGTAGGTTGAGCGAATAACTAGGCTCTAGAGTGGTGTCTATCTTGAGAGAGCGTATTTGTAATTTTGTTATATATAAATATATTTATTTCTACCTATTTATTGGGTTACATGTTAGGGTTTTCTAATATAAGTTATAAAGGTAGATTGGGTAGTGGTGTGTGTAACACGACTACCATTGGTTGGAGTTTAAATGTTTGAGTTTGAAGTGTATCTGTCAAGACTGTGGACCTAATACCGTCTCGAGTGAGTTTTGCTGTAGTATACGGATTTCATCGATCTTTGAAGGAAACCTGTTAAGGTTTGGAGTCCATTTTTGAAGTAAAGTTGGATGAGTAGAGTTTGGATCTTTTGGCTAGGCAAAAGCGAGTGATGGTATCTTGATAACTCAGGAAGTAGTAGCTGCGTGATGAGATGCAGTGACTATGGATGTTTCTGAAGAAGTTTTCTTTGGAACAAGTTTAAGGAAGTAGGTCTGCATCGGTGACGTGGCTGTGTTCAGCAGGATGTTTTTGTTTGGTTTGAGGTCCGAGTTTCTCGAAGAGCTTTGTATTAAGAAATCTTTGGCATCTGTGGAAGCAGTGCAGCTTGGAGTGTTCTGTATGTCGTCAGGGAGTCTTCTGGCTTAGCAATTTCTGAAGGAGGAGTTCAGAAATAGCTGAGTGGATCCTTTTCTTCGATGGATTGGTTAGATAAGAGTAAGCTGTTCTGTTTGGTTAAGAGAGAACAGTTTTTCTTTGGATATTAGGTTGGGCTCATCGCAAAAGTGACTTGCGATTGTCTGGGTGTTCTCTGGGATTATCGGAACTTTTTCGGATGTCTTCAGGGAAGTCAGAGGTTTCTCCGCATCTGGAGATTGAGTTTCCTTATCGGTTAGGATTCTAGGAGTGGTACCGGTGGTTCAGTTTAGTAGAAGGATAGTTCCTAGAGATTGAGTTGGTGTAGCAGCTCAGGTTTTGGAGAAACATATGAGTTTTCTTTATGGATCTGTTGAACCATATTTCTGGGATGTGTTGTTTAGTTTGTGCTCGTGTTCTTTATCAGCATTTTCTTCTATTCCAGATCAGAGTTATGCAGCGGAAGCATTTTGGGAGTGCATCTGCTTTTCTTTTTCGGACAGGAGAAGTGAGTTTGTTCTTCTGATATTTGAGGAGTAAAGTTTGAGATCTTGATTTTGGTTGATCTTGAGGAGATCATTTTGTTGATTTGATTGGTTTTGTTTGTTTCTAGAGGCGTAAGCGAAGATTGAGCTGATCAGGAAGGGTGTAGGCAGCCCAGGATCGTCCGGAGATTTTTGTGGATAAGAGACGGAGGAATTTGGATTCTGGAGTTGGAATTTGATTTTGGATGAGTTTTCTCCGATCAAGGAATTTATAAGATTGGGTAAGGCTGGAAAGCTAGCTCTGAAGTGTTTTGGATCTTTTTTGTGATTTTGGAGGTTAAATGTTTGGTCTTCAGGATTGAATTGCTAGTTTGGATAACTGGGATTCGATGAGTTTCACGTATCTCTGAGGGAATACATGTATGATCTATCTCGGGTTTTGGAACCAACAGTTCGGGAGTTTTGGTTGTTGAGTCAGACTTGTCTATAGGTCTGATGTCCTGTCTAGTGTTGTAGACATACATGAATAGGAGTTCTGTAGCGTAGTAGTATTGATTATTTGTATTCTGTAGAGCGAGTATCCCCGTATTTACACTTGGGGAAACTCGAGGAAATTCTATCCAGAATTTTGCCTGGATAGTTAGATTTGTTTGATTAAATAAATTGGTTGATATGGTTAACATATGTTTGATATATGCTTGTGTTTAAAAATTAAATCTTTAATGGGATTATTAAATTACCTTTGTTTTAAATTTCGGGGACGAAATTCTTTTAAGGGGGAAGGATTGTAATATTCCAGAATTTTTTGACAATATCAATTTTATAATCTGTATTAAAAATTAAATTGATATGATAATTTTTGTTAATAATAATTTGAATTGATTTGAAAATCTTCTTTAATAAATATTTAATTGGCAGATATTATCCTTTTCAACTAATAAATTGGTTTCTATTTATAATATAAATATATGATTTATATTGTAAATAGATTTGCTTTGTTTAAATTTAATAAATAAAGCATATTTTCTAATTCTAATATTTTTAGTAATTTGAAAATTTGTTTTTATTTAATATAAAGCTTTTCAAAGTTATTAAATAAATAATCTTGGTTTAAATTTAATAAATGAATCTTGATTTAAAATTCCAATATATATATTAATAATTTGGAAATTTTGATTTAATTTAATATTAAGTTTTTCAAAGCTATTTAATAATTAACTATGTGATTTTAAATTGTTAAGTGAAATGTTTAAATGTTTAAAATGATTTTGACTTAAGTTTTAAATTTAAATTAATTAACAAAAAGTTATACAGCTTAATAAAATAAGTAATTTATTTATGAAGATATAATTTCTTTTATAATTATTTTAATTTGATAATGAGTTATTTCTAAAACAATATTAATAATGTATTGTTTTACAATTGGATTCTGAATAAACATAGCATTTGTTATTTCAAATTTAATTTTTATATATATAACTTGATTTTAAATTTAGATTTTAAAATTTTGAATTTGAATTTAATATTTGGATTAAATTTGAGTTCAAAGAATAATTATTTTGAAGTAGTTTAAATATGAAATATATGAATAAAGTTTTATATCTATATCTATAAATGAATTTAATACACTAGGTATGATTTTATTTAAAAACATGATTGGATTTATTTTAATTTTCTTTTATATAAATTTACTAAAGCATTTATTAAATTAGAAATGTATAAATTAATTAGGAAATTTATCATAAAAGCTTTGTAAATTAATTTAAAAATAAATAAAAATACATAATATACATGTGTTAATTCATAAACATCTTTTCTAACAAGTGTTAAGAAATTAAGTAGGATGGAAGACAAATGTCACATTGTGTTTTCATTTTCTAAAATTTAATAAAATCAGAAAAATTAGCCTATATAAGTACACATCCTTCATTCTTATTTCTTTTCTCATTTTCTAATCAAAAGAAACTTCAACCTATTCTCATGCAAATCGGTAAAACTCCTCATTTTCCAAAATCTGTAAACAACCCTTCAAAACCAAAATTAGTTTACAAACCCAAGTCAAAATCCCTGAAAATCACTTCCTCTAAATTTGTAGTTCACTTTTCAAATCATAATGAAAAGGAAAAAAAAACCGTAGTTCATGATCAAAGGAAAAACAAACCTGCATTTTCAAAGGCAATACAAATTCCAGTAAACATCTTCAAAACCCAGAGCAATTGCAGTTTTAAACCAAGCCTGCATCATTTTTTCTGCAATCTTGTATTTGGCTCTGCATGCTACCTGAAAACAAAAGCAAAATTGAAATCTATACTAAAGTCTGGAAGCATGCAAGCAGCTTTTAAAATCAAAGAGGCATAAACATTTAGTCTTCAGCAAATTCAAAGATTTTCAAATTTGAGGCTCTGCCTTCTTCTAAAATCGGTGAGTAACTTTTAAATCTTAAATTATAATTTAGGTTGCATGCTAGTATGGTTGGATATAAATAAGTATTGCATGTGTATAGGTAAAAATCTGATGTGAATAGTATTTGTATGCATACTGTATATACATATGGTGATCTGTCTTGTTTACCAGCTCAGTTTTAACTTAAAAATCTTTATTACATGATCTAGTGTTTGATAGGATCTGATAATTAAACAGATGTTGTTTGATTTAACCTAGTTAAATGTTAAAAATTTATATTAGGCAAAATAAGGCATATTGTCTCTGGAAATATTGAAACATCAGTGTATGTTGATTCAAATCAAAAATTCAAACTGTGTAAATTATCAATTCAGTATTATAAATCAAAAGCATCAACTAAAATATGATTTTTAACACAAGAATCAGGATTTTTAGAATTAAATTGAAAGTGCAGTTTGGGTTTGAACTGAAATGGGGATATTGGGATTTTCTGGTGATCTACATGACTGGAAGGGTTGGGGTTCTTCCAGATGATGGAGGGGTGTTAGTGGATGATGGGAAAAATATTTGACGGTGATGGATTTAATCAGGGAAGTTGCAGCAGAGAGATTCTTCCTCGAACCCTAGTTTTTGATGGGTTTGATGAATCGATCACCACGGCACGTGTGGTTGATCGAGTGTTATGGGATTTTGGGGAATGATGGTTGGGTTGTAGATGAAGTCGAGGCCGGAGTTGTAAACCTTCAGGTGGTCGGAATTTTGCAAGCGAGGTGATGACAGGTTTTGAGATGGTGATGCTCTTGAGTTTCCAGGTTTGGGTTTAAGGGTCTCGAACTCGAATTCGAGGGTTGAAGCACGAATTGATGATCGTGGTGGGTTACTAAGTCGTTTTCTGATGTGTTGCGATCGTCGCCGATGATCAATGGTGGCCGGAGCCACCGTGCTTGTGCACGGTGTTGTCTTTTGTCTGGTGAAGATGGATTTTGGGTGTTTCGAGTTGATGATGTAATTGACTCGAAGTAGCCTATTGTTTTGCTCAACAAAGTATGGTTTTAGACTCGAAGTTAAAAGGGTGTGCCTCGGGTTAATTTATCATAACAGGTTTTAACAGAAACCTGTTGATCAATCTTTAAATTTTAAAATAAAATTTAAAAGCCGAGTTAAAATGAAAGTAAGTTTTAAATTCCAGTTTGAAAACTAGAATCCAAGTTTAAAATTTAAATATCAGTTTCAAATAAAGAAAGTTTTTACAAATTTAAATTGTTTTAACTACTTTAAAAAGATCTAAGTAATTTGAATTTTTAAGTAATGTTTAAATTGTAAATGAAGTTTAAATCAAAGGTTTAAATCTGGTTTCAGATCTGAATTAGAACCTTAGTTCTGAAATAAAAGTTTTTTTAAATTTAAAATGTTTTAAACAAATTGAATATTAAAGTATATTTTTAACCATGGATTGACTTTAAACATAAATTTGATTTTAAATTTCTTTTAAACTACTTTATAAAATGAATATTTCTTTAACATTCGAATTAAAGAATTTTGAATTGTCTTTAAGCTTTGTTTAAAGTCAATTTGTATTCATTTTTAAAGTCTTAAATTTAAATGAAATTTGAAAGAAAAGTTTTAAATAAATTATTTTCAAATATATTTGTTAATAACAAATTAGACATAATTAAGAAATGTTTTTATCTTAAAGTTAATTTAAGATTAATGATTTGAAATTAACTTAATTAATGAGGTAATTAAGAAATAATTAATTATTTTAATTAACTAATGATTTTAATAAGTAATTGATTAAGGGTTAATCAATTTGTAATTAAAGATCATTAATTAAATAATTAAAGATTAAAGATTTATTAATTAAATAATTAAGTCATAATCAAGGTTAATTAATTAAATAATTAAGGATTAATTAAGTTACAACTAACACTTAATTAATTAAATAATTGGAGTTTAATTAATGGATAATTAGAGATAAATTAAATTGTAATTAATAGTGGTTAACCTAAGTTAATTACTTAATGGAAGTAATTAAAGGATGGTTAATGAAGGTCATTAACTAGGATTATTTAATAATTAATTAATGTGGTTAATTTTAATAATTAATTAGATTAATTAATTTAATGATAATCAGTTGTGAATTGTTTAAATACTTGATAAAAGTAATTAAAGAATTAATTACTTAATGTAATTAATTTAGTTTAATGTGATTGTTTAAATTGATTAATTAAGTTTAATTAATTTAAACACTAGATGATTTGATAATAATTACTTAATGTAATTAATTGAGTTTAATGGGATTAGTTTGAATTAATTAATTAAGTTTAATTAAATTTTAACACTGAATGATTTGATGATAATTACATAATGTAATTAAAGAATTGAAATTACCAAGTGAAGTAACTGATTGGTAATTACAGGATGTAATTAATTGAAGAAGTTTTAAGAATGGAATTAATTTGAGTATAATTACTTTGTAATTAATCAAGGGATTGATTAAGAAATTAATTAAGGAGTAATTAATTTAATTTATGAAGTAATTAAGATTAGTTAATTACTGAATGTGATAAATCAGGTGTGATTAATAATTGTGGTTAATTACCTAAGGTAATTAATTTAAATAAGTAATTAATTAAAAATGTAATTAGGGATCATTAATTCAATTAATGATGTAATTAAGGATTAATTAATTAAGATTAATTAATCAATGATAAGTAATTAAAAGTAATTAATGTAATTAATTAAGGATTAATGTAATTGACTATAGTTAATTAATTGAAGTAATTAAAGGTTAATTACTGAGTTGGTTAAGAATAATTAATTTGTGAAATTGATTAAGGACAATTACTTGAATGTAATTAAGGATAATTAATCAAGGGTGATTAATTAAGGTGGTTAATTTGAATGCTTAATTAATTGACTTGTAATTAATTAATGGTTAGATAAGCAAGATTTATAATGATGAAGTAATTAATTTAATTTATTTTAAATTAATAAAAAATGAAGTAATTAATTTAATTCACTTTAAATTAATTAGAGATGGAAATAATTACTTTACTTCATTTTAAATTAATTATATTGTAATTAAGTAAATCATTGCTTATGTATGAATGAATGATATTGATTGCCTTGAATGGTTGTGATCTCAGAAATGAGATAATAATACTATGTGGTATGAATGCTTTGTTTATATTGTGATGATAATATGGATTATCTATTTTGATGATTGTATGGATTATATGTTTATAGTGATAATGTGGATCACCTGTTTATTATGATAATGTTGATTATCTATTGTGATTTGTGAGTTATCTATCCGTGTGTCTATAGATAATTGAATTATTTTAAACTTTAAAACAACTTGGCCTTAAAAGACACGTTTTGGATTTCGATGAGACGGGGATCGAGTTTCCATATTTGGATATCCGAAAACCACATCGATCCAAATTAACGATAGGTCGTGAATCTCAAGTGAAGATGAAGATTCAGAGTGCAAGGGTTATCATAGTTAACTCTGAGGGTGATTCCAAAATGAGTGTAACGAGATAATGCCTTCGGTTTCGTTCGAACCCGGAACGAACTTGTATGGATTGAATGCTTTCAGAACATCGTCAGGTGGACGATGAGCATTCTAAGTGATATGTTCTATAAAGGTAATCGCAGCCTCATGCCCCATCAAATGGAAATGGCTAAAACAGGGAAGGTACAGCAAGGCTAAGTGGGTCATGCCCTAGTAGGACGGGATTTTCCCCCATCTAGAGGTCCCTTTTATTTCGGCTGTGTGGACAGTTGTGAGCTCCAACTGTTGGAGTTGTCTTGTTCGGGACTGTCCAGTAAGGGATGGTTCCGGCCTTGTGTTACAGGAGAGTTAGGGTGGCTCCTCGTTACGTTGATCTAGGCCACGTACTGTGACGGGCGGTACCCCAGTAGTCGTGCCATTGTATGGAATCCGATCTCCAATAATTGTCGTACGTATTAGTTGTGCCCAACTATGTTGGAACATGAGATATAAGCATTCCAGCTATTTCTGTATTTTACTTGAAAACCCTATACCTATTATAATATCATCGGATTTCCTATCAAATGTTTTGGTTAGCGTAAGGTAAAAACATTTCCATGTTTATGTGTGGAAAGTCTTACGTGATACCTTTCTTTTCAAAAGATTTTTGATAGTTAAGAAACCTTAACTTGTTACTCACACCCGACCCATGTCTGACATGGAGTTTATCTTCTGTTTTCTTAAACTCTTCGATACTCAAGTTTTTACGAGTAGCCAAGGGATTCAGGTTTGCTTTGACAAATTGTGGAGGAGCAATGGAGCAGGAGGCTTCTGCTCATAGTATATATAGTGTTCCGCTGTGTTGGTTTCTCCAGAGAAGAATTTATATTCAACTAGTTAATTTAATATTGACAGGTAATCTCCAAACCAGGGCTGTTACAATTTTTATGTTATGATAACCTAAACCAATTTGACTATAAATCCAATGATATTATAATAATGTGCAGGGTTTAAAGTATTCAATAATCAAGTAGTTGTGATGCATGTACATCATGATGATAATAAGTATTCAACAAAAAATGAAGGCACTTACTGAAGAATGGATTCCAACAATGGTAGGGTAAGGTACTACCTTTCGTACAATTACCTCTAGATAAACATACAGGGATATTGAAAACCTTTCGACCTCGACATGACAAGAACGGCCTACCCCATACTAGATAGTACCGAATATGTCAACACCCCAGTTGCTTCAAACCTTTATAAAGAGCTCTCATGCATAACTAAATCCATAATATAATGATCTAGAATGGTGATGGCACACCCTAATGTGAGCGACCTACATAGCCTTGCGGCATACCCTACTTTAGCCATTCTCGAGTTATGAGGCTTGCGAGGCTATGCTCTTATGATTTCTCATAGCAATTCCCACTTGGAATGCTAATACTGCCCTTTATACAGAAATGCAATACCAACATTCATCCATACAAGTTAGTTCTGGGTCTGAACCAAAATAAAGGCACTACCTCTACTACATCTAGACCAGTCAACGGATGCGGATAATGCCATATCTGCATCCGCAGCCGAAATCATTTTCGGATATCGGATATCTGTATCAATGGATACGGACGAATATCGAATAATTATCATATCCGCTAACGACTGATAAATCAAGAATTACAAAAAGAAAATTTAAGTTTAACATAAATATTTTCAAGCCCATTTATCAATAATGTATTAAAAAGTAACAAATACAATGATAATAAATAGGTCTGAGTGGTTAAAAAGTATTAAGTGTATATAATATAAACTACTAACTTAATAAAATAATAAAAAATATCTTTCACTGCATTAAAATACACATAATTTGAACTATAATCTTGACAAAAATTGGACGGATAATTTTTGGGTGCGGATGTCTTCGTATCCCCATCCGCATCCGGTTTTCCAAATATCAAATATTTATCCATTTTTCGAATGCGGATGCGGACGAATTTTGGATATTTTGAGTATCCATTGACATCCCTAACTACATCTATTTTGGAATCACCCTTAGGATTAGTAACAAGTATCCATTGCACTTCAAAGCACTCCATATTTGAACACCTTTAAGATGGCTTCATTTGAATGGTCATGTTGGTTCAAATTTCAAGTAGCATATCTGATCCCAGTCTCTCTGATCCAACAACTGGTAATTTACGATTGATTCAAATCCGGTTCTTTTAGTAGTAGGCTGACTACATCAGAGTCCCAAGGGGATCTCTTATATATTCCATAAAGCTAGAGGTGTTTCACTAGAATAAGTTCTCTCGTGGGATATAAAATTGTATGAACACATGAAGCTCTTATTTACTTCCTAAGTCAAAACTGTCCAAAATTTGATAGTCGATTATTTAACAATCAAATAAATAAACAACCAATAATCCATGATTTAATTTCACGTAGCAACCACTAAGTCTCAAGATAAATCTTCCATTTATTTAAATTTCCTTCCAAAATATTCATCATAATATTCATATATTTATCATATTGGCATAAGAATGATCACAAAACATTGTGAAAGATTTCTTACTTCAAACTCATATTAAAAGGATCGCACCAAAAATTATTTAAATTGGAGGTAAAGGTAACCTCAAACACTATTCCTTCAGTGTTAAGTGTGGAACGAATGTTCATTTTATCAAAATTAAGATGGTCGGTTAAAAGAAATCCAATCTCAAATTCGTTTATAAATTGCTTAAATAAATTCTTTAAATAAATTTCTTTCATTTATAAAAATCTCCTTACTAAAATTCTGAATCAATTTATATAACTCTTTATAAGTAATCAAACTTATTTATAAAACTCTTTTATAAATATCCAAAATCATTTATAATATATTTTTTCAAATTTCAAGATTCCTTTCAATTGATAAAAACTGCTTTTTATAAACTTTCATTATTTAAAACAAATCTTCTTTAATAAATCTTATTTGATCAAGTTTCTTTTAAATATATAGATAATTATTTACAATAACTTTAAAACAACAAATGTTATAAATTAAACTAACTTCAACACTTTAAATAAAACAGTTAATGAACTGTCTTTAAAATATCAAACTGAAATGGTGATAAACCTTAAACATTTCAATTAAATAATAACTTTACTTTAAACCATAAAATTGTATTTAAACCCATATTTAAAAAGGAATAAGATTAAGAGAATAAGTTCCAAAATTCGGAAGAGGCTTAGCGACCATAGTGGTTCTTATTTAATTATGTAACTTTCTAAGTTTTGTCATGGATATTTACATAACAGACAGATATATAAAAGGGTTCAATGAATAATAACCAATCAACGTATGTCCATGTTATTATAATAGCAAAATGGTGATTTTTTTCTGCTAGACAGATATCATTTGGTTTCATAATCATCAGAGCCTACTAAGGGTAAACAATAAAGAAATCTTTTGATTTAAAACATTTTTAAAGAAAATTTGTTTTAAAACAAACAGATATTTAGAACTAGAGAGATTGTTCAAATTTAAAACCCTTATTAGTTAATTAAATAATAAATTAATCCTCGTTAAATAATAATTTAAATCTTAATTTAGTCCTAATTAAAGTCTTAATTAAATTTAACTTAGTCGGTGATTAACTAAAAATTAAACCTCCTTTTTAAATAAATAAATAAATAATAATTAATCTTTAGTAATAGTCAAATATTAATTAATCCCTATTTAATAATTAAATAATAATTAATTAAAAAATTATGTACTTAAGTACTAATCACCTTTGTCAATTAGTGATTAAGTAGTAATTATCTTACTTAATTAATAAAAAATAATTAATTTTATTAATTAAATATGTTTGAAAACATTTTCCAAAAGGAACTTAGTTGAAACACTTTAAAATTTTCAAAAGAGTTCGTTTTTTGCAAACTGCGCCCATAACTACTACAGCTATATTACCCGTAATTGTCAAAACTCGAAATTTTATTTTCTAACTCTTTGTTTAAAACTTTAACTCTTGGAAAACTTTACTACTTTGTAAAAAATAAAGTATGTTAAGTTAAACTTCAAAACATTTTAAAATTTAAAACCAAAGGTCATAGATTTTATGCAAGGGATTCAATGTCACTTAAACTAGTAAAGGTGTTAACTTTCATAGCATACCTTAATGTATTCATGACCATAACATACATAATCATATCACCACCAGATCAAAAATACATATGCATTCCATAATCAAAATATACAAGCAAAGATTACAACTTTCAACTAACTTGATATTTAACTTTCAAATGTAAATCTATACATCATGACATTCAAGCACTTAATAACCAACCTTTGTTTCACCCAACAAGCATCACACTTAATAACCAAGTCAAGAAAATTATAAGTTTCAAAAACTTAGTTAGAGGAGAGAACTTTACTAACCAAAAGTTGACTAAATCAAGGTAACTTCTCTAAAAACTTGAATACGACTTAAGTCTTTTCCCTGCCTTAGGGAAGATGAAGTTTTTGTGGGCATTAGTGAGCAAAAGGGTTCGGCCTAGGTAGGAAGGAATGTACGGCCGAGATGATGGAGGTGTGTATGGACCTGATTTGGTAAGAAGGAGTGTTAAGAAAGAAAGCTAAGGCCTCAGACTAGGATTTAAAAGTCTTTAAAGGTGATAAAGGCTATTTTTTTAAATTTTAGATTTTTTTTTTAAAACCATAAAAAAGTTCATGAGCTTGGAAACAAGAATGTAAGCTTTTGAAATGGAGAATGGAATGATAAAATGAGAAGGTGGAATTTTGAAAATTGTTTTTATGTAATGAAATAACTAAATTACTAAATTAGCCTCAAGTACATAACCACCACTCCAAGCTTGCCACCTCACCATCCTTGTCTCCTCCACCTTGCTCATGCATGGAGCATGTCCCTCCTCTTATTTGAGCTAATAAACTTATAATTCATGTACTTTGTGTTTTAAGGAAAGTGATATGTTATGACAACTTCTCCATTTGTTTTTCTTTTAATCTATTTCATAAAAAGTCATATCAAAATTGTATAAACTTAAATATATATTTATAAAATACATTCTAACTTATATATAAATGAGTGTATATGTTAACTCAAATGTGCATAATGTTTTTCAATAATATGTAGACATCAAAAAGTCGAAAATCCAGAAAATGATTTTCAATTACATTTTCTTTTTTTCTTTGAACTAAATATTTTTGTAAATAGATTTTGAAAACTATTTCACCATCACTAGTTAAAAATAAAAAGAGTTTTATTTGAGTTATAAAATCTATAAATTAATTATTTAAAATTATATTAAAATATCCACATTTAAAGTGGTTAAATACTAGGCCATTTCACTTTCCCCCTTAAAAGAATTTCATCCCAAAATTATCAAACAAGAAGAGAACTCAAGATGACATAAAAGTGCATATATTAAGAATCATAATGATTCAATCATACAAAAAGATACAAGCAAAGCGTCGATCTCACTGGTCATGGGTACACTGACTATACAATGCACACAATATGCTCATTTAACAACGATTTGGGGCAAGTCCCTTGTATACTATCCTCCAACACCACACGTCCGAGGAGTCATACTTTAGATTGCAAAAAATGATACTTAGAAAATTTAGCCTTCAAGTCGTTCCTCTTTAATGTCTCCAATAAGGTCTCTAAGTGGCGCTTGTGTTCCTCCTCGATCTTAGAATAAATAAGGATACCATCAACTTAGACCAACACAAATTTATTTAAAACCTCTAAAAACTCGATCCATGATGACTACAAAATGAGTGAGTGCATTGGTTAACCCATAAGGCACAACCAACCACTCAAAGTAACGATCCAGTCCTCTGAAAACAGTTAGAGGTATAATATCTTCAGATATCCTTAGCTCGTAAAATCTTATGTCTAAATCCATTTTCAAGAATATCCTAGCATCCTAAAGTTGTTCGAACATGTCATTTATACTGTGTAATGGATACTTGTTCCTAATTGTCTGTTTTTTAATTCATTGTAGTCCATACAAAGCCTTGGAACACCATTTGACTTAGCAATAAAAACCACCGCTTCTTCCCAATTCGAGTGACTTGGCCTAATTAGACCCTTACTCAATAATTTCTCTATTCGATTTATCAACTCCCTTCTTTCCCTCAAAGCAATCTTACAGCTTGGCTGGATGAAAGGTTCCCATCTAGGGGTCAGTTTATACAGAGCTCAATCTCACAATGAGGGGGTAGGCTATTAACGTCTTCAATGATGTACAAAAAATCTCTCACAACTAGTAACGATTCCTTCCTTTTCCGTGGCATATCCAGTGCATAAATGAAACTATCCATTAACTTGTTCGGCTCATCACACAACACCTTAATATGCTTCCCTCCCTTGTTTTGCAATACTAGTCCTTTTATCATAGTCAAGTATGGCTCTACACTTTGATAACCATTCTATACCAACCAAAACATGAAAATACAGATACTAGGATACAGCAAAAGCAAAAAGTATGTGAATATGTATTGGAGGCATCCAGCTCGTCTCCTAAAGCTCCAAAGTGTAACATCCCAATTTTTATCAGGTTTAAAATTAGTAATTAAAACGAATTTTTGGAATTTAATTTGAAATTTTCAAGGCGAATTAGATAATTATTGATTTGTGTATATGAATAAAATTGGAATTTGAATTTGAATTAAAATTTAAATAAATGTCTTAGTGAAATAATTTGGATTTAAAAATAATATAAAGTAATTGTCTTTATGAAAATAAGGAAATGTAATATAAAATTTTATTTAAAATATTAATGCATGCGTAATCTAAGTGTAAACATATAACATGAACAAATTAACAAGTGTTGAAATGTTAACTCATAATTTAACAAGTGTAATCCATGAAATAAGGGAATTAACAAGTGTCATTTTATTGTTTTATTTTTGAGAAAATTGATAGAAATATAAAACAAAGCTATATAAACATTTCAACTCTTCCCTTCTCATTCCCTTAACTTTTCAAACTTTAAAAATCTGAGAAAAGAATCAAAGCCTGTAAAACCAAAAACAAATCAGAAAAAAGCAAAGGAAATCAAACATCTTTTACAAATTTAAAACTTGAAGCCTAGAAATCTTTTCAAACAACAAAGTTATTGTAACGACCCAGAATTTCTGTCAATTAAAATTCGTATATTTAATTGATTTTAAATATTAATAAGTGAAATTTATAAGTCGAATAAATTTTATTTCGAATATCTGGATTGAATCGATAATTGAATCGATAATTTAATATTTGAAATTCCAAAAATAATTGAAAATGGGGTTTAATATGATTAAAGTTGATTTGTAAAATTTTATTTAATCATATTGGAGTTAGAATGATGTTATAAAACTTTTAAAATTGAATTAAAAGTTTATTTGTGAAAACTGAATATTTTAATATTTAATTGACGAGTTAAAATAGCCATTTCTCAAACAGTCTCCGATTTCGACGAAACTAGTTTCATCGGATCCGTAATGTGATATTATTGTATGGTTTCAAATTTTGTGTCAATCGGATTTACCGTTTGTCCGAGGCAAGCCAAAACGCATAGAAATTGGTTTAAGTCGATTTAATTTAAATCGATCGTTTATCGCCGTAACTCGCACAAATAATCGAATTGGCTCCCGAAACATGTTCCATTGTGTCCAGAACGCGGGGTAAACCTTAGAAACGCCAGCCGGCATGCTTCGTTTGGAGTTCGGAAAATTTCGGGTGAATGGTGTTTCGTAGAATTTTCTATATAAGGCCGCAACATTCACAAAGTTGCAAAACAAAAAAATTTAGGGTTTCATCTTCAGCCCTAGCCGCCAGTTTCATGTTAATGGCTGAAAATCTTTCTCATTCTCCCCTCAAAATCTCCAAATCTATAAACAATTAGCAAAAGTCTTCAACTACAAACTTCTAGAACTTGTCGAGAGCTACGTATCTAACGGTGGAGATCGAATTTAGGCGAATGGATTGATGGAAAATGTCTCGCGTTCACATCATGTCACGCACGAATTTTGAGACCAAAGAGGAGGACGAGCATGACATGGTGGCGGCCGAAGGTAGCTCTCGAGCGGGGCTTCGAAACCCAAGTCTTTGATCGTCTTCGAAACGTCGTATGGTGGAGCAATGGTCGGTCAAAGAGGGCGGCTTCATGGGTTATTTGGCTCGGCCTGTACGTGCTTGGGGGAGAAGAGAAGGAGTGGACAGATCTGGTTGCTCGGAAATCAAGGGCCGAGATCGTGTAGGGGGTTTAAAAAAAAAATTAAAATATAAACAGTAAATTTGTTTATAATATAATTCGTCCAAACTTCTAAAATGTATAACTTTGTCATACGTGGTTGGATTTTGACGAAACAAATTGCGTTGGCTTCGTTATGTCGAGCATTACGCAATGGAGCTGGTTTGGAGTCGTTTGGAGCTAGTAATAATTTCGGGTAAAATTAAACGCGTGTTTAATTTTATTCGAAATAAAACGTTACGACTGTTATCGGAAACTCAAGGTGAGAACTTCTCACTCAATCGAATTGTTTCGATTTAAATTTTAAATAGTTAAATTTAAAATTGCTTGATTGTGTGATTGGATGATAATTTGTTATCTATTGTGTTAAATAGACATTATACGCCGTATATTAAGCGGAAGTTATTTATTAAAAACATATACCGCGATAATTCCAACTTGTATGGAATTGGTATTATATATGTACTTGGAGTTGATTTTCCCACATTATATAGTGGATGAGACCCTATTGCGCCGCATAATAGCGGGTAGTATTTTATAAATCCCATATACCACGATATTTCGTTTTGAAGCGAAATTGGTATTGTGCTAACATCTTTGGATGCAGGGAAATAGGCTGGAGGGATCCAACTGGATTCCTCAAACATTTAAATTGGTTTCAACGTTGTGTGTTGATCTATTTATAATCTGCGTGATTATCTTTGTGATTGAAATCGTCAAAGGCTAAATTTTAGCCGAATATATTTTGGTGTCGTTAGATGCCGAAAATAAAAAAATTTGATTTTTGAAAATTAAGTTGAGAATTCATAATAAAATTTAATTTTGAGATTGATTCATTTTAAATGTAAACGTTGTAATTTATATGTTATAAAAAATTATGATTTTTGAGAAATATAACAAAAATGTGATTTTTTAGATAAGTAGTTGATAAATTTATAAAATGGTTTAAATTGGGATTTTTGAATTATTATAAATAATTTATATAAAATTTTTATAAAATTGATATTTATAAATTAAAATATGAATAGATATGTAAAATAAAATATTTATAAGTAATTAGCTTATAAATTGGATTTTGGCGTGTAAAAGGAATATGGGTAGAAATTTGTTAATAAAGTGATTTTATAAGTTGAAGTTGTTATAAAATATAAATGGAATTTATAACGTTGTTTTATAAATTCGAAATCGACTTATTTTAATAAGTTTAATTATTATAACTTATTAAAGGAAATATATCCACGATTTTGAACAGTGAATAATCCTTTAAATAATATATGTAGAAATTGAATTTGGTTACTGAAGTATATTCATGATTTTGGACGGTGAATAATATATTAAAGAAATATTTTGGAAAAGTGATATTTTAGATAGAATTAAAACGATTCAAAAATGTTTTAAAACGTGTTAAGTATCGAAATCATAGATTTCAACACTTATTGTTGAAATAGACGTTTTCAAGGGATAAAAGGAAATGGTGGACTATAACACTGTTGTTATAGTAAATGATTTCCGAAAGGAAAAGTATTGTGTAGTATTGGGATTTATATATCTATCTTAATTTCGAATCCCTATACTAGTAATTTTGGGTTGTCGTAACGATGTTTTACGTAACATTCGTTTAGACCCAAATAAATATGTTTAAGTGAACGTTTTCCTTAAAGAATAAAATATATACTTAATTTAAATTTAAGTATATTGAATATTTTCAAAATGTTGGAAATAAATAGATTGGTGAATTACTTATTATTAAATAAGTATGGAAATGTTTTTCTAATATGAAGTGAATGTTTGAGATTTTATCTTTTAAAGATAAATTAAAAATGAATACTAGAAATTGATTTCGAAATCGTATATTCATAGATATTTTGGAAAGGTAAATACACTATGGAATTTATAAAAGAAAGGGAAATTTGTTTTAAAAATAAACATTGATTTATGTTTAGAAAGTGTGGAAATAAATTTATGGATTTGGAACGTAAATTTAAAATAAATCGGTAAGGATTTATTTAATTGGTTTAAATGAACCATTTTGAAATGAAAGTTGTGAGGTGTAAATTTGATTTGAAATTGGTTTTCTAATGGTTGAAGTGTGGGATATATATCTTGTAAAGATATTTTTGGAAACAAATAATTTGGAAAATCATTTGAAATCGGGTGATGTTGTGAATATTGATTGATAGTTAAATAACCGACTATCAATATTGACCCTTAAGTGGCCATTTGTTGTGAATTGGTTGAAATTGAATGCAACACTTATTTTTAAATTATTGCGCTCGTTATTCGGATTACCCATTCCGAATAGTGATACCACCTAATGGATAGCATTGAAGACCGGTGGTGTAGATCGGGTATTTGTGAAAACGATAGGATGACCTATCGATTGTCTCTGCACCGTTAGCTAGGGTATGGAGATTTCCTTTGTGATGGGAAATTCGATCGGGATTGTGAATACCCGGATTGCAAGGGCTTCTTTTGAAGTGCCTTCGGTTCTGTTCGAACCCGGAACAGACTTGTATGGTTACGTGTCTAACATTACATTTTGAGATATAAAGCAGATTTCTTTCAAATACATTTATCTTGGTGGCGGAGAATTTATTCTCTTAGCTTAACACCCTTCTCTGAGACGTACGCGCTTAGAGGTTATGTAGTTGAAGGTTATCAGCGGTATATTTCCAATTTGGTAATGTGGCATGCTGAGCGTTGCTGTGTGATGATTATTTATTGATCATTTGTTGATCAAAGCGTGGATTTGTAAAAAAGGCATAGCTTTGTGGACAAGACTTCGTCGGACCTCACTCCTCGGAAATGGTCAAAACAGGAATATGCGGCAAGGTTATGAGGGTCGTGCCCTTTAGGGTATGTCATTTCCTTCTGGAAAGGGTGGTATCATGGTATGGAGCCCAGATACTTACTTATGTTGACACACTATATTTATTACTGTGTGATGTTGATTATCGAGCGCTCGGATAAAGGTTCAAAGGGACCGGCAGAGATGTAACCGTAACGTTAGGTTCTCGGGACGTCCCGCCAGAGGCGATCCCATTGACAGTAGAAGTTTCTTAGCCTGACCATTTGTTGGAAATCCAAACAAAACAATACGAGTCTTGTACGGTTTTAGTTGTAGAACCTTCCATTTAAAATGGTAGCTATAGCAGGCACAATATAATGGTACCTATGCTGGCTAAGATTTATATTCTATTTTCAAAATGCTTTCATCACTATGCACTAATAATAATAATATCAAAAATTATTTTTTTGCGTAGTAAGCATCTTTGACTATCGTAAGGAGAAATCTCCTCCAATTCTGCGTTTATATTGTGTGTGTGTGGGGAGGCCTTATGGTAGTTTCATTTTCCAAAAGCATTGCGGATCTTTTTCACTTCCCTTATTATTGTTGTTGTTTTAAAGATAAATAACTGTTTAAGATCTCACACCAGTCCCATGACTGACCTGGAGTTTATTGTTCTCTTCCTAAACTCTGGGTGCCCATAATTTTCTACACGGGCAGTCTAGAGTCGGGTTATCAGGTCATTTTGGATTCAGAAGTGCTATGGAGCTCAAGTGGCGAGCTGGATGGTGAGACGTATTACTTGTATATGATATTATGTTTTCCGCTGTGTATTTCACTTGTAAGGACATGTTTGTATAACTGTCCATTGTCCAGTTGTGTTGTATATTGTTGTTGTATACTCTGATGATGATATTGTTTCTGTTCTGTTTCCTTATTTCTTCTATCTTTTCTACCTCTTCTTTTTAACCCTCATGGTTCGATTTTCCGGCATTCGATTGCTCGGCAGTTGATGCAGTGGACGTATTGATATCGATTTTCGAAAGTCAAACAATCGGTTCATGACAATGTGGTATCAGAGCATTTGGTTAAGAGACAACCTTGGCTCTGTTGGGTGTTACTCATTAGAGATAGAGTTAGTAGTACTCTAGAATGAGTTTGAGTGTAATAATAGCTATGAGAGCGTATTTCTTAATGAAAATAAAAAAAATTATATTGTGATGATTGGTTTGTTGAGTGGTATATGGATTCTTGTCGGTATAGTATGTACAACTCTATCGATAGGTGTCTCTAAACACTTATACAGAACAAATCGACACGATATTGTTTTAAATTGGGTAAATGAAATAATTTTGCCTTGATTATATTTTTATATATAAAGGAAATAATTTTTTAAGAATTATTAAAGTGTATATAAATTGATTGTTTGGTTGATTGAATAATTTAAATAAAAACAATTGTAAAAGAATAATTGTATAACCGAAGAATTATAAGTATGGAATTATAATTAAAATGATTTACAATTGTGGAATAATCTTATATATAATAAGTGAAATTATATAAGAAAAAGATTTATAAATGTGATTTATAATCTGAAAATAAAATTTCAAAAAGTGTTTTGAAAGGATTTGACATTTTGGAAAATTGTTTTGAAGAGATGAAAGATCTAAACTCTTTTCGGTCGCTGGAAAATAATTCCGATGATGATCGCGACATCGTTGGTGTTCATTTTCGGGTTTCCAAAAGAGGGATCGCTGCCAAATTGTTTTAAATGAAAGTTGTTTGGAAAATATGGGTTTGAGTTTTGAAATTCAAAGGATAATTGAATTGGTTTCAAAAATGGTTTTGAAAGGTTGGAAAGACCATGGAATCCTATTTAAAATATTTATGGAAATGATAAATGAGTTGATAACTTGTACAATTTGAATTTTGATAGAATAAATTTAACTTAAAGGTTGGAGTTAAATTAAAGGAAGTATAAGTGAATCAATAAAAATCCAAGTGGTAATTGGTGAATATGAGTTGTATGACTTATAAAATGGAATTTATTTTAGAATTGGAATCTGAATTGGATTATAAGTGAAAATTTAAGGAAAGTTAAATAAATTGATTTGGATTAGATAAGGTGTTTGAAATGAAATATAACTTAAGTGATGTTGAATAAAGTGATTTTGGTGTCGAAGTAAATTAATAAGTGAATTAATGAAATGAAGTCATTAAGAATTTGAATTTGAGTTATATAAATGAAATTCAACTTTATATTGTTAAAGGAATTAGCAATTGAATTAATGAATAGATTGAATGTTAATCAATAGAATGTAAATAATTGATATGGAATAATGAATGTAAGTGTAAATTCATTAGAAGCTAATGAAGTTGAGAAACTGAATAATTGAATGAAAGTCAATTTAATATAAACCAATTGGAATTAAAAGTGTTGAACCAAATTGAATGTAAAATGAATAAATTGGTTGTGTTGTATATACATTGGTTGTTATTTGATGTTAGTTGATTGTGTAAAATCCATTAAGTGTTAATGAAGTTGAATTGATAAAATTGAAAGCTATGTAATTGAATCCAAATTGGAAGTAAATAAATTTGAACAGAATTGAATTTAATTTGGAAGTGAACTAAATTGAATGTAAATTAGTGAATGTATACTAATTGGAAATGAATAAATGAATATTAGTAAAATGCAATGTTAATAAATCAATTGTGATTAAATTGAAAATCAATCCAATGAATATTAATGAAAAGTGAATGTTTATTGATTTGGTTATGAATTGATTTGGATAGACATTGATTTGTTGGATGTTAGTTGGATGATAGTTGTTTGGTGGTTGCATTTATTGTTTTTGTTGCATTTGCTATATTGGCATATGTAGTTGTTATGTTGCTATATGTTGTATATTGATATTATTTTCATATATACATGTTCTCATTTGTTTGATTGAGTGTATAGTAGGTGCGGATGGCTTATGCTTCACATTTGGAGCTCGCTTTTGCGCTATATTAGCCGTATACGCTCGCTAAAAATATATAAGGTACATATCTCGGATTACATATCGTACTTTTACACTTTTTCCCTGCAGGATGCCTCATCACTTGATGAGATGTATATTTGTGATATATATACTGTCATTTTTTTTTCTTCGGATCGAGCCGCGCAAAGGAGACTCTGGCGAATTTTTCTGAAAATTTAAGGCGTTAGAATATTTTTGAGAAAATTGAAAATTTTGAAAACTAAGTTGGATTTGGAAACTTAGTAAAGTTGTTGAAAGAAGTTTAACTATGAATTTTGGGAAAGTTAAACACTTAAGAGATTTGAAAAATCTAATTTGAATGGTTTGTTTTGGAAGGTTAATGGATTCTGTAACTTTTTCTTACTTGGTAATTTCGTGGACGAAATTTTTTTAAGGGGGGTGCGACGACCCGACTTCCTATCTCCAGGAAATCGCATCATCTTGAAGAAAGAAAGGGATAGAAGAAGAAAAGAAAGAGAAAGAAGAAAGAACACCACATCAGAGAACTCACAGCGGAATGAATAAAATATAATATATCACATAAAATATTACATAGTATCTTATTACATCAGAGTACACAACTTAAACAAACACATATTAGACAGTTATAATCACCTGTCTAACCATACAACTCAAGTACAACAGATACAGATACCAAACAAACACAGCGGAAACAATATACATCTACACGTGGAAGCCTCCTGCTCCATATCTCCTCCAGAATTCGTCAAGCAAACCTGATCCACTTGACTACTCATACATAATATGAGTACCCAAGAGTTTAATAAAACAGAAAATAAACACTCGGGTCAGACAGGGGTCTGGTGTGAGCAAACGGGTTAAAATTGCTTAATTTTAGAAAAACCTTTGAAAAGAAAAGGTATCACGTAAGACTTCCCACACATAAACATGGAAAAGTTTTTACCTTACGCTAACCAAAACATTTGATAGGAAATCCTGTGATATTATAATAGTGTATAGGGTTTTCAAGTAAATAAGAAATAGCCGAAATTATTACATGATTAAATTCCAGCTACTAGCCACAAAAGTGGGTAATACAATCAAAACCGTAGGGTCTCGTAGGAAGAATGAGTTTCCATCAATGGCAGGGCTACTGGGGTACCGCCCGTCACAGTACGTGGCCTAGATCAACGTACCGAGGAGTACGCCCGCTCCCCTGCAACACAAGGCCGGAACCATTCCTTACTGAACAGTCCCGAACAAGACCACCCCGCAGTTGGCGCGACCAACCACACACTAAGCCGAAATAGAAAGGGACCTCTAGGCAGGGGTAAATCTCGCTCTCAAGTGGGAGCTACCCACGAAGCCTTGTTGCACCTCCCCTTTTTTAGCCATTGCCGATTGATGAGGCTTGAGGCTGTGATTACCTTTATAGAACACATCTATCTTAGAATGCTCATCGTCCACCTGACGATGTTCTGAAAGCATTCAATCCATACAAGTTCGTTCTGGGTTCGAACGAAACCGAATGCACTATCTCGTTGCACTCATTATTGGAATCACCCTCAGAGTCAACGACCATAGCCCTTGCACTCTGAATCACCATCTCGAATCTATAAGTACTATTCCATCAAACTCATTACGGAATCACCCACAGAGTTATACTGACGTATGGCCCTTACACCTCGAGTCTTCACTTGCTCCACTTGGATTAACGACCAGACGTTTAATTGGAATCGATGTGGTTTTCGGATTTCAAATATGGAAACCCGATCCCGGTGTAACGACCCAGAATTTTATTAAATTAAATTAAAATTTGAATATTTAATTTATTTTAAATATTTATAAGTGAATTTTTAAGTCAAATAAATTTTTATTTGAATTTTTGGATTTAATTGAATAATTAAATCGATAATTTAATATGTGAAATTATGGAAATAATTGAAAATTGAGTTAAATATGATTGAAAATGATTTGTAAAATTTTATTTAATCATACTGGAGTTATAGAAATATTTTAGAACTTTTAAAATCGAATTAAAAGTTAATTTGTGAAAATTGAATATTTTAATATTTAATAATCGACTGTAAAATAGCCAATTTTTGAACAGTCTCAGAATTGAACGAAACCAGTTTCATTGGATCCGTAATAGTTAGTTATTACCGGATTTCAATTTTCGTGTCAATCGGAGCTATCGTTTGATCGTGGCAGCTCGAAACGCATCGAATTATTTTTAATTTAAATTTGGCGAGTCAAAATAGCCATTTTTCAAAAAGTCTCGGATTTCGACGAAACCAGTTTCATCGGATCCGTAATGTGATATTATTGTAAGGTTTCAAATTTCAAGTCGTTTGGATTTACCGTTTGTCCGGTACAAATTAAAACGCCTAGAAATCGACTTAAATCGGTTTAATTTAAATTGAACGTTTTCAGCCATAACTCACACATACTTCCGAATTAGCTTCCGAAACCTGTTCCATTGTGTCCGGAACGCGGGATAAACCCTAGGTACGCTGGTTACGGCGTCTAAATCGGAGTTCGGAAAATCCGGGATGAATAGTGTCGCTCGTTCCTTATAAATAGACCACCATCTTCATAAATTTGATAAAAATATAAACCCTAACCCTAATAATTTGCTGTAGCCGCCACTTATTAACCTATGGCCAGATTTTTTCCAACTTCATCCCTCAATCTCTCTCAATCTACAATGAATTAGCTAAGGTGTTCAACATGAAAGTTGTTGAGAATCTCGAGGGCTTCACATCCATACGGATTTGATGGAGTTTGGTGCGACGTGGAGAGGTATAGGAGGCCGCGTCCTAGGGGGGCTGCGCACGCATTCCAACGTGCATATGGTGGCCGAGCTCCAGGAGCTTCTGGCCGTGGATAGCTAGTGTTGAGTGCTTCGTTTTGGCGCGTCTTGATCGAAGTATCGTCGTGTGTGGATGTTGTAATATTTAACCCTAAATCTACATGTTGGGTTCGGCCTTGAATTCGTTCCTGGAGATGATAACGTGAGGGATGGAAGAAGCAAGGGTGCGGTGGTGATGAGTTGGAGCATGATCCTAAGGCCCAGGATGCTTTGGGTATAAAATAAATTAGTTAATGTTGTATTTAGAGTATATAAATCGTGTACGATCTTGTAAAATCCATAACTTTTTCATACGAGGTCGAAAAAATGCAAACCCAGTTACGTTGGAATCGTATGGACGAGCACTACGCGATGGAGTTGGTTTGGAGTCGTTTGGAGTTAGTGAGAATTTCGGGTAAAATTAAACGCGCGTTTAATTTTATTCGAAATAAAAGCTAAAACGGAAATTAAAACCAAGGTGAGAACTTCTCACTCAATCGAATAGATTTCGATTTTTATTTTAAATAGTTAGATTTAAAATATTTGAATGCATGTTTGAATGATGACTGTAAATTATTGATTGTTAAAATAGACATTATGCGCCGTTAGTAAGCGGATGTTATTTAATATAAACATGTACCGCGAATATTTCATAAACAGTGAAATTGGTATTATATATAATATCAATATATATATATTGGCATATGTATATATTGCAGTTGATTGATTTCCCGCATTTATTTGTTTAGCGGATGAGACCCTATTACGCCGTTATTAAGCGGATAATATTTCTTAAGAACATATACCGCGATAATTTCGTACTGGAGCGAAATTGGTATTGTGCTAATGTTTTTGGATGCAGGAAACAGGTTGGAGGGATCCAACTGGATTCCTCAACAGTATTTATTTAATTTCAGATATTTTGATATTTGATTGATTATCATATCGATATATGATATCGTTGTTGTCGTGATTGACTATTTGGTGTGTAGCATCATTGGACCCAGATTTTGGGATTTTAAAATGATTTTAAAAGTGATTTTGAAAATATACTATATTTTTGGAATTGATCCATTATAAATAAATAAACGTTATAATTTTTAAAGTTATAAAAATTATGGTTTTTGTGAAATATAGTTAAAAAGCTGATTTTTAGAAATACGATTAAAAGCTGATTTTTGAGAAATATGAATTAATGACTTTATAAAATAATTTTAATGGGGATTTTTGAATTTTATTATGAAAAGTTTAAATATAGGATTTATAAAATTTGATTATTTTATAAATCAAAATGGTGAGATTATAAAGGAATTTAAAGACGTTTTAAAAGAATAATATAATTTGATTTATATTAAGAGATTTATAAATGGATATTTATAAATTGAAATATAGACATTATAAAACGAGTTTTTATAAGTGTTTGAATGTAGTGAAAATGAATTTCATAAATGAATGAAATTTATAGAATTATAAACTGTGAAGTTATAAATGAAATTTATAAATAGTAAGATTTATAAATTTGGTGAAATTATTTGAAGAGTAGATTTATTAAATAAATAAATCTTATAAGTTATAAGGTTTATAAATTGAAAAGTCTTTAAAAAGAACGATTTTGTAAAATAATCGTTTTATAAGCAATTGACTTATAATATGAACTTTTAGTTTATAATTGAGATATGAAATCAAATAGGTTAATAAAGGAATTTATAAAAAAGAAGTTTTTATAAATAAATAGAAACGGAATTTATAAACGTTGTTTTATAAATCCGCAAACGACTTATCTTGATAAGTTAATTGTTATAACCTATTAATGGAGTTATATTCACGTTGTAAACAGTGAATAATCCTTTAAGTTAAAAAGAATAGAAATAATGGAATTTGTGAACATGGTATATTCACGTTTTGAATGGTGAATAACATGTTAAAGAAAATGTTTTAGAATGTGATATTTTAAACAGAATTAAAACGATCTAACGATGTTTTAAATGTGTTGAGATTCGAAACCATAGATTTCAACATTTATTGTTGAAATAGACGTTTTCGAGAAATAAAAGGAAATGGTGGACTATAACACTGTTGTTATAGTAAATGATTTCCGAAAGGAAATGTTTAGAATAGTATTGGGATTTATATATCTATTTTAATTTCGAATCCCTATACTAGTGATTTTGGGTTGTCGTAACGATGTTTTACGCAACATTCGTTTTGGCCCAAGTTAAAATGTTTAAGTGAATGATTTCCTTAAAGAATGAAATAAATACTTAATTCGATTTAAGTATATTGAATATTTTCTAAGTGTTGAAAATAAAAGAGATTTGTGAATTACTTATGAATAAATAAGTATGGAAATATTTTCCAATATGAAGTGAATATTTAGAATTTATCTTTTTGAGGATAAATTGAAATGAATTATTGAAATCGTATATGCACGAATATTTTGAAATATAAATTCATTATGGAATTCATATGTGAAAGTGAAACTTGTTAAAAATAAATATTGATTTATTTTTAAAGTGTTGAAACTATATATATAGTAAAGATATTTTGGAAAATAAATAATTTGGAAAATTATTTGGAATCTGGTGATGTGTGCATATCCATTGATAGTTCAATAACCGACTATCAATATTTCCCTTTGAATGGGTAATTGATGTGATTTGTTTGAATTTGAATGCACACTTATTTTTGAATAAGCGCTCACTATTCGGGTTAACCGGGAAAGGACCATGGGGTCGTATAACCCATTCCGAATATGTGATACGTCGTTATGAATTGCATTTGAAGATCGGTGTTGAAGACCGAGTATTTGTGAAAGCGATAGGATGACCTATCGATTGTCTCTGCACTGGGTAGCTCCTGGTATAGAGATTCCTTAAGTGATGGGAAATTCGATCGGGATTGTGAATACCCGTATTGCAAGGGCTTCGTAAGAAGTGCCTTCGGTTCTGTTCGATCCCGGAACAAACTTGTATGGATTGTATGCCTGACATTACAAGTTGAGATATAAAGCCGATTTCTTTCAAATATATTTCTGTTGGTGGCGGAGAATTTATTCTTTGCTTAACACCCTTCTTTGAGACGTACGAGCTCAAAGGTTATATAGTTGAAGTTATCAGCGATATATCCCATTTTGGTAATGTGACATGCTGAGTGATGCTGGAATGATCATTGTGTTGATTATTTGTGATAGGATCATTTATTTGATCGTCTATCTTAGTGATCATTGTGTTGATCATTTGTTGACCCAAAGCATGGCTTTTGTATAAAGTATGTTTTTGTGGACGTGACTTCGTCGAGCCTCACATCCCGGAAATGGTCAAAACAGGAAAGATGCGGCAAGGTTATTAGGGGTTGCTGTAGCTCCCCTTAGGGTATGTGCATTTCCTTCTGGAAAGGGGTGGTATCATGGTATGGAGCCCAGATACTTACTCATGTTGAAAACACTCTATTTATTATGGTGTGATGTTGGATATCGAGCGCTCGGTTGAAAAGGTCCTAAAGGACCGGGGAATGGCGTGCTCGTGTCAGTAGTTACCCAGTTAAGGGGTAACCCGGCCTTGTGTTGGCAGAGTTCCGGTTTGGTTCTCGGGGATGTCTTTCCAGAGGCATTCTCATGTGGCAATGGGAAGTTCCTTGGCCTGACCATTTGTTGGAAATCCAAAGAAACAATACGAAACTTGTACGGTATTAGTTGTAGAACCTATCATTCACTTATGGTGTCGCAACACTGTTTGGATGATAGCTATAGTAGGCATAGTTCGAAATGTCTATGCTGGCTAAGATTTATATTCTACTTTCGAAATATTTTTCCTACACTATGCACTAATAATAATATGAAATGTTCTTTTAAATGCGTATCAAGCATCTTTGACTATCATAAGGAGAAATCTCCTCCGATTCTGCGTTTGCATTGTGTGTGTGTGCGGGAGGCCTTATGGTAGTCTCATTTTTAAAAGCATTGCGAATTGAATTAAAAATATTCCTCTATTTTGATTTTAAAGATAAATAAACTGTTTTGAGTTCTCACACCAGTCACATGACTGACTTGGAGTTTATTGTTTTCCTTCCTAAACTCTGGGTGCCCACCAATTTCCACACGGGCAGTCAAGAGTTAGGTTTATCAGGATATTCTGGATATTCTGGAGTTGCTGGAGGCAAGCTGGATGGGCATGGCGTATTACTAGTTTATATAGTATTTCTTTTTCCGCTGCACTGTTTGTTGTTGTTGTTGTTGTATACTCTGATGATATGATGTAATGTAATGTATAAAATGTAATAACTGATATAGTTCTTTGTTTAAAGATTATTCATTTATTATTATATGTTGTTCCGCTGCGAATTGTGAGATTCTGTTGTTGTTCTGTTGTTTCCTTTCTGTCCCGTTCTATTTTTAAAATTTTCTATCTTCTGTTTTTCTAATTCTCTGTTTTCTAAAAAAATTGTCTATCTTCTTTCCTCTCTATTTCCTATCTCTTCTCTCTTCTTTCTTTTCCTTTTCTTTTTTAAAACCCCTAAGGGTTCGTATTTTCGTTCATCTTGAATTAAACAAAGGAGATTAGTGTCTATTCAAGGAGTACGGACTTACGGGTCTTTACAGTTGGTATCAGAGCTGATGGTTAAGCGAGAGCCATGGTTCTGTTGGGTATTACTCATTAGAGATAGAGTCAGTAGTACTCTAGAATGAATTTGAGTGTAATAATAGATACGAGTGCGTATTTGTTAGTAATATAAAAATTGTTTTATATTGTGATGATTGGTTTATTGAGTGGTATATAGATTCTGGTTAATGCGAGTAATTAACGTTATTGATAGGGATCTATAAACACTTGAATAGAACAATTCGGCACAGTATTGTTTTAAATTGGGTAAATGAATAATTTTGCCTTGATTATATTTTATATATAAAGGAATAATTTTTCAGAATTATTAAAGTGTATATAAGTTGATTGTTAGGTTGTTTGAATAATCTAAATAAAAGAATAATTGTATAAGTAAATGAATTATAAGAATTGAATTATAATTAAAGTGTTTACAATTGTGAAATAAACTTATATATATAAAAAATGAATTCAAAGTTAAATGAAGTTGATATTAGTAATAAAGATAAATGTGAACTTAAGTTATGTGAATGAAATTCAACTTTGGTAATTGAATTGAATAAATGAATTGAATTGTGAATCAATTGAATGTGAATTAAGTAGATATGGAATAATGAATGAAAGTATTAATTCATTGAAATCAAATGTTATTAGAAGTTGAATAAATTGAATGAGAATGAATATAAGTAAAGGAATTTGGTTGAAATTAATATACTTTGGTTGTTATATGATTGTTGATTGATTGTATATAATTCATTAAGTATTAATGAAATTGGAAGTTATAAAATTGAATTCAAATTTGAAAGTAAATAAATTTGAATAAAATTGGATGTGAATTGGATTTAATTAGTGAATGCAAACTAATTAAAATTGAATAAGAATGAAAGTTGATAAAATCCAATGTAAATGAATCAAATGTGATTTGAATTGAAAACCAATTCATTTAATATTAATGAGAATATAAATGAATATTTATTGGTTATGGATTATAGTTGGTTGATGGTTGATGTTTGCATTTATTGTTTAGTTGCATTTGCTATATGACATATATAGTTGTTATGTTGCTATATGTTGTATATTGAGATTATTTGCATATGTGCATGTTCTCATGTTGTTTGTTAAGTGTTTAGTAGGTGCGGATCGTGTTTGCTTCGCATTTGGAGTTCGCTTTAGCGCTATATTAGCCGTATATGCTTGCTAATAAAAATATAAGGTACATATCTCGGATTAAATATCGTACTTTTACACTTTTTTCCCTTCGGGATGCCTCATTACTTGATGAGATGTATATTTGTGATATATATACTGTCATTTTTTTTTTCGGATCGAGCCGCGCAAAGGAGACTATGGCGAATTTTTCCGGAAATTTAAGGCGTTAGAAAAATTTTGAGAAAATTGGAAAATTGTGAAAACTTTAACTTTGATTTTGAAATTGAAAGTTAAACTATAGTAGTTGTTTTTGAAAAGATAACTAAGTATGATTTGAAAACTTAGTAAAGAATTGTAAGAAGTTTAATTATGAATTTTGGAAAATTAATAGATTCTCTAACTTTTCTTACTTGTAATTTCGAGGACGAAATTCTTTTAAGGGGGAAAGATTGTAACGACCCAGAATTTTATTAAATTAAATTAAAATTTGAATATTTAATTTATTTTAAATATTTATAAGTGAATTTTTAAGTCAAATAAATTTTTATTTGAATTTTTGGATTTAATTGAATAATTAAATCGATAATTTAATATGTGAAATTATGGAAATAATTGAAAATTGAGTTAAATATGATTGAAAATGATTTGTAAAATTTTATTTAATCATACTGGAGTTATAGAAATATTTTAGAACTTTTAAAATCGAATTAAAAGTTAATTTGTGAAAATTGAATATTTTAATATTTAATAATCGACTGTAAAATAGCCAATTTTTGAACAGTCTCAGAATTGAACGAAACCAGTTTCATTGGATCCGTAATAGTTAGTTATTACCGGATTTCAATTTTCGTGTCAATCGGAGCTATCGTTTGATCGTGGCAGCTCGAAACGCATCGAATTATTTTTAATTTAAATTTGGCGAGTCAAAATAGCCATTTTTCAAAAAGTCTCGGATTTCGACGAAACCAGTTTCATCGGATCCGTAATGTGATATTATTGTAAGGTTTCAAATTTCAAGTCGTTTGGATTTACCGTTTGTCCGGTACAAATTAAAACGCCTAGAAATCGACTTAAATCGGTTTAATTTAAATTGAACGTTTTCAGCCATAACTCACACATACTTCCGAATTAGCTTCCGAAACCTGTTCCATTGTGTCCGGAACGCGGGATAAACCCTAGGTACGCTGGTTACGGCGTCTAAATCGGAGTTCGGAAAATCCGGGATGAATAGTGTCGCTCGTTCCTTATAAATAGACCACCATCTTCATAAATTTGATAAAAATATAAACCCTAACCCTAATAATTTGCTGTAGCCGCCACTTATTAACCTATGGCCAGATTTTTTCCAACTTCATCCCTCAATCTCTCTCAATCTACAATGAATTAGCTAAGGTGTTCAACATGAAAGTTGTTGAGAATCTCGAGGGCTTCACATCCATACGGATTTGATGGAGTTTGGTGCGACGTGGAGAGGTATAGGAGGCCGCGTCCTAGGGGGCTGCGCACGCATTCCAACGTGCATATGGTGGCCGAGCTCCAGGAGCTTCTGGCCGTGGATAGCTAGTGTTGAGTGCTTCGTTTTGGCGCGTCTTGATCGAAGTATCGTCGTGTGTGGATGTTGTAATATTTAACCCTAAATCTACATGTTGGGTTCGGCCTTGAATTCGTTCCTGGAGATGATAACGTGAGGGATGGAAGAAGCAAGGGTGCGGTGGTGATGAGTTGGAGCATGATCCTAAGGCCCAGGATGCTTTGGGTATAAAATAAATTAGTTAATGTTGTATTTAGAGTATATAAATCGTGTACGATCTTGTAAAATCCATAACTTTTTCATACGAGGTCGAAAAAATGCAAACCCAGTTGCGTTGGAATCGTATGGACGAGCACTACGCGATGGAGTTGGTTTGGAGTCGTTTGGAGTTAGTGAGAATTTCGGGTAAAATTAAACGCGCGTTTAATTTTATTCGAAATAAAAGCTAAAACGGAAATTAAAACCAAGGTGAGAACTTCTCACTCAATCGAATAGATTTCGATTTTTATTTTAAATAGTTAGATTTAAAATATTTGAATGCATGTTTGAATGATGACTGTAAATTATTGATTGTTAAAATAGACATTATGCGCCGTTAGTAAGCGGATGTTATTTAATATAAACATGTACCGCGAATATTTCATAAACAGTGAAATTGGTATTATATATAATATCAATATATATATATTGGCATATGTATATATTGCAGTTGATTGATTTCCCGCATTTATTTGTTTAGCGGATGAGACCCTATTACGCCGTTATTAAGCGGATAATATTTCTTAAGAACATATACCGCGATAATTTCGTACTGGAGCGAAATTGGTATTGTGCTAATGTTTTTGGATGCAGGAAACAGGTTGGAGGGATCCAACTGGATTCCTCAACAGTATTTATTTAATTTCAGATATTTTGATATTTGATTGATTATCATATCGATATATGATATCGTTGTTGTCGTGATTGACTATTTGGTGTGTAGCATCATTGGACCCAGATTTTGGGATTTTAAAATGATTTTAAAAGTGATTTTGAAAATATACTATATTTTTGGAATTGATCCATTATAAATAAATAAACGTTATAATTTTTAAAGTTATAAAAATTATGGTTTTTGTGAAATATAGTTAAAAAGCTGATTTTTAGAAATACGATTAAAAGCTGATTTTTGAGAAATATGAATTAATGACTTTATAAAATAATTTTAATGGGGATTTTTGAATTTTATTATGAAAAGTTTAAATATAGGATTTATAAAATTTGATTATTTTATAAATCAAAATGGTGAGATTATAAAGGAATTTAAAGACGTTTTAAAAGAATAATATAATTTGATTTATATTAAGAGATTTATAAATGGATATTTATAAATTGAAATATAGACATTATAAAACGAGTTTTTATAAGTGTTTGAATGTAGTGAAAATGAATTTCATAAATGAATGAAATTTATAGAATTATAAACTGTGAAGTTATAAATGAAATTTATAAATAGTAAGATTTATAAATTTGGTGAAATTATTTGAAGAGTAGATTTATTAAATAAATAAATCTTATAAGTTATAAGGTTTATAAATTGAAAAGTCTTTAAAAAGAACGATTTTGTAAAATAATCGTTTTATAAGCAATTGACTTATAATATGAACTTTTAGTTTATAATTGAGATATGAAATCAAATAGGTTAATAAAGGAATTTATAAAAAAGAAGTTTTTATAAATAAATAGAAACGGAATTTATAAACGTTGTTTTATAAATCCGCAAACGACTTATCTTGATAAGTTAATTGTTATAACCTATTAATGGAGTTATATTCACGTTGTAAACAGTGAATAATCCTTTAAGTTAAAAAGAATAGAAATAATGGAATTTGTGAACATGGTATATTCACGTTTTGAATGGTGAATAACATGTTAAAGAAAATGTTTTAGAATGTGATATTTTAAACAGAATTAAAACGATCTAACGATGTTTTAAATGTGTTGAGATTCGAAACCATAGATTTCAACATTTATTGTTGAAATAGACGTTTTCGAGAAATAAAAGGAAATGGTGGACTATAACACTGTTGTTATAGTAAATGATTTCCGAAAGGAAATGTTTAGAATAGTATTGGGATTTATATATCTATTTTAATTTCGAATCCCTATACTAGTGATTTTGGGTTGTCGTAACGATGTTTTACGCAACATTCGTTTTGGCCCAAGTTAAAATGTTTAAGTGAATGATTTCCTTAAAGAATGAAATAAATACTTAATTCGATTTAAGTATATTGAATATTTTCTAAGTGTTGAAAATAAAAGAGATTTGTGAATTACTTATGAATAAATAAGTATGGAAATATTTTCCAATATGAAGTGAATATTTAGAATTTATCTTTTTGAGGATAAATTGAAATGAATTATTGAAATCGTATATGCACGAATATTTTGAAATATAAATTCATTATGGAATTCATATGTGAAAGTGAAACTTGTTAAAAATAAATATTGATTTATTTTTAAAGTGTTGAAACTATATATATAGTAAAGATATTTTGGAAAATAAATAATTTGGAAAATTATTTGGAATCTGGTGATGTGTGCATATCCATTGATAGTTCAATAACCGACTATCAATATTTCCCTTTGAATGGGTAATTGATGTGATTTGTTTGAATTTGAATGCACACTTATTTTTGAATAAGCGCTCACTATTCGGGTTAACCGGGAAAGGACCATGGGGTCGTATAACCCATTCCGAATATGTGATACGTCGTTATGAATTGCATTTGAAGATCGGTGTTGAAGACCGAGTATTTGTGAAAGCGATAGGATGACCTATCGATTGTCTCTGCACTGGGTAGCTCCTGGTATAGAGATTCCTTAAGTGATGGGAAATTCGATCGGGATTGTGAATACCCGTATTGCAAGGGCTTCGTAAGAAGTGCCTTCGGTTCTGTTCGATCCCGGAACAAACTTGTATGGATTGTATGCCTGACATTACAAGTTGAGATATAAAGCCGATTTCTTTCAAATATATTTCTGTTGGTGGCGGAGAATTTATTCTTTGCTTAACACCCTTCTTTGAGACGTACGAGCTCAAAGGTTATATAGTTGAAGTTATCAGCGATATATCCCATTTTGGTAATGTGACATGCTGAGTGATGCTGGAATGATCATTGTGTTGATTATTTGTGATAGGATCATTTATTTGATCGTCTATCTTAGTGATCATTGTGTTGATCATTTGTTGACCCAAAGCATGGCTTTTGTATAAAGTATGTTTTTGTGGACGTGACTTCATCGAGCCTCACATCCCGGAAATGGTCAAAACAGGAAAGATGCGGCAAGGTTATTAGGGGTTGCTGTAGCTCCCCTTAGGGTATGTGCATTTCCTTCTGGAAAGGGGTGGTATCATGGTATGGAGCCCAGATACTTACTCATGTTGAAAACACTCTATTTATTATGGTGTGATGTTGGATATCGAGCGCTCGGTTGAAAAGGTCCTAAAGGACCGGGGAATGGCGTGCTCGTGTCAGTAGTTACCCAGTTAAGGGGTAACCCGGCCTTGTGTTGGCAGAGTTCCGGTTTGGTTCTCGGGGATGTCTTTCCAGAGGCATTCTCATGTGGCAATGGGAAGTTCCTTGGCCTGACCATTTGTTGGAAATCCAAAGAAACAATACGAAACTTGTACGGTATTAGTTGTAGAACCTATCATTCACTTATGGTGTCGCAACACTGTTTGGATGATAGCTATAGTAGGCATAGTTCGAAATGTCTATGCTGGCTAAGATTTATATTCTACTTTCGAAATATTTTTCCTACACTATGCACTAATAATAATATGAAATGTTCTTTTAAATGCGTATCAAGCATCTTTGACTATCATAAGGAGAAATCTCCTCCGATTCTGCGTTTGCATTGTGTGTGTGTGCGGGAGGCCTTATGGTAGTCTCATTTTTAAAAGCATTGCGAATTGAATTAAAAATATTCCTCTATTTTGATTTTAAAGATAAATAAACTGTTTTGAGTTCTCACACCAGTCACATGACTGACTTGGAGTTTATTGTTTTCCTTCCTAAACTCTGGGTGCCCACCAATTTCCACACGGGCAGTCAAGAGTTAGGTTTATCAGGATATTCTGGATATTCTGGAGTTGCTGGAGGCAAGCTGGATGGGCATGGCGTATTACTAGTTTATATAGTATTTCTTTTTCCGCTGCACTGTTTGTTGTTGTTGTTGTATACTCTGATGATATGATGTAATGTAATGTATAAAATGTAATAACTGATATAGTTCTTTGTTTAAAGATTATTCATTTATTATTATATGTTGTTCCGCTGCGAATTGTGAGATTCTGTTGTTGTTCTGTTGTTTCCTTTCTGTCCCGTTCAATTTTTAAAATTTTCTATCTTCTGTTTTTCTAATTCTCTGTTTTCTAAAAAAATTGTCTATCTTCTTTCCTCTCTATTTCCTATCTCTTCTCTCTTCTTTCTTTTCCTTTTCTTTTTTAAAACCCCTAAGGGTTCGTATTTTCGTTCATCTTGAATTAAACAAAGGAGATTAGTGTCTATTCAAGGAGTACGGACTTACGGGTCTTTACACCCGGTCTCACCGAAACCAAACGCCATTTTAATGTCCAAGTTATACTTAAGGGTGTTAAATAATTTAACTTATATTCATGATGATATGTAAACAGATAGATGAATCTTATTATCACAATAGATAATTCATATCAATATTCATCTTCACAAAGCAGCATATCACATAATAGATATATTCAAATCATCCAGTATCAACCAATACCAAACATCCAATATCAACCAATCATACAATATCAATCTCCAAATATTGACCATCCAATATTAATCAATCAACAAATCTAAATCAATCATCCATAAACAGGATTTGATTATCTCTTAATCAATTTGGATTACTTAAAACCTTCTTTATTAATTTATTTCAAATAAAATAAATTAATCATCTCTAATGATTTTCCTTAATTAATCTACCTTGATTAATTATCCTTTAATTACATTCAAGTAATTGTCCTTAACCATATTCAGTAATTAACCCTTTAATTATTATCATTAATTACAATAATTAATGATCTTTCATTAATTAATTAACTATAATTAATTACATTAAACCTTAATTAATTACAATTAATTAATCACATTTTAACTAATTACTTTTATTAATCAATCTTGATTAATTCATTAATTATATTAATTAATGATCCTTATTAATTAATAATTACTTTAATTAATTAACTAATTAATTTATAATTAATCAACTCATTAATCATAATTAGTAATTAACTATTTGTAATTACTTATCTTAATTAATTAACTTCTTAATTAATTATCTTCTAAATTAATTATATTAATCCTTGATTAATTAATCCAATTAATTAATCTTTAATTACTTATTTAATAAATTATTATTCAATTCAATTAACAAATAATCCTTAATTAATTACTTTATTAATTAATTACAATTTTATTAATTACCTTAGTAATTAATCTTAAGTTAAATTCATTAATTAATTAATCACATTGATTAATTAACTAAATAATTAAGTAATTAACTCTTAATTACTTACATAAGTAATTATCTCAAATTACTTCCATTAATAAATCATGGTTACTTCCTTAATTAATTATTTAAAAGTAATTAATCCCATTATTAAATAATCCTAATTCATTTATTTAATTAATTACTCCATAATTAATTAACTTCAAATAATTATATTAATCAACTCTTAAATGATAACATTAAGTGATCATCCATTAATCACTTCAATTAATTACTCTTGTGAGTAATTACCACCAATTACTTCCATTAATTAATTAATTACCAATTCTTAATTACATTCAATAATTAACCATTAATTACTTTATTAAGTAATTACACTTAATTAATCCATAATTAAGTGATTATTAAATTTAAATAAATGATTAACTAATTATTTATTAATTAAACAATTAATTAATTAATCTTCTTATATTTCAAATCCTTAATTAATTAAGAAAATATTATTCTTAATTAAACTTTACTTATTAACAAATCTTAATAATTGAGTATTCTTAGGTTCACACAATTTTAATCTTAATCATCATAATTTAATCATTTGCATTTACTAAATTTTAATAACTTTAAAGACAATCTATTTTATTGGTTACAAAATTTTAACCTTGCCCTTATCTGAAAATAAAACATTTAGAAATCAAATTGGAAATTTAAAACACTTTAATTATCCAATTTGAACTTATTTATTTTCAAAATAATTTGTAAAACTCTGTTACTAAAACATTACTTAACAATTCACTTAGAAACTTTGATTAATATTTTAAATTCAAACATTTCCTTTAAAGTTAACATTCAAATTAAATGAAGTTAATTTGAAAGAATCATTTAAAACAAATGTAAATTTTAAAATAACTTCGGTTAATACTTTTAAAAGTTTGATTTATATTTTAATTCAAAATAACATGTTTTAACTTGTTTCCTTTATAAACTTGTCTACACTAATGCTTACTTCCAATATTCAAACACAAGTCGAATTTGCACTTAACAACATTACAGATTAAAAACAATCTACCTAAAACCCGAGACAACCACGAAAAATTCACGAGTGCTACCCCGAGACACTCCAGCTACCTCCTCTCTTCGAGTCAATCCCGGAAAAATGCGATAGCTACTTCGAGTTCTTCAACTCGTTTTCTCAAATCCATCTCCAGTGTACAAGGCGTACACACGTGTACGTGTCCAAGCAACCCCGGCCGCCGTAGTTCGTCACGACCCTCGTCGACGACCACGATATCACTCACGAGCCACAAAATACACCCAGATCGAACAGAAGACACTTGAATCGAAATTCAAGCATTAGCACAAAAACTGCAGAACTATTCAACCCAACAACCCTCAACGCCTCTGATGAACTCGCCACCGGAAGCTCCGGCGTCCCTTCCAAAGAACCGCCGTACCATCACGCTTCCATCCATTCACTCGCGATCGCACTCGATCAAATCCACGGCATGCAAAATCAATGAACCCAACAAATAGCAAAACAGTCCAGAAAACCCTACTTTGAATCGATTCGAAAAATTCAGCCATTTAAAAATTTTAATTGTATTTTTCCCATAATCTATAACTTACGAACAAGCTTCGGTCAAGAATTCATCATCAAACAATGCTTGGATCATCGGCAATTGATCAATTTGCCGAAACCATTTTTCCCAATTTCCAAATTGATTATCACACGAAAAATTATGATTTGCATGTTAAAATTCGTGATTTCCAAACACAAATCCATTTATTCAATCTAAACTATAAATTTAATTCAGTGATTTTTAACATGTATTAGTTGTTTACTGTGTTTTCCATATTTAAAATTATTTGTAAATTAAAACTACAGAAACTAAATTTTTTAATTACCTTCAACATTAACACATAATCTTTCATTCAATCATCAAGTCGAAATACTGATCTTTAGTGGGATATTAAGATTTTTGATGTAAAATTCTGTTCAAAGAAACAGAATACAGAGTACTACAAATAACATACACACGCTCTTGCATCACACAATAAAACAGAGATAATTCATATAAATTCAAGTTATAGAACTTCAATACCAGACAATATCACCACATGCATGATAGTACAAAAAAAATATTCAAACTGTTTTTAAAGAAGTTTACTCACCTCAAATTAAAAGCAGAGCAGATTTATGATATCCAGGCTTTAAATTCTTAATCTGAAAGTATTTTAATTGCATGTTGTTGAAAATCCTTTTGCATGCATGCTCCAATTTGACTTGCTGATGAATGTGAATTCTTGTATTATAGGTTGAAGCTTTAATTTGCAGGTTGCTAGTAAAACTTGATTACAGATTTGATGATGAAAAGAACATTAATTTGAAGGTTTTATTTTCAGATTGGTTTTTGCTTTTGGTTTTAATCTTTCAGATTTGAAAAAGTGGTTTGTTGGTTGCAATTTATTTGAGTTAAGGAAATTAAAGAAAATGAAAGTGGAAAACAAATTTTCTTCAAACAAAAACTTTTATATAAATTTAAATTGTAAATGAGGGTAAATGTTGCCACATGTTCTTAAATTCAAACAAATGTCATTTGCATGCACTTCTCAATTTACAATTGTTAAACTCTAATGTATTAAATTATTTAAACTATAAATGTATTCATAAAGTATTTATATGTATTTATGAAATGTTTATATGCATTAGTGGAATGTTTTTATGATTATAAGCTTTTGGATTTTAACAAATACAAGTGTGAAATCTTTGTAAACCTTTATTTTATAAATAGCTTACCTTTTAAAGAAAATATTATAAACTAATAAAAATGCAAATAATTCTTATATATGTATTTAAAATCTAAAACATTTATACATATGCATTTATAACCATTTTAATTTGAACATTTTAAAGAAAACAAAACAAAATAAAACATTGATTAAATCTCTTTTATAAATTATCATATTTAAAAACAACTGATTATCTTATATTTTAAAACAAATGAATTAACCTTTAAATTAACTTTTGAAAACATAAATTAAAACAAAGCTTAAAATTACTATTCATTCATATATAAATTATCAATAGATTGAAAATTAAATTTCATAATAACTCAAATTATAACATATACAAACATATATATTACAATTTGAAAATTTCAATCTTTAATTTAAAACAAAAGCTCTTCTATTCACAACATATATCAAATGTATATATTATAAACAGAATAAAATTGCATTAGCTTTGAAAAATAAATCTTATCTATTTTAAATTGTCAGAAAGATATTTATCACAATTATCAGTTTAAATATTTATTATCCTTTAAAAAGAATAAACTTATCAGTTTAAATTAAAATTATAAAGAAAAATTATCAAATCAATTTAATTATTAATGCAGATTATTAAATTGTTATTGCCCAAAATTCCGGGTCGTTACAGGGGGAAGTTTGTAACGACCCAGAATTTCTATCAATTAAAATTCGTATATTTTATCGACTTTAAATATTAATAAGTGAAATTTATAAGTCGAATAAATTTTATTTCGAATATCTGGATTTAATTGGATAATTGAATCGATAATTTAATATTTGAAATTCCAAAAATAATTGAAAATAGGGTTTAATATGATTAATATTTATTTGTAAAATTTTATTTAATCATATTGGAGTTAGAATGATGTTATAAAACTTTTAAAATTGAATTAAAAGTTTATTTGTGAAAATTGAATATTTTAATATTTAATTGACGAGTTAAAATAGCCATTTTCCAAACAGTCTCCGATTTCGACGAAACTAGTTTCATCGGATTCGTAATGTGATATTATTGTATGGTTTCGAATTTCGTGTCAATCAGATTTACTGTTTGTCCGGGGCAAGCCAAAACGCATGGAAATTGGTATAAATCGATCGTTTATCACCGTAACTCGCACAGATGATCGAATTGGCTCCCGAAACATGTTCCATTGTGTCCGAAATGCGGGGTAAACCTTAGGAACGCCAGCCGGCATGCTTCGTTTGGAGTTCGAAAATTTTAGGATGAATAGTGTTTCATAGAATTTTCTATATAAGGCCACAACATTCACAAATTTGCAAAACAAAAAAAAATTAGGGTTTCATCTTCAGCACTAGCCGCCAGTTTCATGTTAATGGCTGAAAATCATTCTCCTTCTCCCCTCAAAATCTCCAAATCTACAAACAATTAGCAAAAGTCTTCAACTACATACTTCTAGAACTTGTCGAGAGCTACGTATCTAACGGTGGAGATCGAATTTAGGCGAATGGATTGATGGAAAATGGCTCGCGTTCACATCAGGTAACGCACGAATTTTGAGGCCAAAGAGGAGGCCGAGCTTGACATGGTGGCGGCCAAAGGTAGCTCTCGAGTGGGGCTTCGAAACCCATGTCTTTGATCGTCTTCGAAACGTCGTATGGTGGAGCAATGGTCGGTCAAAGAGGGCGTCTTCATGGGTTATTTGGCTCGGCATGTACGTGTTTGGAGGAGAAGAGAAGGAGTGGCCAGATCTGGTTTCTCGGGAATCAAGGGCCGTGATCGTGTAGGGGGTTTAAAAAATTTAAAATATAAACAATAAATTTGTTTATAATATAATTCGTCCAAACTTCTAAAATGTATAACTTTGTCATACGAGGTTGGATTTTGACGAAACAAATTGCGTTGGTTTCGTTTTGTCGAGCACTGCGCAATAAGCTGGTTTGGAGTCATTTGGAGCTAGTGATAATTTCGGATAAAATTAAATGCGTGTTTAATTTTATTCGAAATAAAACGCTACGACTGTTATCTGAAACTCAAGGTGAGAACTTCTCACTCAATCGAATTGTTTCGATTTAAATTTTAAATAGTTAGATTTAAATTTGCTTGATTGTGTGATTGGATGATAATTTGTTATCTATTGTGTTAAATAGACATTATACGCTGTATATTAAACGGAGGTTATTTATTAAAAACATATACCGCGATAATTCCAACTTGTATGGAATTGGTATTATATATGTACTTGGAGTTGATTTTCCCACATTATATAGCGGATGAGACCCTATTGCACCGCATAATAGCGGGTAGTATTTTATAAATCCCATATACCCCGATATTTCATCTTGAAGCGAAATTGGTATTGTGCTAACATCTTTGGATGCAGGGAAACAGGTTGGAGGGATCCAACTGGATTCCTCAAACATTTGAATTGGTTTCAATGTTGTGTGTTGATCTATTTATTGATCTATTTATAATCTGCGTGATTATCTTTGCGATTGAAATCGTTAAAGGCTAAATTTTAGCCGAATATATTTTGATGTCGTTAGATGCCGAAAATAAACAAAATTTGATTTTTGAAAATTAAGTTGAGAATTCATAATAAAATTTAATTTTGAAATTGATTCATTTTAAATGAATAAACGTTGTAATTTATATGTTATAAAAAATTACGATTTTTGAGAAATATAACCAAAATGTGATTTTTTAGAAAAGTAGTTGATAAATTTATAACATGGTTTAAATTGGGATTTTTGAATTATTATAAATAATTTATATAAAAGTTTTATAAAATTGATATTTATAAATTAAAATATTGGAGCTATAAAACGTGTTTTTATAAGTGTTAAAATAAAGTATAAATGGATGTTATAAGTGGATGAAATCTATAGATTTATAATTTATGAAGTTATAAAACGAATAGATTTGTAAAATAAAATATTTATAAGTAATTAACTTATAAATTGGATTTTGGCGTGTAAAAGGAATATGGATAGAAATTTGTTAATAAAGTGATTTTATAAGTTGAAGTTGTTATAAAATATAAATGGAATTTATAACGTTGTTTTATAAATTCGAAATCGACTTATTTTAATAAGTTTAATTATTATAACTTATTAAAGGAAATATATCCATGATTTTGAACGGTGAATAATCCTTTAAATAATATATGTAGAAATTGAATTTGGTTACTGAAGTATGTTAACGATTTTGGACGGTGAATAATATATTAAAGAAATATTTTGAAAAAGTGATATTTTAGATAGAATTAAAATGATTCAAAAATGTTTTAAAATGTGTTAAGTATCGAAATCATAGATTTCAACAGTTATTGTTGAAATAGACGTTTTCGAGGGATAAAAGGAAATGGTGGACTATAACACTGTTGTTATAGTAAATGATTTTCGAAAGGAAAAGTTTTGTGTAGTATTGGGATTTATATATCTATCTTAATTTCGAATCCCTATACTAGTAATTTTGGGTTGTCATAACAATGTTTTACGTAACATTCGTTTAGACCCAAATAAATATGTTTAAGTGAACGTTTTCCTTAAAGAATAAAGTATATACTTAATTTTGATTTAAGTATATTGAATATTTTCAAAATGTTGGAAATAAATAGATTGGTGAATTACTTATTATTAAATAAGTATGGAAATGTTTTTCTAATATGAAGTGAATGTTTGAGATTTTATCTTCTAAAGATAAATTAAAAATGAATACTAGAAATCGATTTGGAAATCGTATATTCATAGATATTTTGGAAAGGTAAATACACTATGGAATTTATAAAAGAAAGGGAAATTTATTTCAAAAATAAACATTGATTTATTTTTAGAAAGTGTGGAAATAAATTTACGGATTTGGAACATAAATTTAAAATAAATCGGTAAAGATTTATTTAGTTGGTTTAAATGAACCATTTTGAAATGAAAGTTGTAAGGGTGTAAATTGATTTGAAATTGGTTTTCGAATGGTTGAAGTGTGGGATATATATCTTGTAAAGATATTTTTGGAAATAAATAATTTGGAAAATCATTTGAAATCAGGTGATGTTGTGAATATTGATTGATAGTTAAATAACTGACTATCAATATTGACCCTTAAGTGGCTATTTGTTGTGAATTAGTTGAAACTGAATGCTACACTTATTTTTAAATTATTGCGCTCGTTATTCGGACTATCCATTCCAAATAGTGATACGACGTAATGGATAGCATTGAAGACCAGTGGTGAAGACCGGGTATTTGTGAAAACGATAGGATGACCTATCGATTGTCTCTGCACCGTTATCTACGGCATGGAGATTTCCTTTGTGATGGGAAATTCGATCGGGATTGTGAATACCCGGATTGCAAGGGCTTCTTTTAAAGTGCCTTCGGTTTTGTTCGAACCCAGAACAGACTTGTATGGTTACATGTCTGACATTACATTTTGAGATATAAAGCAGATTTCTTTCAAATACATTTCTGTTGGTGGCGGAGAATTTATTCTCTTAGCTTAACACCTTTCTCTGAGACGTACGCGCTTAGAGGTTATATAGTTGAAGGTTATCAGCGATATATTCCTAATTTGATAATGTGGCATGCTGAGTGTTGTTGTGTGATGATTATTTATTGACCATTTGTTGATCAAAGCGTGGCTTTGTAAAAAAAACGTAGCTTTGTGGACGAGACTTCGTCAGACCTCACTCCCTGGAAATGGTCAAAACAGGAATATGCGGCAAGGTTATGAGGGTCGCGCCCTTTAGGTTATGTCATTTCCTTCTAGAAAGGGTGGTATCATGGTATGGAGCTCAGATACTTACTCATGTTGACGCACTATATTTATTACTGTGTGATGTTGGTTATCGAGCGCTCGGATAAAGGTCCAAAGGGACCGGGGGATAGCATATTCGTGTAGTAGTTACCTAGTTACAAAGGTAACCCGGCCTTGTGTTGGCAAAGATCTAACCGTAACGTTAGGTTCTCGGGACGTCCCGCCAGAGGCGATCCCATTGACAGTAGGAAGTTCCTTAGCCTGACCATTTGTTGGAAATCCAAACAAAACAATACGAGCCTTGTACGGTTTTAGTTGTAGAATCTTCCATTTAAAAGGGTAGCTATAGCAGGCATAATATAATGGTACCTATGCTGGCTAACATTTATATTGTATTTTCGAAATGCTTTCATCACTATGCACTAATAATAATAATATCAAAAATGATTTGTTTGCGTAGTAAGCATCTTTGACTATCATAAGAAGAAATCTCCTCCAATTCTGCGTTTACATTGTGTGTGTGGGGGGAGGCCTTATGGTAGTTTCATTTTCCAAAAGCATTGCGGATCTTTTTCACTTCCCTTATTATTGTTGTTGTTTTAAAGATAAATAACTGTTTAAGCTCTCACACCAGTCCCATGACCGACCTGGAGTTTATTGTTCTCTTCCTAAACTCTGGGTGCCCATAATTTTCTACACGGGAAGTCTAGAGTCGGGTTATCAGGTCATTTTGGATTCAGAAGTACTATGGAGCTCAAGTGGCGAGCTGGATGGCGAGACGTATTACTTGTATATGATATTATGTTTTCCGCTGTGTATTTCACTTGTAAGGACACATTTGTATAACTGTCCATTGTCCAGTTGTGTTGTATATTGTTGTTGTATACTCTGATGATGATGTGATGTAAGGTAACAACTGAGATAGTTCTTTGTTTTAAAGATTATTCATTTATGTATTATATGTTGTTCCGCTGCGATATGTGAGGTTCTGATATTGTTTCTGTCCTGTTTCCTTATTTTTTCTATCTTTTTTTTCTACCTCTTCTTTTTGACCCTCATGGTTCGGTTTTCCGGCATTCGATTACTCGGCAATTGATGCAGTGGACGTATTGATGTCGATTTTCGGAAGTCGAAAAATCGGTTCATGACAGTTATCAAGTGATAAAGAAAAATCAAAGCTTCAACTCAACAAATTAAAGCCCTCAACATCAAACAACAACAGATTTTCAAGAATCAAGCCCAGATCAAAAGAACACCTCAAAATTTCAAAATTAAAACAACTCCCAGGCTTTCTGTTTCAAAATACCCAGGTGAGTAAACCACCTTGACCTGATTCTTAAACTAGATGCAGTGTTAAATTTGTGAAGAAAGGTTGTGATAAAAGGTTGCTTGGGTGAAACTATGATATATATATATATATATATATATATATATATGTATATGTGTACAAATATGAACATTATGCTTGTGCATGTCAGTTACAGGCGTAAGTACCCTCTGTTCGAGGTTACAGGAAATTCAAACCTGTTCAAAATTCAATTGCTCTTCTTCTAATCCTTATTAGGCTTTAGGATCTAAACAAGATTTGTTTGTTTAACCATGATTCAAGTTCTAAAAATAAATTTAAGTAAATTAAATTAAAGTTTTCTCCGGAAAATTTAAAAATACAAGCAAACCGAATATAGGTTGAAAATTCAACCATCCTAATCTCTAATTTCAAATACATCAATTGAAATGTTTTTGAAAATAATGATTTTTGAAAGAAAAATCATAATTTTTAAGCAAGTATTCACTAAGAAATGCAAGGATGAACAGATTCGAGTTTTTTAGTGATTTTTGGTGATCGATGACATAGTTCGTCTCGCAATCATAGCTGAAGCTCGTTGGGAGGTCGAGGAGTTTGAGCAAAATGCTCGAAAAAAATTTCGATCATCGTGGTGGCTAAATTTCGATGATCTAGGGTTTAAAGCTTACATTTGTATTGGTCGGAATTCGACCAAATGCAACGTCGATGTTGCATCGGACTGGACCAGGACGAGTGGATACGGTGCATGGTTGATAGGAGGAGCTCTGGACAAGGGTGTGTGGCCTTTGATGGTATGTGTCGTCGACACGAGGAGGATTGGTTGATCGATCTTGTGTTTCAGGTTGGGTCAGGTTACTCGTTTGCGAATTCGTCGTAATTTCGGGTTTCTGGGTGGTTTGGGAAGGTTGTCACTGACTTGTCGACGGCTGGAGCTTCGACCGAAGGTGGCTGGTTCGCCTATGCATGTGCACAGGTATCATACATTTCTGGAAATGATGGTTTGGGGAAGAAGGGTTATGACTCGAAGTTGTCTTCGGGGAATCAAGGTGCTGGCTCGAGGGAGGTCTCGGGTATTTTGAATACATGCCGGGTATTATAAACTTAAACCAAATTCTAAGTTTTAAAATGAAATTTGGGGTTAACTCGGGGGAGACTCGAAGTAAACAAGAATTTTTCTCGGGTGATGCTCGGGGTTGTTTAAAAACAGTTTTCAAATTTGAAAATAAATTTAAGTTTAAACAAGTTTTTAACTTATTCTTTAAAAGTAATGTTGTTTAAGTTTGAGATTAATTAAAGAATTAAAAATAAATTATTTTTAATTTAATTAAGTTAAATTTTAATTAATATATAACCTTAACTTTAATAGTTTATTTTAAATGAATTTAATTATTATAATTAAGTGAATAATTATAAGAATGATGTGTTTTATTAACATTAATCAAACTTTAAGATTTTAAGTTAATTAATGTGATAATGATGATTTATCAAACAAGGTTTAAATGATAATTAAAGTTATCAATAAAGATAAAATGGTTTGTCTTTTTATTAATTAAGTAATTAATGATTTGTTAATATAACTACTTAAAGAATAATTACTTAATTAATTACTTAATATTAAAAGTTAACTAAATTAATAATTAAGGTTAATAAATTTGTAATTAAGAATTAATTAATTAAGGAATAATTAATTAATGAAAGTAATTAAGATTTAATTAATTAACAATTAAGGATTAACCAATAATTAAGGACAAATTAATTTATAATTAAGAACAATTAATCATTAATCAATTATAATTAGTGAAAATAATTATGTGACTAATTAATTATAATCACATTTTAATTCATCTTAATTGTGGATGATTGGTTATTATTGAATGCTTTGTGTTGATTGATATCTCTGATATGTGATTGTGATACCATGTGATATGAATTGCTTTATGTTGAGCTGTGACACCTGTGAATATATTACTTTGTGAATGTGAAAACCCTTGGCCCGTAAAACAGCATTTGAATTTCGATGCGACAGGGAGTCGGATTCCAGTTGTTTATCCGAAACCCTCATCGAACCTTAATGGTGAATCTTTGTAATTGATATATCTGTTATCCCACATTTTGGCAAGGCTGTGACACCAAAAAGTTGACTGGAAATCAACAACAGTTCGTCCCAAAGATTGGTTATACACTGTTTCACTATGGATATCGACGAATTTTGTCCGAGTACGGATCAGGCTACAATTGACAAGACATGACAAGCAAAACTTTGAAAGCAAACATTTCAAATTTCAGGTCAATTGGAGTTCGTATGCTCAAGATATGATCGATGCAATTCAAGCAATCAAGTGAAGGGTCTTGCTCGTATCCATCCATCCTCCATTGTTCGTATCCATCAAGCCTCCATTGTTCGTATCCATCCATCCTCCACTGTTCCTATCCATCAAGCCTCCACTGTTCGTATCCATCCATCCTCCACTGTTCCTATCCATCAAGCCTCCACTGTTCATATCCATCCATCCTCCATTGTTCCTATCCATCAAACCTCCACTGTTCGTATCTATCCATCCTCCACTGTTCGTATCCATCCTCCACTGTTCCTATCCATCAAGCCTCCACTGTTCCCATCCATCCATCCTCCACTGTTCGTATCCATCAAGCCTCCACTGTTCGTATCCATCCATCCTCCACTGTTTGTATCCATCAAGCCTCCACTGTTCGTATCCATCAACGCAATAGAGATCGATACGAACAGTGCAATAGGGATCGATACGAACAGTGCAACATCGATCGAGTGCGAACAGTGCAACATCGATCGAGTGCGAACAGTGCAACATCGATCAAGTGCGAACAGTGCAACATCGATCGAGTGCGAACAGTGCAACTTCAATCGAGTGCGAACAGTGCAACATCGATCGAGTGCGAACAGTGCAACTTCAATCGAGTGCGAACGTGCAACATCGATCGAGTACGAACAGTGCAACATCGATCGAGTGCGAACAGTGCAACATCGATCGAGTGCGAACAGTGCAACATCGATCGAATGACAACAGTGCAACTTCAATCTAGTGTAAATAGTGCAACTTTGATCGAGTGCAAACAGTGCAACATCAATCGAGTACAAACAGTGCAACATCGATCGAGTGCCAATAGTGCAACATCGATCGTACATTGATCGAGTGCAAATAGTGCAACATCGATCGAGTATGAACAGTGCAACATCGATTGAGTGTAAACAGTGCAACAACGATCGAGTGCGAACAGTGCAACAGCGATCGATATGAAGGAGATAGCCTTCGAAAAACACGAACTTGCATCGATCATATCTCACAATCTACAAGTCCAAATGCTATGAAAATTTCACAGGAGCTTGCATACGATCTAAGCAAGTTCACGCCAAATTTCGACTCGGTTGGATCAACTCTTGATCGATACGAAATTCGTTTGTATCGATCACGGATCGAGCCAAAACTTTATGGGATCGATCGCGTGAGCCCACCCACGTGCCAGAAGAAGTCACCTAAGATCTGATCGAGATATTTGCAGCCTACACCTATAAATAGCATCCTAGAGCCTACAGAAAAAGGAACTTTTGGTTCTTCTACGTCCAGACTCCACCGGATTCATCATTGTACTCGAATTCTGCTATTGTAATCAGTTGTAACTCGTTGTAATCAGCAAGGATACATCAATAAAATCGCCAAATTCAAAGTGGACACAGGCCGGATTGCCAAACCACTATAAACTCTGTATTCTTTACCACTTTCTTCTTAGTTTTCTGAGTGTTCTTCATTTTTAATTCTCTATATACTTATTATCTGTAATCTGTGATCGTAAACGGTTGCTTTCAACGACAATTGGGAGATAGTGACAGATTGGTAGAGATAGTCAGACGAGCCATGAGAGGCGGACTAGTGAACAGAGATTTAGAGGATGTGAATAGGAGTCCCTTTGCTCCTACGATCAGGCAAGCCATAAATCCACCAGAATTCAAGTTACCAACATTGGAAATGTATAATGGGAGGACGGATCCTGCGGTTCATCTAACGAAGTATATGAGGCATATGGAAGTGCTGGGGGCATCAGAGGAGGTCATGGCCCGGTGCTTCCCATTGTACCTGGAAGACATTACGGCGCTATGGTTTAGACAACTAGAGAGTGGCTCTATTGGAACATGGACCGATTTGACTGAAAGGTTTATGAGGCAATTCAGAGTTCACATTTCGAGACCAAAGAATGTGATGAGTTTGGCAGCACTGAAGCAAAGAACTGGGGAATCTTTGAGGAGCTTTCTGATGCGATTCAATGCAGCGGCAACATCGGTGGATCGACCGGATCCATCCATGGTTTTGATGGCAGTTGTATCTGGCATAGCTGACGGCATAGAATTTTAGAATTCGTTGACAAGAGATCCCTCTATGGATCTAGGAGAATTTTATCATGAGGCTGAATGATTTTTACGATTAGAGGATGCAAATGCTGAAAGAGAGAAGGGGGAAGGAATCGATGTTTATGCAATCAAGGGCGAAAATCCTCCTGAAAAAGGTGTAGGAACTGGAAAAGGGAAACGAAAGGCTGAGGATAACGGTGATGGATCAACGCGACCACGAAAGGAACAAGATTCACCTCATATACAGAGTTGAACGAGACTTTGGAACGAATCTACCAGGACACCGGGGGCAGGTTCCTTATCGAAAGCTGATGAGAAGGGATCCGACCAGCAATGAGAGGAGATCAGACAAGTATTGCTTATTCCATGAGTTAAATGGTCATAGCATGAATGATTGCAGGCACCTGAAGGATGAGGTTGAGGGACATATCCGGAATGGTCTGCCATCGCAGTATGTAAGAACGGGAACAACAACGATGGAACAGGAGCGGCAACCACCTACATCAACTGGGAATGGCTCAGGATCGTGGCGTCATCTTGTTATAAATTGATTGAAATAATGATGAACGAGTGGCAAACTCCACACAAACCCGATTGAGTCGTTTACGCATGTACAGGACCGTGAACGATCATCAGGCATGCTCTGATACGACTACTAATCGCATCAGTGTGGGTGTTTGCACTTTGACGTCCCTATTTTGCTTTTGTTTTATGTTTCTCATGTTTGGACTTGATTTTGTTTAACATTTTCGTTGAAACATTTATTTTGAATGAAAGTCTGCTATTTGTGATTCCATAACGGCTAAGCCACTTACACATGTACGGGGTCGCGAATGGTCCTTAGGCAAGCTCTGAGATGGTGATAAACCGCCCTAATAAACAGTATGGAAACTCACTCGAGCGTGAAATCCATTATTAATGTACTAAGTCCCACCCGGACACACATAATTCACCTAGAATGGCACCCGATCGCGAACGATCACAACTCCCCTCGAACGACACCCGACCACGAACGGTCATAATTCGCCTCGAACGGCACCCGATCGTGAATGATCATAAATCATTTCTACTAATCGCGAATGGCACCCAACCTTAAAAGCAATTTCTTTTCAACTAATCTGCTAATTTGTTGTCATACAATTGGTTGCCGGTTTCTTTTATAAATCTTTTCTAAAAGTACTTCCGAATTTCATAAATTAATTATCTAAAACATTTACAAATTGCTCTTCACAAATTAATTATCTAAAACATTTACAAATTTCTCATTCTCCTTTTGTAATCATATAAAGCATTTAAGTCCCGTATCTTAAATGATTTTATATACTTATTAAAACACTTAGGAGAATTCTCCAAAAATTCCCATAAATCGCTTTTTATGTTTTTTAACATATATAAATTTTTGACCCAAAGCGTATATAAATAGCCCTAATTAAATAAAACCCAATAAACCATTTTCTTCACTAGAAAATTAATAATAAATCCACATCGATTCAGAAAATTATGAAACTTGAAACCTATCTCTGAAATATCATTTCTGACCATATATTAAAATCGCAAGGCATTTCGATGTCAATTGATAGGTTTTTCAATTCAAAACATGCATAAATCAATATGAATAAGCATAATTCATAAACAAGTATATGTGTTTGTGTGTGTGTATAACATTCAAAACAAGGAAACATACTTACAAAAACATTGATATCTGATTCTAGAAACCGAAACTTCAAAAATATGAGATGTAACTATATTCACCTTTAGTTTTGTTGTTAACGAGTTGATATTTGATCTTGGATTGAATTTGATTAAGCTTTTCCTCTTAATTCTCGCTTATCTTCCCCTACCCCCCTTTAATGGTAGCCGACCTTTTGTTTAGTTTTAGTTTTCTTGTGAACGTGAGAATGATATGGTATGAGGGTTTAGGGTATAAGAATGTAGCTTATTCCTACATTGTCCTTATCTAATCTCCCTTTTCTATTTCATTTAATCCTATCTAGTTCATTAGTTTACCAAGGCACGACTACCACTTTATTATACAAATGTAAAAAATTTAAATATTTACATTATTTCATTTAATTTAACTAATTATATGCCCTAGATAATGTTAATCTAAATTAGGGTTGTTACACCGAGCTCCACGGGAAGCATCTCTGGACTCCTCTAAAAGCATCTCTTCACCATGTCTGTCGCTTTCCCAGTCGACCGTGGAAGGACAACTCCAAAATCTTTATGGGTCTTGTCCATTCAAAGTTAGAACTATATTGCTTGCTCATCTTTCTACCTAGCTATGCTCTCAATTTAAAATTAAGAAGCAGCTGTGATCATTTTGAGTTACATGATGACTTTAAATTATTGTTTTAATTTGAATTTAGTTGTAGAAGACAAATAAGAATGGAAGTAATATTTGACTTATGTCATAGGAAGAAGGACATGTTTGCAATTTAAGAAGGGTGAGATAAGTAAATAATGGGGTGTGATCATTTTGGAAGAAAAAATAGGGTATGGAAGAAAAATACCGAGATGCTAATAGATTTGGCCTTAAAACAAACCAATATTTAGAGCTAAAGCGATGGTTAAAATTAAAAACCCTTATTGATTAATTACATAATAAATTAATCTGTATTAACTAACAATTTAAGTTTTAACTAAGTATTAATTAAAATCTTAATTAAATTTAACCGAATCACTAATTAATTAAAAATAAAATCACGTATTAAATAAATAATTAAATAATAATTAATCCCTAATTAATAACTAAATAATAATTAACTTTAATTAATTAACTAATTATATTAAAATCCTCGGTTTTAGAACAAATAAGGATACCATCTATTAAGACCAACGCAAATTATTTTGTATATATCTAAAAACTCGAGTCTTGATTACTACAAGTGAGCAAGTACGTTAGTTAAACCATCAAGCATAACCAACCACTCAAAGAAACTATCCGATCCTCTAAAAGTTGTCAAGGGCATACTATCTGTATCAACCCGATTTTGTGATAAACAATAAATAGATACTTATTTTATTAAAAATGAACTTTTTGGAATTCAGTTAAATAATTTGAGTATATTTAAGAACATCGGAACTTTAAAATGAGAAAATTAGTGATGATTTTGTAAATGATAAGGAATATTTTATACCATAATAGTTTAATAATTTATTTAATTATTTTGAAATTAATCAGTAAAAGAATTAAATAAAATGGTCAATTAAACTAATAAAATACTTTTGGAATGTAGGGCTTATATTGACTTATTTATAAAACAAAGTTAAAGAAAAGGATAAAAAAATACGCTAAGGCCCAACATTTCAAACTCCATTAGCTTATACCCTAAAAGTAAATATCCTCTTCTTCTCGTTTCTAGAGTATTCGATCTCCGCACTTCTCTTCAATTTTTATTATGTTTCGTCAACAATATCAGTTAACCACTTAGAAAATTAATCGCAACCCCTAAACCCTACTTCTTTTTGTGATTCGAATATACATGTATATTTTTAAATTCTCAAATCTAAGCAAACGTTTCTTTACCTCAAAATAAACTCGTGCTAGAAAGAAAAGTTGCATTTCATCGAAGTCAAAGCTTTATCGTTCACTCATCTTTCTACTTAGCTATGGTATCAGTTTAAAATCAAGAAGCAGATGTGATCATTTTGAGTTGCATGATGATTTTAAGTTATTATTTTAATTTGAATTTAGTTGTAGAAGATAAATAAGAATGGAAGTAACATTTGACTTATGTAGCAAGAAGAAGGACATGTTTGTAAGTCAAGATGGGTGAGAAAATTAAATAATGTAGTGTGATCATTTTGGAAGAAAAATGGTGTGTGCAAGGAAAATACCATTTGCTAATAAATTTGGCCTTAAAAAAAACCAATATTTAGAGCTAAAGAGATGGTTAAAATGTAAAACCCTCATTAATTAATTAAATAATAAATTAATCCTTATTAATTAATAACTTAAATCTTAACTAAATACTCATTAAAATCTTAATTAAATATAACTTAGTCGCTAATTAATTAAAAATCAAACCTTCTTTTTAAATAAATAATTAAATAATAATTAATTCCTGATTAATAATTAAATAATAATTAACTAATTATAATTGACTTATTTGATTAACACTTAAGTGCTGAATACCTTTGTTAATTAATGATTAAATACTAATTACCTTACTTAATTAATTAATAAAAAATCATTAAATAAATAATTAATTAATTAATAGCTATTATTCTTTAAATATGTTTTGAAAACAATTTCCAAAAGATACTTAAGTTAAAACACTTTTAAATTTGCGAAAGATTCGTTTTTCCGAATAACACCCATAGCGACTATCGCTATATGACTCGTAACTTTCAAAATTTGAAATTTTGTTTTATAGGCCTTTTTAAAAACTTTAACTCTTGGAAAATTTTACTACTTTGTACAACATAAAGTATGTGCTTGAAATAAACAAGTTTTGAACTTGAAAACATTTTAAAATTTAATACCAAAGATTAAAGATTTTACACAAGGGATTCTATGTCACTTAAACTGGTAAAGGTGCTAACTTTCGTAGCATACCATCATGTATTAATGACCACAACATACATAATCACATCATAACCACATCACCAACATATATGCATGCCACAACCAACGTATATAAGCAAAGATTACAACTTGTAACTATCTTGACTTTTAACTTTCAAACTTAAATCTATACATCATGACATCCAAGCACTTGTACATACATATAAATTAACATTTGTTTTACCCTACAAGCACCATTGTCCAACTGGTTAATTGATTCGGCTTTGGTGCAAGAGGTCACAAGTTCGAAACTTGCTTTCGAACGTTTATTGACATGGGATATGTTGTCCCAATAATTTGTTGTATATAAAGTATCATTTCAAAAAAAAATAAAATTTGTTTTACCCAACAAGCATCACATTTAATAACCAAGTCAAGCAAAATATAAGTTTCAAAAACTTAGTTAGAGGCAAGAACTTCACAAAGTATAAGTTGACTAAATCAAGGAAACTTCTTCTAGAACTTGAATATGACCTAAGTCTTTCTTTGCCTTTGAAAGATGAAGTTTTTTTTGGGCCTTAGTGAGTAAAAAGGTTCGACCTAGGTGGGAAGGAATGCATGACCAAGATGGTGGGGGTGTGTGGGGACTTGATTTGGCAAGGAGGAGTGTTAGAATAGAAAGTATGTAGAGTCTTTAAACAAGAATTTAAATGTTTTTAAAAGTGATAAAAGTTAGGCTTTTAAACATTAGAACCTCTTAGAAACCATCAAAGAGTTGATGAAGCTTGGAAATAAGAATGTAAGTTTTTGAAATAGATAATGAAATGACAAAATGAGAAGGAGGAATTTTGAAAATTGTTTTTATGTCAAATGAAATGACTAAATTGCTAAATTAGCCTTAAGTACATAACTTCCACTCTAAACTTGCCACCTCACTGCCCTTGTCTTCTCCACCTTGCTCACGCTTGGAGCATGTTCCCTCCTTTTGTTTGAGTCAATAAGCATTTATAATTCATGTACTTTGTGTTTTTATGAAAGTGACATATTATGACAACCTTTTCATTTGTTTTAAAATTCTTTTAATCTCTTTCATAAATAGTCATATCAAAATTTTATTAAATTAAATATATAAATATATTTCTAAAATATATTCTAACTTATATATAAATATGAGCGTTATAACACGCACTTCGCGCGTGATGATGGCACGTGCTTCGTACGTAAATTGTTTTTCTATAACTTATATATCTATTTTTTTTAAGTTTGAATTTTTATTTATATTACTAATTAATAATTTGTTTGTTAGATCCTATTTTTAAGTGATATTGAAATTTGATAGTATTTGTACATGGATGTTTTAAATTTGTAAAAGAATTTTATTTGTTAGATCATATTTTTAGGTAATATTAAGACTGAATAACATTTGTACATGGACGTTTTGAATTTGTAAAAAAATTAATTGTTAGATCATATTTTCAAGTGGTATTAAGATTTGGTATTAGGGTCAATTTTGGTAGTTCACGCTGACACCAAAAAAGGGTGGCACCAAATGTATTACAACTATTATTAAAGATGTGTATATGTTAACTCAAATGTGTACAATGTTTTCAGACAACTTATAAACACCGAAAAGTCAAAAATTCAGGAATGATTTCCGGTCACATTGTCTATTTTTCTTCGAACTACATATTATTGTAAATAGATTTTGTAAACCATTTCAGCATCACCAGTTACGAATATAATTTTTTTAATTGACCTATAAAATCCACAAATTAATTATTTAAAAATATATTGTAATACTAGATTTAAAGTGATTATAATGTTGGATCGGTACACTCTCTCCACTTAAAAGAATTTCCTTCTAAAATTGACAAATAAGAAGATAACTCAAGACGACACAAAATGTCATATATTAGTAATCATAATGATGTAATCATACAAAAGGATACACATGTATATTAATTATTTTAATATTATTTTCAAAATTTACATGCTTTTTCGAACAAACTCCAAACAAAGCATGCCGCCTGGCGTTTCTAATATTTTACCCCTATTCCGAACACAATGGAACATGTTTCATGGCCTAATTCGATCATATGTGGAAGATAGCTTTTTGAATCGAATTAAAATATTAGTTTTTTGATATAAAATCCAATGCGTTTCTATCCTGTACGACTAAACGGTAGCTCCAAATACTACGAAATTTGAAATCCGATACTATTACGGATGCAATGGAACTGGTTTCATCGAATTCCAAGACTGTGTCTCGAAAGGCTATTTTAACTTGTCGATTAAACCGAGTGATTTCCAAAATCGAAAAATTTGCTTGAAATTTTAATTTTAAAAACTTACCAACTCCTTTATAATTCAAATAGAATTTATATCCATATAAGAAATCATTTCGATTCATATTAAAGCAAAATTTAATTATTTACACCATTTCTATATTTTAAATTTCACCACTAAATAAATATATATAAAATTCCAAAATTTTAATTTATCGACTTTTAATTCCTTTAAAAAGTCTAATACCATCACTCTAATTCAAATAGAGTTTTAAACCAACTTAGAAATCATTCCTATCCACATCTAACTTCAAGTGCCCATGTTTTCCCAATTTCAAATATTAAATTTATATTTACCAAATCTCATTAATAGCTATATTTGAAATTTTAACCCATTTAACTAATTCAACCAAAATCTCCATATTCGAAATCAATAAATATTTTCTAATTCAACATTTAAAAATGAATTAAATGTTCAAAATTGAATGATCAAAATTCTGGGTCGTTATACTTCTTTAGAGGTGTATCAATGAGTTTTGGTCCAAAACGCGATAACTCGTTGGACTCGGTTTCATATTCCGATACAGACTCGTCTCCTTGCTTAAGATCTAAGAAACTCCTATATAATTGGGCCTTTCCTACAAAGGGCATGAACTAGTGTTCAAACACTTCCTTAAATCTAGCGTAGATAAAATCTTCTTCCAGAACATTAGTTGTAATGGAATACCACCATGTTACTGCTTCATCTTGTAACCGCCAAGATGCTAAGAAATGCTTCTACTCATCCGAGACATCCAACCCTTGAAAATATTTTCGCAAGAATGAACCCTCCCATGGACTTGTAAAATGGATTTCGTACCCTTAAACGACTTTCCTCCTAGATTAGAGAAATCTTCTCACAAAATTGCAAAGTCTACAAGGGATTGTATATCTAATAATCCTATACTTCTAGCGGTTGGGGCTCAACCCTCGGTGATCGAAGTATTGCCATTTCCCCTTCCTTATCTTACTTTAGAGCTCATTTCTTACTATCTGATAATAATAAGTTATCCTCATAATACACTTTTAAGGAAAAATTTATATTGGGAAAGGAATCATCTATAAATAATATTAAATAAACATATTCATCCCTCCAACCGATGCCCAAACAAATGTAGAAAATTTGTAAATTTATTGTATATAAGAAATATAACCTTAGGTAAAATTATTTCATTTACCCATTTTAAAACTATAATGTGTCTACTTGTCTTATTTAAGTGCTTTGGAACCCCTAGCAACAACGTTGATAAGGCTCGTCGAATAGAATTCACAATCCACTCAACAAATAAACCAACAAAATATAAAACATTATATAGCACTAACAATTATGCGCTCATATATATACCACACTCAACTCATTCTAGGATATTTTTAATCCTATTTCTAATGAGTTACTCATTCTTGAGCATTACTAAACCTACGTATAATGAGTTTACTCCATCGAAGCCTAGGTGTTCCCTTAACTTAAGCTTTGATACCACGTGTAAGGATCTGCCTTTCTTACATTTAAAAACGACACTTAATATATCCTCGATATTCGTGTACAGATCATTTAAGTGTTTGAAAGACAGGTCATTTGGGGTTAATCATAAGAATAAACATATGGATTTCTTACTCTTGAAAAACCTTTTCAAAAAGAAGAGTAATCATAAGATCATGTTCAACACAAACATAGAGGATTCTTATCTTATGATAACCAAAATCATTTTTATTATAAATCCATTGATATTATAATAATGTATAGGGTTTAAAGTGTTCAATAATTCAGTAGCTGTGATGCATGTACATCATAACAATAATAGGTGTACAACCAAAAGTCAAAAAGCGCTTACTGGAGAATGGATTCCAACAATGGAAAGGTAAGGGACTGCCTTCCATATAGTACTCCTGTAAATAAATGTACGGAAAGATCTGAAACCTTTCGACCTCAGCATGATAAGACCGACCTACCCCTTACTGGATAGTATCAGATATGTCATCATCCTGGTTGCTTCCAACCTTTATAAAGAGCTCTCATGCACAACCAAATCCATAATGTAATACTTTAGAAAGGCGATGACACACCCTAATGGAAGCGACCCACATAGCCTTGCAACATATCATGTTTTAGCCATTCCCCGATTGTAAGGCTTGAAAGGCTATGCTCTTGCCATTTTCTCATAGGAGTTCCCTCTTGGAATGCTAACACTTCCCTCCAGGTAGAAATTGGAATGGCGACATTCATTTCTATAATTCCAATCTGGATCTAAATGAAACCGAAGGCACTACCTCTACTACATCCATTTTGGAATCACCCTCAAGATTAGTAGCAAGTATCCCTTGCACTTCAAATAACTCCATCTTCGAACGTCTTCAAGTTGTCTTCCATTTGAACGCTCATGTTGGTTCAAAGTGGTTTTCGGATAACATATCTGACCCCGGTCTCTTCGAACCGACAACTAATAATTTCCGATTGACTCAATTCAGTTCTTTTAGAATTATGTGGACTACATAGAGTCCCAAGGGATCTCTAATATATCCCTTAAAGTTTAGAGACGTTTCAATAGAATTAGTTCTCTTGAAGGATCTCAAACTGTATGAACAAGCGAAGCTCTTATTTACTTTCTAAGTCAAAATTGATAAAGTTTTGATCGTTAATTATTTAACAAATAAACAACCAACCAACAATCTAGAGATTTAATTTCACATAGTAACCACTAAGCCTCATAAAAAATCTTTTATTTATTTAAATCTCCTTCCAAACTATTCATCATAATATTCAATACTTATCTTACCGGCATAAGCATATTCACACACATTGTGAAAGATTTTTTACTTCAAAATCATATTAAAAGGATCGAAACAAAAGTAATTTAAATTGGAGATAAGAATAACCTCAAACATTATTCCTTCGGTGTTAAGTGTGGAACAAATTTCCATAGCACCAAAATTAAGAAGGTTGGTTAAAGAAAATCCAATCCCAAATTCTTTTATAAATTTCTTAATAAATTCTTTTAACAAATCTCTTTCATTTATGAAAATCTCCTTTACTAAAATTCCAAATCCATATATAAAACTCTTTATAAATCTTCAAGTTTATTCATAAAACTCTTTTATAAATATCCAAAACCATTTACAAAATTTCTTTTCAAATTTCAAAATCCCTTTCAATTTATAAAAACTCCTTTTTTATAAACTTTCCTTATTTGCAACAAATCTTCTTTAATAAATCTTATTCAATCAAGTACCTTTTAAATAAAAACTAATTATTTAAAACAACTTTTAAATAACAAGTTATTATAAATTAAACTAACTTCAAAACTTTAAATAAAATAGTTAATGAACTATCTTTAAAATAACATATTGAAATGGTGATAAACCTTAAGCATTTCAATTAAATGATAACTTAATTTCAAACCACAACTATTATTTTTAAATCCTTATTTAAAAAGGAATAAGATTAAGGGAATAACTTTCAAAATTTCGAAGAGGCTTAGCGACCACAATGGTTCTTATTTAATTCAGTGTACGGTATTTACATAACAAATAGATATGGAAAAGAATCAACAAATAACAACCAATCAACATAATGGTAAATGCCCAAGTTATTATAATAACAGAACAGTATTTTGTTCCGCTAGACAGATGTCATTTGGTTTTATAATCATTTAAGGTTACTTAAGCGTAATCAACAAAGAAATTCCTTAATTTAAACCACTTTTGAAAAAAAATGTTTTAAAACGGACTTATATTTAGAACCAAAACGATTGTTAAAATTTAAAACCATTACTAATTAATTAAATAATAAATTAATCCATATTATATAATATCTTAAATTTTAATTAAGTCCTAATTAAAATTTTAATTATTAACTAATTATAATTAACTTATTTGATTAACACTTAAGTACTAGTTGCCTTTGTTAATTAATAATTAAGTACTAATTACCTTAATTAGTAAATAAAAAATCATTAATAACTAAATAATTGATTTTTATTAATTAAATATATTTTGAAAACTTTTTTCAAAAGATACTTAAGTTGAAACACTTTTAAATTTGTAAAAGAGTTCGTTTTTGCGAACTGCACCTATAGCGACTATCGCTATATGACCTGCAATTTTCAAAACTTAAAACTTTTTTTCTTAAGTCTTTCTTTAAAACTTTACTCCTTGGTAAAATTTAAAGTATGTTCTCGGAAATATACAAGTTTTAAACTTTAAAACTTTAAAATTTAAAACCAAAGATCATAGGTTTTACACAAGGGATTCTATGTCGCTTAAACTAGTAAGGTGCTAACTTTCGTAGCATGCCATCATGTATTCATGACTATAACATGCATAATCACATCACAACCACAACACAAACATATATGCATCTCATAACCAATATATACAAGCAAAGATTACAACTTGTAACTAACTTGAATTTCAACTTTCAAATTTAAATCTATACATCATGACATCCAAGCACATATACACACATATAAATCAACATTTGTTTCACTCAACACGCATCACATTTGATAACCAAGTCAAGCAAAATATATGTTTTGAAAACTTAGTTAGACGCGAGAACTTTATTGAACAAATGTTGATTACATCGAGGTAACTTCTCATAGAAGTTGAACACGACCTAAGTCTTTGCTTTGCCTTAGGAAAGATGAAGTTTTTGTGGGCTTTAGTGAGCAAAAGGGTTTAGCCTAGGTAGGAAGGAATGCATTAGTCGAGATGGAAGCAATGTTTGTGGACTTGATTTGTCAATGAGGAGTGTTAGAAAAGAAAGTAGAGGCTCTAAACAAGGATTTAATAGTTTTTAAAAGGGATAAAAGCTAGTTTTTAAATATTAGAATTTCTTTGATATAATTAAAAAGTTCATGAAGCTTGGAAACAAGAATGTAAGTTTTTGAAATGGAGAATGAAATGATAAAATGAGAAGGAGGAATTTTTAATATATATATAAACACACATATATATATAACACAAAATAACTAAATTAGCCTTAAGTACATAACCCCACTCTAATCTTACCGCCTCACCACCCTTGTCTTCTCCATCTTGCTCACGCATGGAGCATGCCCCCCCTCCTTTTGTTTAAGCCAACATGCATTTACAATTCATGTACTTTATGTTTTTAGGAAAGTGACATAATATGACAACTTTTCCATTTATTTTAAAATTCTTTTAATCTATTTCACTAAAAGTCATATCAAAGGTTTATAAACTTAAATATATATTTATATTCTAAATTATATGATAAGTTATACATAAATGTGTGTATATGTTAACTCAAATGTGGACAACATTTTTCGACAACATTTAGACAATGGAAAGTCAAAAATTCGCAGTTCATAACATATAGTAAAAACATAAAATAAATATCTGAAATGGTCTATAAATCTCGTAAGTTATTACATCTATCTACCCAGAGTCATACATTAGACTTTGTAGTTCAACCGAACATAACTGCTACTAAGTAGGCAACTCACAGATAAACGGCTTTATCCATGGCCAGTAGCCTCCATTGCCTCCACCTCATGTACCACTCCTACTAACCCTATCAATCTATCATATATAAATAATAAATAATTATATAGGGGTCTGACATAAACTTAGAGAGTGAGCATATATCTCTAAATATATGATACGAAGATGCTAATAAAACATCTTTGTAATTTGCAACTACGGTGTCAGTCTAAAGGGTCAAATTATCATTCATTTATAGTATGTTTATCATAACATTTCAATTGTATCATTTTTAATAACGAAAATCACTTACCTAAACTTCCATACAAATTAATATTTTTGAAATTTTAGCATACCCTCGCTCTGTTATGTGTACTATTTCAACACGTTTCCACAAATATATCATTCTTTCTATATGTACTATTTCAACACGTTTCCCCAAATATACAATATCCTAAACTACCCTTATTATTGAAAAGCGTAGAAGTTGACAATATTAAAACTTAAACCATTTTGACCTTTGTTTAATTTTGAGGCTTTTTCATTAAGCTTATCGTAATTTAATTTTATAGTCAGAGTTTTCCATTTTAAAAGATCCATTGCTATTTTTCAAAGTGTCAGTTTATTTAACTAATTCAGATCCTATCTTTTAAAACACAATTCTCCTTTGTAAGGGGCATAATTTAAGTACCTAAATTATTTAAAATAATTATCAATTTATTTATCATTTAGATTTCTCAAACCAACAACTTCTAAATATTGCTCATTTAGAAAATCATTAAATATCTAAAAATTTATTGTTTAATTCAAAATTTTCACTTTCTAGTTCTGCGATCTTGTTTTCAAAAGCTTTTATTTCTTCTAATGTAATAAAATCAAGTTTTGATACTATTTCAAATTCGTTAGATAATCTATCATAATGAACAGATAATTGATCTAAAGTACCTTATTGTCGCTTATTGTCTCTTCGGTAATAGTTGTGCTCTTTTTTATTCTGATAATGTCTAGACATTAATTTATCGTATTCGAAGTACCTTTCTAAATAGAATTTTGATAAACGTTTTTTTTCAAATTATTTTTTTGATTAAATTTGTGAAAAATTAATTTAAGGATATTAACCTATTGTAAAGGCCCGTAAATCCGTACCCCTTGAATCGACCATAATTCACAACAGTTCGGCTCAAATTGAACGGTAAATATGAACCTTTAGAGTGAAGAAGAAGAGAGAGATAGAAGAAAATAGAACAACAAAACATAGAATATCACAATTGCAGTGGAACAAAATATAATATATAACAACAAATTTTTACACTAAGAACTGTAACTATTTTATACTTACAATCATCAGAGTATAACAATTAATACATCAAACCGGATAGTTACATAACTTGTTCTTACACAATGGAATATAAGCCAAGTACGGAGATACGTCTCTATCATCTAGCTCGTCTCCTAAGCTCCATAACATTCTATCCTGAATCTGTAATACATAGTCTAACCCGAGCATTATAGGAAAATAACAATCGAGTCGGTCTGGAAAAGCGACATGAGAAAGAACACTCAATTTGAATTATTAAAGTTATCAAAATGCTTTAAAAAACAAAGGTATCTCGTAAGACCGCGTCAAACATAGACACGACAGGTTTTTTCCTTACGATAACCAAAACATTTTATATAAAATCCAATGATATTATAATAGTGTCTAATTAAAAATACTTATTCGAATGATGAAATTGTTACATTGATTAAGTTCCAGCATACTAGGCTCTACAAAAAAAACCGTAAGCTCATATTGGAGAATGGATTCCAACGAATGACTGGGCCACTGAGGTACCATCCATCGCAATACACCTCTAGGACAATGTACCAAGGACCTCGCCGGGATCCTCTGCTACACAAGACCGGCCTACCCTAACCTGGATAGACCAAATAAGTTATCATCCCAGGTGTTCCCACCCTTACTATTGAGCGCTCCTTCCATGCACCACTATATCCATAAATAATAGGTTTCGGAGGACATCTAGAAAAGTGATAACATACGCTAATTGGGTGCGACCAACTTAATCTTGCTGCATCTCCCCAGTTTTAGTCATTCCCGATTGATGAGGCTCGAGGCTAAGCGTTACCTTTCAAGGAACAATTCTACTTAGAATGCTCGCCGTCCTCCACCGACAATGTTCTGGTAGTATTCGTCCATACAAGTTGCCCTGGGCCTGGACAAATCGAATCACTTCCTTCATCATCTTCACGGTATTCATTCGTAATGTTCAAACCGGATCGAAGTGGTTTTCGAATAATTTAATCCGATCTTGGTCTCTTCGAAACGATTAACGAAATTGGCCAATATCGATAGTCGGTTATTTAACTAATAATAAAACATCCAAAAGCAGACACTAGGCCTTATTATACATTTTCCCAAAATATTTATTTTTAAAATATCTTTAAAAGATATATCAATTCCTTCCAACATTTGAAAAACAATTTTCAAATACTTAAATCCGTAACAGGATACTTCCAAACATCTCAACACTTAGAAATATTCCCAAATTTCCATTTTCAATGCTTAGGAAAATATTATAAGTCTTATTTTCCTAGATCCTTTCAAATATCAATACTAAAGAGAATGTTTCGCGATTTATCTCATAAGTCTTCGGAATTTACATTATTCCTTTTTCCTTTTCAAAATTGACTATTTCTACTTATAATCTCTTCTATCTATTTATAACTTCTCCATGACTTTAGATTCGACCCCGAATTTCTTATTCCTAATATCTCAGAACCTTCCTTAAGTTATAAGAATTTTATTTTAAGATTTTCCCTTTATAAAATCCTATCCGTTACATAACTTCGTTCGCAATCTCGAGAGGATTTTTAAATGAATTCCAATCTTTTAAAACCATATATACAAAATAAATATTTTTAAAGGATAATAGTTTATTTTAAAATATATTTAAGTAAATTTAAAACATTAAATTTTTTTAAATAACATCGATAACCCATTTCCAAATCATTTTTTATAACTAATTAATTTACAAAGCTGATTTATAAAATTAGAGTTTATTTCAATAAATATTAAATATTAGAATAACTAACTATTCGGAATAGAATAAATAATAATTTTAGTTGCATAGTATAGTAATTTAAAATCCCATTTAAAACCATTTTAATTTCTTAACAAAAAACTATTTTAAAAATCCAACATTGCCAATTTCTATTAATAAATCCCTCTCGATTCGTATCACATCGATTATATCTCAATTTTATCACCATTCTTACATTCAAAAACAGATTCCACTATTTCGTTCCTAACGTTTTCCATAACTCGATATAAATTCACATTGTAAATCTATATTTCTAATTTATCAACTGACCATCATTTTCCTTATTTATAAACATCGTTTATAAATTCATAAACTCCTTTGATTTTCACCTGTTTATAAAACAAATCTTATTTATAAATTTCTATTATATAAATTCATTTCTTATAAATTCCATTTATACTTCCAAACTATTTTTAATATTTATTTTAATCTCTTTTTTTATTGCTAGAATATCGTTTATAAATTTCTTTATATAATTCATTTTTAAAATTTCCATCTACTAATTCACAGTAGTTAAGTATAACCAAAAATCAAATATATTTTTCTAACTCAATTATTTAAAAGTAAACTTATTTCCCATATAAATGTTTTTATATCAAAAATTTCCTTAAACTCCTTAAATTTTAGAAATATATTTATGGTATTTTAAAATATTACCATTCAGACCAATGCTGCAATGTCATCCAACAATTTCAATCACCATAATAATCTATATTAGATTATTCTACACAATCCATATATCACTATATATGAAAAGTAAACAACATATTTGAGGAATCCAGTTGGATCCCTCCAACCTGTTTCCCTGCATCCACAGATTGTAATATAACATAAAATTAATAACCAAAAGATATAATTAATTTCAAAATTAAATTTCGAACTAAATACCCTAAGTAAAATAGAACCGTTGATCACCCACCTTCCTATCCAAGCCGCTTTCACGTTCTTCCTTGCATTCGCGATTCTATCGGCACCCAGTGCCGCCATACACCTTCATGCACCACCGGACGCTCATCGAAGACCGCCCCAAATTTCCAGCTTCTCATCGCCTTAGGTGCGATCACCTTCAATGCTCCAAGCCCCGTGATTGTCACATTTTGAACTTGACTGCGCCGCCAACGTCCTTTATGTGCTTGATTAACTCCATCCAGGTCACGAGCTTCACTACCCGTCAAGAGCTTCACTACCCATCGCGATTTTAACGAACCCTAGGACCAATAGCTCGTGATACGTCCACCTCAAATCGATCGAGCGTAGCTTGGCTTTTCAACCTTAAACGTGAATTTGAACGTCAAGCCTCCCTAAGCCATTTCGACTTTGACCATCAAGTTCCCAGCGAGCTTCCCCCCTAAGTCGTATCGCTCATTCTTCCGCTCGCCTTCCACGTACGAATGCTTGTGAATCCCCCTTCACGCGTATGATCCCTTATCCCCTTTTTTTGGCCGATCAATTTTGATTTCTTTTCTTATTTCTATTGATTTCAGTTTTTGAACGAGATAGGAATGAGAAAATACACGACTTTTTTCTTTCTTTCGAACTGTACAGCCGTGAGGGTTTTTAAAAAAGAGAAGGAAGGGAGAAAAGACGTTGGCGTGTTTGAATGGGTTGCTACAGTAACTGAGGTGAAGGGGAAAAGGGGTGATGGAAATATTGTCAATCAAGTAAATATATATATACACGTATTATATAAATTTTCAAATCGTCTCGATATAAATTTCAGCGTGTTTAAATTCCGTATGACCAAACAATAACTCCAAATGCTACGAAATTTGGAATTCGGTAATAATATATAATTACGGATCCAATGGAACTGATTTCGTCGAATTCTGGATTGTGTCCCGGATCGCTATTTTAACGCGTTGATTTAATCGACGATTTTCAAAATTTACGAAATTGCTTAAAATTTCAGTTTTAAAATCTTACTAACTTGATTATAATCCTAAATCCAATATTTAAAACCATTTCAATATTCAAAATCAACCATCGAAAAATCTGGATCGTTACACTTATCCAAAAATCGAAACCTTAAAATATAATAATTGAGATTCAAATATTCCAAAATTAAGAAAAAACAAATAATTACCCATCATTCAATTTTCCAAAAAGCCCAAGTATTTTCTTTTTTTGCTTTCATGCTTTACAAAAAATTGAAGCTCAAAGTTTTCATATTAATAATTAACGTATGAAAAACCGACTATCATAAAGGATAATATAGTCAAATAGCCATTTCCATTAATTTCTATCAGAAGTTTTAAAAATATAAATAAACAACCTTTCATAATTCATCATCCAGCAGTCGACGGTCCGCATTCAAGTTCAATAATAAACATTCAACTTTTTGGATTTTAAAAAAACGAAGTCTAAACAGTTTTTTTGAAAACCATTTAGTATTTAAACAGTTTTCATAAAACCATTTACTATTTAAATCTTTTTAAAAGTCTGTTTACTATAAAATACACTAAGAAAGCCATTTAGTAAAATGTTAAAAAAAGCTCAACCATATTCCTAGCCCATAGTCATTATCTACATATACTCAAGCTTCGTTTGTTTAAATTCTGTCGATTATTGTTGAACATTGATTGCAAAATGCTGAAAGTTGTATATTGACTTATGACAAGTTATTTGTTCACATTTTTCTATATTGATAATATTGCTTTTTATAATAGTCAGATATTCACATGACAATTATTAAAAGAAAACTTCGACTATAAATTTAAATTTTGAAAAGCATGAAATTCGAAGATTTTTTGTTTTGGAAATACTTGGGTTTTATGGAACTTGAATACTGGATAAATATTATGAAAGTTTTAGTTAGGAAAGATTTAAATTTAAAATTGTCTTATTTTAAGATTTTTTTTTGGAAAGATTGCATGAATTAAGTTTCAAGAAATTTAATTTAGAAAAATTAACTTTTAAAAAAACTTTTACCTACGTTCCATAATCTTGAAATTTGTAGTTTCATATTTTTTTCGAAAATTTAAATACTATTTTATTTGGTTCTCTTCTTTTTTGTAAAAAATCTAAATGAAGAAAAGCAACCAAAAGTTTAATTTAAAAACTTTAAACCTTGTTAATTTATCATTTTAAAAAGCTTGAATTTTTTTTTTTTTGTGGTAACATAAGAAATGTAACTAAAGGTATATATGGAAGAAATTATCATCAAACATTCTGAACTAGAAAAAACAATAAGAAAATGTGCAAGAATTATTAACAAAATAAGTGCTTCGAGCTAAACACTTTATCTAAAACAAGCAACTTCAAAATCCTTATTCCCCAATTAAGTGGTCAAATAAGTGATGGGCAGCTATACTAGTACCCCGATTATTTCCTTTCTCACCCCATACTTTACAAAAAGAACAACACCCGAAACCCTTCCACCCCATTTTATACTTAGACTATCCTTGTCATAAAAAAATGAATTTGATGAAATATTGCACCATAATAAATGGATTTTGTATGAAGCTTAATTTGTTAAATAACTAGTTCTTCAATGACATCTTTTTAGTAATTTCGACCCCAATCTACGTTGATTTTAATAATATCTAATTTGAATTGGAACAAGTGTAAATGAAAATCTTGCAATTGTTGGTGTTAGATCTCTAATGTCGATATGGAAAGATGGAAGAAATGTACAATGCTATTTTTGACTTGAAATTGCTGTGGTGTTTCGTTATGGTAGAAATAGATAACTAATGTTGAGATCATAAATTTTAGTTGTGTTTACTCTTCTTTTCCATTTTTTTTATGGGCATTTTTGTCGTCAAATTAACTAGGGTGTTAATATAACACTGATGGGTGCATGCTGATTTATAAACATATATTAACTTAGTTTTGTGATTTTCTACTTCTATCCCACTTCTGCAACTCTTTAGCTTTATCAACAGAACCCTTAAATGGAAAAGAAAAAAGATCAAGATTAGAAAATTTTTAGAAACCTTAAAGTGAGTTTGCTTCTTGATTAAAAATGGAATTTCTCAATAAATTTTGTTGCTCTTTCAACCGTTGAAATATTTGAATGGCCATTGTACTTCAGTTATAAGGAATATTGTTGCTTTTTCAACTGTTGAAATATTTGAATGGCCGTTGTACTTCAATTATAAGGAGGAAGACGATACAAGGGTTACTGGGATTAGATTTAGCCTTGCTCAGTCCACAATGCCCAGTTTATCTTTGATTTATTCTTTTCAGTTAAGCAGTTAAACAAGAAAATATTCCTATTTCATTGATGCTAAAAATTCGTTTTAATTGACACACTAAAAGATGAAGAGAATGGAAGTGCAAGTACGCTTATGGTAAATTTCGATACATGTAAGTTGTTTGTAATTCTCAAGCCTTGATTGCATCATTTGTTATCTTTTGTTCCTCAAAAGTCATTATTAGGATTTTTTGTATATTGCCGACTTTCACGATAATTGATCCCCAAATGAAATATGTTGTTATGTCGAATTAGTATTGTAATGACCACAACTGTTTCAAGAAATTACTTCCTATTTTTCGTAGTTTAATACAAATGAATTTATTATTTTACGTTTAAAAAATTGTCAGTCTGGAAAGAAACAATCTAACACATAAAATTTCTACATGGTTATCACGTTATATACAAAAACATTAAGTATTAAAAAATAATTTATTATGTTTTATTAAAATTTGAATAATTAATTTTTTTCAAAAATACTAAAATATACTAAATTTCAAATTAAGAGATTTATTTTTGTTATTTTGGTTTTGGAATTTTCTTTAAATAAACTCTTCAAAGCTTTTAGAAAATTTATTTCATTTTTTGCCTATTAAAATATTAACGAAATTCTAAGGTAAACATGCGTTTAATTTGCACATAAAAGGGTTCAATGCGGATAGAAACATTCAACTCATGGAATATCTTAATGTTTACATTTTGTTTTCGAGCTCACTGCTTTGAATCTCGTGGATGATTCGAATCATGGACATATTTGGATTTGTGGTATGCATATATACGGTAATATCATCTTTTGAGTACTAGTTTCAATGATAATTATAATGACAATAATAATAATTATAATAGAGACAATATTAAACATTTACATCCTTTTATCTAACAAAATCAGTTTTCATGCTTTCTATCTAAGTAGTTACCTACTTTTATATTTAAAACCAAAGAAGGAAAAAACCAAAAAAATGAATTTCAAAGGGATTTAACTTTCAATAAAAGATCCACGACGTTGTTAGGGAATTACGAGGGAACCGCTGCTCCTTTTAAAATAACAAACCTTTTCATAATTTGTAGCTGGCACTTGATTTCTAATTCTAAGAACAATGTTTCCATTTAATTCTATTGTACATATGCATATAACTAAGAATTTTCCATGTACTCATTTCTTTATTCTCTCACAATTACATTATTGATTTTTCATTGTTTTGATGTATTATATTGGGCCTTTTTCTTGTACATACGATTTTTATCTTATATAGACCATATTCGTAAACAATGATATCATTTTAAAAGATTCAACTCATTTGAAAGACATACATTAACATGAAACGTCTAATGTATTTATATCGACCGTTGATTTAGAACTTTCGGTTTTGAAATAGTTTGAAGTTTTAAGATAATCTAAAATCCACATAATTAAATTATCATTTTTGAATTTATTTAATCCTATACACTATAATACGAAAAAGTTGATAAAGAAATCTTTTACATTGTGTTAATCAACTGTGAACGAAAACTTCATTTTTGAAATGATAAAATATTTGAGTGTCTCAATCTATGTTGGGTCTTGGAATAATATAAAAGAATACGCTCATGTTGATCCATTGATCCATTACTCGACAATTTTGGCTGACTGTTCACTTGTTATTTGACCATCCACCTATCATAGAACAATTTCTAATTCATTATATTATATGGCAGTTTCCTTTGGAAAAATAATTTTTCTAATAGATAATGCCTAAAATTGCTCTTTTCGTTGATATTAACACATTTGCTTTACCAAAAAGCTTTCCTCCTCAAATTAATATGAAAATCAAGTGATAAAATATTTTAAGAAACATACATCAAAATTATAATTTTTATTGAAGTTATATTCTCAAAAAAGTTCTCTTTCTAGTGCATATTCCAAACAAAAAAATAATCATAGATAAGGTTCATATATTCATGAAATAAATATCAATAACTATAAAATTTACATTTTAATTTGATTTAGGGTTCAATCTAAATAATAACATAAATCTTATACACCCATTAATTCTAGATAAGGACAAAAATCTTATCATCACAACACATTTATTTCATGGGGGGTGGGGTTATGGAGGAGGGGGTACATAAGCCTTGTTAATCCTTTTGGTTTCAACTGTTTGTAAAATATACTAAAAATCTAAAGTTCTTTTTTCAATAAAAAGCCAATATTGTTTGTAACTTCAGTGTATTTTTCTTACTATTTTATCTCTTGATTTGTACATTAATTTTGAGGTGGAAAAATCGACGCATATGAAAACCAATTCCAATTCAATTTTCGATGTATATTCTTTTTAACGACGACTTCTACTTCAAATGGTCAAAAGTCGACAAACGATTTGTGTTCAAATTACTATATTTCAAGAAGATCTTATGGATCTCATCGAGTCTGATGACTTTCTTTTTAGACCAATATCAAATATCATTTCCTTGATATTCTTTCCTAAAAAATAAAATAAGATTATAAGTAAATTTTTCGTAATTAATATTATTGTGAGAAGAATTAAACATTGTAAAAATAACTATATACTTTAATCATAATATGAAGTTTTAAACATCTAACGAAACAACCATTCCTTATTCAATGAGCGTTCAATGATAGTTCCACAATCAGTATTGAACATTTAATTTTAGCGTTTGAAATAAAAAACCCTTTATCGTTTGTTTATAATAAATGATCTTTCATTTAATCAGTTATCGATCAATAAAATTATTGGAGCTGTTTGTTTTGAACAAGTGTTCATGCCTAAAACACTTATTTGGTGATATGTATTTTCATATTACGTTTTCTGATCGGAACGTTTGATGATAATTTCTTTCATATGAAGCTTAGTTACGTATGTTATATTATTATAAATAAAATCATTAAAAAAATTCAAAACCATTAAGTATTTCCAAAATTAAAAACCTTGGTATTTAATGGTTTGAAAAAAAAGTGAAACCGTAGATAAAAGAATCTTTCCTCCGTGCCTTCCTTTCTCTCAGCATTTAAATGAACGCTCCACTGGAAGATGCCCTTAGCCGTCATCCCTTTACACTCACTTGTCAAACCAAACCCCCACTTTCCTCTCGTCGCAAATCTAGACATCCCTTTACACTCTAGCAGATACATTACTTCTCTCTCTCCGCGAACTAAAGTCGAGTGATTGAAGGGCTTGCGCTGCCATTTCGTCTGCTTCTAGATCAAGATTTTCGATCTTTTAGGTATGCTTTTTTCTGCTTTTACTTTTGGATTCTTTTGATTGAATGCATGTTCTTTGTCTAGATTTAAGTATAATCATAAAGTTCATCTACTAGACTTCAAAATTTTTCAAGGCTCGTCAAATTAGGCATTTTTGCTTGGAACATTTGGTAAATACTGGCCTTCTTAGAAATATTGTCTTGAATATGAATCCACCTGTGGATTTGATCTTTAGCTATCACATTTTTCACGCTTGGTTCATTTATTTGGCTGCAAAGGATTTTTTTAATTTATTTTTTATTGCCGCTAACTTGTTGAAACTATGGATATTACCCAGATATTTGCAGATTGATTAATTAAGCTAGAATTTGATCAATTGACCGAAAAAGAAAGATGCTTGCTTTTCTATTTACTTAGTTTGCATTGTAAATGAGAGATTTAAACATTTTTGGTTGTTTGTATTGCCTATTGTATATTGTTTACTATATGCATGTAATTCTTCTTAAAGGTCCAAGCAAAGCTTAGTTATATGCAAGCGTTCTTTAATATTATGTTCATTGTTCCACAAGCATGTCTTTTTAGCACCTTCTTATATCTATGTTACAACAAACTCGATCAACAAAACGAGTTGCCTTATGTTTAAGCTAAATACGTATAGTTATTATAGAAAATTCGTGTACTTCTATTTTACGGCCGGGAGCACCAAGTAAAGCTTGTAAATTTTGAGGAACCAAGCTTCTTAAAAAAAATTTGTATGTTTATGTTATGAGGGGAATGTAATTTTTTGTAAGTAATTGATGAACAACATTAAGACTTTGTTCAAATTTTTGTTTGCCAGCTGAGCTAATTTCTTCCATTACTGTCTATAGAGTAGGGAAGATGGTTACTATTTTTCTCAACGCCGGTGAAATAATTGAGAAATTGTGAAAGAGGCGAAGAAGACTGGTGGATGGTTTTGCTTTTGGTGCACATATTTTTGCATTGGGTTGTAGAAAATATTGTTTAATATTATTTATTTTCATATTTGGGAGTGTTGCACATATAAGTTTCTACTCAACTCCATAAATCATTCTAGACATCTGATTATAGAAAAAACGAACAAGTGGAAACTTGCGAGGATTATATAGTAACTTAAGATGCTAAAGGATTGATAATTTTATAAAATCAGGCCGTTCTTTTCTATGGACAATTGTGTAATTTTACTGATATGTTTATATTTATATTTATATGTATGCATATATGCTTCATTTCAAGAAATTTTGACGATTTCATTATGTATTTCATGCAGTTCATTAACAATGTAGTGTCTTTTATTTACAACCTTGATTTAATTTCTCTATCGGAATTAAGTTCTTTGGATTATGTTGTTCTTTGATTGCTTTAGATGATTCTTTCCACTATTTATATTGCTTATGGTTCTTTTTTTATGTAGTTAGGGTTTTAACATCTAGCCAGTGATTTTAGGTTATATATTTTTTCTAAATGACCTTATGTTTATTCTTATAACAATTTTTTTTCCATTTCCGTGAAAATGACAAATAAATTTGTCAATTATTGGTGGTTGCTAATTTTATTTTTATGTTTTCATGACTCTATACTTGATATAATATTTGTTGACACTCATTCCTTATGCTATCTTTCAATCCAAAAACGTTTTGAACTGCTAAAAAATTTGACTGCTCAAGGATTGTTTTTCCTATAAAAGTGAAAACCATTGTTTACTTGGAGTTGAAAATGTGTTAATTCTTTTAACGATAAAGAGAGCCTTGGTTCATTTTATCCGCAAATATAGTGGATGTACATTCACATTGGTAATATAAACATAGATAAAATTTATTAGCTTGATTTTTGTTGTACCAACTCTTTTAATTTGCATAAAACATATGTTAACAAGTACCTCTAAAATATATTTTAGACATGTAAAGTTATCCAAAAGTACATTTTAATATTCACACTTTTGTAATTAATATAAATATCCATAAAATATAGATAAGAAGCATGATTTTTTCCTAATTGTAAAAGATACATATTGGAATACTATTTTGGGTGATTTGATATTAATCTATTATTTATAACCGAAAGTTTTAGTTGACATGTAGGCCGTATTCAGTTAAAACTAAGTAAAAATGGTGGATAATAAATTCATTAGAACCAAAAAAGAAATTTAAATTAAAAGACATGGTAATCTCCCATTTCTTGTATATATTTCTTGTATATGAAATATATTGATTAATAAATTAGAATTACTCCATAATTACAATCAACTATGCTCGATATGTAATTTATCTTTAAAGTGATTGTTCCATAGTAATGCATATATAATTACCATATTTCGACTATGCAACCAACTATGGTCATATATTATTACAATCGTATATAATTTATCTTTAAAGCTCATTTACATTGTTATATAATTAGCGTATATAATTACAACCGACCATGCTGGATATATAATTACCATATTTCGAATTGTTATATGCGTATATAAATATGGGAGCTGCTTTTGGGAAAGAAAATTTAACACAAATCCCGACCATTGGATCTTTTTTACCTTCACGAAGGTGGAAATTGGGAAAACATCTAATGATTGAGTTTTTTTGTGTCAAATTTTGTGTTACCAGTTTGTGCCCAAATAGATTTTCCTTATAATTATTCATTATACGTCTATCACACAATTCTAATTTTCATAAAAATTCAAGTTATCAAAAAATCTTAATACCATCTAAGACGTCGAAATTTGATAACTGTTGTGGTTCCTCGATCGACATGTGAAAAACGAGAGTTTCGCCAAAATTGTGTTTGATGTTGCGAGAACTTCTCCTCGAGATATCGGTGGAGATGGTCGAGAGTTGAAACAGTGAGCCAAGCAACGATAATTTTTCAGTATAGAAAATTGATTAGAGAAAAAAAGCAGAACAAAATTTATCCTAAGTATTTTTAAAAAATTAGATATTAAATTTAAATTTAAATTTGAACTTTTGAAAATTTTATTAATTTTTGTAGTTTTTTATAGATAACATTAAGAGAAATGTGTATAACATTAAAACATCGCAATCATTGTTGCTTTTTTCCATATCAATATTTTTATTTTTGAAGTTTCTTCTTAGCCGGTCATGCTTCTTATATCCAAATTGTTTACTCCTTTAATTTAGACAAATTGAAACAATAATCTTCTTTTACATATATTTGTGTGATATTTCATGTTTTTAGTATTTAAAATAAATTTGTTTCATAGTATGATGTAAAATTGGATAACATGAATTTCTATCCAAATTGTTTTACTCCTTTAATTTTGAAAATTTAAAACAATAATCTTCTTTTACATATTTTTATATGATAGTTCATGTTTTTAGTATTTTAGATAAATTTGTTTCGTGGTATGATGTAAAATTGGACTATATGAATTTCTAAAAATATTAGATGACGAGCGTTAATAACAAAGATGAGGCGAAATGTTATAACACCATTCATAGTATGCCATGCATCAATTAAAAAACTAGAACTTAGATAAAGCCTAACATCGTCCGAGTAGAATCTTTGACAACGTAGGCGATATAAACATAATTACATAAAATCGTTTGAAACATTAAAGGTAATAGAAAATCCACTTATTTAAATGTGAATGCATTACAACATATTGATGAAAGGTATTACTTTCGGAAGCAATTAAGTACTTCATAATCATTCAAAAATAAAAATTGCTATATGAATGAAAAAGAATGAAATGGAGGACGAGTAATGGAGTACATATTCAAAATTTTCGTATATCTTCAAAAAAGATGATTTGGACTAGTACTTGCAAGTGAACCCTCAAACATATCCATATCTTGATACTTGATAGTAGTAAGCACTAAAATAGCAATACAAGATTTGCGTTCATTATTGTTGCAAAAAAACAAAAAACAAAAGATTACATATAATGAATAATTGATTTTATGTAACTCCATCAATCTACTAAAAATGTGTAAAGTACAACAAACTGTCATGATAATTTAAATATAAATTATTTTAAGTGAAAATTAGCGACAAGGGCTTCTTTAGCAAGTGCAATTAGTTTCAAGGACACACAACTGAAATAATTACTTTTAAGGACAAAATGCAAAATAATTAGTTTCTAAGGTCTAAAAACCTATGAAATTATGTACTTGAAAGCAATTAGACTGCTAACTTTGTCCTTAAAAGTAATTATTGTGCCGACTTTGGCCTTGAAATTAATTTTTTTGGATGTGTGTCCTAGAAACTAATTGGACTGCAAAGTTTGTCCTTCTAATGAAATGCCCCTTATTTTAATCTATAACACAAACTATTTCTATAAAATAGTATGAACGGTAATCACGCTAAGATGGTGTTTGTTTGAATCGAACAGTTATGTACGAACAATGAATCTTATCTATCTTTGTTGAACCGCTGTTGAGTGATAATACTATTTTTACAAATGAATCATTGGAAGATTGAAAGTGCATGCTGTTGCTCAAAGTCTTTCAGATCTGAAACTTCCATAATTAGGTGCATTACCAGTTTAGCAGATGACATGTAATCAACGTAAGCTAATTTACGATATGTCGTTTCTTCATTTTAAATGAGAAAATGTTCTTCTGCAAATCTATATTAATTGAATCCCATTTTTTATGTTTTCATGTTGCGATGAATACTCATTCGTAAACATGTACACACACCCTTACACGTGCATCATTATTGATATTTGAAACTTTTTATGTCACCACTCTTCGGTAAACTAAATATTATTCATATTTTAGTAGGATATATTTCGTGAATGTTCTTCCCTAGCTTTTGGAATATCTTAGAGTTATATTTGTAAAAAGTATTGTTAATGGGGGACTCCATTTTCGAGGGTAGGGAATAAATTTTAGTGGGACTCCATATAGAGAAAAAATTGTTATGGAGAATCCTTCGGAATAAAACGATTTACCATTTTATCCATCGTTCAAAGCAAAATTCAACTACAACTCGTTAAAAAATGAGAAAAAAGCGATGATGGTTCATTCAAAACCATTTTCAACGGGATTTGATCGAAAAAAGTGAAAAAGTGATCATTGGTTGCCCAAAAAAGTTGCAGGATTCTTTTTGTAAACTCCTTGTCAATTTTTTCGAAAAATGAAAAAAACGACCCTCAATCTAATTTTGGAGTCCCTTCAATAACGTCATTTGTAAATACTTCGAACGTACGATTTTCTATATAGTAGTCAAGGTAGTTAAGGCGCTAAGGTGTAAAAAAGCACCAAGTTGGAGCCTAGGGCTTTTTCGGGAGCCTTGAGCATGAGGCGGCGGGCAGTCTGGACGGCTCTTGAAGTTCGCACTAGGTTACGTATTTCAATTTGATTGACTTGATTTTGAGTTTGGGCTGGGCACGAATTAGTTTTTGAGCTCGGTAATTTAACTGGGTGTTTGAAGGAAAGTTATGTGTTTGAGCTCATACTGGACCTAAAGAAAAATTCTCAAACAAAGCAGCCCAAGGCGTGCTTTTACAGCGCCTCAAAAGCCATCGCCTTGGGGCTTTTCCGACGCCTCGTGCATCCATGGTGCCTCTGAAGTTAAAAAAGCCCCAGCTTGGAGCCTAGGGCTTTTTAGAGCCTAAGCGCGTCTAGGCGAAGGCTTTGATAACACTGATAGTAGTTCAACACATGTATGTAGAGAAATCTTTAAAAAATATTGAACTAAAATATTAAATTTTAAATATGCATTAAACATTAATCATTTTAGTTTTGTGAAATTATGATATGTAAAAAAAGTAGGTTATTATGACTTCGAAGACAATTAATTATCAAATGCATTGTTGTTAAAAATCTTAAAATCTTATGATTTAAATCCCGATTCAGATTTGATCTCTTTCTTTACGATTCGATTTGCAGTTCAATTCAAACATATTCAAACCGCAATTTAAAAAAATCATTTAACTTATACTAACGTATTTAATATACTTATTTGGATTCGCAATTCCAATTAAAACGTTTTCGAAACAAAAAAATGTAATAAAAGAGAAAATTAAGGTATATATTGAGTTGTAGAAGTTCAAACATCAACATCATTTTCAAAATGTGTAGATTCTTTAAAATATGGATCTTTTAAATCCACAATTTATGATTAAATCCCATTTACATTTAAAGTTTGAACTTTAGGATTTACGATTTAAACCTCATCGTGTAGACCTTGATTAAATGTACCTATCATATGTAATAGAAATTTAAAATGTTATTTTATTAAGAATCACTTGTCAGAAATAAATCAATTTAATATAAAAAATTGTAAAGAACGTGGAAGTAATGAATTATTTTTTCTTCTAAAAATACAATACTGAAACATAAAATTATTTAAAAAGCAACTAAAGATCGGTATGAGTTTCGGAAGTTATTAAAGTCTTTATACATTAAAAAAACATTTCAATAGTTTCATAATGTGAACATGTGTTATACCAAACTTAAAATAAAACCAAAATGACATTTTTATCATTTCATATCTTTCACAAACATGATAACAATGTTTTGTTAGTTACTTTGCAGTTTTGGTACTATTGTTTTGTTTTCCAATTGATTTTCATTTCAAACAAGATAAAATTTGTATAATAGAACGCTTAAATATTGAATATAGTAGATTAATAATTATACGACAATATGATGCATAAGTTCACTTATAAAATTTCGGTGTTAAATGATGTACCCTCATTGTAATTATAGCTTCACTTGTAGTTGAATCAAAATTTGATTGGACTTGCTCACATAAAACAACAAATTCAATATACATTGAAATATTTGTATTGACTATACGTCTATAACAATAAAAAATAGAATATCATAAGTCGAAGTAATAATAAGCATATGTAAGTCAAATGTAAGCAACAAACTCATCAAAATACTCTTTCAAAGATGGAATGAGTTTGTTATTACTGCATAAGTGCGAACTAATTAACAAAAAATTGTCACTGAAACCATATGAGACAATCACTATTAGGACTTATTAGGTGGATACTGCATGCGTGTGTTTATATATATATATATATTTATATATAAAGTTGTATCAACTCGAACATAAGACAACTGTATTAATGGCTCAAATCGGGTTGAATATCCTCACATGCATATCCAATTCATTTTTTTAACAAAATAAGTATATAGATATATGTATTATTAAGATATTTTCATATCTCAATATAATTATTCTGCCAAAAACTTATATTTACTACTTATTGATGCACAAGTGATTATATTTGCATAACGAGCCATTTATAAACTATATGTAATAATTTAATGTGATAACTATTCAAGGAGTATAATAAAAGAATGAAGGGAACTTTTGTAAAAACACCCTCTCAAGTTTCAAAATATACAGTCCCTCCTCAAAAATATGTTTTAAAAAAATTCCTATTTTTATGTATTAGGGTATTTGCGGAAACTTTGTAAATATTTGCGAAGACTTTGTAAATATTTGCGGAGAACTCTGCAAATAGTTTGCAGAGAAATTTGTAAATATGTGAAATTTTTGGATTGCAAATATTTGCATTTTCTCAAAAGAATAAAAAATGTTTTGGTTATAGAAACGTGCAATTAATGTTTGGATTTAATTTTTTTTTATACCAAAATTAAAACTACGGGTATAATTTAAACATTTTCTTGGGAAGGGTTTTTCATGCATCAAATCCGAAAATTAGAGACGGAACCAAATTTCCACATGAACAAATGCCAAAACATACAAGTCCATCGTGCTTTATCCATATTTTTCATGGGACAATCTCAAATATATATTTTAATGCGCCACTACTCCTACAACACTGTTTTTTTAATCTTAATTTACCGATTTTGGCACATAATGCAATCAAATATGATGGATTTGCTACTTTTAATGCAATCGAATCTTATCATACCATCTTCGTTGATATGTTCTTAAAACTTTTATTTCGAGAACTAAATGTTAAATGCATAATAAATAAATTTACAAAGATGATTAAAATTTATTTGTTTAGGGTTTATAATAAATTACTTCGTTGCATTCATATATATAAATGATGGTTCATCGATAACAATTGTATATTGATTACAATAATTTATCAATCATTTTTGTGACAATCAAAAATAAAATCTTACCATTTTTGTAGATATGTTTTTCTTAAACTATTAGTTAGAGAACTAAAAGTTGAATGCATGTCAAATCAAATTACATTTTCTTTGTAATACCCATCAAGTGTAATAACAATAAAAAGAGTTTCACATGCAACCATTTTGACAGACATAACTGCAAAATTTATTCACTTTTATTAAACTAGCGTATCTCCTAATTTCAGCTATTATATTAGTATTTCTTCAGATGACATTTTTCCATGGTATCTATTTGAATAACCCTCGTACTGCATTGAGTTACGTGTATAATTTGTTTATTAATTCTCAAGAAATTCATGTGTGCTTTTTAATCAAAACCATCTCTTAAATTGATTTAGAACCGACAAAATTATGTGTTTTTGAATTTTTTTTCTTCCACTTGTGTATTTGGGATGGGATTTGTAAATGTCGGATTGTAGGTTCTATCTTACATATGATTCTCTAATGCTTAAATCAGCCACTTCCTATTACCCTGAATAGTCGATTAATGTTTCCTTTTATATTTAGTAATTTTTACATTAAACTCTGTACAGGTAGTCTTTTGGAGGAACAAAAACTATCACGTTATCATGATTATTTTAATAAGTTCAAAATGGAGAGTGCTTATGTTTGATATTGATGATGATGATTGCGATAATGATAACAATGACGATGTTGAAGATGACGACAATGATGAGATTCAATGTTCAACCCGAATAGCCAAGTATTCCTCAGCCCTTTACTAATTCATAACAATTGTTGAAGTAATGTTTATTTTGGTATATATTGTAGTTCTTTATGTAGGCCAAAATTAAGAATAGTGCAATGGTTTTTTTTTCTTTCCTGCTTTTGTCCATATTTTTTGGCAAAAAGAATTAAGTCATGAAAATGCCCAGCAAATCATTTTCTGTCCGCTGTGAGCCATAGATATATTTATTGTAACGTGTCATTTAAACATTTCGATGCTTCATATTTTAATATTATTATACCGCTGAAAATGACCAATAGATTAGTTAAAACTCATTTAAGTCAAGTATGATAGCTATGGTACCATTTAAATATAGCATTAAACTTGCATTTTAGCCATTATGACAAACTACTTAAGTAGACTTGTTTCTACTTTGCTATGTTAATTTAAGAGGAATGAAAGGTGAGACAGTAGGTTTAATTTCTATCTTGATGAGTTTAAGTGGCATTCAGTTTTTCAACCTTAAAATTATCTTACAAGCATGTGTATATTTGTATGATTTTTGACTATTGGACCTTCGATTACATTTTATGTATGAAAAACGTTAAAATCAAATGAATGATAAAATAACAGTGAACCAAAAAGTCTATAACAAGCTATTTTAATTTTTGAAGTGTGTGTGTGTCAGTGTGTGTGTACACACACACTATAAAATAAAATAATACACAATCACATAATTGTTAGCATGATTGTTGTTTTAAATTGGGGAAAAATATCTTATTTTACAGATACACCCACACAAGTATTATACAGATGGAATGGTCTGAAAACTTGGGAGCAGACTCCGGTTCGTAGTATTTAAATCTATCGGAATGAGCTTAATCTTTTACAAAGTGATTTTGTGATTTTTTGGATTGGGTAGCATATGGACCATTGCTTGAACTTCCAAGAATTTGTACACTTGGTCATCAAATTTGGACTTCGATGACACCACTAATTTGCTTTGATGAAGTGCAAATGTATTCTCCAGATCGAGTAATGAGACAATTTGGTTATAAACAACACATACCCGATGCATCCGTACTATTAAGATGCGCAAAATAGGTGTTAAATCATTCGAAGGTCGATAACCAACATACATAAAAATACGGAGTGAAAGACGTATGCATATTCAAACTGAACGCCATCCGACAATTTCTTTAAATTGGTATATTTAATGGCACCGGCAAATCACTATTCGTTATGTCTTAAAGCATCAACCAAGTTAGGGGTATATGTATTCTTCGTGCCCCATCACAGAGAGACATGGTTAGTAAGATTTATTTCAAAATATAGGTCTTGTTTTTCTATATTTTCTTCTTCTTTACCATGAAAGAAATATAAAATGAAACCCGAGTTGATTTATAGGAGGATTCGCTGTACAAAGTTATAGAGATGGCTGAAGACAATAATCAAGGATGCGTGGATTCGGAAACAAGATGCGCCAATTTGATGGGTTTTGTAAAAGATTTTCCTGGAAATAATAATTTTTCATGGCTAGAAGAGCAGCATAATTCTGGACTATCTCAACCCCTCATGATACAACTGGGCCTATAAATTCTCAATCCTCTACTCAAAACGAGTATGGAATATTTCAAAATTCGGGAAATGAGTTTGTAGGACGTCCTAGAAAGAAGCCAAAGAGAAGCACATCACTCCCGCAGCAATGATTAAGAGATCAGTACTTCTGTTGATTGTATGTCTGGAGCTGCTCACACCCAAGGTGAGTGTTTTTGATAGTTGCTTTTACATTTCTAATTTGTTTGTCAATTTATAAATTATGATAGGTTATGACAATAATAATCTTGTCAGTCAATAAGATATTGTGACTTTTATATTATTCGATGGCCTCTTTGAGATTTTCATTAGAAATAAAACGGACAAAGATTTATATCCCCATTGGTGCATAATTGCTTAATTTAGTTACCTTATCTTAAGTAAATAATGTTAAAAAGTTACACAGAGATGTCTGTCAAATAGCACATACATCAATTTAATCGGTTGTATGGGCCTTTTTTTTGGAAAACAGCTCATGATTGCGGAAAACTTCGCTCATGGTAGAATCCAATTTCCTAATGTCAACAGCATGATGTTGGGTAAAGTAATCAAATATTACAAAAAGCACGTCAAAGCTGCATCTTTTTCTGAGGCTAATGAAGATGCTAGGTCGTTAGATGATGCACTCAAGAGTTGGGATGGGTAAACACACTGTGCCTATTCTTTTGTGCTTTTGCTGCCATGGTAAAAGGATTCATTATCTCATGTTTTGACCTGAGCTTAGTTAAGTAGCAATAGTTTTACTACATATTTAGATATATACCACTTCTTAATTGAATTCAGCTTATTATTATTGCAGTTGTCAATCAGATTCGACTGTTAATGAAACAAAGCAAAACCCGGATACTGAAAATGATGAGAATGTATTAATAGAAGCGGCATTGCCATTTGTAAGGTTCACCAGGTCTTTTGCCAAAAGCAGATGATACTTCTGTTGCTGCAGGTCATACAGTGGCGGATCAATTGGATCACATGATGAGTCTTCAGTTAATGCACCGTCGCGTAAGATATTGGAGCCGAATATGTCCAAGAAGATTGAGGTGATCACATTCCCTTCCAATGTGCTGGATTTTGCCTAAAAAGGTACGTTTATGTTTCTGAGTTGATTGAGAAGGCAATTCCACAGTGAAAATTTGAAAATTTCGATGTCAAACTAGTACTGTTGGTATATAATTATATGCGAGTCATAATATTGTCATTAAGGCCGGTCTTCAGACCGTCTTTATATTAGGCAAAAAAATATAATATGAAAGGTCAGTCTTCCCATTGTCATTACTTTAGAATATCAGATGGTTACCTTTGGAATATCAAATGGTTATCCGATTTGGTGCGGAGGCTAGGCCCAGTGATGAGGTAGGTGTAAATGCAGCATAATTAATAAGGTGCTGTATGATATGAGAAGTTGAGTTATGGCTTTGAGGAAGAATTTTTTTTTATTGAAAGGTGGATGTGGATGGAGTGAAATATTTGATTCAGTGAGAGGCGTTTAGACGGATGTAAATAGTATCATCCAATAAAAACGCTATTGTCATTCACTCAATCCAAACCCACTCAGAAGACACGTTCAGTGTACATTTCAGCTAATATTAAATATTAATTACATAAATTTACGGAAAACATAAGATTCAAGCCATAGTGTTTATTTTTAACGAACTTAATAACAGTGTAAAATAAGTGACATTGTAAACGATAGTGTAATATGTAAAGTGCACATACATGGTAACTGAAAGTACATACCAAAAATGAAGTATGCCTCCATAAATACTTTGATACCGGTCAAAACCACAATAGAAATGCTCAGACTAGCTTATCATATCAGGCTTCTCTTAATATTCAAAAGAGTGTCCACCTTTATCCTACCGATAAATACCTTTAGAAATACTACATTATTTATGATGTACCACATGAACGGAACCACAAAAATAAGTTGGAAACTAAAAACTAGAAAGAAAAAAAACTTAAAGAATTTTGTATAAAAACATGATAAAAAATTCTTAAAAAATAACACAATGGCCGTCACCAGAAATTTAGGCTTAGTCCATCATCGGTCTACTAATTTCTGTTAGCATATCATTTTTACACAATTAATCAATTGAACATCCTGTACTCCTGCCTCTTCTAAATATGCAGCTATCAAGTTAACTGTATCATGCAGGGGAAAGTAACATGAATATCTTAAGGTAGAAGGAGATCTCTTATTACAAAACGGTAATTGAGGTTCTCCATTCCATTTTGATAGAATTTTATGGTTTCTATCCATGGTAAAAATGGACATTTAGTTCCATTTCGGATATTTCATAACACTCCGCTTTTATGTCAGTTCGCGAATTCCTGTAGCTATTTTTGATATAAATAGGTTAATGAACATCCAATGATAGGACAGATTAATATACATTCTTCATATTACATTCAGGATACGAGTTGCAAAGAAAAACTATAATACATATCAAATATAATATTATGTACATTAATTAATATATCTACCGTTTATCTGTGAGAACCTGACCCATGAATACTGTTTGTTTCACAGTCTGATAGCACCCCATACCAAATGGAAACATTATTTTATTTTAAATTATCTACCATTAATACATCAGCTCATATAATTAAAACCCAGTCCATTTATACTATTTAGGGTTTGTCGTTTGAAATTGCAGCCCCTAACACTTTTAAGCTGCCAAAAGAAAAACTATTACCAAGATAATGCATAATCAACAATAAACTCTTATATGCATTAACTGTTGGTAGTGCATTGTCTTGATACTAAAAATTAGGATTAGGGCTAGTGACTAGAATGAAAAGGAAAGTTTTCATTGAATATGTGAAAACTGACGATGAAAATTAGCCAATTTCAAATGGAGGTGAATAATTTAGAATTTCACACGATTATAATTTTATTTTGTTTGCTCGATTTTTGTTTTTGATTTTATTTCTGCCTAGCCTTTTTTTTATGTTTTAGTTGTCATTTTTAGCCATGAGGTTTTGTTTGCATTGGCATGGCTGGAATCAGATTCTTTGCCAGATTCCATCTAGATACTGGCTGGAGTTCTGACTTTTTATTTTTTAAAAAGGTGAAGAATCAGTAAGAATATATTTGAAAAAGAGGTGAAAATGAGAAAATCTTAAAACACATTATATTTCAATTATTTCGGAAATTTGTCTTCCAAAATGAAAATCTGAAAACATATCTGGGTTGGAAGTTGATTTACATTTTTTCTCGTTTTCAGTTATTATTTTCTGTAATTTCTAAATGACGATTCCATCTAAATTCATAGTATATCAAAATAAATGTTTCCTTTGATGGATCCACTTTAAACCCAAAAAAAAAAAAAAAAAATCAACTGTACGTGCAAAATGTTTGTGGGCAAGCTCAGAATCATCTGATGCAATTTGTCAGGAACTCCATGGTCATCCTCATATTCCAAATCAGCAAATACTAGAAAATTAGTAAAGTTGTAATGCCAAGCACCAAAGAGAAAAGGCAAAACATGTAGCCTATTTCTATTCAATTTTAAAGTACTTCTATATTATAAAATCCTATGAATACATGAATATTTTTTCTAATTGAATTCAGCTTATTTTTATTGCAGTTTGTTCAATGTTGGCTCAGGTCTTTGTAATCTGTATGGCGAGGGTTGTGAGGATGACACCAAGTAATGAATTTAGGTTTGTTTCTGTCACTACTTCAGTTTTGTTGAATTTCAAACTATATTCGTTGCAGTATGTGATGGTATGTGTTCCTTGTGGACGTTGAGTTGGTCCATTTCTTATTTATATAATACCACTATTTTATTTAAATGGATGTATAACTTGATCCTGTTTGAAAATCTTGGAAGTATCGCGAGCACTGTCATCTAATTAGAGACGACAAGCAACTTTGAGGTTCATTGTGTGTGATTTAAGAAATTTGTTCTGTTCTAAATGAGAAACGCTGTAGCACATGTATACCTACTAAATATATGATTACAGTAAATTCCTTGCTTGATCATACCTACTACATAATATTTGTGTAGTTTGTCTAATATGTTCAATTATTCCAAGGAACAAAGCTTATCAAGCTTCGTGATTTTAGGTTTAATGAGCATGGTCTTATTCTTTAGTTTTTCATGAAATGAGGAACATTAGCTGCCTTTATACAGTGGTTTAAAATTTCGGTTTTCGAGGTGATCCGAAATTTTAGAAATTTTGGTTTCGTTTTGAAGATTTGTGAATTCCGTTTCATTTCCGGCTCCGGATGTCGAAGCTTTTCGCAACATTTCTATACAAATTCAGTAACAGATTCTGTATACTTATATAACATCCTTTGTGACATTCTATTACATTTTTATAACCAAAATGGTTTCAAATACACACACACTGAGATATGTACACACACACATGTATATATAGACATGTGTAGCGCACACACAGAGATATGTACACACATATACATATACGTGTGCGCGCGCGCATACTTTTCACCGAGTATAAAAACCATGGTGAAATCAAATGATTTTTGTGCAGATAACTACTGCTCTAATAGAAGATTTGCTTTTCTTGTCTTTTAAGTTTAGGAGCTGGAATCTCTAAAGTTCAAAGCTGAAATCCATGGAGCTTGGGATGTTCCTGCAAGATGATATTTAAACAACTTTCTATGTTCTAATCACATATATGTACATTTATGAACTGTTGATTCATGTGCTTCAGTAAATAGTAAAGTCTTCTCAGTGAAGTACCAACATTATCCGGCACGTTCAAATGAATGAAACATTGAAATACCTTTCTGATGATTTTTCTTTAAACAGCTTTGAGCGCTACTGTGGACTTTAGATCTTTGTAGATGTTTGTTGTTTGAGTTTCCAACATCATCTATATTCGTAATCTGATAGCTGTGGCTTGTAAATTTGTACCTTTTTCCTATCTGCAAAAACCAACTGAGGTCCAGTAGCTGACAATCCAAGTGTTGCATCGATTAAACTCAAGGCTACTTTTTAAAGTAAAGAAAACCTTGAAAGAAAACTGACACGTTGCTAGACACACTCTACGGGTGTCAACGTGATTCAGTTCCACGTTGCTACACACTCTGAAGACTTAATGTTATCCCACAAAAGACATCATAGTTGTCTTTATTTTAAAATCCCTTATTTTCTCAATCCACGGGGACGTTTTGAAGACATCACTATTTGCGTTTGAGACTTTACAAATGACTCTTTTGTCCCTTTATTTAATAGTTGAAGGGAAAAAAACGCAGGGCATAGATGGACCATGCGAAAAACGAAGTACCTTAGATGATATATCGACCAAGGTATCTTTTTGTTCAATCACTTATTTGTTCCAACAAATCCTCGCCTATATGGTCTATCTGTTCCATTATCTTTGTTCAGCATTACCTCTAGAAGAATTATGAACCCCGAGCTCCGCTGGCAGCATCTCCAGACTCTTCTAAAAGCATCTCGTCACCTTGTCCATCGCTTTCCTAGTTGACTTTGGAATGCCATACCTATCCCAGTCAGTTAGGATTCCTCACCGACCAACTCCTATGGTCACTTCTTTTTTTGCCAAGTAAGAAAACTTCTAGCAAAAGCTCAGGATCGCCTCTGCGAAAAGAAGTAGCAACCCAGTATTATTCCCTTGGCAAAAGCATCACTTTGACAATTGCAATATTCATCAAACAAAAAAGCCCACTATGCCATAACCACTCTTTGTACATTATTGCCACCTAGTTAAAGTGTTATTGTACAACAAACTCTCTATTTCATACCGCTTCTTTGTGTGACAGTATGCCTTTCTTACACTTAAAAATGACACTTAATGCATTCTCAGTATTCGTGTTCCGATCATTTAAGTGTTCGAATGACAAGTCATTTGCGGTTAAAGAAAGAATATATAGAACAGAATCTCACATTCATGAAGAGAAATTTACAATATACACACAATCTTTACAAAAGAAAAACTTGTTATATATATATATATATATATACATGACACAGCCAGAGTACTATCATATCATCTGCCTAGATGGTCATAACAACTTTTCATAATAAATGCCAATAAATACAACCCCAGGACCTAGGGAAGTAAAAAATATGTGAATACGACTTGGAGGCATCCACCTCATTTCATAAAGCGCCAAAGCATCCAGCTAAATCTAGAAAATATACTCCGGCTTATCCGAACATTATAAGAGAATAACATCCGGATCAGTCTGGTAAATCAGCGTGAGTAAACTCAAATCAAAACATCCGGATTTCTTATTCTTGAAAAACCTTGCAAAAAGAAGAGTAATCCTAAGACTACGTCGTACATAAACACAGAAAATTTATAGCTTACTGAAAGCGTTTTTAATGATCTTTATTAATGCGGAGAACAGGGCTGGCTAGGAGCGGCCACCTATAGTCTTCTCTTAAATATCTATTGAATACGTCGATTTGTACCCTATATTTTTTTTGATATCTCAAGTGGATCGATATATCCAGTAAATGCTTAATGCAAAACTACTGGTGGCTACATGATCTATCAGAATAAAATACAACTCAAATGCATAGCACATCACAAAACAACAAACAGATATATATACATATATACTGATACATCCCATACAATACAAAAAATACATCATAAGTGGTATGCCGACTACAATATACACACGAGTCAAAACAATATACATATCAGAGTAGCGACAAAAAGACTACAACAAAAATGGCTAGCAGATAAGTCCATACGTAAGCAGAATATGCTAAGTCCATAAGGGTATCTTATTCTGAAAATTCTGAAAATCAATTCATTATTATCTTATTCTGAAAATTCTTCTCCAAATTCATTATTTTAATTTTAGTTTGAGTCCACTTCAAACTTATTTTTTATTTAGTTTCAATTTGGTTGTATTTCTATTACCACTTAATTTAATTCCAATAATTTAACAACCAATTACCCTAAATATTTATTAGAAAGAAATATTGCTTTGTATATCAAAATATATTCTTATATAAAATCATTTAAAATCTTTATATAAGAAAATAACAAGTACACTCTTATATATATATATATATATATATATATATATATATATATTCACTCAACTCATTCTAGGATACCGTTGACCCTATCCTTAATGAATAATCCCACCAGAGCCAAGGTTCTCGCTTAAACTGGCTCTGATAACAAATGTAACGACTCGGGAATTTCGCTCTCGAAAATTCCATATAGTTAGGAAAAGAAGAAAGAGAAAGAAGAAGAAACAGAACAAGTCACAGAAACCTCACATTCGCAGCGGATCAAAATATAATATAACATAAATAACGATTTTACAAAGAAGGTCAGCATCAGTACAATTATATTTTTATACATCAGAGTTACAAATATTTCAATACACTGGACAGTTCAAAACAACATGTCCAAGACAACTATAATATATACAGCGGTATATGCTCCATACTTTCCTGACATTTGGCTCGCCTCCTGAGCTCCAAAACGTCCTTACCTGAAAATCTGTAATACTCGGTCTGACCCGAGCATTACATCAAAGTAACACCCGGGTCAGGCTGGAAACCAGCGTGAGTAAACCCATCTAATATGGAATACAAAAGCATACAACTTAAATTTACCCGGGTAACTTGAATAAATTTACTTCACAGGACGTTATAGACAAACTAACACCACACATCAATTTCTAAGTACCAAACTTAGATTAAAGGGTCCAAATCATTCCATTCCAACCTATTGAATTCACCTGTCAAATCTGCTGAGGATTATTAAATTACAAGTCGAAGTGGATTCGGGTATTTACTAATACCCGACTCCGGTCTCTTCGAATTCAATGCCATCTTAACTTACGCTATTCAAATGAAACACAATTCAACCTTAAATCACCAGATCTCAATTTTTACATAACAATTCATCATCTACAGATAATCACATAATCATGGTTCAAAACAAGCATATCATATCACAAATATTTCATATCAGGAATATCAACCAATCATTTATAAGCAAGATTTAATTAGTTACCCAATCTTAATTAAATCGAATTAATTACTTTAATCACTTCCAATCTTGCTACTTAACAAAAATTAATTACAAACCATTAATTAATCATCCCCTAATTATCCTCTCTAATTCTATTCAGTAATTAGCCTTTCATTAATTTACCATATTCATTAATCAACATTGATTAATCACATTCGGTAATTAATTTCCTTAATTACTTACATTAATTAATTTACCACTTAATTAATGAATCTTTTAATTGTTTACCCCGAATAATTAACACTTAATTACTTCCACTAAGTAATTATTCTTTAATCACTTTCCATCAAGAAATTACCAATTAATCAATTACAGCCTATAATTATCCATTAATTACTTCATTATTAATTACACTTCATTTATTTCCTTAAGTGATTATACTTAGCCCTAACTAATCCTTGATTAAGTTCCCTTAATTAATAAATCCTTTTGTTAATTACCTAAGTAATTAAGCCTTTTTTACTTACATTAAGAATTTATCCACTAATTAATCATCTTGATTAATGATATTAGGTAGTCACTATCCTTAAATTACTTCCATTAAGCGATTATTCAACAGCTACACTAAGTGATTATACTTTAATTAAGTAACTATTATTTGAATAATTTACTTTTATTCGTTGGTAAAATTTCTTTAATCACAAATTAATTAACCTTAAATTTTTAATTAAATAATCTGTAATTAATCGCATCAATAAATCTTTAAATTACTTAGGTTGATTAATTAGCCCTTAATTATTAATAAATCTTTTAATCATAAATATATTTAATAAATTACACAAGTTAATATCTTATATATATTTATTTCAACCCAAGTTTAAATAAGTTTAAAACATTAACTTAAAACCTTTTAAGATAAGTTAAAATTTAAAACACTATATCCTTTTAAACATATTACCCTCTTAATTTAGTTTTAAAAACACCTTAAGGATTTACTTAATTAATTAAACCAAAAAAACCAAATTTTCCCAACTTTAATTAACAACATTTAATAATCAATTATTGCTTCAAATAATTTTAAAGATGATTAGTTTAAAACCTGATTTTGTTGACTTAAGAACTATGAGAATATAAGATATTTAAAAGCCTGTTTTCTCAAATAAATTATTTTATGTATAAAATACACGTTTTTGCACTATTCAAGCAAATAAGAAGGGGAATTAAATGGTTTGGTTAAACATGTGGTATGGGACACGTGCGTTCATCTTATCGGTTAATTCTCGATTTGTCCATTTGATCGTTTTGACCTTCGAGTCGAGTTTACCGATGAGACGAGGTAAACTTTTTACCACTTTGAGTGTGGAATTTACTAGTGGTTAGTAAATCGTTTAGTGCGAATGGGTGATATGGAACATAAGTTAACGCTGTTTGGGTTCCTATCCGAAAGTTTGTGACACATTTTTCTAAGAGACGTATTTGCCAGTACTGGACCTTCGGGTCATTTGTCCTTCTGGATGTTTGTCTAAGGGACGTATTTATCCATTCTGACGTATTTGTCCTTCGGGATATTTGTCTAAGAGAAGTATTTTTCCTTCGGGACGTTTGTCTAAGAGACATGGCGCGTTATTTGAGAGAAAGCAGTACTTGGAAGGCTTCGGCCATATGCATGTGCAAATTTTTGAGATGATTTCATAGATTATTGTGATTTCCCAAGTGTATCGCCCTTTTCATGGTTGGCCATTCGAGCCGTTGTGATGTGTGTGTGTGTGTGTGTGTGTGTGTGTGTGTGTGTGTGTGTGTGTGGCGATTGCCTTATGGGAATTTAAACTCTTGTGAGTTATATCTTTGAGATTTGAGTTGCCTACACTGGCGTTTATTTTGGATTTATGTTCTCCTATTTGGAGATAAACGTATTGCCTTTGTGGCGTATTTTAAGATGGTGATTTCTTTGGAAATGCTTTTAAGTTTGCCGATATGGCGGATTTGGGATTTCTCCTTTTTAGGAGCTATATTTTTCCCTAAACCATTATTGAAGATTTTGTGATATGCCGATAATACGAGGCTTGCTATATTTAGCATTTTATGGATTGTTTTATCTCTTTTGAGATTGTATGTTTGTGCAGTGATACCAGTCCATCACTTGAAGTAACCATACCGTGCTTATACTTAGAACTGTCACTTCTCTTTGAGAAGAATATCACCTTATCCTTATACTCATATAAACGTTTATCTTTATTAACTGATTGTTTTAGCTAGGCTGACCAGTGTATTTTATACCCAGGTCAGACTGGGGTGTTTCAAGTTAGGTACCCGTTGGACTTAGCCTTTCTACTTCTGCTTGGATATTTTACTATCGCCTTTTTGATGTAGCTTTTTGTGTAGACTCCGATATGTATATTTTTGACTCGTTGTATATCGTGTGGTCTCCATACCACTTATGTGTATCATTTTGTATTATACTGGGGATATACATGTATATATATGTATTTATCTACTGTCTATTGTTTTACGATGTGATATACATTTAGCTGTTTTGTTTTGTTATAATAGATACATAGCCACCTATAGTTTTGTATTAATAGTTTATTGGATATGTCAATCTACTTGAGATTAAAAAAATATTAGAGCATTTATCGACATAATGAATAGATGTTTAAGACAAAGATATAGATGGTCGCTCCTAACCAGCCATATTCTCCACATTAGCAGATAATATTACCTAGTAATACTCTTGGTTAATGTGGGTCTCGAGGTAGGTCGTCATAGCTTAAAATAATTTAAAAATATTATATAATAATTATTTTAAATGCCAATTTATTTTAAAAATTATTTCAAAATTGTTCGGAAAAATGGTTTTAAAAGCTTGTTTTCTCAAATAAATTATTTATATATAAAATACATGTTTTCCACTATTCAAGCGAATAAGAAGGAGGATTAAATGGTTTGGTAAAACACATGATATGAGACATGGCGATTATCTTATCGGTTAATTCCCGACTGGTCCGTTTGATCGTTTTGACCTTTGGGTCGAGTTTACCGATGAGATGAGGTAATTTTTTACTGCTTTTAGTGTGGAATTTACTAGCGGTTAGTAAAGCGTTTAGTGCAAACGTGTGGTATGGGACACGCGTTAACGTTGTTCAGGCTCTTATTCGAAAGTTTGTGACACATTTTTCTAAGAGATGTATTTTCCACTATTGGACCTTCGGATCATATTTCCTTTGGGATGTTTTTCTAAGAGACGTATTTATCCATTGCCACGTATTTGCCCTTCAAGATGTTATCCTTCGGGATGTTTGTCTAAGATACATATTTATTGTCCTTTGGGACGTTTGTCTAAGAGACGTGGTGCCTTATTTTGAGAGAGCAGTACTTGACGAGCTTCGGCCATAAGCACATGCTATATCTTTCAGATGATTTCATTGATGCTTGTGATTTTCCTACTGTATTGCCCTTTTCCAGAATTTGTCCTTTTAACCATTCGATATATATTTGTGGCAATTACCTTCCGGAAATTTGAATTCTTGGAAGTTCTATTTTTGAGATTTGAATTACCTACACTTGTGTTATATGAGATTTTCCTTTTGGCATTTACTTGAGATTTTATTCTCCTCTTCGGAGATATATTTGCCTTATGGCGTGTTTGAGATGGGATCTCTTTATGCATGTTTTGGGTTTGCCAAGATGGCGGGTTTCGGTTTTCCCTTAAACCATATTTGATGTTTTATGGATGCCAATGATACGAGGCTCGTTACTTTTAGCACTTTATGGGTATTTTAGCTCCTTTGAGATTATTCGTTTTGTAGTGGTACCATGTTATCACTTGATTGAATCATACACTTTAGATTGTTCCTTCCCATTCGAGAATATTATCATATTATTCTTATGCTCATATTATCGCTGATCCTTGTAAACTGCTTGGTTTACCTAGACTTACCCGTGTATTTTATACTCGGGTCAGACCGAGGTGTAAATTTTCATAAAACAAGATACAAAAACAAAATTTTCATAGTTTAACAAGCATTTTAAACTATTAGCATGAAGTTGTGAGCAAGTTTTGTGTAAATTATAGTGTAAATTGTACATTTATTGAAATAAGACTGAAAACTATCTTGAGTCCAACTTATAGCCTGAAACAGATGACCAAATTACATCGGATTGAGCTGAAAATTGGTATGCACATACTAGAAAAATTCATCTTTCAAACAAAAAAGAATCAATGAATTCCGATTGTAAGTGTACGCTGTCTCAAATAAATTATTTTATATATAAAATATACGTTTTTCCACTATTTGAGCGAACAAGAAGGAGAATTAAAAGGTTTGGTAAAACACATGGTATGGAACATCTGCATTTATCTTAAAGTTAATTCCTGACTTGTCCATTTGATCGTTTTGACATTCAGGTCGAGTTTACCGATGAGACGAGACAAACTTTTTACCACTTTGAGTGTGGTATTTACCAGCGGTTAGTAAACCGTTTAGTGCGAACACGCGGTATAGGGCGTCACAGCTTGGAATAATATCATATAATAATAATTTAAACTATTTTCAAATGTAAAATCAATTTATTCTCTATAATAAGGGGATTTTCAAATATTGTCTTCAATATTAATCTTGGAAAATGGTTTTAAATGCTATAGATGGTCGCCCCTAACCAGCGCTGTAATATCCCGGAATTTTTGACAATATCAATTTAATAATCTGTATTAAAAATTAAATTGATATGATAATTTTTGTTAATAATAATTTGAATTGATTTAAAAATCTTCTTTAATAAATATTTAATTGGCAGATTTTATCCTTTTCAGCTACTAAATTGGTTTCTATTTATAATATAAATATATGGTTTATATTGTAAATAGATTAGCTTTGTTTTAAATTTAATAAATAAAGCATATTTTCTAATTCTAATATTTTTAGTAATTTGGAAATTTGTTTTTATTTAATATAAAGATTTTCAAAGTTATTAAATAAATAATCTTGGTTTAAATTTAATAAATGAATCTTGACTTTAAATTCTAATATATATATATATATATTAATAATTTGGAAATTTTGATTTAATTTAATATTAAGTTTTTCAAAGCTATTTAATAATTAACTATATGATTTCAAATTGTCAAGTAAAATGTTTAAATGTTTAAAATGATCTTGACTTAAGTTCTAAATTTAAATTAATTAACAAACAGTTTTATAGCTTAATAAAATGAGTAATTTATTTATAAAGATATAATTTCTTTTATAATTATTTTAATTTGATAATGAGTTATTTCTAAAAACAATATTAATAATGTATTGTTTTACTATTGGATTCTGAATAAATATAGCATTTGTTATTTCAAATTTAATTTATATATATAACTTGATTTTAAATTTAGATTTTAAAATTTTGAATTTGAATTTAATATTCGGATTAAATTTGAGTTCAAAGAATAATTATTTTGAAGTAGTTTGAATATGAAATATATGAATAAAGTTTTATATTTATATCTATAAATGAATTTAATACACCAGGTATGATTTTATTTAAAAACATAATTGGATTTATTTTAATTTTCTTTTACAGTATTTATTTTTATAAATTTTCTAAAGCATTTATTAAATTAGAAATGTATAAATTAATTAGGAAATTTATTATAAAAGCTTTGTAGATTAATTTAAAAATAAATAAAATACATAATATACATGTGTTAATTTATAAACATCTTTTCTAACAAGTGTTAAGAAATTAAGTAGGATGGAAGACAAATGTCACATTGTGTTTTCATTGTCTAAAATTTAATAAAATCAGAAAAATTAACCTATATAAGTACACATCCTTCATTCTTATTTCTTTTCTCATTTTCTAATCAAAAGAAACTTCAACCTGTTCTCATGCAAATCAGTAAAACTCCTCATTTTCCAAAATCTGTAAACAACCCTTCAAAACCAAAATTAGTTTACAAACCCAAATCAAAATCCCTGAAAATCACTTCCTCTAAATCTGTAGTTCACTTTTCAAATCATAATGCAAAGGAAAAAAAACTGTAGTTTACGATCAAAGGAAAAACAAACCTGCATTTTCAAAGGCAATACAAATTCCAGTAAACTTCTTCAAAACCCAGAGTAACTGCAGTTTTAAACCAAGCCTGCATCATTTTTTCTGCAATCTGGTATTTGGCTCTGCATGCCACCTGAAAACAAAAGAAAAATGTAAATCTATACTAAAGTCTGGAAGCAAGCAAGCAGCATTTAAAATCAAAGAGGCATAAACATTTAGTCTTCAGAAAATTCAAAGATTTTCAAATTTGAGGCTCTGCCTTCTTCTAAGATCGGTGAGTAACTTTTAAATCTTAAATTATAACTTAGGTTGCATGCTAGTATGGTTGGATATAAATAAGTATTGCATGTGTATAGGTAAAAATCTGATGTGAATAGTATTTGTATGCATACTGTATATATATGGTGCTCTGTCTTGTTTACAGGCTCAGTTTTTACTTAAAAATCCTTATTACATGATCTAGCGTTTGATAGGATCTGATAATTAAACAAGTGTTGTTTGATTTAACCTAGTTAAATGTTAAAAATTTATATTAGGCAAAATAAGGCATATTGTATCTGGAAATATTGAAACATCAGTGTATGTTGATTTAAATTAAAAATTCAAACTGTGTAAATTATTAATTCAGTATTATAAATCAAAAGCATCAACTAAAATATGATTTTTAACACAAGAATCGGGATTTTTAGAATTAAAGTGAAAGTGCAATTTGGGTTTAACTGAAATGGGGATATTGGGATTTTCTGGTGATCTATGTGACTGGAAGGGTTGGGGTTCTTCCAGATGATGGAGGGGTGTTAGTGGATGATGGGAAAAATATTTGATGGTCATGGATTTCGTCAGGGAAGTTGCAGCCGAGAGATTCTTCCTCGAACCCTAGTTTTTGATGGGTTTGATGAATCGATCACCACGGCATGTGTGGTTGATCGAGTGTTATGGGATTTTGGGGAATGATGGCTGGGTAGTAGATGAAGTCGAGGCCGGAGTTGTAAACCTTCAGGTGGTCGGAATTTTGCAAGCGAGGTGATCACAGGTTTTGAGATGGTGATGCTCTTGTGTTTCCAGGTTTGGGTTTATGGTTCTCGAACTCGAATTCGAGGGTTGAAGCACGAATTGATGATCGTGGTGGGTTACTGAGTCGTTTTCTGATGTGTTGTGATCATCGCCGATGATCAATGGTGGCCGGAGCCACCGTGCATATGCACAGTGTAGTGTTTTGTCTGGTGAAGATGGATTTTGGATGTTTCGAGTTGATGATGTAATTGACTCGAAGTAGCCTATTGTTTTGCTCGGGAAAGTATGGTTTTAGACTCGAAGTTAAAAGGGTGTGCCTCGGGTTAATTTATCATAACAGGTTTTAACAGAAACCTGTTGATCGGTTTTTAAATTTTAAATAAAATTTAAAAGCTAAGTTAAAATGAAAGTAATTTTTGAAAAAGTTTTAAATTCCAGTTTGAAAACTAGAATCCAAGTTTAATATTTAAATCTCAGTTTCAAATAAATAGAATTTTTAAAAATTTAAATTGTTTTAACTACTTTAAAAAGGTCTAAGTAGTTTGAATTTTTAAGTAAAGTTTAAATTGTAAATGAAGTTTAAATCAAAGGTTTTTAATCTGGTTTCAAATCTGAATTAGAATCTTAGTTCTGAAATAAAAGTAGTTTTTTTAATTCAAAATGTTTTAAACAAATTGAATATTAAAGTGTACTTTTAACTATGGATTGAATTTAAACATAAATTTGGTTTTAAATTTCTTTTAAACTACTTTATAAAATGAATATTTATTTCACATGTGAATTAAAGAATTTTGAATTGTCTTTAAGCTTTTTTTAAAGTCAATTTGTATTCGTTTTTAAAGTCTTAAATTTAAAGTGAAATTTGAAAGAAAAGTTTCAAGTAAATTATTTTCAAATATATTTGTTAATGACAAATTAGACATAATTAAGAAATGTTTTTATCTTAAAGTTATTTTAAGATTAATGATTTGAAATTAATTTAATTAATGTGGTAATTAAGGAATAATTAATTATTTTAATTAATTAATTATTTTAATTAATTAATTATTTTAATAAGTAATTGATTAAGGGTTAATCAATTTGTCATTAAAGATCATTAATTAAATAATTAAAGATTATTAATTAATGATTAAAGATTTATTAATTAAGCAATTAAGTTATAATCAAGGTTAATTAATTAAATAATTAAGGATTAATTAAGTTACAGTTGACACTTAATTATTAAATAATTAGAGTTTAATTAATGTCAGAGATAAATTAAATTGTAATTAATAATGGTTAATCTAATTTAATTACTTAATGGAACTAATTAAAGAATGGTTAATGAAGGTCATTAACTAGGATTATTTAATAATTAATTAATGTGGTTAATTTTAATAATTAATTAGATTAATTAATTTAATGATAATCAATTGTGAATTGTTTAAGTACTTGATAAAAGTAATTAAAGAATTAATTACTTAATGTAATTAATTTAGTTTAATGTGATTGTTTAAATTTATTAATTAAGTTTAATTAATTTAAACACTAGATGATTTGATAATAATTACTTAATGTAATTAATTGAGTTTAATGGGATTTGTTTGAATTAATTAATTAAGTTTAATTAATTTTTAACACTGAATGATTTGATGGTAATTACTTAATGTAATTAAAGGATTGAAATTACTAAGTGAAGTAATTGATCGGTAATTATAAGATGTAATTAATTGAAGATGTTTCAAGAATGGAATTAATTTGAGTATAATTACTTTGTAATTAATCAAAGGATTAAATAAGAAATTTATTAAGGAGTAATTAATTTAATTTATGAAGTAATTAAGGTTAGTTAATTACTGAATGTGATTAATCAAGAGCGATTAGTAATTGTGGTTAATTACCAAAGGTAATTAATTTAAATAAAGTAATTAATTAAAAATGTAATTAGTGATCATTAATTCAATTAATGTTCTAATTAAGGATTGATTAATTAAGATTAATTAATCAATGATAAGTAATTAAAAGTAATTAATTAATGTAATTAATTAAGGATTAATGTAATTGATTATAGTTAATTAATTGAAGTAATTAAAGGTTAACTACTGAGTTGATTAAGAATAATTAATTTGTGAAATTGATTAAGGACAATACTTGAATGTAATTAGGGATAATTAATCAAGGGTGATTAATTAAGGTGATTAATTTGAATGCTTAATTAATTGACTTGTAATTAATTAATGGTTAGATAAGCAAGATTTATAATGATGAAGTAATTAATTTAATTTATTTTAAATTAATAAAAAATGAAGCAATTAATTTAATTCACTTTAAATTAATTAGAGATGGAAATAATTAATTTAATTCATTTTAAATTAATTATATTCTGATTAAGTAAATCCTTGCTTATGTATAAATGAATGATATTGATTGCCTTGAATGGTTGTTATCTCAGAAATGAGATAAGTAATGATATATGGTATGAATGCTATGGTTGCATTGTGATGATAATATGAATTATCTATTTTGATAATTGTATGGATTATATGTTTATAATGATAATGTGGATCACCTGTTTATTATGATAATGTTGATTATCTATTGTGATTTGTGAGTTATCTATCTGTGTGTATATAGATAATTGAATTGTTTTAAACTTTAAAACAACTTGGCCTTAAAAGACATGTTTTGGATTTCGATGAGACGGGGATCGAGTTTCCATATTTGGATATCCGAAAACCACATCGATCCAAATTAACGATAGGTCGTGAATCTCAAGTGAAGATGAAGATTCAGAGTGCAAGGGTTATCGTCGTTAACTCTGAGGGTGATTCCAAAATGAGTGTAACGAGATAATGTCTTCGCTTTCGTTCGAACCCGGAACGAACTTGTATGGATTGAATGCTTTCAGAACATCGTCAGGTGGACGATGAGCATTCTAAGTGATGTGTTCTATAAAGGTAATCGTAGCCTCAAGCATCATCAACCGGGAATGGCTAAAATAGGGGAGGTGCAGCAAGGCTAAGTGAGTCATGCCCAAGTAGGACCAGATTTTCCCCTGTCTAGAGGTCCCTTTTATTTCGGCTGTGTGGACAGTTATGAGCTCCAACTGTCGGGGTTGTCTTGTTCGGGACTGTCCAGTAAGGGATGGTTCCGGCCTTGTGTTGCAGGGGAGTTAGGGTGGCTCCTCGGTACGTTGATCTATGCCACGTACTGTGACGGGCGGTATCCCAGTAGCCCTGCCATTGTATGGAATCCAATCTCCAATAAGTGTCGTACGTATTAGTTATGCCCAACTATGTTGGAACGTGAGATGTAAGCATTCCAGCTTTTTCTGTATTTTACTCAAAAACCCTAAACCTATTATAATATCATCGGATTTCCTATCAAATGTTTTGGTTAGCGTAAGGTAAAAACTTTTCCACGTTTATGTGTGGGATGTCTTACGTGATACCTTTCTTTTCAAAAGATTTTTGAAAGTTAAGCAAACTTAACCTGTTACTCACACCAGATCCATGTTTGACCCAAAGTTTATCTTCTGTTTTCTTAAACTCTTGGGCACTCAAATTTTTACGAGTAGCCAAGGGATTCGGGTTTGCTTTGACGAATTGTGGAGGAGCAATGGAGCAGGAGGCTTCTGCGTCATAGTATATATAGTGTTCCGCTGTGTTGGTTTCTCTGAGTAGTTTCCTTGTATTGTATTAAGTTGTATAACTAGACAGGTGTTATAACTGTCTAGTATGTGATGTGTAATCTGTGTAACTCTGATAATGGTTGTAAACTATGTCATATTTATGTGATTAATATAATTTATTCGTTCCGCTGTTGAGAATCTGATGTTGTTCTTCTTTCTTCTCTTCCTTTCCTCTTTTCTATCACTTTCTTTCTTCAAGATGATGCGGTTTTCTGTGGTGAGAAAGTCGGGTCGTCTCATTTTGGTATCAGAGCGCTAGGTTAAGCGAATACCTAGGCTCTGGAGTGGTGTCTATCTTGAGGGAGCATGTTTGTAATTTTGTTATATATAAATATATTTATTTCTTCCTATTTTTTGGGTTACCTGTTACGGTTTTCCAATATAAGTTATAAAGGTAGATTGGGTAGCGGCGTGTGTAACACGACTACCATTGGCTGGAGTTTGAATATTTGAGTTTGAAGTGTATCTGTCAAGACTGTGGACCTATTACCGTCTCGAGTGAGTTTTGCTGTAGTATACGGATTTCATCGATCTCTGAAGGTAACCTGTTAAGGTTTGGAGTCCATTTTTGAAGTGAAGTTGGATGAGTAGAGTTTGGATCTGTTGGCTAGGCAGAAGTGAGTGATGGTATCTTGATAACTCAGGAAGTAGTAGCTACGTCATGAGATGCAGTGACTATGGATGTTTCTGAAGAAGTTTTCTTTGGAATAAGTTTAAGGAAGTAGGTCTGCATCGGTGATGTGGCTGTGTTCAGCAGGATGTTTCTGTTTAGTTTGAGGTCTGAGTTTCTCGAAGAGCTTTGTATTAGGAAATCTTTGGCATCTGTGGCAGCAGTGCAGCTTGGAGTGTTCTATATGTCGTCAGAGAGTCTTCTGGCTTGGCAGTTTCTGAAGGAGGAGTTTGGAAACAGCTGAGTGGATCCTTTTCTTCGATGGATTGGTTAGATAAGAGTAAGCTATTTTGTTTGGTTAAGAGAGAACAGTTTTTATTTGGATATTAGATTAGGCTGATCACAAAAGTGACTTGCGATTGTCTGGGTGTTCTCTGGGATTATCGGAACTTTTTCGGATGTCTTCAGGGAAGTCAGAGGTTTGTCCGCATCTGGAGATTGAGTTTCCTTATCGGTTAGGATTCCAGGAGTGGTACCGGTGGTTCAGTTTAGTTGAAGGATGGTTCCTAGAAATTGAGTTGGTGTAGCAGCTCAGGTTTTTGGAGAAACATCTGAGTTTTCTTTATGGATTTGTTGAACCATATTTCTGGGATGTGTTGTTTAGTTTGTGCTCGTGTTCTTCATCAGCATTTTCTTCTATTCCAGATTAGATTTGTGCAGCGGAAGCAGTTTGGGAGTGCATTTGCTTTTCTTTTTCGGACAGGAGAAGTGGGTTTGTTCTTCTGATATTTGAGGAGTAGAGTTTGAGATCTTGATTTTGGTTGATCTTGAGGAGATCATTTTGTTGATTTGATTAGTTTTATTTGTTTCTGGAGGCGTCAGCCAAGATTGAGCTGATCAGGAAGGGTGTAGGCAGCCCAGGATCGTCCGGAGATTTTTGTGGATAAGAGACGGAGGAATTTGGATTCTGGAGTTGGAATTTGATTTTGGATGAGTTTTCTCCGATCAAGGGATTTATAAGATTGGGTAAGGCTGGGAAGCTAGCTCTGAAGTGTTTTGGATCTTTTTTGTGATTTTGGAGGTTAAGTGTTTGGTCTTCAGGATTGAATTGCTGGTTTGGATAACTGGGATTCGATGAGTTTCACGTATCTCTGAGGGAATACGTATATGATCTATCTCGGGTTTTGGAACCAACAGTTCGGGAGTTTTGGTTGTTGAGTCAGACTTGTCTATAGGTCTGATATCCTGTCTAGTGTTTTAGATATAGATGAATAGGAGTTCTGTAGCTTAGTAGTATTGATTATTTGGATTCTGTAGAGCGAGTATCCCGGTATTTACACTTGGGGAAACTCGAGGAAATTCTATCCAAAATTTTGCCTGGATAGTTAGATTTTTTTGATTAAATAAATTGGTTGATATGGTTGTTAGCATATGTTTGATATATGCCCGTGTTTAAAAATTAAATCTTTAATGAGATTATTAAATTACCTTTGTTTTAAATTTCGGGGACGAAATTCTTTTAAGGGGGAAGGATTGTAATATCCCAGAATTTTTTGACAATATCAATTTTATAATCTGCACTAAAAATTAGATTGATATGATAATTTTTGTTAATAATAATTTGAATTGATTTAAAAATCTTCTTTAATAAATATTTAATTGGCATTTTATCTTTTTCAGCTAATAAATTGGTTTCTATTTATAATATAAATATATGGTTTATATTGTAAATAGATTAGCTTTGTTTTAAATTTAGTAAATAAAGCATATTTTCTAATTCTATTATTTTTAGTAATTTGGAAATTTGTTTTTATTTAATATAAAGCTTATCAAAGTTATTAAATAAATAATCTTGGTTTAAATTTAATAAATGAATCTTGATTTTAAATTCTAATATATATTAATAATTTGGAAATTTTGATTTAATTTAATATTAAGTTTTTCAAAGCTATTTAATAATTAACTATATGATTTTAAATTGTTAAGTAAAATGTTTAAAATGATTTTGACTTAAGTTTTAAATTTAAATTAATTATTAAAAAGTTATATAGCTTAATAAAATAAGTAATTTATTTATAAAGATATAATTTCTTTTATAATTATTTAATTTGATAACGAGTTATTTCTAAAAACGATATTAATAATGTATTGTTTTACAATTGGATTTTGAATAAATATAGCATTTGTTATTTCAAATTTAATTTATATATATATATAACTTGATTTTAAATTTAGATTTTAAAATTTTGAATTTAATATTTGGATTAAATTTGAGTTCAAAGAATAATTATTTTGAAGTAGTTTAAATATGAAATATATGAATAAAGTTTTATATTTATATCTATAAATGAATTTAATACACTAGGTATGATTTTATTTAAAAACATGATTGGATTTATTTTAATTTTCTTTTAAAGTATTTATTTTTATAAATTTACTAAAGCATTTATTAAATTAGAAATGTATAAATTAGTTAGGAAATTTATTATAAAAGCTTTGTAAATTAATTTAAAAATAAATAAAAATACATAATATACATGTGTTAATTTATAAACATCTTTTCTAACAAGTGTTAAGAAATTAAGTAGGATGGAAGTCAAATGTCACATTGTGTTTTCATTTTCTAAAATTTAATAAAATCAGAAAAATTAACCTATATAAGTACACATCCTTCATTCTTATTTCTTTTCTCATTTTCTAATCAAAAGAAACTTCAACCTATTCTCATGCAAATCAGTAAAACTCCTCATTTTCCAAAATCTGTAAACAACCCTTGAAAACCAAAATTAGTTTACAAACCCAAATCAAAATCCCTGAAAATCACTTCCTCTAAATCTGTAGTTCACTTTTCAAATCATAATGCAAAGGGGAAAAACTGTAGTTCATGATCAATGGAAAAACAAACCTGCATTTTCAAAGGCAATATAAATTCCAGCAAACATCTTCAAAACCTAGAGAAATTGCAGTTTTAAACCAAGCCTGCAACATTTTTTCTGCAATCTGGTATTTGGCTCTGCATGCCACCTGAAAACAAAAGAAAAATTGAAATTTATATTAAAGTCTGGAAGCATACAAGCAGCTTTTAAAATCAAAGAGGCATAAACATTTAGTCTTCAGCAAATTCAAAGATTTTCAAATTTGAGGCTCTGCCTTCTTCTAAAATCGGTGAGTTACTTTTAAATCTTAAATTATAACTTAGGTTGCATGCTAGTATGGTTGGATATAAATAAGTATTGCATGTGTATAGGTAAAAATCTGATGTGAATAGTATTTGTATGCATACTATATATATATATATGGTGCTCTGTCTTGTTTACAGGCTCAGTTTTTACTTAAAAATCCTTATTACATGATCTAGCGTTTGATAGGATCCGATAATTAAACAAGTGTTGTTTGATTTAACCTAGTTAAATGTTAAAAATTTATATTAGGCAAAATAAGGCATATTGTCTCTGAAAATATTGAAACATCAGTGTATGTTGATTTAAATCAAAAATTCAAACTGTGTAAATTATTAATTCAGTATTATAAATCAAAAGCATCAACTAAAATATGATTTTTAACACAAGAATCAGGATTTTTAGAATTAAAGTGAAAGTGCAGTTTGGGTTTGAACTGAAATGGGGATATTGGGATTTTCTGGTGATCTATGTGACTGGAAGGGTTGGGGTTCTTCCAGATGATGGAGGGGTGTTAGTGGATGATGGGAAAAATATTTGATGGTGATGGATTTAATCAGGGAAGTTGCAGCAGAGAGATTCTTCCTCGAACCCTAGTTTTTGATGGGTTTGATGAATCGATCACCACGGCACGTGTGGTTGATCGAGTGTTATGGGATTTTGGGGAATGATGGTTGGGTAGTAGATGAAGTCGAGGACGAAGTTGTAAACCTTCAGGTGGTCGGAATTTTGCAAGCGAGGTGATGACAGGTTTTGAGATGGTGATGCTCTTGAGTTTCCAGGTTTGGGTTTAAGGATCTCGAACTCGAATTCGAGGGTTGAAGCACGAATTGATGATCGTGGTAGGTTACTAAGTCATTTTCTGATGTATTGTGATCATCGCCGATGATCAATGGTGGTCGGAGCCACCGTGCATGTGCACGGTGTAGTGTTTTGTCTGGTGAAGATGGATTTTAGGTGTTTCGAGTTGATGATGTAATTGACTCGAAGTAGCCTATTGTTTTGCTCAGGAAAGTATGGTTCTAGACTCGAAGTTAAAAGGGTGTGCCTCGGGTTAATTTATCATAACAGGTTTTAACAGAAACCTGTTGATCAGTTTTTAAATTTTAAAATAAAATTTAAAAGCTGAGTTAAAATGAAAGTAAGTTTTAAATAAGTTTTAAATTACAGTTTGAAAACTAGAATCCAAGTTCAAAATTTAAATCTCAGTTTTAAAATAAATAAAGTTTTTAAAATTTAAATTGTTTTAACTACTTTAAAAAGGTCTAAGTAGTTTGAATTTTTAAGTAAAGTTTAAATTGTAAATGAAGTTTATCAAAGGTTTTAAATCTGGTTTCAAATCTGAATTAGAATCTTAGTTCTGAAATAAAAGAAGTTTTTTTAATTTAAAATGTTTTAAACAAATTGAATATTAAAGTATATTTTTAACCATGGATTGAATTTAAACATAAATTTGGTTTTAAATTTCTTTTAAACTACTTTATAAAATGAATATTTCTTTAACATGTGAATTAAAGAATTTTGAATTGTCTTTAAGCTTTGTTTAAAGTCAATTTGTATTCATTTTTAAAGTCTTAAATTTAAAATGAAATTTGAAAGAAAAGTTTTAAGTAAATTGTTTTCATATATATTTGTTAATGACAAATTAGACATAATTAAGAATTTTTTTTATCTTGAAGTTAATTTAAGATTAATGATTTGAAATTAATTTAATTAACGAGGTAATAAAGGAATAATTTATTATTTTAATTAATTAATGATTTTAATAAGTAATTTAGTAAGGGTTAATCAATTTGTAATTAAAGATCATTAATTATATAATTAAAGATTATTAATGATTAAAGATTTATTAATTAAGCAATTAAGTTATAATCAAGGTTAATTAATTAAACAATTAAGGATTAATTAAGTTACAATTAACACTTAATTAATTAAATAATTAGAGTTTAATTAATGGATAATTAGAGATAAATTAAATTGTAATTAATAATGGTTAATCTAAGTTAATTACTTAATGGAAGTAATTAAAGGATGGTTAATGAAGGTCATTAACTAGGATTATTTAATAATTAATTAATGTGGTTAATTTTAATAATTAATTAGATTAATTAATTTAATGATAATCAGTTGTGAATTGTTTAAATACTTGATAAAAGTAATTAAAGAATTAATAACTTAATGTAATTAATTTAGTTAATGTGATTGTTTAAATTGATTAATTAAACTTAATTAATTTAAACACTAGATGATTTGATAATAATTACTTAACGTAATTAATTGAGTTTAATGGGATTAGTTTGAATTAATTAATTAGGTTTAATTAATTTTTAACACTGAATGATTTGATGATAATTACATAACGTAATTAAAGGATTGAAATTACTAAGTGAAGTAATTGATTGGTAATTACAGGATGTAACTAACTGAAGATGTTTTAAGAATGGAATTAATTTGAGTATAATTACTTTGTAATTAATCAAGGGGTTAATTAAGAAATTAATTAAGGAGTAATTAATTTAATTTATGAAGTAATTAAGATTAGTTAATTAGTGAATGTGATAAATCAGGAGTGATTAATAATTGTGGTTAATTACCTAAGGTAATTAATTTAAATAAGTAATTAATTAAAAATGTAATTAGGGATCATTAATTCAATTAATGATGTAATTAAGGATTAATTAATTAAGATTAATTAATCAATGATAAGTAATTAAAAGTAATTAATTAATGTAATTAATTAAGGATTAATGTATAATTAAAGTAATTAAAGGTTAACTACTTCAATGGTTAAGAATAATTAATTTGTGAAATTGATTAAGGACAATTACTTGAATGTAATTAAGGATAATTAATTAAGGGTGATTAATTAAAGTGATTAATTTGAATGCTTAATTAATTGACTTGTAATTAATTAATGGTCAGATAAGCATGATTTATAATGATGAAGTAATTAATTTAATTTATTTTAAATTAATAAAAAATGAAGTAATTGATTTAATTCACTTTAAATTAATTAGAGATGGAAATATTTACTTTAATTCATTTTAAATTAATTATATTGTAATTAAGTAAATCCTTGCTTATGTATGAATGAATGATATTGATTGCCTTGAATGGTTGTGATCTCAGAAATGAGATAATAATACTATGTGGTATGGATGCTTTGGTTATATTGTGATGATAATATGGATTATCTATTTTGATGATTGTATGGATTATCTGTTTATAATGATAACGTGGATCACCTGTTTATTATGATAATGTTGATTATCTATTGTGATTTATGAGTTATCTATCTGTGTGTATATAGATAATTGAATTGTTTTAAACTTTAAAACAACTTGGCCTTAAAAGACACGATTTGGATTTCGATGAGACCGGGATCGAGTTTCCATATTTGGATACCCGAAAACCACATCGATCCAAATTAACGATAGGTCGTGAATCTCAAGTGAAGATGAAGATTCAGAGTGCAAGGGTTATCATCGTTAACTCTGAGGATGATTCCAACATGAGTGTAACGAGATTATGCCTTCGGTTTCGTTCGAACCCAGAACGAACTTGTATGGATTGAATGCTTTCAGAACATCGTCAGGTGGACGATCAGCATTTTAAGTGATGTGTTCTATAAAGGTAATCGTAGCCTCAAGCCTCATCAACTGGGAATGGCTAAAACAGGGGAGGTGTAGCAAGGCTAAGTGGGTCATGCCCAAGTAGGACGAGATTTCCCCCTGTCTAGAGGTCCCTTTTATTTCGGCTGTGTGGACAGTTGTGAGCTCCAATTGTCGGGGTTGCCTTGTTCGGGACTGTCCAGTAAGAGATGTATCTGGCCTTGTGTTGTAGGGGAGTTAGGGTGGCTTCTCGATACGTTGATCTAGGCCACGTACTGTGACGGGCGGTACCCTAGTAGTCGTGCCATTGTATGGAATCCAATCTTCAATAAGTGTCGTACGTATTAGTTGTGCCCAACTATGTTGGAACATGAGATGTAAGCATTCCAGCTATTTCTGTATTTTACTTGAAAACCCTAGACCTATTACAATATCATTAGATTTCCTATCAAATGTTTTGGTTAGCGTAAGGTAAAAACTTTTCCATGTTTATGTGTGGAAAGTCTTACGTGATACCTTTCTTTTCAAAAGATTTTTGAAAGTTAAGCAACCTTAACTTGTTACTCACACCATACCCATGTCTGACCCGGAGTTTATCTTCTGTTTTCTTAAACTCTTGGGTACTTAAATTTTTACGAGTAGCTAAGGGATTCAGGTTTTCTTTGACGAATTATGGAGGAGCAATGGAGCAGGAGGCTTCTGCGTCATAGTATATATAGTGTTCCGCTGCGTTGGTTTCTCTGAGTAGTTTCCTTGTGTTGTATTGAGTTGTATAACTAGACAGGTGTTATAACTGTCTAGTATGTGATGTGTAATCTGTGTAACTCTGATAATGGTCGTAAACTATGTAATATTTATGTGATTAATATAATTTATTCATTCCGCTGTTGAGATTCTGATGTTGTTCTTCTTTCTTCTCTTTCTTTCCTCTTTTCTATCCCTTTATTTCTTCAAGATGATGCGATTTTCTATGGTGAGAAAGTCAGGTCGTCTCAAGCGCTATTCCCCACATTAACAAAGAGTATTACTAGGTTATGGAAAATTTTTCTAAATGGTTTTAAAAGCAATAGATGGTTACAGCTTGTGCTCCCCTCGGCTTGGAACTAGGACTTTTTGTAACAACCATAGGAAGCCCCTCAAGTTCTCTATTGGTGATCTCGTCTTTATTCGTGTTTCTCCTTTGACGAACTCCCCCCTTAACAAAATTGCGTCCTCGCAATTTCTAGAGAAGAATTTATATTCAACTGGTTAATTTAATATTGACAAGTAATCTCCAAACCAGGGTTGTTACATTTTTATGTTACGATAACCTAAACCAATTTTACTATAAATCTAATGATATTATAATAATGTGTAGGGTTTAAAGTATTCAATGATCAAGTAGTTGTGATGCATGTACATCATGATGATAATAAGTATTCAACAAAAATCGAAGGCACTTACTGAAGAATGGATTCCAACAATGGTAGGGTAAGGTACTACCTTTCGTACAGTTACCTCTAGATAAACGTACCAGGAGATGGAAAACCTTTCAACCTCGACATGACAAGAATGGCCTACCCCATACTAGATAGTACCGAATATGTCAACACCCCCGTTGCTTCAAACCTTTATAAAGAGCTCTCATGCATAACTAAATCCATAATATAATGATCTAGAATGGTGATGGCACACCCTAATGTGACGATCTAAATAGCCTTGCGGCATACCCTGCTTTAGCCATTCTCGAGTTATGAGGCTTGCGAGGCTATGCTCTTATTATTTCTCATAGCAATTCCCACTTGGATTGCTAATACTGCCCTTTATACAGAAATGCAATACCAGCATTCATCCATACAAGTTAGTTCTAGGTCTGAACCAAAATAAAGGCACTACCTCTACTACATCTAGACCAGTCAACGGATGCGGATAATGCCATATCTGCATCCGCAGCCGAAATCATTTTCGGATATCGGATATCTGTATCCATGGATACGGACGAATATCGGATAATTATCATATCCGCTAACGACTGATAAATCAAGAATTACAAAATGAAAATTTTAGTTTAACATAAATATTTTCAATCCCATTGATTAATAATGTATTAAAAAGTAACAAATACGATGATAATAAATAGGTACGAGCGGTTAAAAAGCATTAAGTGCATATAATATAAACTACTAACTTAATAAAATAATAAAAAATATCTTTCACTGCATTAAAATACACATAATTTGAACTATAATCTTGACAAAAATTGGACGGATAATTTTTGGGTGCGGATGTCTTCGTATCCCCATCCGCATCCGGTTTTTCAAATATCAAATATTTATCCGTTTTTCGGATGCAGATGCGGACGAATTTCGGATATTTTGAGTATCCATTGACATTCCTAACTACGTCTATTTTGGAATCACCCTTAGGATTAGTAACAAGTATCCATTGCACTTCAAAGAACTCCATCTTTGAACATCTTTAAGATGACTTCATTTGAATGATCATGTTGGTTCAAATTTCAAGTAGCATATCTGATCCCAGTCTCTCTGATCCAACAAATGGTAATTTACGATTGATTCAATTCCGGTTCTTTTAGTAGTAAGCTGACTACATCAGAGTCCCAAGGGGATCTCTTATACATTCCTTAAAGCTAGAGGTATTTCACTAGAATAAGTTCTCTCATGGGATATCAAATTGTATGAACACATGAAGCTCTTATTTACTTCCTAAGTCAAAACTGTCCAAGATTTGATTGTCGATTATTTAACAATCAAATAAATAAAAAACCAATAATCCATGATTTAATTTCATGTAGCAACCACTAAGTCTTAAGATAAGTCTTTCATTTATCTAAATCTCCTTCCAAAATATTCATCATAATATTTATATATTTATCATATTGGCATAAGAATGATCACAAAACATTATGAAAGATTTCTTACTTCAAACTCATATTAAAAAGATCGCACCAAAAATTATTTAAATTGGAGGTAAAGGTAACCTCAAACACTATTCCTTCAGTATTAAGTGTGGAACGAATGTTCATTTTATCAAAATTAAGATGGTCGGTTAAAGGAAATCCAATCTCAAATTCGTTTATAAATTTCTTAAATAAATTCTTTAAATAAATCTCTTTCATTTATAAAAATCTCCTTATTAAAATTCCGAATCCATTTATAAAACTCTTTATAAGTAATCAAACTTATTTATAAAACTCTTTTATAAATACCCAAAATCATTTATAATATATTTTTTCAAATTTCATGGTTCCTTTCAATCGATAAAAACTACATTTTATAAACTTTCATTATTTAAAACAAATCTTCTTTAGTAAATCTTATTTGATCAAGTTTCTTTTGAATATATAGATAATTATGTACAATAACTTTAAAATAACAAATGTTATAAATTAAACTAACTTCAACACTTTAAATAAAAATAGTTAATGAACTGTCTTTAAAATATCAAACTGAAATGGTGATAAACCTTAAACATTTCAATTAAATAATAACTTTACTTTAAACCATAACAATTGTATTTAAACCCTTATTTAAAAAGGAATAAGATTAAGAGAATAAATTCTAAAATTCGGAAGAGGCTTAGCAACCACAGTGATTCTTATTTAATTATGTAACTTTCTAAGTTTTGTCATGGGTATTTACATAACAAACAGATATATAAAAGGGTTCAATGAATAATAACCAATCAACGTATGTCCAGGTTATTATAATAGCAAAATGGTGATTTTATTCTGCTAGACAGAATAAATTTGGTTTCATAATCATCAGAGCCTACTTAAGGGTAAACAATAAAGAAATCTTTTGATTTAAAACATTTTTAAAGAAAATTTGTTTTAAAACAAATAGATATTTAGAACTAGATAGATTGCTAAAATTAAAACCCTTATTAATTAATTAAATAATAAATTAATCCTCATTAATTAATAATTTAAATCTTAATTTAGTCCTAATTAAAGTCTTAATTAAATTTAACTTAGTCAGTGATTAATTAAAAATTAAACCCCCTTTTTAAATAAATAAATAAAAAATAATTAATCTTTAGTAATAGTCAAATATTAATTAGTCCCTATTTAATAATTAAATAATAATTAATTAAAAAATTACGTACTTAAGTACTAATTACCTTTGTCAATTAGTGATTAAGTACTAATTATCTTACTTAATTAATAAAAAAAATTAAATAATTAAATAATTAATTTTATTAATTAAATATGTTAGAAAACATTTTCCTAAAGGTACTTAGTTGAAACACTTGAAAATTTTCAAAAGAGTTCGTTTTTGCAAGCTGTATTACCCGTAATTTTCAAAACTTTAAATTTTGTTTTCTAACTCTTTGTTTAAAACTTTAACTCTTGGAAAACTTTACTACTCTGTACAAAATAAAGTATGTTAAGTTAAACTTCAAAACATTTTAAAATTTAAAACCAAAGGTCATAGATTTTATGCAAGGGATTCAATGTCACTTAAACTAGTAAAGGTGTTAACTTTCATAGCATGCCTTAATGTATTCATGACCATAACATACATAATCATATCACCACCAGGTCAAAAATACATATGCATGCCATAATCAAAATATACAAGCAAAGATTACAACTTGCAACTAACTTGATATTTAACTTTCAAATGTAAATCTATACATCATGACATTTAAGCACTTAATAACCAACCTTTGTTTCACCCAACAAGCATCACATTTAATAACCAAGTCAAGAAAATTATAAGTTTCAAAAACTTATTAGAGGAGAGAACTTTACTAACCAAAAGTTGACTAAATCAAGGTAACTTCTCTGAAAACTTGAATACGACTCAAGTCTTTGCTCTGCCTAAGGGAAGATGAAGTTTTTGTGGGCTTTAGTGAGCAAAATAGTTCGGCCTAGGTAGGAAGGAATGTACGGCCGAGACGGTGGAGGTGTGTATGGACCTGATTTGGTAAGAAGGAGTGTTAAGAAAGAAAGCTGAGGCCTCAAACTAGGATTTAAAATTTTTTAAAAGTGATAAAGGCTATTTTTTTAAATTTTAGATTTTTTTTTAAAACCATAAAAAAGTTCATGAGCTTGGAAACAAGAATGTAAGCTTTTGAAATGGAGAATGGGATGATAAAATGAGAAGGTAAAATTTTGAAAATTGTTTTTTATGTAAAATGAAATAACTAAATTACTGAATTAGCCTCAAGTACATAACCGCCACTCCAAGCTTGCCACCTCACCACCCTTGTCTCCTCCACCTTGCTCATGCATGGAGCATGTCCCCCTCTCTTATTTGAGCTAATGCACTTATAATTCATGTACTTTGTGTTTTTAGGAAAGTGATATGTTATGACAACTTTTCCTTTTGTTTTTCTTTTAATCTATTTCATAAAAAGTCATATCGAAATTGTATAACTTAAATATATATTTATAAAATACATTCTAACTTATATATAAATGAGTGTATATGTTAACTCAAATGTGCATAATGTTTTTCAATAATATGTAGACATCAAAAAGTCAAAAATCCAGAAAATGATTTTCGATTACATTTTCTTTTTTTCTTCGAACTAAATATTTTTGTAAATAGATTTTGAAAACTATTTCACCATCACTAGTTATAAATAAAAAAAGTTTTATTTGAGTTATAAAATCTGTAAATTAATTATTCAAAATTATATTAAAATATCCACATTTAAAGTGGCTAAATACTAGGTCATTTCACTTTCCCCCTTAAAAGAATTTCATCCCAAAATTATCAAACAAGAAGAGAACTCAAGATGACACAAAAGTGCATATATTAAGAATGATAATGATTCAATCATACAAAAAGATACAAGCAAAGCGTCGATATCACTGGTCATGGATACATTGACTATACAATGCACACAATGTGCTCATTTAACAATGATTTGGGGGCAAGTCCCTTGTATACTATCCTCCAACACCACACGTCCGAGGAGTCATACTTTAGATTACAAAAAATGATACTTAGAAAATTTAGCCTTCAAGTCGTTCCTCTTTAATGTTTCCAATATGGTCTCTAAGTGGCGCTTGTGTTCCTCCTCGGTCTTAGAATAAATAAGGATACCATCAACTTAGACCAACACAAATTTAATTAGAACCTCTAAAAACTCGATCCATGATGACTACAAAATGAGTGAGTGCATTGGTTAACCCATAAGGCACAACCAACCACTCAAAGTAACGATCCAGTCCTCCGAAAACAGTTAGAGGTATAATATCTTCAGATATCCTTAGCTGGTAAAATCTTATGTCTAAATCCATTTTCAAGAATATCCTAGCATCCTAAAGTTGTTCGAACATGTCATTTATACTGTGTAATGGACACTTGTTCCTAATTGTCTGTTTTTAATTCATTGTAGTCCATACAAAGCCTTGGAAACCATTTTACTTAGCAATAAAACCCACCGCTTCTTCCCAATTCGAGTGACTTGGCCAAATTAGACCCTTACTCAATAATTTCTCTATTCGATTTATCAACTCCCTTCTTTCCCTCAAAGCAATCTTACAGCTTGGCTGGATGAAAGGTTCCCATCTAGGGGACAGTTTATACAGATCTCAATCTCACAATGAGGGGGTAGACTATTAACGTCTTCAATGATGTCCGAAAAATCTCTCACAGGTAGTAATGATTCCTTCCTTTCCCGTGGCAAATCCAGTGCATAAATAAACTATCCATTAACTTGTTCGGCTCATCACACAACACCTTAATATGCTTCCCTCTCTTGTTTTGCAATACTAGTCCTTTTATCATAGTCAAGTATGGCTCTACACTTTGATAACCATTCTATACCAACCAAAACATGAAAATACAGATACTAAGATACAACAAAAGCAAAAAGTATGTGAATATGTATTGGAGGCATCCAGCTCATCTCCTAAAGCTCCAAAGTGTAACATCCCAATTTTTATCAGATTTAAAATTAGTAACTAATATGAATTTTTGGAATTTAATTTGAAATTTTCAAGGCGAATTAGATAATTATTGATTTGTGTATATGGATAAAATTGGAATTTGAATTTGAATTTAAAATTTAAATAAATGTCTTAGTGAAATAATTTGGATTTAAAAATAATATAAAGTAATTATCTTTATAAAAATAAGGAAATGTAATATAAAATTTTATTTAAAATATTAATGCATGCATAATCTAAGTGTAAACATATAACATGAACAAATTAACAAGTGTTGAAATCTTAACTTATAATTTAACAAGTGTAATCCATGAAATAAGGGAATTAACAAGTGTCATTTTATTGTTTTATTTTTGAGAAAATTAATAGAAATAGAAAACAAAGCTGTATAAACATTTCATCTCTTCCCTTCTTATTTCTTTAACTTTTCAAACTTTAAAAATCTGAGAAAAGAATCAAAGCCTGTAAAACCAAAAACAAATCAGAAAAAAGCAAAAGGAAATCAAACATCTTTTACAAATTTAAAACCTGAAGCCTGGAAATCTTTTCAAACAACAAAGTTATCACGTGATAAAGAAAATTCAAAGCTTCAACTCAACAAATTAAAGCCCTCAACATCAAACAACAACGGATTTTCAAGAATCAAGCCCAGATCAAAAGCACACCTCAAATTTTCAAAAATTAAAACAACTCCCAGGCTTTCTGTTTCAAAATACCCAGGTGAGTAGACCACCTTGACCTGATTCTTAAACTAGATGCAATATATATATATATATATATATATATATATATATATATATATATATATATATATGTACAAATATGAACATTATGCTTGTGCATGTCAGTTATTGGCGTATGTACCGTCTGTTCCAGGTTACAGGAAATTCAAACCTGTTCAAAATTCAATTGCTCTTCTTCTAATCCTTATTAGGCTCTAGGATCTAAACAAGATTTGTTTGTTTAACCATGATTCAAGTTCTAAAAATAAATTTAAGCAAATTAAATTAAAGTTTTCTCTGGAAAATTTAAAAATACAAGCAAACCAAATATAGGTTGAAAATTCAATCATTATAATCTCTAATTTCAAATACATCAATTGAAATGTTTTTGAAAATAATGATTTTTGAAAGAAAAATCATAATTTTTAAGCAAGTATTCACCGAGAAATGCAAGGATGAACGGGTTCGAGTTTTTTAGTGATTTTTGGTGATCGACGACATAGTTCGTCTCGCAATCATAGCTGAAGCTCGCTGGGAGGTCGAGGAATTTGAGCAAAATGCTCGAAAAAATTTCCGGTTATCGTGGTGGCTAAGTTTCGATGATCTAGGGTTTAAAGCTTACATTTGTATTGGTGGGAATTCGACCAAATGCAACGTCGATGTTGCATCGGACTGGACCAGGACGAGTGGATGCGGTGCGCGGTTGATAGGAGGAGCTCTGGACGAGGGTGTGTGGCCTCTGGTGGCATGTGTTGTCGACACGAGGAGGATTGGTTGATCGATCTTGTGTTTCAGGTTGGGTCAGGTTACTCGTTTGCGAATTCGTCGTAATTTCGGGTTTTTGGGTGGTTTGGTGGTTTAGGAAGGTTGTCACTGACTTGTCGACGGCCGGAGCTTCGATCGAAGGTGGCCGGTTCGCCTATGCATGTGCACAGGTATCATACATATCTGGAAATGATGGTTTGGGGAAGAAGGGTTATGACTCGAAGTTGTCTTCGAGGAATCAAGGTGCTGGCTCGAGGGAGGTCTCGGGTATATTGAATACATACCGGGTATTATAAACTTAAACCAAATTCTAAGTTTTAAAATGAAATTTAGGGTTAACTCGGGGGAGACTCGAAGTAAACAAGCATTTTTCTCGGGTGTTGCCCAGGGTTGTTTAAAAACAGTTTTCAAATTTGAAAATAAATTTAAGTTTAAACAAGTTTTTAACTTATTCTTTAAAAGTAATGTTGATTAAGTTTGAGATTAATTAAAGAATTAAAAATAAATTATTTTAAATTTAATTAAGTTAAATTTAATTAATATATAACCTTAATTTTAAATGTTTATTTTAAATGAATTTAATTATTATAATTAAGTGAATAATTATAAGAATGATGTGTTTTATTAACATTAATCAAACTTTAAGATTTTAAGTTAATTAATGTGATAATGATGATTTATCAAACAAGGTTTAAATGATAATTAAAGTTATTAATAAAGATAAAATGGTTTATCTTTTTATTAATTAAGTAATTAATGATTTGTTAATATAACTACTTAAAGAATAATTACTTAATTATTTACTTAATATTAAAAGTTAACTAAATTAATAATTAAGGTTAATAAACTTGTAATTAAGAATTAATTAATTAAGGAATAATTAACTAATGAAAGTAATTAAGATTTAATTAGTTAATAATTAAGGATTAATTAATTAATAATTAAGGACAAATTAATTTATAATTAAGAATAATTAATCATTAATCAATTATAATTAGTGAAAATAATTATGTGACTAATTAATTATAATCACACATTAATTCATCTTAATTGTGGATGATTAATTATTATTGAATGCTTTGTATTGGTTGATATCTCTGATATGTGATTGTGATACCATGTGATATGAATTGCTTTGTGCTGAGCTGTGACACCTGTGAATATATTACTTTGTGAATGTGAAAACCCTTGGCCCATAAAACAGCATTTGAATCTCGATGCGACAGGGAGTCGGATTCCAGTTGGTTATCCGAAACCCTCATCGAATCTTAATGGTGAATCTTTGTGATTGTTATATCTGTTATCCCTCCTTTTGGCAAGGCCGTGACACCAAAAAGTTGACTGGAAATCAACAACAGTTCGTCCCAAAGATTGGTTATACACTGTTTCACTATGGATGTCGACGAATTTTGTCCGAGTTCGGATCAGGCTACAATTGACAAGACATGACAAGCAAAACTTTAAAAGCAAACATTTCAAATTTCAGGTCAATTGGAGTTCGTATGCTCAAGATATGATCGATGCAATTCAAGCAATCAAGTGAAGGGTCTTGTTCGTATCCATCCATCCTCCACTGTTCGTATCCATCAAGCCTCCACTGTTCGTATCCATCCATCCTCCAATGTTCGTATCCATCAAGCCTCCACTGTTCGTATCCATCCATCCTCCACTGTTCGTATCCATTAAGCCTCCACTGTTCGTACCCATCCATCCTCCACTGTTCGTATCCATCCATCCTCCACTGTTCGTATCCATCAAGCCTCCACTGTTCGTATCAATCCATCCTCCACTGTTCGTATCCATCAAGCCTCCACTGTTCGTATCCATCCATCCTCCATTGTTCGTATCCATCAAGCCTCCACTATTCGTATCCATCCATCCTCCACTGTTCGTATCCATCAAGCCTCCACTGTTCGTATCCATCAATGCAATAGAGATCGATGCAAACAGTGCAATAGGGATCGATACGAACAGTGCAACATCGATCGAGTGCGAACAGTGCAACATCGATCGAGTGCGAACAATGCAACATCGACCGAGTGCGAACAGTGCAACATCGATCGAGTGCGAACAGTGCAACTTCAATCGAGTGCGAACGTGCAACATCGGTCGAGTGCGAACAGTGCAACATCGATCGAGTGCGAACAGTGCAACATCGATCGAGTGAAAACAGTGCAACTTCAATCAAGTGCAAACAGTGCAACTTCAATCGAGTGCGAATAGTGCAACTTCAATCGAGTGCGAACAGTGCAACATCAATCGAGTGCGAACAGTGCAACATCGATCGAGTGCCAACAGTGCAACATCGATCGAGTACGAACAGTGCAACATCGATCGTGTGCAAACAGTGCAACAACGATCGAGTGCGAACAGTGCAACAGCGATCGATACGAAGGAGATAGCCTTCGAGAAACACGAACTTGCATCGATCATATCTCACAATCTACAAGTCTAAATGCTACGAAAATTTCATAGGAGCTTGCGTACGATCTAAGCAAGGTTCACGCCAAATTTCGACTCGGTTGGATCAACTCTTGATCGATAGGAAATTCAATTGTATCGATCACGGATCGAGCCAAAACTTTATGGGATCATCGCGTGAGCCCACCCACGTGCCAGAAGAAGTCACCTGAGATCCGAGCGAGATATTTGCAGCCTATGCCTATAAATAGCATCCTAGTGCCTACAGAAAAAGGAACTTTGGTTCTTCTACGTCCAAAATCCACCAGATTCATCATTGTACTCGAATTTTGCTATTGTAATCAGTTGTAACTCGTTGTAATCAGCAAGGATACATCAATAAAATCGCCAAATTCAAAGTGGACATAGGCCGGATTGCCAAACCACTATAAACTCTGTATTCTTTACCGCTTTCTTCTTAGTTTTCTGAGTGTTCTTCATTTTTAATTCTCCATATACTTATTATCTGTAATCTGTGATCGTAAACGGGTGCTTTCAACGACAATTGGGAGATGGTGACAGATTGGCAGAGATAGTCAGACGAGCCATGAGAGGCGGACTAGTGAACAGAGATCCATAGGATGTGAATAGGAGTCTCTTTGCTTCTACGATCAGGCAAGCCATGAATCCACCAGAATTCAAGTTACCAACATTGGAAATGTATAATGGGAGGACGGATCCTGCGGTTCATCTAACGAAGTACATGAGGCATATGGAAGTGCTGAGGGCATCAGAGGAGGTCATGGCCCGGTGCTTCCCATTGTACCTGGCAGACATTACGACGCTATGGTTTAGACATCTGGAGAGTGGCTCTATTGGAACATGAACCGATTTGACTGAAAGGTTTATGAGGCAATTCAGAGTTCACATTTCGAGACCAAAGAATGTGACGAGTTTGGCAGCACTGAAGCAAAGAACTGAGGAATCTTTGAGGAGCTTTCTGATGCGATTCAATGCAGCGGTAGCATCGGTGGATCGACCGGATCCATCCACGGTTTTGATGGCAGCTGTATCTGGCATAGCTGACGGCATAGAATTCTAGAATTCGTTGACAAGAGATCCCTCTATGGATCTAGGATAATTTTATCATGAGGTTGAATGATTTTTACGATTAGAGGATGCAATGCTGAAAGAGAGAAGAGAGAAGGAATCGATGTTTATGCAGTCAAGGGCGAAAATCCTCCTGAAAAAGGTGTAGGAACTAGCAAAGGGAAATGAAAGGCTGAGGATAACAGTGATGGATCAACGCGACCACGAAAGGAACAAGATTCACCTCATATACGGAGTTAAACGAGACTTTGGAATGAATCTACTAGGACACCAGGGGCAGGTTCCTTATCGAAAGCCGACGGAAGGGATCCGACCAGCAATGAGAGAAGATCAGATAAGTATTGCTTATTCCACGAGCTGAATGGTCATAGCACGAATGATTGCAGGCACCTGAAGGATGAGGTTGAGGGACATATCCGGAATGGTCTGCCATCGCAGTATGTAAGAAGGGGAACAACAACGATGGAACAGGAGCGGTAACCACCTACATCAACTGGGAATGGCTCAGGATCGGGGCGTCATCTTGTTATAAATTGATTGAAATAATGATGAATGAGTGGCAAACTCCACACAAACCTGATTGAGTCGTTTACGCATGTACAGGAATCCTCAAGCATGCTCTGATACGACTACTAATCGCATCAATGTGGGTGTTTGCACTTTGACGTCCCTATTTTGCTTTTGTTTTATGTTTCTCATGTTTGGACTTGATTTTGTTTGACATTTCCGTTGAAAAATTTATTTTGAATGAAAGTCTGCTATTTGTGATTCCATAACGGCTAAGCCACTTACACATGTACGGGGTCGCGAACGGTCCTTAGGCATGCTCTGAGATGGTGATAAACCGCCCTAATAAACAGTTCGGAAACTCACTCGAGCGTGAAATCTGTTATTAATGTACTAAGTCCCACCCGGGCATACATAATTCACCTCGAATGGCACCCGATCGCGAACGATCACAACTCGCCTCGAACGACACTCGACCACGAACGGTCATAATTCGCCTTGAACGGCACGTGTTCGTGAATGATCATAAATCTTTTCAACTAATCGCGAATGGCACCCGACCTTAAAAGCAATTTCTTTTCAACTAATCTGCTAATTTGTCGTCATACAATTGGTTGCCGGTTTCTTTTATAAATCTTTTCTAAAATTACTTCCGAATTTCATAAATTAATTATCTAAAACATTTACAAATAACTCTTCACAAATTAATTATCTAAAACATTTGCAAATTGCTCATTCTCCTTTTGTAATCATATAAAGCATTTAAGTCCCATATCTTAAATGATTTTATATACTTATTAAAACACTTAGGAGAATTCCCTAAAAATTCCCATAAATCGCTTTTTATATGTTTTTTAACATATATAAATTTTTGACCCAAAGCTTATGTAAAATAGCCCTAATTAATTAAAACCTAATAAACCATTTTCTTCACTAGAAAATTAATAATAAATCCACATTAATTCAGAAAATTATGAAACTATCTCTGAAATATCATTTCTGACCCTATATTAAAATCGCAAGGCATTTCGATGTCAATTGATTGGTTTTTCAATTCAAAACATGCATAAATCAATATGAATAAGCATAATTCATCAACAAGCATATATATATATATATATATATATATATATAACATTCAAAACAAGGAAACATACTTACAAAAACATTCAGATCTAATTCTAGAAACCGAAACTTCAAAATATGAGATGTAACTATATTCACCTTTAGTTTTGTTGTTAACGAGTTGGTATTTGATCTTGGATCGAATTTGATTAAGGCTTTCCTCTTAATTCTCGCTTATCTTCACCTTACCTCCCTTTAATGGTAGCCGACCTTTTGTTTAGTTTTAGTTTTCTTGTGAACGTGACAATGATATGGTATGAGGGTTTAAGGTATAAGAATGTAGCTTATTCCTACATTGCCCTTATCTAATCTCCTTTTTCTATTTCATTTTAATCCTATTTAGTTCATTAGTTTAACTAGGCACGACTACCACTTTATTATACAAACGTAAAAAACTTAAATATTTGCATTATTTCATTTAATTTAACTAATTATATGTCCTAGATAATGTTAATCTAAATTAGAGTTGTTACACCGAGCTCTACGGGAAGCATCTCTGGACTCCTCTAAAAGCATCTCTTCACCATGTCCGTCGCTTTCCCAGTCGACCGTGGAAGGCCTACTCCAAAATCTTTATGGGTCTTGTCCATTCAAAGTTAGAGCTATATTGCTTGCTCATCTTTCTACCTAGCTATGCTCTCAATTTAAAATTAGAAGCAGCTGTGATCATTTTGAGTTACATGATGACTTTAAATTATTATTTAAATTTGAATTTAGTTGTAGAAGACAAATAAGAATGGAAGTAATATTTGACTTATGTAACAGGAAGAAGGACATGTTTGTAATTTAAGAAGGGTGAGATAAGTGAATAATGGGATGTGATCATTATGGAAGAAAAAAAATAAGGCATGGAAGAAAAATACCGAGATGCTAATAGATTTGGCCTTAAAACAAACCAATATTTAGAGCTAAAGCGATGGTTAAAATTAAAAACCCTTATTGATTAATTATATAATAAATTAACCCTTATTAACTAATAATTTAAGTTTTAACTAAGTATTAATTAAAAACTTAATTAAATTTAACCAAATCACTAATTAATTAAAAATAGAATCACTTATTAAATAAATAATTAAATAATAATTAATCCCTAATTAATAATTAAATAATAATTAACTTTAATTAATTAACTAATTATAATTAACTTATTTGATTAACACTTAAGTACTAAATACCTTTGTTAATTAATGATTAAATAGTAATTACCTTAATTAATCAATATAAATCATTAAATAAATAAATAAATATTATTCATTAAATATGTTTGAAAACAATTTCCAAAAGATACTTAAGTTAAAACACTTTTAAATTTGCAAAAGAGGTCGTTTTTGCGAACAACACCCACAGCGACTACCGCTATATGACTTGCAATTTTCAGAATTTGAAATTTTGTTTTCTATGTCTTTCATTACAATTTTAATTCTTAGAAAACTTTACTGCTTTGTAAAAGATAAAGTGTGTGCTTGAAATGAACAAGTTTTACACTTGAAAACATTTTAAAATTTAATACCAAAGATCATTGATTTTACACAAGGGATTCTATGTCGTTTAAACTAGTAAAGATGCTAACTTTCATAGCATACCATCATGTGTTCATGACCACAACATACATAATCACATCACAAACACATCATTAACATATATACGCATGCCATAACCAACGTATATAAGCAAAGATTACAAATTGTAACTAACTTGACTTTTCACTTTCAAATTTAAAATCTGTACATCATGACATCCAAGCACTTGTACATACATACAAATAAACATTTGTTTCACCCAACCATCACATTTAATAACCAAGAAAAAAATATAAATTTCAAAAGCTTAGTTAAAGGCGAGAACTTCACTAACCAAAAGTTGGCTAAATCAAGAAAACTTCTTCTAAACTTGAATACGACCTAAGTCTTTCTTTGCCAGAAAAGATGAAGTTTTATTGGGCCTTTATGAGCAAAAGGTTTCGGTCTAGATGGGAAGAAATGCACGGACGAGATGGTGAAGGTGTGTGGGGACTTGATTTGGCAAGGAGGAGTGTTATAAAATAAAATATAGGCTTTAAACAAGGATTTAAAAGTTTTTAAAAGTGATAAAAGCTAGGTTTTTAAACATTATATTTTTTTTTGAAACCATTAAAGAGTTCAGGAATCTTGGAAACAAGAATGTAAGTTTTTGAAATGGAGAATGAATGATAAAATGAGAAGGGGAAATTTTGAAAATTATTTTTTTCTAAATGAAATAATTAAATTGCTAAATTAGCCTTAAGTACCTAACCTCCACTCTAAGCATGCCACCTCACCACCCTTGTCTCCTCCACCTTGCTCATGCTTGGAGCATGTTCCCTCCTCTTGTTTGAGCCAACATGCATTTATAATTCATGTACTTTGTTTTTTTTAAAACAATGACGTATTATGACAACTTTTCCATTTGCTTTAATATTCTTTTAACCTATTTCATAAAAAGTCATGTCAAAATTTATTAAATTAAATATATATTTATATTTCTAGAATGTGCTCTAACTTATATATAAATATGTGTATATGTTACGTCAAACGTGAACAACGTTTTCGAACAACTTTTAAACACCGAAAAGTTGAAAATTCGAAAAACGATTTCCGGTCACATTTTCTATTTATCTTCGAATGATTTATTTTTGTAAACAGAATTTGAAAACTATTTTGGCATTACTAGTTATTAATAAAAAGAGTTTTATTTGGGCTATTAAATATATAAATTAATTATTTAAAAATATATCAAAATATCAAGATTTTAAGTGATTAAATACTGGGTCGTTACACTCTCTCCCCTTAAAAGAATTTCCTTCCGAAATTAGCAAATAAGAAGATAACTCAAGATGACACAAAATGATATATATTAGTAATCATAATGATGTAATCATACAAAAGGATATAAGGAAACTGACCATATCACTAGTCATGGATACACGACCATACAATACACACAATCTACTTATCTAACAGCGACTTGGGGCAAGTCCCTCTTATACTATCCTCAGACACCATATGTCCATAGAGTCTCACTTTAGATTGTGGCACTATAAAATTTAGCCTTCAAGTCATGCCTCTTCAATGTTCCCAATACGGTCTTTAAGCGGCGCTTATGTTCCTCCCAGGTCTTAGAACAAATAAGGATACCATCTATTGAGACCAACACAAATTATTTCGTATATATCTAAAAACTCGAGTCTTGATTACTACAAATGAGCAAGTGCGTTAGTTAAACCATCAAGCATAACCAACCACTCAAAGAAACTATCCGATCCTCTAAAAGTTGTCAAGGGTATACTATCTGTATCAACCCGATTTTGTGATAAACAATAAATAGATATTTATTTAATTAAAAATGAACTTTTTGGAATTCAATTAAATAATTTGAGTATATTTAAGAACATCGGAACTTTAAAATGAGAAAATTAGTGATGATTTTGTAAATGATAAGGAATATTTTATACCATAATAGTTTAATAATTTATTTAATTATTTTGAAATTAATCAGTAAAAGAATTAAATAAAATGGTCAATTAAACTAATAAAATACTTTTGGAATGTATGGCTTATATTGACTTATTTATAAAACAAAGTTAAAGAAAAGGACAACAAATACACTAAGGCCCAACATTTCAAACTCCATTAGCTTATACCCTAAAAGCAAATATCCTCTTCCTCTCGTTTCTAGAGTATTCGATCTCCGCACTTCTCTTCAATTTTTATTATGTTTCGTCAACAATATCAGTTAACCGCTTAGAAAATTAATCGCAACCCCTAAACCCTACTTCTTTTTGTGATTCGAATATACATGTATATTTTTAAATTCTCAAATCTAAGTAAACGTTTCTTTACCTCAAAATAAACTCGTGCTAAAAAGAAAAGTTGCATTTCGTCGAAGTTAGAGCTATATCGTTCACTCATCTTTCTACTTAGCTATGATATCAGTTTAAAATCAAGAAGCAAATGTGATCATTTTGAGTTGCATGATGATTTTAAATTATTATTTTAATTTGAATTTAGTTGTAGAAGATAAATAAGAATGGAAGTAACATTTGACTTATGTAGCAAGAAGAAGGACATGTTTGTAAGTTAAGATGGGTGAGAAAAGTAAATAATGTAGTGTGATCATTTTGTAAGAAAATGGTGTGTGCAAGGAAAATACCATTTGCTGATAAATTTGGCCTTAAAACAAACCAATATTTAGAGCTAAAGAGATGGTTAAAATGTAAAACCCTCATTAATTAATTAAATAATAAATTAATCCTTATTAATTAATAACTTAAATCTTAACTAAATACTCATTAAAATCTTAATTAAATTTAACTTAATCGCTAATTAATTAAAAATTAAACCTTCTTTTTAAATAAATAATTAAATAATAATCAATCCCTAATTAATAATTAAATAATAATTAACTAATTATAATTGACTTATTTGATTAACACTTAAGTGCTGAATACCTTTGTTAACTAATGATTAAATACTAATTACCTTACTTAATTAATTAATAAAAAATCATTAAATGAATAATTAATGAAATAATAACTATTATTATTTAAATATGTTTTGAAAACAATTTCCAAAAGATACTTAAGTTAAAACACTTTTGAATTTGCGAAAGATTCGTTTTTGCGAATAACACCCATAGCGACTATCGCTATACGACTCGTAACTTTCAAAATTTGAAATTTTGTTTTATAGGCCTTTTTAAAAACTTTAACTCTTGGAAAACTTTACTACTTTGTACAACATAAAGTATGTGCTTGAAGTAAACGAGTTTTGAACTTGAAAACATTTTAAAATTTAATACCAAAGATCAAAGATTTTACACAAGGGATTCTATGTCGCTTAAACTGGTAAAGGTGCTAACTTTCGTAGCATACCATCATGTGTTAATGACCACAACATACATAATCACATCATAACCACATCACCAGCATATATGCATGCCACAATCAACGTATATAAGCAAAGATTACAACTTGTAACTATCTTGACTTTTAACTTTCAAACTTAAATCTATACATCATGACATCCAAGCACTTGTACATACATACAAATTAACATTTGTTTTACCCAACAAGCATCACATTTAATAACCAAGTCAAGCAAAATATAAGTTTCAAAAACTTAGTTAGAGGCGAGAACTTCACAAAGCATAAGTTGACTAAATCAAGGAAACTTCTTCTAGAACTTGAATACGACCTAAGTCTTTCTTTGCCTTTGAAAGATGAAGTTTTTAGGCCTCAGTGAGCAAAAAGGTTCGACCTAGGTGGGAAGGAATGCATGACCAAGATGGTGGGGGTGTGTGGGGACTTGATTTGGCAAGGAGGAGTGTTAGAATAGAAAGTACGTAGAGGCTTTAAACAAGAATTTAAATGTTTTTAAAAGTGATAAAAGTTAGGCTTTTAAACATTAGAACTTTTTAGAAACCATCAAAGAGTTGATGAAGCTTGGAAATAAGAATGTAAGTTTTTGAAATAGATAATGAAATGACAAAATGAGAAGGAGGAATTTTGAAAATTGTTTTTATGTCAAATGAAATAACTAAATTACTAAATTAGCCTTAAGTACATAACTTCCACTCTAAACTTGCCACCTCACCGCCCTTGTCTTCTCCACCTTGCTCACGCTTGGAGCATGTCCCCTCCTTTTGTTTGAGCCAATAGGCATTTATAATTCATATACTTTGTGTTTTTATGAAAGTGACATATTATGACAACTTTTCCATTTGTTTTAAAATTCTTTTAATCTATTTCATAAATAGTCATATCAAAATTGTATTAAATTAAATATATAAATATATTTCTAAAATGTATTCTAACTTATATATAAATATGAGTGTTACAACACGCACTTTGCGTGTGATGATGGCACGTGCTTCGTACGTAAATTGTTTTTCTACAACTTATATATCTATTTTTTTTTTGAAGTTTGAATTTTTATTCATATTACTAATTAATAATTTGTTTGTTAGATCCTATTTTTAAGTGATATTAAAATTTGATAGTATTTGTACATGGATGTTTTAAATTTGTAAAAGAATTTTATTTGTTAGATCATATTTTTAGGTAATATTAAGACTGAATAACATTTGTAGACGGACGTTTTGAATTTGTAAAAAAAAATTAATTGTTAGATCCTATTTTCAAGTGATATTAAGATTTGGTATTAGGGGCAATTTTGGTAGTTCACGCTGATACCAAAAAAGTGTGGCACCAAATGTATTACAGCTATTATTAAAGATGTGTATATATTAACTCAAATGTGTACAACGTTTTCAGACAACTTATAAACACCGAAAAGTCGAAAATTCAGAAATGGTTTCCCGTCACATTTTCTATTTTTCTTCGAACTACATATTATTGTAAACAGATTTTGTAAACCATTTCAGCATCACCAGTTACGAATATAAATTTTTTTAATTGACCTATAAAATCCATAAATTAATTATTTAAAAATATATTATAATACTAGATTTAAAGTGATTATAATGTTGGATCGGTACACTCTCTCCACTTAAAAGAATTTCCTTCTAAAATTAACAAATAAGAAGATAACTCAAGATGACACAAAATGTCATATATTAGTAATCATAATGATGTAATCATGCAAAAGGATATACATATATATGAATTATTTTAATATTATTTTCAAAATTTACATGCTTTTTCGTACAAACTCCAAACGAAGCATGCCGCCTGGCGTTTGTAATATTTTACCCCTATTCCGAACACAATGGAACATGTTTCATGGCCTAATTTGGTTGTATGTGGAAGATAGCTTTTCAAATCGAATTAAAATATTAGTTTTTCGATATAACATCTAATGCGTTTCTATCCCGTACGACTAAACGGTAACTCCAAATGCTACGAAATTTGAAATCCGATACTATTACGGATGTAATGGAACTGGTTTCGTCGAATTCCAAGACTGTGCCCCGAAAGGCTATTTTAACTTGTCGATTAAACCGAGTGATTTCCAAAATCGAAAAAATTGCTTGAAATTTTAATTTTAAAAACTTACCAACTCCTTTATAATTCAAATAGAATTTATATCCATATAAGAAATCATTTCGATTTGTATTAAAACAAAAATCAATTATTTACACCATTACTATGTTTTAAATCTCACTACTAAATAAATATATATAAAATTCCAAAATTTTGATTTATCGACTTTTAGTTCCTTTAAAAAGTCTAATACCATCACTCTAATTCAAATAGAGTTTTAAACCAACTTAGAAATCATTCCTATCCACATCTAACTTCAAGTGCCCATGTTTTCCCAATTTCAAATATTAAATTTATATTTACCTGTAACAACCCGCATATTTAACGATTTTATATTTAAATGTTTAATTTAAATATAGCGTCGTTAGTTGGATTTAGGTCCGAAGAGCTACTTTTTGCAAACGGCCGAATTGGAGCTCGAAACCACTTCCATTAAGTCCAAAATGGCGTTTGCGATCTTTTTGAGAATAATCTTTGATATGTTTGGAGTTTGTGAAATTTTGCCCTTTTTCTACTTGGGCTTGAGTTTGGGTTCAGCCCCAATCTCCTCTTAACCCTCTAGCTCACTAACTCTTCATCCATTCATCCTCATTTCATTCCTTTAGCTTAAGAAAACTGAAAAGGGGGAAAGAGAAAAGAATTAGAAACTCCAAGCCCTAGTTCCATTTGCAAACTCCAAATTCTTGCTTGAAATTCAAAGAGAAGGATAGGTAAGCCTCCTCTTCATCTTCTCCATCTCTTCTCCTCTTCAATTTCAGAAATTCCTAAGCTCTAATTTGGGAAATATATGTTTTGGTTCTTAGATTGAAGATTGTAGAGTTGAAGTGAAGAGTGGTTAACCTCCTTCTTGTGTTTGTGCTCTCATCTTTGTTTGTGTGCAAAAAGGTGAGATTTTTATCTCACGTCTATGATTATAAGTATCTTTGGTTGTTAGGTATGAATTCCTAACAATTATTCATGTGCAATTGCTTTTGAGTTGGATTGGTTTTGTGAACATTGCAATTTTTGGTGTTTTGAAGTCAGAAGTTCTAAAAATCATAACTTTGATGTTTTAATCATGCTTTTGGAGGTGTATAAAAGAGCCAATAGTGCTGGGTTGTCGTATGGCATAAACCCATAGCATCCATCGCTCGTTCGTTTGCAATTCATTTGGATTTTTGCCTTTATGGGCTTGGCTGATTTTTGCCTACAGGGGGATTTCAGACGTCTGAAGTCTAATTTCAGACGTCTGGTTTTAAATTCAGACGTCTGGTTTGGAAACCTAGACGTCTGGAATTGGTCCCTGGAAGACGCAAAAAGGCAGAGACAAAATCCAGACGTTTGGAAATCCATTCAGACGTTTGGTAGTGGTTCAGACGTCTACAAGGTAATTTCAGACGTCTGAAATGCGCAGTTTTACCTATTTTGGCTAATTTTGAGTTAATTTCCAACTTTTATCGATTCGTGTTGATTCCAATTTGTTGTTATTGCATATTTGACTTTGATGACTTGTTTTTGACTTCATTCACGGGTTTTATAAATAATCTCTCTAAATCGTATTAAAAGCTCCCTTCTCCAAATTATAAATTCTATTTATAATGCACACACACAATTTCGCACTTCGAGCGAAGTGGAAGGAAGATTAAATGGTTAGGTAAAACATGGACCATGAATTCGTGCGTTTGTCTTCCCGATTAGTCCCTGACCTATTCAATTGATCGTTTTGACCTTCGGGTTTGGTTTACCGATGATATGAGGTAAACTTTGTACTGCTTTGAGTGTGAAAATGACTGACGGATAGTAAACCGTTTAGTGCAAACGAGTGGTTATGGGACATACGTTAACACTTTACGGATTCCTTTTCGAGAGTTGTAACACATTCTGCCAGTTAGGGGTGTCCAGTACTGGGCCTCCGGACCTTCACCACTACGGTTTGTTGCCTTTGGGTATGTTGCCTTCGGGTGTGTTGCCTTCGGGTGTGTACCTTCGGGTTTGTGCCTTTGGGTTTGTTGCCCTTTAGTATCGCTTCCGATGTTGGTCGTTATGAGCCGCATGGGTGATATTGGGTTGCCCTTTAGTATCGCCTCCGATGTTGGTCGTTATGAGCCGCATGGGTGATATTGGGTTTGGATTCTTCGGGCTCATGGATCCTTGTTTATACAGTACCGAGCTCGAGCAATTTTATGATGTTTCATTGATATGTATATTCCCTTGGTATCGCCCTTCGATGTTGGTCATTTTGAGCCGCATGAAGTATAGCGATTACTTTGTGGAACTTGTATACCTTATGGGTATTGGTTACTTGCCTTTTGGCTTGATTTGGGATAATTGTATCCTTTGTTTATCTATGTCGCCGATGATATGAGGCTTGTTCTATATGATTCATCTTTTGTTGATGATTGTGTTATCTCTTTTAGAGATATTTGTTATACTTTGTAACCTTGCAGGTTTATTGTTGTTCAGTTTATCTAACTGATTTGTTTAGCTAGACTGACCCGTGTATTTTATACTCGGGTCAGACCGAGATGTTTCAGGTTAGGTACTTTGGACTTAGCCTATTTTGCTTCGGCATGGACTACTTCGCTTGCTTCTTTTTGTCATAGCTTTTGTGTAGTCCTATTGTGTTGAAACTCTGTTATTTATTCTTCTGGATTTGTCTGTATATTGTGGTTGGCTATACCACTTGACATGTACTATTTTGTATACTCTGCTATGTATCGGTATATATGTATATGATGGTTTACTGTTCTGTGATGTTCCTATGTTTGAGTTGTTATATTCTGTTCTGATAGATCCTCCAGCCACCTATGGTTTTGTTTTAAGTATTCATTGGATATGTCGATCGGTTTAGTGTGATTATTGTCGACGTATTTAATAGATAGTTAAAGCAAGACTATAGATGGTCGCTCCTATCCTGCCTTATTCTCCGTGTTAGCAGACGGTATTATCTATTTATACTCTTTGCTAGCGTGGGTATAGAGGTGGGGCGTCGCATTACCAAATCTAATTAATAGCTATATTTGAAATTTTAACCCATTTAACTAATTTAACCAAAACCTCCATATTCGAAATCAATAAATATTTTCTAATGCAACATTTAAAAATGAATTAAATGTTCAAATTGAATGATCAAAATTCTGGGTCGTTATACTTCTTTAGAGGTGTATCAATGAGTTTTGGTCCAAAACGCGATAACTCGTTGGACTCGGTTTCATATTCCGATACAGACTCGTCTCCTTGCTTAAGATCTAAGAAACTCCTATATAATTGGGCCTTTCCTGCAAAGGGCATGAACTAGTGTTCAAATACTTCCATAAATTTAGCGTAGATAAAATCTTCTTTCAGAACATTAGTTATAATGGAATACCACCATGTTACCGCTTCATCTTGTAACTGCCAAGATGCTAAGAAATGCTTCTACTCATCCGAGACATCCAATCCCTTGAAAATATTTTCGCAAGAATGAACCCTCCCATGGACTTGTAAAATGGATTTCGTACCCTTAAAAAACTTTCCTCCTAGATTAGAGAAATCTTCGCACAAAATTGCAAAGTCTACAAGGGATTGTATATCTAATGATCCTATACTTCTAGCAGTTGGGGCTCAACCCTCGGTGATCGAAGTATTGCCATTTCCCCTTCCTTGTATTACTTTAGAGCTCATTTCTTACTATCTGATAATAATTAGTTATCCTCATAATACACTTTTAAGGCAAAATTTATATTGGGAAAGGAATCGTCTATAAATAATATTAAATAAACATATTCATCCCTCCAACCGACACCCAAACAAATGTAGAAATTTTGGAAATTTATTGTATATAAGAAATATAACCTTAGGTAAAACTATTTCATTTACCCATTTTAAAACTATGTTGTGTCTACTTGTCTTATTTAAGCGCTTTGGAACCCCTATCAACAACGTTGATAAGGTTCGTCGACCAGAATTCATAATCCACTCAACAAATAAACCAAAAAAATATAAAACATTATATAGCACTAACAATTATGCGCTCATATATATACTACACTCAACTCATTCTAGGATATTTTTAATCCTATTTCTAATGAGTTACTCATTCGTGAGCATTACTAAACCTACGTATAATGAGTTTACCCCACCGAAGCCTAGGTTTCACTCAACTTAAGCTTTGATACCACATGTAAGGATCTGCTTTTCTTACACTTAAAAACGACACTTAATATATCCTCGATATTCGTGTACAGATCATTTAAGTGTTTGAAAGACAGGTCATTTGGGGTTAATCATAAGAATAAACATATGAATTTCTTACTCTTGAAAAACCTTTTCAAAAAGAAGAGTAATCATAAGATCATGTTCAACATAAACATGGAGGATTCTTATCTTACGATAACCAAAACCATTTTTATTATAAATGCAATGATATTATAATAATGTACAGGGTTTAAAGTATTCAATAATTAAGTAGCTGTGATGCGTGTACATCATAACAATAATAGGTGTACAATCAAAAGTCAAAAAGCGCTTACTGGAGAATGAATTCCAACAGTGGAAAGGTAAGGGACTGCCTTCCATATATTACTCCTGTAAATAAATGTACGAAAAGATCGGAAACGTTTCGACCTCAGCATGATAAGACCGACCTACCTCTTACTGGATAGTATCAGATATGTCATCATCCTGGTTGCTTCCAACCTTTATAAAGAGCTCTCATGCACAACCAAATCCATAATGTAATAGTTTAGAAAGGCGATGACACACCCAAATGGAAGCGACCCACATAGCCTTGCAGCATATCATGTTTTAGCCATTCCCCGATTGTAAGGCTTGAAAGGCTATGCTCTTACCATTTTCTCATAGGAACTCCCTCTTGGAATGCTAACACTTCCCTCTAGGCAGAAATTGGAATGGCGACATTCATTTCTACAATTCCAGTCTAGATCTAAATGAAACCGAAGGCACTACCTCTACTACATCCATTTTGGAATCACCCTCAAGATTAGTAGCAAGTATCCCTTGCACTTCAAATAACTCCATCTTCGAACGTCTCCAAGTTGTCTTCCATTTGAACGCTCATGTTGGTTCAAAGTGGTTTTCGGATAACATATCTGACCCGGTCTCTTCGAACGGACAAATAATAATTTCCGATTGACTCAATTCAGTTCTTTTAGAATTAAGTGGACTACATCAGAGTCCCAAGGGGATCTCTAATATATCCCTTAAAGTTTAGAGACGTTTCAATAGAATTAGTTCTCTTAAAGGATCTCAAACTGCATGAACAAGCGAAACTCTTATTTACTTTCTAAGTCAAAATTGATAAAGTTTTGATCGTTAATTATTTAACAAATAAACAACCAACTAACAACCTAGAGATTTAATTTCACATAGTAACCACTAAGCCTCATAAAAAATCTTTCATTTATTTAAATCTCCTTCCAAAATATTCATCATAATATTCATATACTTATCTTACCAGCATAAGCATATTCACACACATTGTGAAAGATTTTTTACTTCAAAATCATATTAAAAGGATCGAAACAAAAGTAATTTAAATTGGAGATAAGAATAACCTCAAACATTATTCCTTCGGTTCTAAGTGTGGAACAAATGTCCATAGCACCAAAATTAAGAAGGTTGGTTAAAGAAAATCCAATCCCAAATTCTTTTATAAATTTCTCAATAAATCCTTTAAATAAATCTCTTTCATTTATGAAAATCTCCTTTACTAAAATTCCAAATCCATATATAAAACTCTTTATAAATCTTCAAGTTTATTTATGAAACTATTTTATAAATGTCCAAAACCATTTACAAAATTTCTTTTCAAATTTCAAAATCCATTTCAATTTATAAAAACTTCTTTTTATAAACTTTCCTTATTTGCAATAAATCTTCTTTAATAAATCTTATTCAATCAAGTTCCTTTTAAATAAAAAACTAATTATTCAAAACAACTTTTAAATAACAAGTTATTATAAATTAAACTAACTTCAAAACTTTAAATAAAATAGTTAATGAACTATCTTTAAAATAACATATTGAAATGGTGATAAACCTTAAGCATTTCAATTAAATGATAACCTAATTTCAAACCACAACTATTATTTTTAAATCCTTATTTAAAAAGGAATAAGATTAAGGGAATAATTTTCAAAATTTCGAAGAGGCTTAGCGACCACAATGGTTCTTATTTAATTCAGTGTAACTTTCCAAGTTATGTCATCGGTATTTACATAACAAATAGATATGGAAAAGGAATCAACAAATAACAACCAATCAACATAATGGTAAATGCCCAAGTTATTATAATAACAGAACAGTATTTAAATCATTACTAATTAATTAAATAATAAATTAATCAATATTATATATAATTAACTAATTGTAATTAACTTATTTGATTAACACTTAAGTACTAGTTGCCATTGTTAATTAATAATTAAGTACTAATTACCTTAATTAGTAAATAAAAAATCATTAATAACTAAATAATTGATTTTTATTAATTAAATATATTTTGAAAACTTTTTTCAAAAGATACTTAATTTGAAACACTTTTAAATTTGCAAAAGAGTTCGTTTTTGCGAACTGCACCTATAGCGACTATCGCTATATGACCTGCAATTTTCAAAACTTAAAAAAAAATCTTAAGTCTTTCTTTAAAATTTACTTCTTGGTAAAGTTTAAAGTATGTTCTCGGAAATACACAAGTTTTAAACTTTAAAACTTTAAAATTTAAAACCAAAGATCATAGATTTTACACAAGGGATTCTATGTCGCTTAAACTAGTAACGGTGCTAACTTTCGTAGCATGCCATCATGTATTCATGACCATAACATGCATAATCACATCACAACCACAACACAAACATATATGCATCTCATAACCAATATATACAAGCAAAGATTACAACTTGTAACTAACTTGAATTTCAACTTTCAAATTTAAATCTATACATCATGACATTCAAGCACATATACACACATATAAATCAACATTTGTTTCACTCAACACGCATCACATTTAATAACCAAGTCAAGCAAAATATATGTTTTGAAAACTTAGTTAGACGCGAGAACTTTACTGAACAAATGTTGATTACATCGAGGTAACTTCTCCTAGAAGTTGAACACGACCTAAGTCTTTGCTTTGCCTTAGGAAAGATGAAATTTTTGTGGGCTTTAGTGAGCAAAAGGGTTTAGCCTAGGTCGGAAGGAATGCATTGGTCGAGATGGAAGCGATGTTTGTGGACTTGATTTGTCAAGGAGGAGTGTTAGAAAAGAAAGTAGAGGCTCTAAACGAGGATTTAATAGTTTTTAAAAGGGATAAAAGCTAGTTTTTAAATTTTAGAATTTCTTTGATATAATTAAAGAGTTCATGCAGCTAGGAAACAAGAATGTAAGTTTTTTAAATGGAGAATGAAATGATAAAATGGGAAGGAGGAAATTTTAATATATAAATATATATATAACACAAAATAACGTAATTAGCCTTAAGTACATAACCCCACTCTAATCTTACCGCCTCACCACCCTTGTCTTCTCCATCTTGCTCACACATGGAGCATGCCCCCTCCTTTTGTTTAAGCTAACATGCATTTACAATTCATGTACTTTATGTTTTTAGGAAAGTGACATAATATGACATCTTTTCCATTTATTTTAAAATTCTTTTAATCTATTTCATTAAAAGTCATATCAAAGGTTTATAAACTTAAATATATATTTATATTTCTAAATTGTATGATAAGTTATACATAAATGTGTATATGTTAACTCAAATGTGGACAACATTTTTCGACAACATTTAGACAATGGAAAGTCAAAAATTCGCAGTTCATAACATATAGTAAAAACATAAAACAAATATCCGAAATGGTCAATAAATCTCGTAAGTTATTACATCTATCTAGCCAGAGTCATGCATTAGACTTTGTAGTTCAACTGAACATAACTGCTACTAAGTAGGCAACTCACGGATAAACGGCTTTATCCATGGCCAGTAGCCTCCATTACCTCCACCTCATGTACCACTCCTACTAACCCTATCAATCTATCATATATAAATAATAAATAATTATATAGGGGTTTGACATAAACTTAGAGAGTGAGAATATATCTCTAAATATATGATACGAAGATGCTAATAAAACATCTTTGTAATCTGCAACTACGGTGTCAGTCTAAAGGGTCAATTTATCATTCATTTATAATATGTTTATCAAAACATTTCAACTGTATTATTTTTAATGACGAAAATCACTTACCTAAACTTCCATACAAATTAATATTTTTGAAATTTTAGCATACCCTCGCTCTGTTATGTGTACTATTTCAACACGTTTCGACAAATATATCATTCTTTCTATATGTACTATTTCAACACGTTTCCCCAAATATACAATATCCTAAACCACCCCTATTATTGAAAAGCGTAAAGTTGATAATATTAAAACTTAAACCATTTCGACCTTTGTTTAATTTTGAGGATTTTTCATTAAGCCCATCCTAATTTAATTTTATAGTCGGAGTTTTCCATTCTAAAAGATTCATTGCTATTTTTCAAAGTATCAGTTTATTTAACTAATTCAAATCCTATCAATTAAAACACAATTCTCCTTTGTAAGAGGCATAATTTAAGTATCTGAATTATTTAAAATAATTTGCAATTTATTTATCATTTAGATTTCTCAAACCAATAACTTCTAAATATTTCTCATTTAGAAAATCATTAAATATCTAAAACTTTATTGTTTAATTCAAAATTTTCACTTTCTAGTTCTGCGATCTTGTTTTCATAAGCTTTTATTTCTTCTAATGTAATAAAATCAAGTTTTGATACTATTTCAAATTCATTAGATAATCTATCATAATGAATAGATAATTGATCTAAAGTACCTTATTGTCTCTTATTGTCTCTTCGGTAATAGTTGTGCTCTTTTTTATTCTGATAGTGTCTAGACATTAATTTATCGTATTCGAAATACCTTTCTAAATAGAATTTTGATAAACGTTTTTTTGCTGATTATTTTTTTGATTAAATTTGTGAAAACTTAATTTAAGGATATTAACCTATTGTAAAGGCTCGTAAATCCGTACCCCTTGAATCGATCATAATTCACAACAGTTCGACTCAAATTGAACGGAAAATACGAATCTTTAGAGTGAAGAAGATGAGAGAGATAGAAGAAAATAGAACAACAAAACATAGAATATCACAATTGCAGTGGAACAAAATATAATATATAACAACAAATTTTTACACTAAGAATCTGTAACTATTTTATTCTTATAATCATCAGAGTATAACAATTAATACATCAAACCGGACAGTTACATAACTTGTCCTTACACAGCGGAATATAAGCCAAGGATGGAGATACGTCTCTATCATCTAGCTCGTCTCCTGAGCTCCATAGCATTCTATCCTGAATCTGTAATACTTAGTCTGACCCGAGCATTATAGTAAAATAACACTCGAGTCGGTCTGAAAAAGCGGCATGAGAAAGAACACTCAATTTGAATTATTAAAGTTATCAAAATGCTTTGAAAAACAAAGGTATCTCGTAAGACCGCGTCAAACATAAACACGATAGGTTTTTTCCTTACGATAACCAAAACATTTTATATAAAATCCAATGATATTATAATAGTGTCTAAATAAAAATACTTATTCGAATAGCTGAAATTGTTCCATTAATTAAGTTCCAGCATACTAGGCTCTACAAACAAAACCGTAAGCTCGTATTGGAGAATAGATTCCACGAATGACTGGGCCACCGAGGTACCATCCATCGCAATACACCTCTAGAACAATGTACCAAGGACCTCGCCGGGATCCCCTGCTACACAAGACCGGCCCACCCCTAATCTAGATAGACCAAATAATTTATCATCCCGGGTGTTCCCACCCTTACTATTGAGCGCTCCTTCCATGCACCACTATATCCATAAATAATAGGTTTCCGAGGACATCTAGAAAAGTGATAACATACGCTAATTGGGTGCGACCAACTTAGCTTTGCTGCATCTCCCCAGTTTTAGTCATTCCCGTTTGATGAGGCTCGAGGCTAAGCGTTACCTTTCAAGGAATAATTCTACTTAGAATGCACGCCGTCCTCCACCGACAATGTTCTGATAGCATTCGTCCATACAAGTTGTCCTGGGCCTAGACAAATCGAATCATTGCCTTCATCATCTTCAGGTATTCATTCGTAATGTTTAAACCGGATCGAAGTGGTTTTAGAATAATTTAATCCGATCCTGGTCTCTTCGAAACAATTAACGAAATTAGCCAATATCGATGGTCGGTTATTTAACTAATAATAAAACATCCAAAAGCAGACACTAGGCCGTATTATACATTTTCCCAAAATATTTGTTTTTAAAATATCTTTAAAAGATATATCAATTCCTTCCAACATTTGAAAAACAATTTTCAAATACTTAAATCCGTAACAGGATACTTCCAAACATCTCAACACTTAGAAATATTCCCAAATTTCCATTTTCAATGCTTAGGAAAATATTATAAGTCTTATTTTCCTAGATCCATTCAAATATCAATACTAAAGAGAATGTTTCGCGATTTATCTCATAAGTCTTCGGAATTTACATTATTCCTTTTTCCTTTCCAAAATTGACTATATCTACTTATAATCTCTTCTATCTATTTATAACTTCTCCATGAATTTAGATTCAACGCCGAATTTCTTATTCCTAATATCTCAGAACCTCCCTTAAGTTCTAAGAATTTTATTATAAGATTTTCCCTTTATAAAATCCTATCCATTACATAACTTTGTTTGCAATCTCTAGAGGATTTTTAAATAAATTCCAATCTTTTAAAACCATATATACAAAATAAGTATTTTTTAAAGGATAATGGTTCATTTTAAAATATATTTAAGTAAATTTAAAATATTAAAACATTTTAAATAACATCGATAACCCATTTCCAAATCATTTTTTTATAACTAATTAATTTACAAAGCTGATTTATAAAATTAGAGTTTATTTCAATAAATATTAAATATTAGAATAACTAACTATTCAGAATATAATAAATAATAATTTTAGTTGCATAGTATAGTAATTTAAAATCCCATTTAAAACCATTTTAATTTCTCAACGAAAATCTATTTTAAAAATCCAACATTGCCAATTTCTATTAATAAATCCCTCTTGATTCGTATCACATCGATTATATCTCAATTTTATCACCATTCTTACATTCAAAAACAGATTCCACTATTTTGTTCCAAACGATTTCCATAACTCGGTATAAATTCACATTGTAAATCTATATTTCCAATTTATCAAATGACCATCATTTTCCTTATTTATAAACATCGTTTATAAATTCATAAACTCCTTTGATTTTCACCTGTTTATAAAACAAATCTTATTTATAAATTTCTATTATATAAATTCATTTCTTATAAATTCTATTTATACTTCCAAACTATTTTTAATATTTATTTTAATCTCTTTTTTTATTTCTAGAATATTGTTTATAAATTTCTTTATATAATTCATTTTTAAAATTTCTATCTACAATTCACAGTAGTTAAGTATAACCAAAAATCAAATATATTTTTCTAACTCAATTTCTTAAAACTAAACTTAATTCCCATATAAATGTTTTTATATCAAAAATTTCCTTAAACTCCTTAAATTTTAGAAATATATTTATGGTATTTTAAAATATTACAATTCAGACCAGTGCTGCAATGTCATCCAACAATTTCAATCACCATAATAATCTATGTTAGATTATTCTACACAATCCATATATCACTATATATGAAAAGTAAACAACATATTTGAGGAATCCAGTTGGATCCTTCCAACCTATTTCCCTACATCCACAAATTGTAATACAACATAAAATTAATAACCAAAAGATATAATTAATTTCAAAATTAAATTTCGAACTAAATACCCTAAGTAAAATAGAACCGTTGATCACCCACCTTCCTATCCAAGCTGCTTTCACGTTTTTCCTTGCATTCGCGATTCTATCGGTAACCAGTGCCGCCATACACCTTCACGCACCACCGGACGCTCATCGAAGACCGCCCCAAACTTCCAGCTCCTCATCGCCTTAGGTGCGATCACCTTCAATGCTCCAAGCCCCACGATTGTCACATTTCGAACTTGACTGCGCCGCCAACGTCCTTTATGTGCTCGATTAACTCCATCAAGGTCACGAGCTTCACTACCCGTCAAGAGCATCACTACCCATCGCGATTTTGACGAACCCTAGGACCAGTAGCTCGTGATACGTCCACCTCAAATCGATCGAGCGTAGCCTGTGCTTTTCAACCTTAAACGTGAATTTGAACGTCAAGCCTCCCCAAGCCATTTCAACATTGACCATCAAGTTCCTAGCGAGCTTCCCCCCTAAGTCGTATCGCTCATTCATCTGCTCGCCTTCCACGTACGAATGCTTGTGAATCCCCCTCCACGCGTATGATCCCTTATCCCCTTTTTTTTGCCGATCAATTTTGATTTTTTTTTTCTTATTTCTGTTGATTTCAGTTTTTGAACGAGATAGGAATGAGAAAATACATGATTTTTTTTCTTTCTTTCGAACTGTACAGTCGTGAGGGTTTTTAAAAAAGAGAAGGGAGGGAGAAAAGACGTTGGCGTGTTTGAATGTGTTGCTACAGTGACTGAGGTGAAGGGGAAAAGGGGTGATGGAAATATTGCCAATCAAGTAAATATATATATACACATATTATATAAATTTTCAAATCGTCTCGATATAAATTTCAGCGTGTTTAAATCCTGCATGACCAAACAATAACTCCAAGTGCTACGAAATTTGAAATTCGGTAATAATATATAATTACGGATCCAATGGAACTGATTTTGTCGAATTCTGGATTGTGTCCCGGATCGCTATTTTAACACGTCGATTTAATCGACGATTTTCAAAATTTACGAAATCGCATAAAATTTCAGTTTTAAAATCTTACTAACTCAATTATAATCCAAAATCCAATATTTAAAACCATTTCAACATTCAAAATCAACCATCGAAAAATCTGGATCGTTACACTTATCTAAAAATCGAAACCTTAAAATATAATAATTGAGATTCAAATATTCCAAAATTAAGAAAAAACAAATAATTACCCATCATTCAATTTTCCAAAAATCCCAAGTATTTTCTTTTTTTGCTTTCATGCTTTACAAAAAATTGAAGTTCAAAGTTTTCATTTTAATAATTAACGTATGAAAAACCGACTATCATAAAGGATAATATAGTCAAATAGCCATTTCCATTAATTTCTATCAGAAGTTTTAAAAATATAAACAAACAACCTTTCATAATTCGTCATCCAGCAGTCGGCGGTCCGCATTCAAGTTCAATAATAAGCATCAACTTTTCGGATTAAAAAAAAAACGAAGTCTAAACAGTCTTTTTGAAAACTATTTATTATTTGAACAATTTTCAAAAAACCATTTTCTATTTAAATATTTTTAAAAGTCTGTTTACTATAAAATACACTAAGAAAGCCATTTAGTAAAATGTTAAAAAAAGCTCAACTGTATTCCTAGCCCATAGTCATTATCTACATATACTCAAGCTTCGTTTGTTTAAATTCTGCCGAATATTGTTGAACATTGATTGCAAAATGCTGAAAGTTGTATATTGACTTATGAAAAGTTATCTGTTCACATTTTTCTATTTTGATAATATTGCTTTTTATAATAGTCAGATATTCACATGACAATTATTAAAAGAAAACATTGACTATAAATTTAAATTTTGAAAAGCTTGAAATTCGAAGATTTTTTGTTTTGGAAATACTTGGGTTTTATGGAACTTGAATAATGGATAAATATTATGAAAGTTTTAGTTAGGAAAGATTTAAATTTCATATTGTCGTATTTTAAGATTTTTTTGGGAAGATTGCATGAATTAAGTTTCAAGAAATTTAATTTAGAAAAAATAACTTTTAAAAAAACTTTTATCTACGTTCCATAATCTTGAAATTTGTAGTTTCATATATTTTTCGAAAATTTAAATACTATTTTATTTGGTTCTCTTCTTTTTTTGTAAAAAATCTAAATGAGGAAAAGCAACCAAAAGTTTAGTTTAAAAACTTTAAACCTTATTAATTTATCATTTTTTTTGAACTGGTACTTTATATACAACAAATCAATAGGACAACATATCCCATGTCAAATAAACGTTCGAAAGCAAGTTTCGAACTTGTGACATCCTGCACCAAGCCGAATCAATTAACCACTTGGACAATGGTGCTTGAATCAATTAGTTTGTCATTTTAAAAAGCTTGAATTTTTATTAATTTTTGTGTGGTAGCATAACAAATGTAACTGAAGGTATATATGGAAGAAATTATCATCAAACATTCTAAACTAGAAAAAACAATAAGAAAATATGCAAGAATTATTAACAAAATAAGTATTTCGAGCTAAACACTCTATCTAAAACAAGCAACTTCAAAATCCTTATTCCCCAATTAAGTGGTCAAATAAGTGATGGGCAGCTATACTAGTACCCCGATTATTTTCTTTCTCACCCCATACTTTATAAAAAGAACAACACCCGAAATCTTTCCCTTCCACCCCATTTTATACTTAGACTATTCTTGTCATAAAAAAATGAATTTGGTGAAATATTGCACCATAATAAATGAATTTTGTATGAAGCTTAATTTGTTAAATAACTAGTTTTTCAATGACATCTTTTTAGTAATTTCGACCCCAATCTACGTTGATTTTAATAATATCTAATTTGAATTGGAATAAGTGTAAATGAAAATCTTGCAATTGTTGGTGTTAGATCTCTAATGTCGATATGGAAAGATGGAAGAAATGTACAATGCTATTTTTGACTTGAAATTACTGTGGTGTTTCGTTATGGTAGAAATAGATAACTAATGTTGAGATCATAAATTTTAGTTGTGTTAACGCTTCTTTTCCATTTTTTTATGGGCATTTTTGTCGTCAAATTAACTAGGGTGTTAATATAACACTGATGGGTGCTTGTTGATTTATAAACATATATTAACTTAGTTTTGTGATTTTCTACTTCTATCCCACTTCTGCAACTCTTTAGCTTTATCAATAGAACCCTTAAATGGAAAAGAAAAAAGGTCAAGATTAGAAAAATTTCAGAAACCTTAAAGTGAGTTTGCTTCTTGATTAAAAATGGAATTTCTCAATAAATTCTGTTGCTCTTTCAACCGTTGAAATATTTGAATGGCCGTTGTACTTCAGTTATAAGGAATATTGTTGCTTTTTCAACCGTTGAAATATTTGAATGGCCGTTGTACTTCAATTACAAGGAGGAAGACGATACAAGGGTTACTGGGATTAGATTTAGCCTTGCTCAGTCCACAATGCCCAGTTTATCTTCAATTCATTCTTTTCAGTTAATCAGTTGAACAAGAAAAAATTCCTATTTCATTGATGCTAAAAATTCGTTTAGATTGACACACTAAAAGATGAAGAGAATGAAAGTGCAAGTATGCTTATGGTAAATTTCGATACATGTAAGTTGTTTGAAATTCTCAAAGCCTTGATTGCATCATTTGTTATCTTTTGTTCCTCAAAAGTCATTATTAGGATTTTTTTGTATATTGCCGGCTTTCACGATAATTGATCCCCAAATGAAATCTGTTGTTATGTCGAATTAGTATTGTAATGACCACAACTGTTTCAAGAAATTACTTCCTATTTTTCATAGTTTAATACAAATGAATTTATTATTTTACGTTTAAAAGATTGTCAGTCTGGAAAGAAAAAATCTAACACACAAAATTTCTACATGGTTATCACGTTATATACAAAAACATTAAGTATTAAAAAATAATTTATTATGTTTTATTAAAATTTGAATAATTATTTTTTTTCAGAAATACTAAAATATACTAAATTTCAAATTAAGAGATTTATTTTTGTTATTTTGGTTTTGGAATTTTCTTTAAATAAACTCTTCAAAGCTTTTAGAAAATTTATTTCATTTTTTGCCTATTAAAATATTAACGAAATTCTAAGGTAAATATGCGTTTAATTTGCACTTAAAAGGGTTCAATGCGGATAGAAACATTCAACTCATGGAATATCTTAATGTTACATTTTGTTTTCGAGCTCACTGCTTTGAATCTCGCGGATGATTCGAATCATGGACATATTTGGATTTGTGGTATGCATATATACGGTAATATCCATTTTTAAGTACTAGTTTCAATGATAATGATAATGACACTAATAATAATTATAATAGAGACAATAATAAACATTTACATCCTTTTATCTAACAAAATCAATTGTCATGCTTTCTATCTAAATAGTTATCTACCTTTATATTTAAAACCAAAGAAGGAAAAAACCAAAAAAATGAATTTCAAATGGATTTAACTTTCAATAAAAGATCCACGACGTCGTTAGGGAATTACAAGGGAACCTCTACTCCTTTTAAAATAACAAACCTTTTCATAATTTGTAGTTGGCACTTGATTTCTAATTCTAAGAACAATGTTTCCATTTAATTCTGTTGTACATATGCATATAACTAAGAATTTTCCATATACTCATTTCTTTATTCTCTCATAATTACATTATTGATTTTTCATTGTTTTGATGTATTATATTGGGCCTTTTTCTTGTACATACGATTTTTATCTTATATAGACCATATTCGTAAACAATGGTATCATTTTAAAGGATTCAACTCATTTGAAAGACGTACATTAACATGAAACATCTAATGTATTTATATCAACCGTTGATTTAGAACTTTCAGTTTTGAAATAGTTTGAAGTTTTAAGATAATCTAAAATCCACATAATTAAATCATCATTTTTGAAATTATTTAATCCGATACACTATAATACGAAAAGTTGATAAAGAAATCATATACATTGTGTTAATCAGCTATGAACGAAAACTTCATTTTTGAAATGATAAAATATTTGAATGTCTCAATCTATGTTGGGTCTTGGAATAATATAAAAGAATACGCTCTTAATCCATTACTCGACAATTTTGACTGACTGTTCACTTGTTATTTGACCATCCACCTACCATATAACAATTTCTAATTCATTATATTATATGGCAGTTTCCTTTGGAAAAATAATTTTTCTAATAGATAATGCCTAAAATTGCTCTTTTCGTTGATATTAACACATTTTCTTTACCAAAAAGCTTTCCTCCTCAAATTAATATGAAAATCAAGTGATAAAATATTTTGAGAAACATACATCGAAATTATAAATTTTGTTGAAGTTATATTCTCAATAAATTTCTCTTTCTAGTGCATATTCCAAACAAAAAAAAAATCATAGATAAGGTTCATATATTCATGAAATAAATATCAATAACTATAAAATTTACATTTTAATTTGATTTAGGGTTCAATCTAAATAATAATATAAATCTTATACGCCCATTAATTCTAGATAAGAACAAAAATGTTATCATCACAACACATTTATTTCATGGGGGGTGGGGTTATGGAGGAGGGGGTACATAAGCCTTGTTAATCTTTTTGGTTTCAACTGTTTGTAAAATATAGTAAAGATCTAAAGTTTTTTTTTCAATAAAAAGCCAATACTATTTGTAACTTCAATGTATTTTTCTTACTATTTTATCTCTTGATTTGTACATTAATTTTGAGGTGGAAAAATCGACGCATATGAAAACCAATTCCAATTCAATTTTCGATGTGTATTATTTTTAACGACGACTTCTACTTCAAATGGTCAAAAGTCGACAAACGATCTGTGTTCAAATTACTATATTTCAAGAAGATCTGATGGATCTCATCGAGTCTGATCACTTTCTTTTTAGACCAATATCAAATATCATTTCCTTGATATTCTTTCCTAAAAAAAAAAAGATTATAAGTAAATTTTTTGTAATTAATATTATTGTGAGAAGAATTAAAGTTTTCAATCCTTATGAGTTGTCTTTTCACTTTTTGTTGCTGATGAGATCGGATCAATTATGGAATTCATGGTTCTCATTTAATTATAGTATCCGGTTCAAAAATATCAAAACGTTTAAAGTACATGATCTTATTGAATGATTGACTCATTCATTATTTCCTGAGGTTCATAGTAGTGTATGGATTATTTTGAATATATAATATATGTTCAAGCGAGATATTTGTACTTTCCTTTTACAACAAGTTAAGCTTTTATTAGTTTCACCTAGTGCATTAAATGATGCGACCTTCATTTTACATAGAATTAAATCCGACCATTCTATTGTAAAATTAACAATCATCAAAACCAAAATAAATTGATTCATTATTTTACGTTTATATAGATTAGAAGCGGGCAATCAAATTTTCTTTCAGCTTGCTTTTAACCTAAATATTTTCTATACAAGAAGAGCATTTCTTTACTTGCCTTTTCATTATTCGTCTAGTTTCCTAACTCGTGGCTATTATTATCTTTTTCGATGCATTATTTATTATTCAAATACGTATTACTAGTGGTTGATTAATAACAAAGTTAACTGTGTATAAAATATTGTGGGACATATTAATCACCAAAACCATTCTTTGTTTGGAAATTAAAATTTATGTCGAATGGAAAACTTGAATGAAAATAAATGGACACATTACTTAGTAGGTGCATGTCTATGTGCTTAGTGTTTGCGATGACACAAATATTTTTTGGTTTATAAGCTACACTTATATCCCATGGTTTGTTTTAAAAGTTGCATAAAAAATTTGGACTGAGACGGATCGATAGGTAATGGAATCAGTAAGTCAACATGAACTGATGTAGTATAAGGTGGTAAGCAGCGACTAAATATTTTTTTGAATTGAAATATAGCTTATCTCTTACCCATTAATTATTACTATTGCTATGTTCGTAGTGTCCACAATGTAATAGGCTGTTTTGAAAGACAACATTATCGACCTATGGAATATGGATATGCTCCAATGAGATCGACTAAAACGTCGTGTAATGTTCCATAACTCGATCCGGTAATATTTCAAGTATCATTATCGTAGCTTTGCTCTAAATATATTTTACAGATGTTTCTAGTTCCTGAATGGTTAGAGTCTTTTATTTTAGTGAACTATTCAAGTAAGATGTGATTTACTTCATGACATATTAATCTTAAGGAGTCCAGTTTTAGTTGGTTTTCATTTTCTCTCAATTAGCTTGCTGGTTGTTTTCAATGGAGAAATTATTATAAAGTAGCATAACCATAGAGACCAAAAGTTTTTTTATCTTTAATGTGTGAATTTAATGTCACGGTTTCAATGTACTTTAGGATTGATTCGTGAAACTTGAGATCCGAATAAATGACCCATATTGATTTGATGGAGAAGAGATTAGAGGAATATATCTATAAGCCTTTTATCTTTAATTCACATTTCAATTAGACTTACACCAAAATAACACAACATATTTTATTTTACATATATGCCCACATGATGAAATTTTCCAACAATCTCCCCTGGGCTATATATGTAATAACCTTATATACGTGTTTAACTTTATAAGCTCTGAAATTTAGTATTTAACTTAAGGCATTTCCGAAACAATCTTGTCCATTAACTGTGCCGACAAAGAATCAAAGTGGTTTTCATTACTTTTAGCGTAACTAGATTTATCAATAGTCACATGTACCAACAAACCAAACGACGTAGATCAATCACAGATGCATAACATGAAAATTACATAAGATGTGATCGATACATGTCTATTTCCAACTGGTCATACTTTAGTGAAATCAAAACGTTCGATGTTTGAACAACCTAAAGTTACACCAATTAAGCAACATACTCATGAATGACCTTGGATGATAATCCTTTTGTAATCGGATCCGCCATAATGGAGTTTGTCATAATATATTGTATAGATTATAATTTATTTTGCACTCTCTCCTTATTGAAAAATAATATTTTGTTTATTGTTACAATATTACTTTAATGGTCTTTTAATTTCTTTTTTAATATTCCATAACTTTATGATAAAATTTTACAATTATTTTCCATCGTTGGATGCCCCATTACAGAAAACAAATGTTAGTTTCAAAATAAAGGAGGCTATAAGTATCTTTATGACAACTTTTCTTATATAGCTCCACCAACAAAGTATTATTAGCTGAAGTGGATCTTTTATGCTCTTGGCATCCAAAATATTCAGATTGTTATGCTTTATGATCTCTAACCAAAACGATCTCTTATCTATGAGCATATAATCTTTTATTCCTTAAAGATATATTCTAACCACTTTGGTTACTAACCGTTGATCCTAAGATATCTGCCAAATAATACACGCAATAAGTTCCAAAATAATTCCAAAGATTCTTTTAGTAAAACCAAAGAGAGAGATTTTTTTTTTAAAAAAAGAAAAAATCGTTCTTCTTTTGAGTGTTGTCCTTTCTATTCCAACCTTATACTTTTCTACATTACCCACTTAGCCTTTTTGGTTTTGAATAGTTATTCATAACCAATGATCTTGTCACCTTAACGTAAAGAGAAAGATCTCAAACTTTATTGTCCTTTACAGATTTATACTATACGTTCATATCTTAAATCTGCATTTCAAACTAATATCTTCTATGGATCAATGTAAGCCAACAGAAACATCTTCACCAACCCATTGTTTATCTTTGTAGAGAAATACTACATAATCTTCTTCTCTAAGTGGATTTCCTCAGTGACGTTGCACCTTGAGGTTGTTGAGTTTATTTTCTTGGAACATTAACCTTAAATTGAAGAAAGTTTGTTTAACGTTGCCTTTTAATGGTTCCTGAATTACTTTTTGTCAATGAAAGGAAACAAATCTTATACATTATCCGAAAAGTAACTGTAGTTGTATCAAATATAATGATTCTTTTTAAAGACAATGATCATAAGAAAATACTATTTAACATTTTCTTATTATGGTTCCCGATTTACTTCTCGTCAATGAAAGGAAACAAATCATATACATTATCCGAAGACGTAATTGTAGTTGAATTAAAGATAACGATTCTCTTTAAAGACAATGATCCATACTTTATTTTTCCCTTCCAACTTAACATCCTAAAAAGCGCCGCATTCCTATCTTATTTTTTCCCTTTAGTATGGGTTTATAAAACTTGTACCTTTTAAGTCGTTTAGAATATTAATAAATTATTTGTTATTTATAGTGTCTTAATCTAGAATTATTTAGTAAGATGGAAACATAATTACATTAATCACCATATCCAGATTCAAGGCTTTACAAGAGGTATTTGGCATGAATTTCAAGATATTCGATTACAATAACGTATGAATTTTTTGATGATTAATCTTATTATTTCTAAAGGAATAATAATAATCAAATTTGTTCATATTAAAATTAGAAACTGAAATCTATTTAAGTGACAGTATAACAAAATATAAACAAGGAAAATCCAATATTTTGAAAATTTAAATTTGCAAATTTATTTATTTTAAATTTATTTTTGATGCTTTAAATTTAGGTTCTTTAACATATTTTTTTTTGAAACTTTCTATAAGTAAAAGAATTCTAATAATTAGTTTTTTCATAACTAATTTTCTGAAGACAATTCTTTATGCTAAATTCGAGAAAAGATAAAACTTTGAAATAATTTTAAAATATACCATTTTAGATTAATCTTTTTAAATTATATCATTTATTTAAGTTTTTCCAAAATTTCAAATACTTCATAAATTCAAAATTTCAAATTTCAAGTTTTCTAATAATATACCTTTATCATGATTCTAATACCTGATTTTAATCATTATTAAGCGAAAACCAACCAGTGGAGGTCAATATTGTAAAAATAACTATATGCTTTAATCATAATATGAAGTTTTAAACATCTAAAGAAACAACCATTCCTTATTCAATGAGCGTTCAATGATAGTTCCAAAATCAGTATTGAACATTTAATTTTAGCGTTTGAAATAAAAAACCCTTTATCGTTTGTTTATAATAAATGACCTTTCATTTAATCAGTTATCGATCAATAAAATTATTGGAGCTGTTTGTTTTGAATAAGTGTTCATGCCTAAAACACTTATTTGGTGATATGTATTTTCATATTACGTTTTCTGATCGGAACGTTTGATGATAATTTCTTCCATATGAAGCTTAGTTACGTATGTTATATTATTATAAATAAAATCATTAAAAAAATTCAAAACCATTAAGTATTTCCAAAATTAAAAACCTTCATATTTAATGGTTTGAAAAAAAAGTGAAACCGTAGTTAAAAAATTTCGTGTTAATAATTAGTTTATGAAAAAACGATTATTATCAACGTTAACATGGTGGAAATGGTAATTTCCATTTGTTTCAGCTTTAAAATATAAATAAATAACTTTTCATAATTCAACATCTAGATTCAATAATCAAAATTTAATTTTTAGAATTTGAATTTTAAACAAATAAAATCCAAACAATTTTTCAAAAAACCATTTAAGGTCTAAATAGTGTTCATTACACGGTTTAGAGCTTATAAGGGTTTTAAAAGCAAGAACACGCTAGGAACCGTTCCTAAAACGTTGGGACCTCAGCCGTGGGATGAAAAAAAAGAATCTTTCCTCCGTGCCTTCCTTTCTCTCAGCATTTAAATGAACGCTCCACTGGAAGATGCCCTTAGCCGTCATCCCTTTACACTCACTTGTCATACCAAACCCCCACTTTCCTCTCGTCGCAAATCTAGATATCCCTTTACACTCTAGCAGATACATTACTTCTCTCTCTCCGCGAACTGAAGTCGAGTGATTGAAGGGCTTGCGCTGCCATTTCGTCTGCTTCTAGATCAAGATTTTCGATCTTTTAGGTATGCTTTTTTCTGCTTTTACTTTTGGATTCTTTTGATTGAATGCATGTTCTTTGTCTAGATTTAAGTATAATAATAAAGTTCATCTACTAGACTTCAAAATTTTTCAAGGCTCGTCAAATTAGGCGTTTTTGCTTGGAACATTTGGTAAATACTGGCCTTCTTAGAAATATTGTCTTGAATATGAATCCACCTATGGATTTGATCTTTAGCTATCACATTTTTCACGCTTGGTTCATTTATTTGGCTGCAAAGGATTTTTTATTTTATTTTTTATTGCCGCTAACTTGTTGAAACTATGGATATTACCCAGATATTTGCAGATTGATTAATTAAGCTAGAATTTGATCGATTGACCGAAAAAGAAAGATGCTTGCTTTTCTATTTACTTAGTTTGCATTGTAAATGAGAGATTTAAACATTTTTGGTTGTTTGTATTGCCTATTGTATATTCTTTACTATATGCATGTAATTCTTCTTAAAGGTCCAAGCAAAGCTTAGTTATATGCAAGTGTTCTTTAATAATATGTTCATTGTTCCACAAGCATGTCTTTTTAGCACCTTCTTATATCTATGTTACAACAAACTCGATCAACAAAACGAGTTGCCTTATGTTTAAGCTAAATACGTATAGTTATTATAGAAAATTCGTGTACTTCTATTTTACGGCCGGGAGCACCAAGTAAAGCTTGTAAATTTTGAGGAACCAAGCTTCTTAAAAAAAATTTGTATGTTTATGTTATGAGGGGAATGTAATTTTTTGTAAGTAATTGATGAACAACATTAAGACTTTATTCAAATTTTTGTTTGCCAGCTGAGCTAATTTCTTCCATTACTGTCTATAGAGTAGGGAAGATGGTTACTATTTTTCTCAACGCCGGTGAAATAATTGAGAAATTGTGAAAGAGGCGAAGAAGAGTGGTGGATGGTTTTGCTTTTGGTGCACATATTTTTGCATTGGGTTGTAGAAAATATTGTTTAATATTATTTATTTTCATATTTGGGAGTGTTGCACATATAAGTTTCTACTCAACTCCATAAATCATTCTAGACATCTGATTATAGAAAAAACGAACAAGCGGAAACTTGCGAGGATTATATAGTAACTTAAGATGCTAAAGGATTGATAATTTTATAAAATCAGGCCGTTCTTTTCTATGGACAATTGTGTAATTTTACTGATATGTTTATATTTATATTTATATTTATATGTATGCATATATGCTTCATTTCAAGAAATTTTGACGATTTCATTATGTAGTTCATGCAGTTCATTAACAATGTAGTGTCTTTTATTTACAACCTTGATTTAATTTCTCTATCGGAATTAAGTTCTTTGGATTATGTTGTTCTTTGATTGCTTTAGATGATTCTTTCCACTATTTATATTGCTTATGGTTCTTTTTTTATGTAGTTAGGGTTTTAACATCTAGCTAGTGATTTTAGGTTATATATTTTTTCTAAATGACCTTATGTTTATTCTTATAACAATTTTTTTTCCATTTCCGTGAAAATGACAAATAAATTTGTCAATTATTGGTGGTTGCTAATTTTATTTTTATGTTTTCATGACTCTATACTTGATATAATATTTGTTGACACTCATTCCTTATGCTATCTTTCAATCCAAAAACGTTTTGAACTGCTAAAAAATTTGACTGCTCAAGGATTGTTTTTCCTATAAAAGTGAAAACCGTTGTTTACTTAGAGTTGAAAATGTGTTAATTCTTTTAACGATAAAGAGAGCCTTGGTTCATTTTATCCGCAAATATAGTGGATGTACATTCACATTGGTAATATAAACATAGATAAAATTTATTAGCTTGATTTTTGTTGTTGTACTAACTCTTTTAATTTGCTTAAAACATATGTTAACAAGTACCTCTAAAATATATTTTAGACATGTAAAGTTATCCAAAAGTACATTTTAATATTCACACTTTTGTAATTAATATAAATATCCATAAAATATAGATAAGAAGCATGATTTTTTCCTAATTGTAAAAGATACATATTGGAATACTATTTTGGGTGATTTGATATTAATCTATTATTTATAACCGAAAGTTTTAGTTGACATGTAGGCCGTATTCAGTTAAAACTAAGTAAAAATGGTGGATAATAAATTCATTAGAACCAAAAAAGAAATTTAAATTAAAAGACATGGTAATCTCCCATTTCTTGTATATATTTCTTGTATATGAAATATATTGATTAATAAATTAGAATTACTCCATAATTACAATCAACTATGCTCGATATGTAATTTATCTTTAAAGTGATTGTTCCATAGTAATGCATATATAATTACCATATTTCGACTATGCAACCAACTATGGTCATATATTATTACAATCGTATATAATTTATCTTTAAAGCTCATTTACATTGTTATATAATTAGCGTATATAATTACAACCGACTATGCTGGATATATAATTACCATATTTCGAATTGTTATATGCGTATATAAATATGGGAGCTGCTTTTGGGAAAGAAAATTTAACACAAATCCCGACCATTGGATCTTTTTTACCTTCACGAAGGTGGAAATTGGGAAAAGATCTAATGATTGAGTTTTTTTGTGTCAATTTTGTGTTACCAGTTTGTGTCCAAATAGATTTTCCTTATAATTATTCATTATACGTCTATCACACAATTCTAATTTTCATAAAAATTCAAGTTATCAAAAAATCTTAATACCATCTAAGACGTCGAAATTTGATAACTGTTGTGGTTCCTCGATCGACATGTGAAAAACGAGAGTTTCGCCAAAATTGTGTTTGATGTTGCGAGAACTTCTCCTCGAGATATCAGTGGAGATGGTCGAGAGTTGACAGTGAGCCAAGCAACGATAATTTTTCAGTATAGAAAATTGATTAGAGAAAAAAAGCAGAACAAAATTTATCCTAAGTATTTTTAAAAAATTAGATATTAAATTTCTTTAAATTTAAATTTGAACTTTTGAAAATTTTATTAATTTTTGTAGTTTTTTATAGATAACATTAAGAGAAATGTGTATAACATTAAAACATCGCAATCATTGTTGCTTTTTTCTATATCAATATTTTTATTTTTGAAGTTTCTTCTTAGCCGGTCATGCTTCTTATCCAAATTGTTTACTCCTTTAATTTAGACAAATTGAAACAATAATCTTCTTTTACATATATTTGTGTGATATTTCATGTTTTTAGTATTTAAAATAAATTTGTTTCATAGTATGATGTAAAATTGTATAACATGAATTTCTATCCAAATTGTTTTACTCCTTTAATTTTGAAAATTTAAAACAATAATCTTCTTTTACATATTTTTATATGATAGTTCATGTTTTTAGTATTTTAGATAAATTTGTTTCGTGGTATGATGTAAAATTGGACTATATGAATTTCTAAAAATATTAGATGACGAGCGTTAATAACAAAGATGAGGCGAAATGTTATAACACCATTCATAGTATGCCATGCATCAATTAAAAAACTAGAACTTAGATGAAGCCTAACATCGTCCAAGTAGAATCTTTGACAACGTAGGCGATATAAACATAATTACATAAAATCGTTTGAAACATTAAAGGTAATAGAAAATCCACTTATTTAAATGTGAATGCATTACAACATATTGATGAAAGGTATTACTTTCGGAAGCAATTAAGTACTTCATAATCATTCAAAAATAAAAATTGCTATATGAATGAAAAAGAATGAAATGGAGGACGAGTAATGGAGTACATATTCAAAAATTTCGTATATCTTCAAAAAAGATGATTTGGACTAGTACTTGCAAGTGAACCCTAACATATCCATATCTTGATACTTGATAGTAGTAAGCACTAAAATAGCAATACAAGATTTGTGTTCATTATTGTTGCAAAAAAAACAAAAAACAAAAGATTACATATAATGAATAATCGATTTTATGTAACTCCATCAATCTACTAAAAATGTGTAAAGTACAACAAACTGTCATGATAATTTAAATATAAATTATTTTAAGTGGAAATTAGCGACAAGGGCTTCTTTAGCAAGTGCAATTAGTTTCAAGTACACACAACTGAAATAATTACTTTTAAGGACAAAATGCAAAATAATTAGTTTCTAAGGTTTAAAAACCTATGAAATTATATACTTGAAAGTAATTAGACTGCTAACTTTGCCCTTAAAAGTAATTATTGTGCCGACTTTGGCCTTGAAATTAATTTTTTTGGATGTGTGTCCTAGAAACTAATTGGACTGCAAAGTTTGTCCTTCTAGTGAAATGCCCCTTATTTTAATCTATAATACCAACTATTTCTATAAAATAGTATGAACGGTAATCACGCTAAGATGGTGTTTGTTTGAATCGAACAGTTATGTACGAACAATGAATCTTATCTATCTTTGTTGAACCGCTCTTGAGTGATAATACTATTTTTACAAATGAATCATTGGAAGATTGAAAGTGCATGCTGTTGCTCAAAGTCTTTCAGATCTGAAACTTCCATAATTAGGTGCATTACCAGTTTAGCAGATGACATGTAATCAACGTAAGCTAATTTACGATATGTCGTTTCTTCATTTTAAATGAGAAAATGTTCTTCTGCAAATCTATATTAATTGAATCCCATTTTTTATGTTTTCATGTTGCGATGAATACTCGTTCGTAAACATGTACACACACCCTTACACGTGCATCATTATTGATATTTGAAACTTTTTATGTCACCACTCTTCGGTAAACTAAATATTATTCATATTTTAGTAGGATATATTTCGTGAATGTTCTTCCCTAGCTTTTGGAATATCTTAGAGTTATATTTGTAAAAAGTATTGTTAATGGGGGACTCCATTTTCGAGGGTAGGGAATAAATTTTAGTGGGACTCCATATAGAGAAAAAATTGTTATGGAGAATCCTTCGGAATAAAACGATTTACAATTTTATCCATCGTTCAAAGCAAAATTCAACTACAACTCGTTAAAAAATGAGAAAAAAGCGATGATGGTTCATTCAAAACCATTTTCAACGGGATTTGATCGAAAAAAGTGAAAAAGTGATCATTGGTTGCCCAAAAAAGTTGCAGGATTCTTTTTGTAAACTCCTTGTCAATTTTTTCGAAAAATGAAAAAAACGACCCTCAATCTAATTTTGGAGTCCCTTCAATAACGTCATTTGTAAATACTTCGAACGTACGATTTTCTATATAGTAGTCAAGGTAGTTAAGGCGCTAAGGTGTAAAAAAGCACCAAGTTGGAGCCTAGGGCTTTTTCGGGAGCCTTGAGCATGAGGCGACGAGCAGTCTGGACGGCTCTTGAAGTTTGCACTAGGTTACGTATTTCAATTTGATTGACTTGATTTTGAGTTTGGCTGGGCACGAATTAGTTTTTGAGCTCGGTAATTTAACTGGGTGTTTGAAGGAAAGTTATGTGTTTGGGCTCATACTGAACCTAAAGAAAAATTCTCAAACAAAGCAGCCCAAGGCCTGCTTTTACAGCGCCTCAAAAGCCATCGCCTTGGGGCTTTTCCGGCGCCTCGTGCATCCATGGTGCCTCTGAAGTTAAAAAAGCCCCAGCTTGGAGCCTAGGGCTTTTTAGAGCCTAAGCGCGTCTAGGCGAGGGCTTTGATAACACTGATAGTAGTTCAACACATATATGTAGAGAAATCTTTAAAAAATATTGAACTAATATATTAAATTTTAAATATGCATTAAACATTAATCATTTTAGTTTTGTGAAATTATGATATGTAAAAAAAGTAGGTTATTATGACTTCGAAGACAATTAATTATCAAATGCATTGTTGTTAAAAATCTTAAAATCTTATGATTTAAATCCTGATTCAGATTTGATCTCTTTCTTTACGATTCGATTTGCAGTTCGATTCAAACATATTCAAACCGCAATTTAAAAAAATCATTTAACTTATACTAACGTATTTAATATACTTATTTGGATTCGCAATTCCAATTAAAACGTTTTCGAAACAAAACAAAAATGTAATAAAAGAGAAAATTAAGGTATATATTGAGTTGTAGAAGTTCAAACATCAACATCATTTTCAAAATGTGTAGATTCTTTAAAATATGGATCTTTTAAATCCACAATTTATGATTAAATCCCATTTACATTTAAAGTTTGAACTTTAGGATTTACGATTTAAACCTCATCGTGTAGACCTTGATTAAATGTACCTATCATATGTAATAGAAATTTAAAATGTTATTTTATTAAGAATCACTTGTTAGAAATAAATCAATTTAATATAAAAAATTGTAAAGAACGTGGAAGTAATGAATTATTTTTTCTTCTAAAAATACAATACTGAAACATAAAATTATTTAAAAAGCAACTAAAGATCGGTATGAGTTTCGGAAGTTATTAAAGTCTTTATACATTAAAAAAACATTTCAATAGTTTCATAATGTGAACATGTGTTATACCAAACTTAAAATAAAACCAAAATGACATTTTTATCATTTCATCTCTTTCACAAACATGATAACAATGTTTTGTTAGTTACTTTGCAGTTTTGGTACTATTGTTTTGTTTTCCTTTTGTTTTCCATTTGATTTTCATTCCAAACAAGATAAAATTTGTATAATAGAACGCTTAAATATTGAATATAGTAGATTAATAATTATACGACAATATGATGCATAAGTTCACTTATAAAATTTCGGTGTTAAATGATGTACCCTCATTGTAATTATAGCTTCACTTGTAGTTGAATCAAAATTTGATTGGACTTGCTCACATAAAACAACAAATTCAATATACATTGAAATATTTGTATTGACTATACGTCTATAACAATAAAAAATAGAATATCATAAGTCGAAGTAATAATAAGCATATGTAAGTCAAATGTAAGCAACTAACTCATCAAAATACTCTTTCAAAGATGGAATGAGTTTGTTATTACTGCATAAGTGCGAACTAATTAACAAAAAATTGTCACTGAAACCATATGAGACAATCACTATTAGGACTTATTAGGTGGATACTGCATGTGTGTGTTTATATATATATTTATATATAAAGTTGTATCAACTCGAACATAAGACGACTGTATTAATGGCTCAAATCGGGTTGAATATCCTCACATGCATATCCAATTCATTTTTTTAACAAAATAAGTATATAGATATATGTATTATTAAGATATTTCCATATCTCAATATAATTATTCTGCCAAAAACTTATATTCAATGAAATATTCTAGTATAATTACTACTTATTGATGCACAAGTGATTATATTTGCATAACGAGCCATTTATAAACTATATGTAATAATTTAATGTGATAACTATTCAAGGAGTATAATAAAAGAATGAAGGGAACTTTCGTAAAAACACCCTCTCAGGTTTCAAAATATACAGTCCCTCCTCAAAAATATGTTTTAAAAAAATTCCTATTTTTGTATTAGGGTATTTGCGGAAACTTTGTAAATATTTGCGAAGACTTTGTAAATATTTGCGGAGAACTCTGCAAATAGTTTGCAGAGAAATTTGTAAATATGTGAAATTTTTGGATTGCAAATATTTGCATTTTGTCAAAAGAATAAAAAAATGTTTTGATCATAGAAACGTGCAATTAATGTTTGGATTTAATTTTTTTTTATACCAAAATTAAAACTACGGGTATAATTTAAACGTTTTCTTGGGAAGGGTTTTTCATGCATCAAATCCGAAAATTAGAGACGGAACCAAATTTCCACATGAACAAATGCCAAAACATACAAGTCCATCGTGCTTTATCCATATTTTTCATGGGACAATCTCAAATATATATTTTAATGCGCCACTACTCCTACAACACTATTTTTTTAATCTTAATTTACCGATTTTGGCACATAATGCAATCAAATATGATGGATTTGCTACTTTTAATGCAATCGAATCTTATCATACCATCTTCGTTGATATGTTCTTAAAACTTTTATTTCGAGAACTAAATGTTAAATGCATAATAAATAAATTTACAAAGATGATTAAAATTTATTTGTTTAGGGTTTATAATAGATTACTTCGTTGCATTCATATATATAAATGATGGTTCATCGATAACAATTGTATATTGATTACAATAATTTATCAATCATTTTTGTGACAATCAAAAATAAAATCTTACCATTTTTGTAGATATGTTTTTCTTAAACTATTAGTTAGAGAACTAAAAGTTGAATGCATGTCAAATCAAATTACATTTTCATTGTAATACCCATCAAGTGTAATAACAATAAAAAGAGTTTCACATGCAACCATTTTGACAGACATAACTGCAAAATTTATTCACTTTTATTAAACTAGCGTATCTCCTAATTTCAGCTATTATATTAGTATTTCTTCAGATGACATTTTTCCATGGTATCTATTCGAATAACCCTTGCACTGCATTGAGTTATGTGTATAATTTGTTTATTAATTCTCAAGAAATTCATGTGTGCTTTTTAATTAAAACCATCTCTTAAATTGATTTAGAACCGACAAAATTATGTGTTTTTGAATTTTTTTCTTCCACTTGTGTATTTGGGATGGGATTTGTAAATGTCGGATTGTAGGTTCTATCTTACATATGATTCTCTAATGCTTAAATCAGCCACTTCCTATTACCCTGAATAGTCGATTAATGTTTCCTTTTATATTTAGTAATTTTTACATTAAACTCTGTACAGGTAGTCTTTTGGAGGAACAAAAACTATCACATTATCATGATTATTTTAATAAGTTCAAAATGGAGAGTGCTTATGTTTGATATTGATGATGATGATTGCGATAATGATAACAATGACGATGTTGAAGATGATGACAATGATGAGATTCAATGTTCAACCCGAATAGCCAAGTATTCCTCAGCCCTTTACTAATTCATAACAATTGTTGAAGTAATGTTTATTTTGGTATATATTGTAGTTCTTTATGTAGGCCAAAATTAAGAATAGTGCAATGGTTTTTTTTTCTTTCCTGCTTTTGTCCATATTTTTTGGCAAAAAGAATTAAGTCATGAAAATGCCCAGCAAATCATTTTCTGTCCGCTGTGAGCCATAGATATATTTTGTATATTGTAACGTGTCATTTAAACATTTCGATGCTTCATATTTTAATATTATTATACCGCTGAAAATGACCAATAGATTAGTTAAAACTCATTTAAGTCAAGTATGATAGCTATGGTACCATTTAAATATAGCATTAAACTTGCATTTTAGCCATTATGACAAACTACTTAAGTAGACTTGTTTCTACTTTGCTATGTTAATTTAAGAGGAATGAAAGGTGAGACAGTAGGTTTAATTTCTATCTTGATGAGTTTAAGTGGCATTCAGTTTTTCAACCTTAAAATTATCTTACAAGCATGTGTATATTTGTATGATTTTTGACTATTGGACCTTCGATTACATTTTATGTATGAAAAACGTTAAAATCAAATGAATGATAAAATAACAGTGAACCAAAAAGTCTATAACAAGCTATTTTAATTTTTGAAGTGTGTGTGTGTACACACACACACTATAAAATAAAATAATACACAATCACATAATTGTTAGCATGATTGTTGTTTTAAATTGGGGAAAAATATCTTATTTTACAGATACACCCACACATGTATTATACAGATGGAATGGTCTGAAAACTTGGGAGCAGACTCCGGTTCGTAGTATTTAAATCTATCGGAATGAGCTTAATCTTTTACAAAGTGATTTTGTGATTTTTTGGATTGGGTAGCATATGGACCATTGCTTGAACTTCCAAGAATTTGTACACTTGGTCATCAAATTTGGACTTCGATGACACCACTAATTTGCTTTGATGAAGTGCAAATGTATTCTCCAGATCGAGTAATGAGACAATTTGGTTATAAACAACACATACCCGATGCATCCGTACTATTAAGATGCGCAAAATAGGCGTTAAAGCATTCGAAGGTCGATAACCAACATACATAAAAATACGGAGTGAAAGACGTATGCATATTCAAACTGAACGCCATCCGACAATTTCTTTAAATTGGTATATTTAATGGCACCGGCAAATCACTATTCGTTATGTCTTAAAGCATCAACCAAGTTAGGGGTATATGTATTCTTCGTGCCCCATCACAGAGAGACATGGTTAGTAAGATTTATTTCAAAATATAGGTCTTGTTTTTCTATATTTTCTTCTTCTTTACCATGAAAGAAATATAAAATGAAACCCGAGTTGATTTATAGGAGGATTCGCTGTACAAAGTTATAGAGATGGCTGAAGACAATAATCAAGGATGCGTGGATTCGGAAACAAGATGCGCCAATTCGATGGGTTTTGTAAAAGATTTTCTTGGAAATAATAATTTTTCATGGCTAGAAGAGCAGCATAATTCTGGACTATCTCAACCCCTCATGATACAACTGGGCCTATAAATTCTCAATCCTCTACTCAAAACGAGTCTGGAATACTTCAAAATTCGGGCAATGAGTTTGTAGGACGTCCTAGAAAGAAGCCAAAGAGAAGCACATCACTCCAGCAGCAATGATTAAGAGATCAGTACTTCTGTTGATTGTATGTCTGGAGCTGCTCCCACCAAGGTGAGTGTTTTTGATAGTTGCTTTTACATTTCTAATTTGTTTGTCAATTTATAAATTATGATAAGTTTTGACAATAATAATCTTGTCAGTCAATAAGATATTGTGACTTTTATATTATTCGATGGCCTCTTTGAAATTTTCATTAGAAATAAAACGGACAAAGATTTATATCCCCATTGGTGCATAATTGCTTAATTTAGTTACCTTATCTTAAGTAAATAATGTTAAAAAGTTACACAGAGATGTCTGTCAAATAGCACATACATCAATTTAATCGGTTGTATGGGCCTTTTTTTGGAAAACAGCTCATGATTGCGGAAAACTTCGCTCATGGTAGAATCCAATTTCCTAATGTCAACAGCATGATGTTGGGTAAAGTAATCAAATATTACAAAAAGCACGTCAAAGCTGCATCTTTTTCTGAGGCTAATGAAGATGCTAGGTCGTTAGATGATGCACTCAAGAGTTGGGATGGGTAAACACACTGTGCCTATTCTTTTGTGCTTTTGCTGCCATGGTAAAAGGATTCATTATCTCATGTTTTGACCTGAGCTTGGTTAAGTAGCAATAGTTTTACTACATATTTAGATATATACCACTTCTTAATTGAATTCAGCTTATTATTATTGCAGTTGTCAATCAGATTCGACTGTTAATGAAACAAAGCAAAACCCGGATAATGAAAATGATGAGAATGTATTAATAGAAGCGGCGTTGCCATTTGTAAGGTTCACCAGGTCTTTTGCCAAAAGCAGATGATACTTCTGTTGCTGCAGGTCATACAGTGGCGGATCAATTGGATCACATGATGAGTCTTCAGTTAATGCACCGTCGCGTAAGATATTGGAGCCGAATATGTCCAAGAAGATTGAGGTGATCACATTCCCTTCCAATGTGCTGGATTTTGCCTAAAAAGGTACGTTTATGTTTCTGAGTTGATTGAGAAGGCAATTCCACGGTGAAAATTTGAAAATTTCGATGTCAAACTAGTACTGTTGGTATATAATTATATGCGAGTCATAATATTGTCAATAAGGCCGGTCTTCAGACCGTCTTTATATTAGGCAAAAAAATATAATATGAAAGGTCAGTCTTCCCATTGTCATTACTTTAGAATATCAGATGGTTACCTTTGGAATATCAAATGGTTATCCGATTTGGTGCGGAGGCTAGGCCCAGTGATGAGGTAGGTGTAAATCTAGCATAATTAATAAGGTGCTGGATGATATGAGAAGTTGAGTTATGGCTTTGAGGAAGAATTTTTTTTTATTGAAAGGTGGATGTGGATGGAGTGAAGTATTTGATTCTGTGAGAGGCGTTTAGACGGATGTAAATAGTATCATCCAATAAAAACGCTATTGTCATTCACTCAATCCAAACCCACTCAGAAGACACGTTCAGTGTACATTTCAGCTAATATTAAATATTAATTACATAAATTTACGGAAAACATAAGATTCAAGCCATAGTGTTTATTTTTAACGAACTTAATAACAGTGTAAAATAAGTGACATTCTAAACGATAGTGTAATATGTAAAGTGCACATACATGGTAACTGAAAGTACATACCAAAAATGAAGTATGCCTCCATAAATACTTTGATACCGGTCAAAACCACAATAGAAATGCTCAGACTAGCTTATCATATCAGGCTTCTCTTAATATTCAAAAGAGTGTCCACTTTTATCATACCGATAAATACCTTTAGAAATACTACATTATTTATGATGTACCACATGAACGGAACCACAAAAATAAATTGGAAACTAAAAACTAGAAAGAAAAAAAACTTAAAGAATTTTGTATAAAAACATGATAAAAAATTCTTAAAAAATAACACAATGGCCGTCACCAGAAATTTAGGCTTAGTCCATCATCGGTCTACTAATTTCTGTTAGCATATCATTTTTACACAATTAATCAATTGAACATCCTGTACTCCTGCCTCTTCTAAATATGCAGCTATCAAGTTAACTGTATCATGCAGGGGAAAGTAACATGAATATCTTAAGGTAGAAGGAGATCTCTTATTACAAAACGGTAATTGAGGTTCTCCATTCCATTTTGATAGAATTTTATGGTTTCTATCCATGGTAAAAATGGACATTTAGTTCCATTTCGGATATTTCATAACACTCCGCTTTTATGTCAGTTCGCGAATTCCTGTAGCTATTTTTGATATAAATAGGTTAATGAACATCCAATGATAGGACAGATTAATATACATTCTTCATATTACATTCAGGATACGAGTTGCAAAGAAAAACTATAATACATATCAAATATAATATTATGTACATTAATTAATATATCTACCGTTTATCTGTGAGAACCTGACCCATGAATACTGTTTGTTTCACAGTCTGATAGCACCCCATACCAAATGGAAACATTATTTTATTTTAAATTATCTACCATTAATACATCAGCTCATATAATTAAAACCCAGTCCATTTATACTATTTAGGGTTTGTCGTTTGAAATTGCAGCCCCTAACACTTTTAAGCTGCCAAAAGAAAAACTATTACCAAGATAATGCATAATCAACAATAAACTCTTATATGCATTAACTGTTGGTAGTGCATTGTCTTGATACTAAAAATTAGGGTTAGGGCTAGTGACTAGAATGAAAAGGAAGTTTTCATTGAATATGTGAACTGACGATGAAAATTAGCCAATTTCAAATGGAGGTGAATAATTTAGAATTTCACACGATTATAATTTTATTTTGTTTGCTCGATTTTTGTTTTTGATTTTATTTCTGCCTAGCCTTTTTTTTATGTTTTAGTTGTCATTTTTAGCCATGAGGTTTTGTTTGCATTGGCATGGCTGGAATCAGATTCTTTGCCAGATTCCATCTAGATACTGGCTGGAGTTCTGACTTTCTATTTTTTAAAAAGGTGAAGAATCAGTAAGAATATATTTGAAAAAGAGGTGAAAATGAGAAAATCTTAAAACACATTATATTTCAATTATTTCGGAAATTTGTCTTCCAAAATGAAAATCTGAAAACATATCTGGGTTGGAAGTTGATTTACATTTTTTCTCGTTTTCAGTTATTATTTTCTGTAATTTCTAAATGACGATTCCATCTAAATTCATAGTATATCAAAATAAATGTTTCCTTTGATGGATCCACTTTAAACCCGAAAAAAAAAAATCAACTGTACGTGCAAAATGTTTGTGGGCAAGCTCAGAATCGTCTGATGCAATTTGTCAGTAACTCCATGGTCATCCTCATATTCCAAATCAGCAAATACTAGAAAATTAGTAAAGTTGTAATGCCAAGCACCGAAGAGAAAAGGCAAAACATGTAGCCTATTTCTATTCAATTTTAAAGTACTTCTATATTATAAAATCCTATGAATACATGAATATTTTTTCTAATTGAATTCAGCTTATTTTTATTGCAGTTTGTTCAATGTTGGCTCAGGTCTTTGTAATCTGTATGGCGAGGGTTGTGAGGATGACACCAAGTAATGAATTTAGGTTTGTTTCTGTCACTACTTCAGTTTTGTTGAATTTCAAACTATATTCGTTGCAGTATGTGATGGTATGTGTTCCTTGTGGACGTTGAGTTGGTCCATTTCTTATTTATATAATACCACTATTTTATTTAAATGGATGTATAACTTGATCCTGTTCGAAAATCTTGGAAGTATCGCGAGCACTGTCATCTAATTAGAGACGACAAGCAACTTTGAGGTTCATTGTGTGTGATTTAAGAAATTTGTTCTGTTCTAAATGAGAAACACTGTAGCACATGTATACCTACTAAATATATGATTACAGTAAATTCCTTGCTTGATCATACCTACTACATAATATTTGTGTAGTTTGTCTAATATGTTCAATTATTCCAAGGAACAAAGCTTATCAAGCTTCGTGATTTTAGGTTCAATGAGCATGGTCTTATTCTTTAGTTTTTCATGAAATGAGGAACATTAGCTGCCTTTATACAGTGGTTTAAAATTTCGGTTTTCGGGGTGATCCGAAATTTTAGAAATTTTGGTTTCGTTTTGAAGATTTGTGAATTCCGTTTCATTTCCGGCTCCGGATGTCGAAGCTTTTTGCAACATTTCTATACAAATTCAGTAACAGATTCTGTATACTTATATAACATCCTTTGTGACATTCTATTACATTTTTATAACCAAAATGGTTTCAAATACACACACACTGAGATATGTACACACACACATGTATATATAGACATGTGTAGCGCACACACAGAGATATGTACACACACATATGTGTATATATACATGTGTGTGCGCGCATGCATACTTTTCACCGAGTATAAAAACCATGGTGAAATCAAAAGATTTTTGTGCAGATAACTACTGCTCTAATAGAAGATTTGCTTTTCTTGTCTTTTAAGTTTAGGAGCTGGAATCTCTAAAGTTCAAAGCTGAAATCCATGGAGCTTGGGATGTTCCTGCAAGATGATATTTAAACAACTTTCTATGTTCTAATCACATATATGTACATTTATGAACTGTTGATTCATGTGCTTCAGTAAATAGTAAAGTCTTCTCAGTGAAGTACCAACATTATCCGGCACGTTCAAATGAATGAAATATTGAAATACCTTTCTGATGATTTTTCTTTAACCAGCTTTGAGCGCTACTGTGGACTTTAGATCTTTGTAGATGTTTGTTGTTTGAGTTTCCAACATCATCTATATTCGTAATCTGATAGCTGTGGCTTGTAAATTTGTACCTTTTTCCTATCTGCAAAAACCAACTGAGGTCCAGTAGCTGACAATCCAAGTGTTGCATCGATTAAACTCAAGGCTACTTTTTAAAGTAAAGAAAACCTTGAAAGAAAACTGACACGTTGCTAGACACACTCTACGGGTGTCAACGTGATTCAGTTCCACGTTGCTACACACTCTGAAGACTTGATGTTATCCCACAAAAGACATCATAGTTGTCTCTATTTTAAAATCCCTTATTTTCTCAATCCACAGGGGACGTTTTGAAGACATCACTATTTGCGTTTGAGACTTTACAAATGACTCTTTTGTCCCTTTATTTAATAGTTGAAGGGAAAAAAAACGTTGGGCATGGATGGACCATGCGAAAAACGAAGTACCTTAGATGATATATCGACCAAGGTATCTTTTTGTTCAATCACTTATTTGTCCCAACAAATCCTCTCCTATATGGTCTATCTGTTCCATTATCTTTGTTCAACATTACCTCTAGAAGAATTATGAACCCCGAGCTCCGCTGGCAGCATCTCCAGACTCTTCTAAAAGCATCTCGTCACCCTGTCCATCGCTTCTTTTTTTGCCAAGCAAGAAAACTTTTAGCAAAAGCTCAGGATCGCCTCTGTGAAAAGAAGTAGCAACCCAGTATTATTCCCTTGGCAAAAGCATCACTTTGACAATTGCAATATTCATCAAACAAAAAAGCCCACTATGCCATAACCACTCTTTGTACATTATTGCCACATAGTTAAAGTGTTATTGTACAACAAACTCTCTATTTCATACTGCTCCTTTGTGTGACAATATGCCTTTCTTACACTTAAAGATGACACTTAATGCATTCTCAGTATTCGTGTTCCGATCATTTAAGTGTTCGAATGACAAATCATTTGCGGTTAAAGAAAGAATATATAGAACAGAATCTCACATTCATGAAGAGAAATTTACAATATACACACAATCTTTACAAAAGAAAAACTTGTTATATATATATATATATATATATATATATATATATATATATATATGCATGACACAGCCAGAGTACTATCATATCATCTGCCTAGATGGTCATAACAACTTTTCATAATAAATGTCAATAAATACAACCCCAGGACCTAGGGAAGTAAAAAGTATGTGAATACGACTTGGAGGCATCCACCTCATCTCATAAAGCACCAAAGCATCCAGCTAAATCTAGAAAATATGCTCGGGCTTACCCGAACATTATAAGAGAATAACATCCGGATCAGTCTGGTAAATCAGCGTGAGTAAACTCAAATCAAAACATCCGGATTTCTTATTCTTGAAAAACCTTGCAAAAAGAAGAGTAATCCTAAGACTACGTCGTACATAAACACAGAAAATTTATAGCTTACTGAAAGCGTTTTTAATGATCTTTATTAATGCGGAGAACAGGGCTGGCTAGGAGCGACCACCTATAGTCTTCTCTTAAATATCTATTGAATACGTCGATTTGTACCCTATATTTTTTTTGATATCTCAAGTGGATCGATATATCCAGTAAATGCTTAATGCAAAACTACTGGTGGCTACATGATCTATCAGAATAAAATACAACTCAAATGCATAGCACATCACAAAACAACAAACAGATATATATACATATATACTGATACATCCCATACAATACAAATAATACATCATTAGTGGTATGACGACCACAATATACACACGAGTCAAAACAATATACATATCAGAGTAGCGACAAAAAGACTACAACAAAAATGGCTAGCAGATAAGTCCATACGTAAGCAGAATATGCTAAGTCCATAAGGGTATCTAACCTGAAACACCTTAGCCTAACCCGAATATAAAATACACGGATCAATCTAGCTAAACAAATCAGTTTATAAGGATAAGTGATAATATGAGCATAAGGCAAAGTGATGCTCTTCTCAAGTAAGAAGGACTAATTGAAGGGTATATGATTACTTCGCATGGCATAACTAAATAGGTATAGTAATTCCAAGTGATATAAGGACATCACAATATGAATGCAACTCAAAGGCAATAAAACTTTATAACAAATCCCACAATAAAAGCATGCCTCATCTTATCGGCGTACCACAAAACATCAAATATGGTTTAGGAGAAAACATAACTCCAAAGAAGAGAAATCCCAAATCCACCATATCAACAAACTCAAAAGAAACTCAAGAAATCACCATTTCAAAATACGCCATAAGGCAAATAGATCTCCAAAGAGGAGAATAAAATCTCAAGTAAATGTCAAAAGGCAAATCTCATATAATGCTAGTTTAGGTAATTCAAATTTCAAAAATATAACTTTCAAGAGTTCAAATTCTCGAAAGGTAATCGTCAAAAATATATATCGAATGGTTTAAAGGACCAACTCTGAAAAGGGCGATACATTAGGGGAATCACAAACATCAATGAAATCATCTCAAAGATATAACACGTGTTTATGGTCGAAGATCGCCAAGTACCGCTCTCTCAAAATAAGGCACCATGTCTTTTAGACAAACGTCTTGAAGGACAATAAATACGTTTCATAGACAAACATCCCGAAGGACAAATATGTCGCAATGGACAAATACGTCTCTTAGACATACGTCCTGAAGGAAAAATGACCCGAAGGTCCAGTACTCGCAAATACAATTCTTAGACAACTGCGTCACAAACTTTCGAATAGGAACCTGAACAGTGTTAACGTGTGTCCCATACCACACATTCACACTAAAAGGTTTACTAACAACTTGTAAATTTCACACTCAAAGCAGTAAAAAGTTTATCTCATCTCATCGGTAAACTCGACCTGCAGGTCAAAACGATCAAACGGACAAGTCGAGAATTAACCGATAAGATAAATGCACGTGTCCCATACCACGTGTTTTACCAAACCATTTAATTCTCCTTCTCATTCGCTCGAACAGTGCAAAAACGTGTATTACATATATAAAATAATTTACTTGAGAAAACAAGCTTTTAATACCAATTTTGAAAGCCATATTTGAAAATTCCCTTATTATCAAGAATAAATAGATTCTGTATTGTAAATACTTTAAAAATATCATATATAATAATTTAAAATGCTCATTTATTTTAAAAATTATTTCAAAAAGTTTTGGAAAAATCCGTGCTCGAAAACGAGTAAAAACTCAAGAAATCACTTATATCGATATTCGAATTCAATTCAAATTAAATTCAAATTTAAACCAAAATTTGAATTTCAAAATCTTCAAAATTTAGCCAGTCTACCGAAAGACATCATGGCCTCAAAACATTTCAAAAAGAACATAAAAATACATCGGCAACACAATACCTAGGTCTGAAATCTTTTCTGGGTTCAACTTTCGGACACAAAACAGGTGGCCAAACGACCTTTGATTGAACCAAAAATTGGTGTGCACAAAGTAGAGAACTTTGGTTTTCATAGCAAAAAAGAATCGACGAATTCCGACTGAAATGAAAATGTTACGCTGTCTCAAACATGGACTCAGGCCGTGTTTGCAACAGTTCAAAAACAAAAATATAGAGCATTTATCGACGTATTCAATAGATATTTATGACGAGGCTATAGATGGTCGCTTCTAACTAGCCCTATTCTCCACCTTAACGGATCGTATTACCTAGTAATACGTTTTGTTAATGTGGGTCTCGGGGTGGTGCGTCACATCTTGGCATCAGAGCCGAGTTCAGAACAAAATATGATAAATACAGACAAAAACACACTACGGTACATCAAATTGTAATACAAATGTTACGAATCTCTGAACCATCGTGCGCTTATCTTATCGGCTAATTTCCGACTTGTCCGTTTGATCGTTTTGATCTTCAAGTCGAGTTTACTGATGAGATGAGATAAACATTTTACTGCTTTGAGTGTAAAATTTACTAGTGGTTAGTAAACGATTTTGTGCGAACGTCTGGTATGAGACACATGCTAACACATTTCGGGTTCCTATCCGAGAGTTTATTACACATTTTTCTAATAGATGTATTTGCCAATACTAAACCTTTGGGTCATTTGTCCTTCGGGATGTTTGTCTAAGAGACGTGGCACCTTATTTTGGGAGAATAGTACTTGGCAGGCTTGGGCCATAAGCACGTGCTATATCTTTGAGATGATTCCATTGATGTTTTTGATTTCCCTAGTGAATCACCTTTTTCGGAATTGGTCCTTTGAACTATTCGATACATATTCATGGCGAGTACCTTTCGGGAATTTGAACTCTTGGAAGTTCTATTTTTGAGATTTGAATTGCCTACACCGACGTTATATGGGATTTGCCTTTTGGCGTCTGCTTGATAATTTATTCTCCTCTTTGGAGATTTATTTTCCTTCTGACATGTTTGAGATGAGATCTCTTTATTCATGTTTTGGGTTTGCCAACATGGCAGGTTTAGATTTTCCCCTAAACCATATTTGATGTTTTATGAATGCCGATGATATGAGGCTCGCTACTTTTAGTGCTTTATGTGTATTTTATCTCTTTTGAGACTATATGTTTGTGTAGTGATATCATATTATTACTTGATGTAATCATACACTTTAGTTGTCCCTTCTTACTTGAGAATATTATCACATTATCCTTATGCTCATATTATCGCTTATTCTTGTTAACTGATTTGTTTTGCTAGACTGACCTGTGTATTTTATACTCGGGTCAGACCGAGGTGTTTCAATTTAGGTACCTTTGGACTTAGTCTATTCTGCTTCCGCATGGACTTTTCTGCTAGCTCTTTTTGTTGTGGCTTTTGTGTAGTCCTTTTTGTTGCTACTGTAATATATATATTCTTTTGACTTGTGTTTGTATTGTGGTCGTCATACCACATATTTGATGTATCATTTTATACACTCTATAATGTATCTAACCAGTTTTGTTAATGTGGGTTTCGGTATGGGGCGTCACGGCTTGTGCTCCACTAGGCTTGGAACTAGGACTTTTATTTCATATGTATACAAGTTTACATATTTTTCTTTTTACCACTTTAGAAAATTTTGCCATAATTTTCAAATCGTAAATCCAATAAATGCTATAAATTCTAAATGCCATTATTTTCAAACCATAAATCTGATTTAATGATCTTTATATTGCTGGAAAACTTAAATTGAGTAGAACAACTTTCATTTTATAGTTTTTTTTTCTTCAGATTTTGTTATTTGCTGTGTCAAAACCTGTCTTCTTTACAGCAGGTCTGAAATGATTTTGATCTACTTTCTCTTAACAATTAAGTGTAATTCTTCTTATTTAAGAATATGAACTAATATCATTTTTGTGAGCTAAGTACACGTGAAAGAAGATAGTTGGACTATATTTTGAGTAAAAAGATTATATTTATAATTGAGCAAACTAGCTTCAAAATGCAAGCAAAAGCTCCAACCTTTCTATATTAATTTGAGTTTTGCATTCCTACAGCAAGGTGAGTATCAAAACTCATAAATGCTAGCTGAAGCCAAGCTTCAAATTGCTATAAACTATGAAAAGTTTGCTTCTGTACCTTGTTATGCTTAGTTTTTTGTGTTAAAACTGTTTTGACCTCCATTTTGCATGTTAATTTTTTGCAATTTCAGCAACGAAATGCTGTCGAAATTTCTTCTGATAGTAATTCATGTGTTGCAATATAAGTATGCAAAATTTCATAGCAAAACTCTTTTGTTTGATACCTGAAAATTTTGTTGCAAAATCAATGTGCAGCCTGGAAATCACCTGCACATTTCTGTTTTTGAACTGTTGCAAACATGGCCTGAGTTCATATTTGGGACAGCAAAACCTTTTCATTTCCAATCGGAATTCATTGATTCTTTTTTGTTTAAAAGATAAAGTTTTCTAATATGTGCATACCAATTTTCAGCTCAATATATGTTCGTTTTATCCTCTGTTTCAGGCCTATAAGTTGAACCCAAGATGGTTTTCAGGCCTGGAAAAATTTTTATTTGAACTGTTGCAAACATGGCATGAGTCTATGTTTGAGACAATGTAACTTTTTCATTTTCAGTCGAAATTCATCGATTCCTTTTTGTTTGAAAGATGACGTTTTCTATTATGGTCATACCAATTTTCAGCTCAATATGAGGTTATTTGGTCCTCTATTTTAGGCCTGTAATGTAACGACCCGAAAATTTCGATCCCGAAAATTCCAGATAGTTAGGAAAAGAAGAAAGAGAAAGAAGAAGAAACAGAAACAAGTCACAGAAACCTCACATTCGCAGCGGATAAAAATATAATATAACATAAATATCGATTTTACAAAGAAGGTCAGCATCAGTACAATTATATTTTTATACACCAGACTTACAACCATTTCAATACACTGGACAGTTTAAAACAACATGTCCAATACAACTATAATATATACAGCGGTATATGCTCCATACTTTCCTGACATCTAGCTCGCCTCCTGAGCTCCAAAACGTCCTTACCTGAAAATCTGTAATACTTGGTCTGACCCGAGCATTACACAAAGTAACACTCGGGTCAGGCTGGAAACCAGTGTGAGTAAACCCATCTAATGTGAAATACAAAAGCATACAACTTAAATTTATCCGGGTAACTTGAATCAATTTACTTCACAGGACATTATAGACAAACTGACACCACACATCAATTTCTAAGTACCAAACTTAGATTAAAGGGTCCAAATCATTCCATTCCAACCTATTGATTTCACATATCAAATCTGTTCAGGATTATTAAATTACAAGTCGAAGTGGATTCGGGTATTTACTAATACCCGACTCCGATCTCTTCGATTTCAATGCCATCTTAACTTACGTTATTCAAATGAAACACAATTCAACCTTAAATCACCAGATCTCACTTTTTACATAGCAATTCATCATCTATAGATAATCACATAATCATGGTTCAAAACAAGCATATCATATCACAAATTTTCATATAAGGAATATCAACCAATCATTTATAAGCAAGATTTAATTAGTTACCCAATCTTAATTAAATCGAATTAATTACTTTAATCACTTCTAATCTTGCTACTTGAAAAAATTTAATTACAAACCATTAATTAATCATCCCCTAATTATCCTCTCTAATTCTATTCAGTAATTAGCCTTTCATTAATTTACCATATTCGTTAATCAACATTGATCAATCACATTCAGTAATTAATTTCCTTAATTACTTACATTAATTAATTTACCACTTAATTAATGAATCTTTTAATTATTTACCCCGAATAATTAACACTTAATTACTTCCACTAAGTAATTATTCTTTAATCACTTTCCATCAAGAAATAACCTATTAATTAATTACAGCCTGTAATTATCCATTAATTACTTCATTTAGTAATTACTCTTCATTTATTTCCTTAAGTGATTATACTTAGCCCTAACTAATCCTTGATTAAGTTCTCTTAATTAATAAATCCTTTTGTTGATTACCTAAGTAATTAAGCCTTATTTACTTACATTAAGAATTTATCCACTAACTAATCATCTTGATTAATGATATTAGGTAGTCAGTATCCTTAAATTACTTCCATTTAGAAATTATTCAACAGCTACACTAAGTGATTATACTTTAATTAAGTAAATATTATTTGAATAATTTACTTTTATTCGTTGGTAAATTTCTTTAATCACAATTTAATTAACCTTAAATTTTTAATTAATCAATCCGTAATTAATTGCATCAATAAATCTTTAAATTACTTAGGTTGATTAATTAACCCTTAATTATTAATAAATCTTTTAATCATAAATATCTTTAATAAATTACACAAGTTAATAACTTATATATATTTATTTCAACCCAAGTTTAAATACGTTTAAAACTTTAACTTAAAAACTTTTAAGATAGGTTAAAATTTAAAACACTATTTCCTTTTAAACATATTACCCTCTTAATTTAGTTTTAAAAACACCTTAAGGATTAACTTAATTAATTAAACTAAAAAAACTAATTTTCTCAACTTTAATTAACAACATTTAATAATCAATTATTGCTTCAAATAATTTTAAAGATAATTAGTTTAAAACCTAATTTTGTTGACTTAAGAACTATGAGAATATAAGATATTTTATCGAGGAAAATTCAGAATTACTCGAACAAGTACCAAGATTTCATCTCCAATCCTCGAGTTTCCTTCTTCCTCTCTCTCTCTTTTTTTCTATCCTTAGTTACATAGTATTACACTCCCAAAGCATGAGCATAGACCCGAGCCAGTCATCCCTAACCCGTGCATCACTCCGAGTTGCTCACAAACCCAATTCTCTGACACACGAGACCATCGCCGTGCATATGGACGGCCGTTTTCCACTGCTCGGCGCACCTCACCGCCTCCGGCAAGTCGAGGTCGCCTCAACAATCGATTTAAAATATCGATTCACCCCCATCCACCTCATAATAGTTTGGTACAACAATCTGAAAAGTCAATACATCAAGCCTCACTACATAACACTCAGAGAATCATACAAACAACGGAACATCCAGTACATATAGTAAGAAAACAATATGCAAAAGCCTCTAGCTCGTCTTCGTCATCAACAGTGTTGGTCACTAAGAACAACACCTGTCACCTGCTACCTAGTCTTCCCATCCCAACATGGATGAACAGCCCAAGGTAATAAGAGTTAAACATAAAATCTTGAGTCAGACAAAAGTCTTAGTGAGCAGTAAATCAACTATCAAACATACCAAAAGAGCATAAAGGGTAAAAAGGAATAGGAACTCAACCATTCCACTCCACCTCTTTCTACAGTGATAGCCCCCAAACACACTAAGCAGAAACAAACATAGCAAAGCAGACAATTAAAGTAAGGTAATTATCACTCGAGTCAAGGTCGGTGTTTTCCAAGTACAGACCCCCAAGGCCTAAACCAAGATCAGGTAAGCACCCCGAAAACATCGCTCTTGGCCCAAGCGACGATACAACCAAAACATCCGAACATCCATGACTCCGGCTATCACTGTTATCATTGCTTCAATATCACCGTTAATTGAATGACCGGCTCATTATTTCATCCGTCCGTCAAGGGCTAATGGTAACCCCGGTTCTAGACATAACTCCGCACGTCGTCACAGCCCGTGCCTAGGACTATCGAATTTGCCCAGAGTACTAACACGTCATCGTGACCCATGCCTGGGACGTCATCGTGACCCGTCCCAACGTACTCTTGCTTTGAGCATGCTAGAACCTTCAATAACGATGAGATCTCAGCCTTCTAGTCATCCTCCCCGACGACTATTCACATATTAGCTCAAGCGCCTCTCGAGCCAACCATTATCAACAAACTCAGACCACATCACCGAGTTATCAATATGCTTGGGATGATCCCGTCTGGATCAAACCAAGGCTTTCTCATATCATGCTTTGCTTCATCGCATCATAGCAAAGTCTCGTCTCAGCATCATGCTTTGCCTCATCACATCATAGCAAAGTCCCATCTCAACATCATGATCAAATCTATCCATATGAGCTTTATTATTCGCTTCATATGCCACGAGCAGCTTTCCTTATTCAAGAGCCTTTCCACTTAGCTTTTGAATCATCTTCGACCAACTTGTCCAAATTCAATCACTAATCAACTAATCAATCAAATCAATCATTCATCCAAGTAATCAATCATTCAAATAAGATCTAAATAAACAGTTATAACAATAATGGTAATTTCGTAATTAAAGGGTCCAAATCTAAAAAGCATGAATTCTAAGTAATATCTTGATGAATGAACTAGCATAGGTTAACATATAGTAAAATGGATATCAAAGCTTTATGAACAATGGATCTACATGCAGACTTAAGGAAAATGCATGAAATCACTATCTTTAACACATAAGCAAACCACCGATCCAATATACTCCTTTGGGTCCGTGTGAGAGATAACCACCACTCACCGAATCACCTAAACACTTCAAAAACAACAAACTCCAGATATGGACAGCAGAGGATCTAGCTTGATCCGACAAGGTTTCCCTTCAAATGATGAAATCTCTCTTTGATGGATGGAGATCTTCAACTTTGGCTCTTGGATCTTCGATTTGATCTTCAATCTTGGAAGGAAGGAAGCACTAGATTAGAGCGGAGAAAAGAAGTGAAGAAGTGTTGTAGTCGAGCTCTCAAAATAGCAGCGCTTCGTCGCTCCAAAATCCGGTGCCAAAAAGTGAACCAAAGCCGTGTATTTATAGGCAGAAATCCCATGAGTCGGCCGCCCTCCTTAAGTCGTCGCCGACTCAACCCTAGCCGGCCTACGACCTGAGGACTCAACTGCCCCGACCTACGACCTAAAACACATGCGCATCCACGGCCTACCGACCTAAGATCCCAATGACTTACCTCTTCAAGCCGACCTAACGACACAACGACTTAACGACCTAACACGCACACGACTTAACTACATAGCTGACCCAACGACTTACAAATGTAGCCGACCTAACTTCCTAACGACTTAGGACCAACCACTCACAGACCTATACGCGACCTATAGCATGCACGACCTAACCCTTGCCGACCTAACGACCTACCATAAGTCGTTCAACGACCTAACTCCAACACATGTTAACCACTAGGTCGGTCAGTTCCTATAGGTCGCTCACCCCTATCGGTCGGTCCATACCTTAAGTCGGCCAATACCTATAGGTCGTTCGCTTCTCTAAGTCGGTCAATCTCTTAAGCCGGCCAACTACTAAGTCAGCTACCTCCTTAACTCGGCCGATTACCTTAAGTCGCTGCCTAGTAAGTCGCTTAACCCCTAAGCTGTTAACTCGCTCTAACCCGTTAACCCTTAAGTCGGCAACTCTTAAGTCGCTCACTCCACTAAGTCATTCCACTACCTAAGCTTCCACACGACTCATCTCTGGATGACTCAAACAATACTAACGACCTAGTGGCAATTATTATACGATCTGTCGACACGTAAAAATACGGGTCGTTACATTCTCTCCCCCTTAGGAATTTCGCCCCCGAAATTCCAAACAATCAAGAGCAATCAAGGCTATTCTGCATGCCTACCATCCATAGCAATCAACAAACCATGCATCCAATTACTAGCCTAGAATGCAGAATTCTAAGACTAGAACAAGTTACAAATTCATGAGATGCCACGACACCTTAGGGCCATACCTCGAAGAGTTCAGGATGAGCTGCCTTCATCCTCTCTTCCTCTTCCCATGTACAGTCGTTAACATCATCACTCCATTGTATCTTGAGCAACGTGACTATCTTCCTCCTAAGCTGTTTCATGTCAGTCTCTACAACACGAAGCGGCTTATGAGGTCTCTTAACTACTGGATCAACCTCCAAATCTTCACAGCTATCAGCAAAAACCACTGTACTTGGGTCGTGCACATACCTCCGTAGATACGATACATGAAAAATATTGTGCACACTCGACATCTTTTCTGGTAACTCTAATTTATAGGCGAGCTTTCCAATTCGCTCGATGATCGAGAATGGTCCAACAAATCTTGGAGTCAACTTTCCTTTCTTCCCGAATCGAATAACATTCTTCAGTGGAGAAATCTTCACAAAAACCATATCTCCTACGTCGAATTCCAATTCCTTACGACGCTTATCGGCATAACTTTTCTGACGGTCTTGGGCTGCCTTCATTCGTCGTTGAATGGTCTCTATGCAATCAGAAGTCTGTCGAATCATTTCGGGCCCAAGTATCAGCTTTTCTCCAGTTTCCAACCAACATGTCGGAGAGTTACACGGTCTTCCATACAATGCCTCATATGGTGTCATACCAATACTTGACTGGTAACTGTTATTATATGCAAATTCCACCAAATGAAGATGATCTTCCCATGATCGTCCGAAATCTAAAACACAAGCTCTAAGGAGATCTTCCAAAACTCGGTTGACTCTCTCGGTCTGACCATCTGTTTGGGGATGATAAGCTGTACTCAAACACAACTCGGTCCCCAAAACTTCTTGGAAGCTCTTCCAAAATCTACCAGTGAACAATGGGTCTCGATCGCTCACTATACTCTTCGGAATACCACGGAATCGAACTATCCACTTAACATACAACTCAGCCAATTTCGATGCAGTCCTAATTGATCGAACAGGAATAAATCTTGCACTCTTAGTCAAACGATCTATGATTACCCAAATCCCTTCATTTCCTGCTTTGGTTCTAGGTAACCCATCGATAAAATCCATCGATATTTGCTCCCACTTCCATGTAGGAACTTCTAATGGCTGAAGCAATCCACTTGGCTTCTTCTGCTCGGCTTTTACCAATTGGCAGTTCATACATTTGGAAATGAAATTTCCAACATCCTTTTTCATACCTTCCCAATAATAGGTTCTCTTCATATCCCGATACATCTTATTTCCACCTGGATGAATTGTCAACTTCGAGTGATGACTTTCCTTAAGAACTTCATCTCTCAATTCATCTATATCGGGAACAACTAGTCGTCCTTGCTTCCGAAGCCAACCCTCTCGATCGACTTCAAATCCTTTATCCTTTTCTGGGTCCACTCCAGATTCCACATCACGGATAATCTTGACAAGCTTATCGTCTCGTTTTGGCTCTCGCCAATTCTTTCCAATAGAGTAGGTCTTATTGATAAGTTTGCCAACATCTCAGGTTCCAATTCACATCTAGGCCTGAAGTCAAATCCAGCTAAATACTCGAGATTTTTCCATTCTGAAAACATGGCTCCCAATCCTGCATGTCTTCGACTTAATGCATCTGCCACTGCGTTACCCTTTCCCGGAGTATAGGCTATACCAAAATCATATGATGCTAAAAACTCTAGCCATCGTTGCTGTCGAAGATTCAAATCTTTTTGGGAGAAGAGATACTTCAACGATTTATGATCTGTAAACAACTCAAATCGAACTCCCAATAGATAATGTCTCCACATCTTCAGAGCAAATACAATCGCCGCTAACTCCAAATCATGAGTCGGATCATTCCTTTCATGCTGCTTCAGTTGTCGACTTGCATACGCAACAACTTTATCCTTTTGCATCAGCACTGATCCAAGTCCAGTACCACATGCATCGGTGTAAACCACCATCTCATCATTTCCACTTGGAATAGTCAAAACAGGAGCACTTGTCAGTCGCTCTTTCAGGATTCCGAAAGCTTGCTCACACTGAGCTTCCCATCTAAATACCTGATTCTTTTTCGTCAATTCTGTTAATGGTGCAGCTATCTTGGAAAAGTCTTTGATAAACCGACGATAGTATCCTGCTAATCTAAGAAAACTTCTCACATCAGATGCATTCTTAGGTCTAACCCAATCCTGGATCGCTGCCACCTTGGAGGGATCAACCGCTATTCCATTTCCAGAGATAACATGGCCTAAGAACCTCACTTCGCTCTTCCAGAAGTGACACTTTGAAAACTTAGCCCTCAGCTGTTGTTTTCGCAAGATCTCCAAAACGATACGCAAGTGCGTCTTGTGCTCTTCTTTAGTTCTGGAATAAATCAAATTATCATCCACGAACACAAGTACAAACTTGTTCAATTGATCTCTGAACACCCTATTCATAAGATCCACAAAATATGCTGGTGCATTAGTCAATCCAAATGGCATTACCAGCCACTCATAGAAACCAGATGGTGTCCTAAAAGCAGTCTTTGGAACACTATCCTTTGCCACTCTCAACTGGTGAAATCCCGTTGCCAAATCCATCTGAGAAAACACCTTAGCTTCGTGAAGATGATCAAACAAGTCATCTATTCTCGGCAATGGATACTTGTTCTTCTTAGTCACTTTATTCAGCTCACGATAATCCACACACAACCTCAACGATCCATCCGCTTTGGTTGCAAACACAATTGGTGCACCCCATTCGGACACACTACGCCGAATGAATCCTTTCTGTAAAAGGTCATCAACTTGCACCTTCAACTCTTGCTGTTCCCTAGGCGCCATCCGCCTAAGAGGCATCACAACAGGTCTGGCTCCTTCAACTAGATCGATACGAAACTCGATCTCTCTATGCGGCGGTAACCCTTTGACTTCGTCAAAGACATCCTCAAATCCATTCACAATAGGCACCAATGACAGTCCATCCCGTGGAACAACTAGCGAATACATGAAGCTCATGAGGACGCCTTCCTCATGCTTACATCGTATCACAACCTTTCGCCTCTCCACATTCTCGACTGTCACCTCAAGCCTTTCACAATCAACCTTTGCCGCATACTTCCTAATCTAGTCCATACCCAAAATAATTCGAACCCTGCAAAGTTCAGAACAAAACAATCACAAACAAAAGAGCAATCATGACTCTAGACAACCAGACCACGGCATATCATACACAAACAAGACGAACCCCCAACTGGATTAGTCACAACCAATGGTCTATCAACAATATCCGGTTTCAAACCCAACCGGCCTACAAGTTCACTACAAACAAAGGAATGCGACGCTCCAGTATCAAACAACACTCTAACTGGAACACCACAAATGGAAAGAGTACCTTGAACCACCACACTCTTTCCTTTCTCATCAGGAGTAGGAGCTTTCAAAGATGATGGAACAGCCCATAAAGCATAAGCTTGCAAAATCTGCTTGTCCATCCTCGGTTCCGGACAATTCTTCTTGAAATGCCCCGGTTTGTCACAGTTGTGGCACTTCGCCGACACTCTCGGTTTCTTACAATCTCTGGAGAGATGACCCTTCTGCTGACAGTTGTAGCAGGTCACTTCACCCTTCGGCTTCTTTTGGCCATCCTTACCCTTCTGTTGATGCCGCTTCCTCTTCTTGTTTCCACTTTTCTCCTTGGTCACAGCAACAACAGATCCTCCTTTAGGAAACAAATTCTCATGCCTGAGAGCCTTCTCCACAAGCTTCTCAAATGGATCGTCCAGATGATCCACCAACTGCCTCCCAAGATAACTGTCCAAGCCTGTCACAAACTTCTCATTCTTCTGATAAGGAGAGTCAATATATGACCGAGCATACTTAGACAAAGCTTCAAACTCAGAAACATACTCAAGAACTGGTCTTCCACCTTGCTTGAGCTCCACAAACTTCTTAAACAGAACAGATTTCTGAGCTGTAGAAATGAACTTAGCTTCAAATCTAGCTTGGAATTCCTCCTAAGTGATCTCTTCCTCTAGAGTATCAATGGTGATGGAATTCCACCAATCAGAAGCTCTTCCTTGAAGCTGTCTTGATGCAAACTTCCTTTTGGTTGCATCCTCAATTCCCAAATCACCAAAGATCCTTCTACAAGCATCTATCCATCTCTGGACTTCTATGGTTGATTCTGTTCCCAAGAAAACCTTTCCTCCAAGAGCAGTATAGTCTTTACACAACTTAGCAAAATCCACTGGTTTTGGAGTTTGAACCTGAACTCCAACATCTACTGATGGCCCCGGAGATGGCATCCTTCTCATGATCGAAGTCATCATGGCCTCAAACATAGCAGCATAATCAGCAGTTTCTTCAGCAACACGGCTTTCCCTAGTAGCTTGTCTCCCTCTTCGACTCATTCTTAATATCTATAAGAGAATTATTAGAACACCTTGAGAAACAATTACATAAGAAGTTCTAATCCTTCTAAACTACTATATTATATATAGTAATCGTTCATCAAAATACAATTACGTCTCTCATACGTAGTTACGTCAGCGAGCGTTGGCTAAAATCAATTAACCAAAGCTCTGATACCAAATGTGACGACCGCCCATGACTCCTGCACCCAACAAGGAAATTATGCGCTGAAAAGTGTGCCAGGCTGCCATGGACGATCATCAGGGTAAGGTAAACACAGAATAGTCTATCGTATTTCTCACAACGCATGGATAAAATACAATAGAAAGTATACATAGTGAAGCTCTATAGAACAGAATCTCATCAAATAAACTCATAATAGTTTGGTACAACAATCTGAAAAGTGAATACATCAAGCCTCACTACATAACACTCAGAGAATCATACAAACAGCGGAACATCCAGTACATATAGTAAGAAAACAATATGCAAAAGCCTCCAGCTCGTCTTCGTCATCAACGGCGTTGGTCACTAAGAACAACATCTGTCACCTGCTACCTAGTCTGCCCATCCCAACATGGATGAACAACCCAAGGTAATAAAAGTTAAACATAAAACCTTGAGTCAGACAAAAGTCTTAGTGAGCAGTAAATCAACTATCAAACGTACCAAAAGAGCATAAAGGGTAAAAAGGAATAGGAACTCAACCATTCCACTCCACCTCTTTCTACAGTGATAGCCCCCAGACACACTAAGTAGAAACAAACATAGCAAAGCAGACAATTGAAGTAAGGTAATTATCACTCGAGTCAAGGTCGGTGTTTTCCAAGTACAGACCCCCAAGGCCTAAACCAAGATCAGGTAAGCACCCCGAAAACATCGCTCTTGGCCCAAGCGACGATACAATCAAAACATCCGAACATCCATGACTCCGGCTATCACTGTTATCATTGCTTCAATATCACCGTTAATTGAATGACCGGCTCATTATTTCATCCGTCCGTCAAGGGCTAATGGTAACCCCGGTTCTAGACATAACTCTGCACGTCTTCGCAACCCGTGCCTAGGACTATCGAATTTGCCCAGAGTACTAACACGTCATCGTGACCCATGCCTTGGACGTCATCGTGACCCGTCCCAACGTACTCTTGCTTTGAGCATGCTAGAACCTTCAATAACGATGAGATCTCAGCCTTCTAGTCATCCTTCCCGACGACTATTCACATACTAGCTCAAGCGCCTCTCGAGCCAACCATTATCAACAAACTCAGACCACATCACCGAGTTATCAACATGCTTGGGATGATCCCGTCTGGATCAAACCAAGGCTTTCTCATATCATGCTTTGCTTCATCGCATCATAGCAAAGTATCGTCTCAGCATCATGCTTTGCCTCATCACATCATAGCAAAGTCCCATCTCAACATCATGATCAAATCTATCCATATGAGCTTTATCATTCGCTTTATATGCCACGAGCAGCTTTCCTTATTCAAGAGCCTTTCCACTTAGCTTTTGAATCATCTTCGACCAACTTGTCCAAATTCAATCACTAATCAACTAATCAATCAAATCAGTCATTCATCCAAGTAATCAATCATTAAAATAAGATCTAAATAAACAGTTATAACAATAATGGTAATTTCGTAATTAAAGGGTCCAAATCTAAAAAGTATGAATTCTAAGTAATATCTTGATGAATGAACTAGCATAGGTTAACATATAGTAAAATGGATATCAAAGCTTTATGAACAATGGATCTACATGCAGACTTAAGGAAAATGCATGAAATCACTATCTTTAACACATAAGTAAACCACCGATCCAATATACTCCTTTGGGACCGTGTGAGAGATAACCACCACTCACCGAATCACCTAAACACTTCAAAAACAACAAACTCCAGATCTGTACAGTAAAGGATCTAGCTTGATCCGACAAGGTTTCCCTTCAAATGATGAAATCTCTCTTTGATGGATGGAGATCTTCAACTTTGGCTCTTGGATCTTCGATTTGATCTTCAATCTTGGATGGAAGGAAGCACTAGATTAGAGTAGAGAAAAGAAGTGAAGAAGTGTTGTAGTCGAGCTCTCAAAATAGCAGCGCTTCGTCGCTCCAAAATCCGGTGCCAAAAAGTGAACCAAAGCCGTGTATTTATAGGCAGAAATCCCATGAGTCGGCCGCCCTCCTTAAGTCGTCGCCGACCCAACCCTAGCCGACCTACGACCTGACGACTCAACTGCCCCGACCTACGACCTAAAACACATGCGCATCCATGGCCTACCGACCTAAGATCCCAACGACTTACCTCTTCAAGCCGACCTAACGACACAACGGCTTAACGACCTAACACGCACACGACTTAACTACATAGCCGGCCCAACGACTTACAAATGTAGCCGACCTAACTTCCTAACGACTTAGGACTAACCACTCACAGACCTATACGCGACCTATAGCATGCACGACCTAACCCTTACCGACCTAACGACCTACCATAAGTCGTTCAATGACCTAACTCCAACACAGGTTAACCACTAGGTCGGTCAGTTCCTATAGGTCGCTCACCCCTATAGGTCGGTCCATACCTTAAGTCGGCCAATACCTATAGGTCGTTCGCTTCCCTAAGTCGGTCAATCTCTTAAGCCGGCCAACTACTAAGTCAGCTACCTCCTTAACTCGGCCGATTACCTTAAGTCGCTGCCTAGCAAGTCGCTTAACCCCTAAGCTGCTAACTTGCTCTAACCCGTTACCCTTAAGTCGGCAACTCTTAAGTCGCTCACTCCACTGAGTCGTTCCACTACCTAAGCTTCCACATGACTCATCTCTGGATGACTCAAACAATACTAACGACCTAGTGGCAATTATTATACGATCTGTCGACACGTAAAAATACGGGTCGTTACATATGACATTGCCAGAAAACCCACCTCGCAATCACTCCTCCATTCACCAGAGCTCGCGCAACTCAGTCCCCAACCTCGCCAGACAACCACGCTCCCAATGGTCAAGGTTCGATCCCCTCCGGTCAACCAGAGACTTCGCAGCAATCTCGTTTCTAACCATGATGTTTGTGGGTCTTAAACCCTAAATTGACCCACCGCTGATGCCAGGTCCAACGTTTTCCACTTCTGCTATTTTTCCTGACACCGCTGGTCGACAAGCAAGCTTCGACAGCGACCATGACCACCATAATCCCTCCGGCCGCCTGCAATTGTTCGAAATCCATTCTCTGTTCGTCTCCAAAATGCACACTCAACTTTAATCTAAAATTCATGATTTTCATCCTAAAAATCATGTTATCCAGAGTTGATTCGAAATATATAATTGAAGCAACAAATTATTATACTTGATTTTTACCCAATTTAAAGTTTTCACTGTCATTCACTAATCTCAGAGCATTCCAGGCTTAATTTGTGTGATTTAAAATAAAAAAAACTAAATTGTGATTAAACAAACAACTTTTGTTTAAACTCAAGATCTATCAATGATTAGTTAAGAAATTTTTTAAAATTTTTACTCTGAAAGTTTGAAAAACAGGGAAGAATCAACCCAGAACACAATCATAGATTTCATCATATATAAATATACAACACAATCTACAACATGGAATTTCAACATGCAACAGAGTAACTCAACCTTTTGAAGATTGAAGATTTACTCACCTGTATTTTGTTGATAGCACAGAAAAACCTGGAAATTGATCTGAAAACTTGAAAACTGTAAAGGATCTTTGAATTTGACTGATATCTTCTAGCTCAAAGCTTGAATTTGAATCCTGATTTTGAACAACCTGCTACAGTGCTACCTGATGTTAATCTTTTTCTGATTCTTTGCTTTCCAACTTGTATTTTGTTATGATTTGATGATTTAGGTTGAGAGAGTGGTTGCTTACAAACTTCATGGTTTGCTAATTCTTATTACAAGTTTGATTGATTTTTTTTTAGTTTTCTTTGTTTTGATACGAAGAATAGGAAAAGATTTGAAGAAAAAGGAAAACATGCACATATAGATTAAATTAAGATTTGTTAAAATATAAAAGAAAAAAATCTAAATGGTTGACACTTGTTAAATTCCTTTGACATTTGTCAATTACAAAATTTAAGTATATTACACAAGTTACAATATGAATTAAATCTATTAACAAATGTAATTATGCATTTTTAATTTACTTTTAAATGTTTTTATAAAGCTTTTAATTTTATTTTCCCATTTAATAAATACTTTCTTAATTTATATAAATACAGTTTCTCTTTAAGGAAAATAATATAAAACAAATCCTATTCTAATAAAAAACTTATTCATAAATTCAAATCCAAAACATTTATATTTCAATTTAAATCCCAAATTCAAATTCTAATTCAAAATCAACTAATAAATATAAATATACACTTTTAGACAAACACGTCTTAAATTTATTTCAAAAATAATAATAATTTTTATTTCTATTAAAATCTACTCATCTATATATATATATATATATATATTCCATCTTTATTATTTGTTTTAAAAGAATAACTTGTAAATTTTAAATAATTATCTTAGGAGATTATTAAATGAATATTTATCCATATATTTATAATTCCGCATTTATTATAGTTCAAATTCATATACATAAATCCAAATATGAATATTTATTATCAGATTTATTTGTTAAATCAAAAAACTAAGTATTTCAATTAATTAACCCAATTATTTTCCCAATTATAGGTGTCTAGAAAATTCAGGTTATCACTTTCCTCTCCCTTTTGAATCTTTTCGTCCTAAAAAAGGAACGAAGTCAGAATTTATTAAATTCTTTAAAATCAGATAAATTTTCTTTGATTATTTCTAAAATACTTTAAAATCCAAATAGTATTACTAAAATAGTTTTTATAAAAATACATTTATAACTCGATGTCTCAACCGTCCATCCTTGTTCTCATAGAAATTCGGTCATACGTTAATCAGGCGTAAGACTGAAAATCTATAAGTACTTAGCAGACCCATTTTCAACACCCAGTGAAAAATACTTGAGAAATAATTTTATTCAAAATATAGAAAAAAGTTTTTGAAAATAGAGAATATATCGTTGGTGAGAATGCTCTGGAAATCATCACTCCCATCCATGGTCGCAGTTACATCCTGGGTTATGTTGCCATCGCAGCAAAAGTCCATGTAACTGTAGGCACTCTACACCCCTCAACTACACCATGGAACCCATAACAGATCGCAGTTACATTCTAAGGTTACGTTGCCATCGCAGAAAAAGTCCATGTAACGGTTTGGCTCTCAGCGGCACACACGATTTTCGCTGTCAAAATGAAACTTCTCCACTCCTACATAAGTCACAGTCTACCGATATAAAATCAGACGCGGACTGTTGGCTCTCAGGGGCACACACGACTTTCGCTATGTTACCATAGGTCGTAGTCTACCGATATAAAATCAAACGCAGACTGTTGGCTCTCAGTGGCACACACGACTTTCGCTATGGTACACACTACTCGTAATCCCCAGGAACTAGTTTTGTCCGGACTCCTCACAGGATCAACTTTAGAACCCCTCCTTTGGGGCTGAAGGCAGCACCACCCGGTGGCACTCCTGACAAGTTCATTTCAAGGGAGCGCCTTTTTGCCCAGAGCCATCATCAAAACACTTTATAATATACACATATAGTATCTTTCAAATCATACACCTAGCACGATCTCATACAAGGCTCCTTTACACAAAATCGATTATCCCAAAATCGATAATTCTCAAACTAGGATTTTCAAATTTCAATATTGATTTTACCCAAAAATAAAAAGCCTTTCCAAATCCAAAGGTTCCCAAAACTTTTTTCCAAATTCCTCATAAGACCCTTTATATATAGATTTATATAAAAAAAATTTAAAACTTTGGATCATTCACACTTGTATAAAATCCCTTTATACTTTAAATACCTTCAAAATCCTTTCTTCCGGCTATAGATTCAACAAGGGGAGATTTATCTTATATAACAAAGATATATAACTTTGTTTGTTCTAGGTCAAATATTCAAATTTGATCACTCTTTTATAAATCCACTTACCAAATTTACTCACTCCCATAAAGTAAATTTTTACCATAGAAATATCCAATTTCTATTTTATTTTATCATATATTTTACAAAATATACTTTTCATCTCAAAAACATTTTACATTTCTTATCCACAAACTTTCAATATCAATTTCATTCCAATCCGTACGATGTACACATATTATCCGTACACAATATCAATCTGATCGCTCACTCGATCACACAAATTCCCTTCCGAACTAGTATCGTCCACCCGATTTCCTAGTGCGGACTCAGATCTGTTTTCTTGATCAGAAACCGTCATTCTCCTTACATAGTCATAACTATGATAGAGAATATCTAGAACCAATCGACAATCTATACCAGGTTCGCCGTCGAAAATCGAGTGAAAAATCCCAACTCGGATCGATATAACTATCTCGAAATTCTGTGCTCGTATCAGGATCAAATCACTATGCGAATAGAATAATATACGTACATCATACGTATTTATCTTTATTTATTATTAGCCAAATCAATCTCCTTTTCTATTCACATTCACTTTAATTCATATTCACTTATTCACATTTCCTCCCAATATCCCTTTGATTAACTCTTCAATTCTTATCTCAAATGGATATTTAATCATAAACAGTTCGAGTTCTGTCCAGTTTAAATTTAGAAAATAGCTTGAAAAGTTCAAAATAGATAAGTAATTGAAAAATAATTATTAGTTTGTAAAATGGATGCAAAAATAGTTAAGTAATTGTAAAATAGTTGAAAAATAGTCAAATAGTTATAGAATTTCAAATAATTGCAAAATAGCTATAAGATAGTAATTAGTTATAAAGTAGTTGAAAAACAGTAATTAGTTATTAAAACAGTTGAAAAATTATTAAATAGTTCCAAAAATAATTGTAAAACAAGTATAAGATGGTTTTAGGTTTAAAAAGAAAATTGTATAGTAAATAGTTTGGAAAAATAGATTTGTACTAAAACAATTTATTTTGAAAATAGTCCAGAGTCAAACTGTTCAATTCCCAATCAATTTAATTTAAATTTCCACTTCCATTTCGATTGACTAAACTCTAATTTAAATAACTTCAATTTCCATTGAAATTGATTCAACCTCAATTCAAGTTGAATTAACCTCAGTTTCTTTCCAATTTTAACTTTATTCAACCTTGATCTCAAATTCTACTAATTCAAATAAATTTCAATTGAACTAGTTCCAATTTCAATTCATTTCAACTCCAGTTTGAATTAATCTCAATTTCAAACTCCATTTCCAAATCAAGTTGAATTATTCTTGATTTCCTCCAAATTCAATTCAAATTCCATTTGAATTTAAAACTATTCAATTCTAATTACAATCCCAAATTATTCAAATCAATTTGGACTAATTTCAAATTAAACCCACTTCAATTTCAAATTGTTTCAAATCAATCCAATTCAAATTCTCCATTTGAATTTTATACTTATACATCTTCAATCACAGTTTCAATTAATTCAAATCAAATTCAATTTGAACTAATTCAATTCAAATTTCAAATTTAAACCATCTTGAATAATATAAGTTCGAGTTAAATTTTCAAATGTTGATTTAATTCCCTTAAATCAATTTAGCCTTTACTTCTTCATAAACCTATTTCTAGGTTCAAATAATAATTCAAATCTCTTTTAAACAATTTAAATTTCCAAGTTTCTTTTGGACATTTTAATCTTAATTTCAAAGTAATTTCAGCTCCTTAATTTCAAATTAAAGTTTAATTTTCCTTCTTATCTCAGTAATGGATATATTACCGCACTTCAAATCCAATTCACAGATTAAAAATTATCAATTAGGATAATATTATCCAATTTTTTTTAAAACATCCATACATTTCCAATTCACAGATCTCAAACCCATTTTGAGATCATACTAACTCCCAATTCAAATCAACCATTTTAACTTCCCAAGTTAAATCCCAATTTCATCTTGAAATTTCCAATTCAGGTTGTTCATTCAAACTTATTTAACTTTTTCTATGTTAAATTCAATTTGCTTAATCCAACCAACCCTACTCAAATTTGAATTCCCTCTTCAAAATTCAAATTACTTTCCCACCTATAAGTTCAAAAACTTATCATTTTGGGTTTTCACATCTCCTTCCAAATTTAAAACTCAGCATTCAGAGTTTATTTCAAATCATCATTGATACTTAAGTATATCCACACATATTTACATATTTTATTTCTTAGCCCACCAGGCCATACTTTAAATTTTAAACCACCTTAGGTTAACTCAAAAAAATTCCTTTAAAATTTCCAAACAACTCCTATTTTAAATTAAGATCACATTCAAAATAATCTGAATTTTTATTTTATATATTTTGAAACAATCCAAATGTTTCTAAACTTAGGTTTTAAAACTTCACAATTTTATAACCTACTTCAATTTAGAAGTTATACCCAACTAAGTTTAATTCTTTAAAACTCTGTATTATTTTAGGATAATAACCAAGATTATTACAACTGGAAATCAATTCATTATTATCTTATTCTGAAATTTTTTCTCCAAATTCATTATTTTAATTTTAGTTTGAGTCCACTTCAAACTTATTTTTTATTTATTTTCAATTTGGTTGTATTTCTATTACCACTTAATTTAATTCCAATAATTTAACAACCAATTACCCTAAATATTTATTAGAAAGAAATATTGCTTTATATATCAAAATATATTCTTATATAAAATCATTTAAAATCTTTATATAAGAAAATAACAAGTACGCTCTTATATATATATATATATATATATATATATATTCACTCAACTCATTCTAGGATACTGTTGACCCTATCCTTAATGAATAATCCCACCAGAGCTAAGGTTCCCGCTTAAACTGGCTCTGATACCAAATGTAATGACTCGGGAATTTCGATGTCGAAAATTCCAGATAGTTAGGAAAAGAAGAAAGAGAAAGAAGAAGAAACAGAACAAGTCATAGAAACCTCACATTCGCAGCGGATCAAAATATAATATAACATAAATAACGATTTTACAAAGAAGGTCAGCATCAGTACAATTATATTTTTATACATCAGAGTTACAAACATTTCAATACACTGGACAGTTCAAAACAATATGTCGAAGACAACTATAATATATACATCGGTATATGCTCCATACTTTCCTGACATCTGGCTCGCCTCCTGAGCTCCAAAACGTGCTTACCCGAAAATCTGTAATACTCGGTCTGACCCGAGCATTACATCAAAGTAACACCCGGGTCAGGCTGGAAACCAGCGTGAGTAAACCCATCTAATATGGAATACAAAAGCATACAACTTAAATTTACCCGGGTAACTTAAATAAATTTACTTCACAGGACGTTATAGACAAACTAACACCACACATCAATTTCTAAGTACCAAATTTAGATTAAAGGGTCCAAATCATTCCATTCCAACCTACTGAATTCACCTGTCAAATCTGTTGAGGATTATTAAATTACAAGTCGAAGTGGATTCGGGTATTTACTAATACCCGACTCCGGTCTCTTCGAATTCAATGCCATCTTAACTTACGTTATTCAAATGAAACACAATTCAACCTTAAATCACCAGATCTCAATTTTTACACAACAATTCATCATCTACAGATAATCACATAATCATGGTTCAAAACAAGCATATCATATCACAAATATTTCATATCAGGAATATCAACCAATCATTTATAAGCAAGATTTAATTAGTTACCCAATCTTAATTAAATCGAATTAATTACTTTAATCACTTCCAATCTTGCTACTTAACAAAAATTAATTACAAACCATTAATTAATCATCCCCTAATTATCCTCTCTAATTCTATTCAGTAATTAGCCTTTCATTAATTTACCATATTCATTAATCAACATTGATTAATCACATTCGGTAATTAATTTCCTTAATTACTTACATTAATTAATTTACCACTTAATTAATGAATCTTTTAATTATTTACCCCGAATAATTAACACTTAATTACTTCCACCAAGTAATTATTCTTTAATCACTTTCCATCAAGAAATTACCAATTAATCAATTACAGCCTATAATTATCCATTAATTACTTCATTTAGTAATTACACTTCATTTATTTCCTTAAGTGATTATACTTAGCCCTAACTAATCCTTGATTAAGTTCCCTTAATTAATAAATCCTTTTGTTAATTACCTAAGTAATTAAGCCTTTTTTACTTACATTAAGAATTTATCCACTAATTAATCATCTTGATTAATGATATTAGGTAGTCACTATCCTTAAATTACTTCCATTTAGCGATTATTCAACAGCTACACTAAGTGATTATACTTTAATTAAGTAACTATTATTTGAATAATTTACTTTTATTCGTTGGTAAAATTTCTTTAATCACAAATTAATTAACCTTAAATTTTTAATTAAATAATCTGTAATTAATCGCATCAATAAATCTTTAAATTACTTAGGTTGATTAATTAACCCTTAATTATTAATAAATCTTTTAATCATAAATATCTTTAATAAATTACACAAGTTAATAACTTAAATATATTTATTTACCAAGTTTAAATAAGTTTAAAACATTAACTTAAAACCTTTTAAGATAAGTTAAAATTTAAAACACTATATCCTTTTAAACATATTACCCTCTTAATTTAGTTTTAAAAACACCTTAAGGATTTACTTAATTAATTAAACCAAAAAAACCAAATTTTCCCAACTTTAATTAACAACATTTAATAATCAACACGTTTGTCTAAGAGACATGGCGCCTTATTTGAGAGAAAGCAGTACTTGGAAGGCTTCGGCCATATGCATGTGCAAATTTTTGAGATGATTTCATAGATTATTGTGATTTCCCAAGTGTATCGCCTTTTTCATGGTTGGCCATTCAAGCCGTTGTGATGTGTGTGTGTGTGTGTGTGTGTGTGTGTGTGTGGCGATTTCCTTATGGGAATTTAAACTCTTGTGAGTTATATCCTTGAGATTTGAGTTGCCTACACTGGCGTTTATTTTGGATTTATGTTCTTCTATTTGGAGATAAACGTATTGCCTTTGTGGCGTATTTTAAGATGGCGATTTCTTTGGAAATGCTTTTAAGTTTGCCGATATGGCGGATTTGGGATTTGATATGTATATTTTTGACTCGTTGTATATCGTGTGGTCTCCATACCACTTATGTGTATCATTTTGTATTATACTGGGGATATACATGTATATATATATGTATTTATCTACTGTCTATTGTTCTACGATGTGATATACATTTTGCTGTTTTGTTTTGTTCTAATAGATACATAGCCACCTATAGTTTTGTATTAATAGTTTATTGGATATGTCAATCTACTTGAGATTAAAAAAATTAGAGCATTTATCGACATAATGAATAGATGTTTAAGACAAAGATATAGATGGTCGCTCCTAACCAGCCCTATTCTCCACATTAGCAGACAATATTACCTAGTAATACTCTTGGTTAATGTGGGTCTCGAGGTAGGTCGTCATAGCTTGAAATAATTTAAAAATATTATATAATAATTATTTTAAATGCCAATTTATTTTAAAAATTATTTCAAAATTGTTCGGAAAAATGGTTTTAAAAGCTTGTTTTCTCAAATAAATTATTTATATATAAAATACATGTTTTCCACTATTCAAGCGAATAAGAAGGAGGATTAAATGGTTTGGTAAAACACATGATATGAGACATGGCGATTATCTTATCGGTTAATTCCCGACTGGTCCGTTTGATCATTTTGACCTTCGAGTCGAGTTTACCGATGAGATGAGGTAATATTTTACTGCTTTTAGTGTGGAATTTACTAGCGGTTAGTAAAGCGTTTAGTGCAAACGTGTGGTATGGGACACGCGTTAACGTTGTTCAGGCTCTTATTCAAAGTTTGTGACACATTTTTCTAAGAGACGTATTTTCCACTATTGGACCTTCGGATCATTTTTCCTTTGGGATGTTTTTCTAAGAGACGTATTTATCCGTTGCCACGTATTTGCCCTTCAAGATGTTATCCTTGGGGATGTTTGTCTAAGATACATATTTATTGTCCTTTGGGACGTTTGTCTAAGAGACGTGGTGCCTTATTTTGAGAGAGCAGTACTTGACGAGCTTCGGCCATAAGCACATGCTATATCTTTCAGATGATTTCATTGATGCTTGTGATTTTCCTAGTGTATTGCCCTTTTCCAGAATTTGTCCTTTTAACCATTCGATATATATTTGTGGCAATTACCTTCCGGAAATTTGAATTCTTGGAAGTTCTATTTTTGAGATTTGAATTACCTACACTAGCGTTATATGAGATTTTCCTTTTGGCATTTACTTGAGATTTTATTCTCCTCTTCGTAGATAAATTTGCCTTATGGCGTGTTTGAGATGGGATCTCTTTATGCATGTTTTGGGTTTGCCAAGATGGCGGGTTTCGATTTTCCCTTAAACCATATTTGATGTTTTATGGATGCCAATGATACGAGGCTCGCTACTTTTAGCGCTTTATGGGTATTTTATCTCCTTTGAGATTATACGTTTTGTAGTGATACCATATTATCACTTGATTGAATCATACACTTTAGATTGTTCCTTCCCATTCAAGAATATTATCATATTATCCTTATGCTCATATTATCGCTGATCCTTGTAAACTGCTTGGTTTACCTAGACTTACCCGTGTATTTTATACTCGGGTCAGACCAAGGTGTAAAGTTTCATAAAACAAGATACAAAAACAAAATTTTCATAGTTTAACAAGCATTTTAAACTATTAGCATGAAGTTGTGAGCAAGTTTTGTGTAAATTATAGTGTAAATTGTACATTTATTGAAATAAGACTGAAAACCATCTTGAGTCCAACTTACAGGCCTGAAACAGATGACCAAATTACATCGGATTGAGCTGAAAATTGGTATGCACATACTAGAAAAATTCATCTTTCAAACAAAAAAGAATCATTGAATTCCGATTGTAAGTGTACGCTGTCTCAAATAAATTATTTTATATATAAAATATACGTTTTTGCACTATTCGAGCGAATAAGAAGGAGAATTAAAAGGTTTGGTAAAACACATGGTATGGAACATCTGCATTTATCTTACAGTTAATTCCCGACTTGTCCGTTTGATCGTTTTGACATTCGGGTCGAGTTTACCGATGAGACGAGACAAACTTTTTACCACTTTGAGTGTGGTATTTACCAGCGGTTAGTAAACCGTTTAGTGCGAACTTGCGGTATAGGGCGTCACAACTTGGAATAATATCATATAATAATAATTTAAACTATTTTCAAATATAAAATCAATTTATTCTCTATAATAAGGGAATTTTCAAATATTGTCTTCAATATTGATCTTGGAAAATGGTTTTAAATGCTATAGATGGTCACCCCTAACCAGCGCTGTAATATCCCGGAATTTTTGACAATATCAATTTAATAATATATATTAAAAATTAAATTGATATGATAATTTTTGTTAATGATAATTTGAATTGATTTAAAAATCTTCTTTAATAAATATTTAATTGGCAGATTTTATCCTTTTCAGCTACTAAATTGGTTTCTATTTATAATATAAATATATGGTTTATATTGTAAATAGATTAGCTTTGTTTTAAATTTAATAAATAAAGCATATTTTCTAATTCTAATATTTTTAGTAATTTGGAAATTTGTTTTTATTTAATATAAAGATTTTCAAAGTTATTAAATAAATAATCTTGGTTTAAATTTAATAAATGAATCTTGACTTTAAATTCTAATATATATATATTAATAATTTGGAAATTTTGATTTAATTTAATATTAAGTTTTTCAAAGCTATTTAATAATTAACTATATGATTTTAAATTGTCAAGTAAAATGTTTAAATGTTTAAAATGATCTTGACTTAAGTTCTAAATTTAAATTAATTAACAAAAAGTTTTATAGCTTAATAAAATAAGTAACTTATTGATAAAGATATAATTTCTTTTATAATTATTTTAATTTGATAACGAGTTATTTCTAAAAACAATATTAATAATGTATTGTTTTACAATTGGATTCTGAATAAATATAGCATTTGTTATTTCAAATTTAATTTATATATATAACTTGATTTTAAATTTAGATTTTAAAATTTTGAATTTGAATTTAATATTTGGATTAAATTTGAGTTCAAAGAATAATTATTTTGAAGTAGTTTATATATGAAATATATGAATAAAGTTTTATATTTATATCTATAAATGAATTTAATACACCACGTATGATTTTATTTAAAAACATGATTGGATTTATTTTAATTTTCTTTTACGGTATTTATTTTTATAAATTTTCTGAAGCATTTATTAAATTAGAAATGTATAAATTAATTAGGAAATTTATTATAAAAGCTTTGTAGATTAATTTAAAAATAAATAAAATACATAATATACATGTGTTAATTTATAAACATCTTTTCTAACAAGTGTTAAGAAATTAAGTAGGATGGAAGACAAATGTCACATTGTGTTTTCATTTTCTAAAATTTAATAAAATCAGAAAAATTAACCTATATAAGTACACATCCTTCATTCTTATTTCTTTTCTCATTTTCTAATCAAAAGAAACTTCAACCTGTTCTCATGCAAATCAGTAAAACTCCTCATTTTCCAAAATCTGTAAACAACCCTTCAAAACCAAAATTAGTTTACAAACCCTAATCAAAATCCCTGAAAATCACTTCCTCTAAATCTGTTGTTCACTTTTCAAATCATAATGCAAAGGAAAAAAAACTGTAGTTTACGATTAAAGGAAAAACAAACCTGCATTTTCAAAGGCAATACAAATTCCAGTAAACATCTTCAAAACCCAGAGCAATTGCAGTTTTAAACAAAGCCTGCATCATTTTTTCTGCAATCTGGTATTTCGCTCTGCATGCCACCTGAAAACAAAAGAAAAATTGAAATCTATACTAAAGTCTGGAAGCATGCAAGCAGCTTTTAAAATCAAAGAGGCATAAACATTTAGTCTTCAGCAAATTCAAAGATTTTCAAATTTGAGGCTCTGCCTTCTTCTAAAATCGGTGAGTAACTTTTAAATCTTAAATTATAACTTAGGTTGCATGCTAGTATGGTTGGATATAAATAAGTATTGCATGTGTATAGGTAAAAATCTGATGTGAATAGTATTTGTATGCATACTGTATATATATGGTGCTCTGTCTTGTTTACAGGCTCAGTTTTTACTTAAAAATCCTTATTACATGACCTAGCGTTTGATAGGATCTGATAATTAAACAAGTGTTGTTTGATTTAACCTAGTTAAATGTTAAAAATTTATATTAGGCAAAATAAGGCATATTGTCTCTGGAAATATTGAAACATCAGTGTATGTTGATTTAAACAAGTGTTCCGCTGTGTTGGTTTCTCTGAGTAGTTTCCTTGTATTGTATTGAGTTGTATAACTAGACAGGTGTTATAACTGTCTAGTATGTGATGTGTAATCTGTGCAACTCTGATAATGGTTGTAAACTATGTCATATTTATGTGATTAATATAATTTATTCGTTCCGCTGTTGAGAATCTGATGTTGTTCTTCTTTCTTCTCTTCCTTTCCTCTTTTCTATCCCTTTCTTTCTTCAAGATGATGTGGTTTTCTGTGGTGAGAAAGTCAGGTCGTCTCATTTTGGTATCAGAGCGCTAGGTTAAGCGAATATGTAACGCCTCGAAAATTTTCGTTCTTCGAAAATTCGACATCGACACTCACTTTATCGACTGCCGAGAAATCAAAGGCCGAAAACCGAGATGTTATGGGTTTTAAAAAGAAAATTTAAGAAAAGAAAAAGAAAGAAGAAAGAAGAGAGAAGAGATAGGAAATAGAGAGAGAAGAAGATAGAGAATTTGAAAATAGAAGATAGAAGAATTTTAAAAATAGAAGAAAAAGAGAATAGAGGAAAAAGAAAAAAAACAGAAGAAAATAGGACGGGACAGAAAACAACAGAACAACATCAGAATCTCACAATTCGCAGCGGAACAACATATAATAATAAATGAATAATCTTTAAACAAAGAACTATATCAGTTATTACATTACATTTCATTACATCATATCATCAGAGTGTACAACAACATTCAACAATAAACAGTGCAGCGGAAAAAGAAATACTATATACTAGTAATACGCCATGCCAATCCAGCTTGCCTCCAGCAACTCCAGAATATCCAGAATATCCTGATAAACCTTAACTCTTGACTGCCCGTGTGGAAATTGGTGGGCACCCAGAGTTTAGGAATGAAAACAATAAACTCCGAGTCAGTCATGTGACTGGTGTGAGAACTCAAAACAGTTTATTTATTTTTTTTAAAATCAAAAGAGGAATATTTTTAAATCAATTCGCAATGCTTTTAAAAATGTAACTACCATAAGACCTCCCACCACACACACAATGCAAACGCAGACTTGGAGGAGATTTCTTCTTATGTTAGTCAAAGATGCTTGATACGCATTAAAATAACATTTGATATTATTACTAGTGCATAGTGTAGAACAAATCCTTTCGAAAGTAAAGATATAAATCATAGCCAGCATAGGTACCATTATATTATGCCTACTATAGCTACCTCCTGAGGAAGCAGGTTCTACAACTAAAACCGTACAAGATCGTATTGTTTCTTTGGATTTCCAACAAATGGTCAGGCTAAGGAACTTCCTACTGCCACATGGGATCGCCTCTGGCTGGACGTCCCGAGAACTTAACCAGCTCTCTGCCAACACAAGGCCGGGTTACCTTTATCACTAGGTAACTACTACACGAATATGGCATCCCCCGGTCCCATCGGACCTTTAACCGAGCGCTCGTCACCAACAACACCACACAGAAATAGATATAGTGTATCAACATGAGTAAGTATCTGGGCTCCATACCATGATACCACCCTTTCCAGAAGGAAATGCACATACCCTAAAGGGAGCTACCCCTCATAACCTTGCCGCATCTTTCCTGTTTTGACCATTAACGGGATGTGAGGCTCGATGAATTCACGTCCACAAAAACACACTTTGTACAAAAAGCCGTGCTTTGGGTCAACAAATGATCAACACAATGATCACTAAGATAGACGATCAAATAAATGATCCTATCACAAATAATCAACACAATGATCATTTCAGCATCACTCAGCATGTCACATTACCAAAATGGGATATATCGCTGATAACTTCAACTATATAACCTTTGAGCTCGTACGTCTCAAAGAAGGGTGTTAAGCAAAGAATAAATTCTCCGCCACCAACAGAAATATATTTGAAAGAAATCGGCTTTATATCTCAACTTGTAATGTCAGGCATACAATCCATACAAGTCTGTTCCGGGATCGAACAAAACCGAAGGCACTTCTTACGAAGCCCTTGCAATACGGGTATTCACAATCCCGATCGAATTTCCCATCACTTAGGAGATCTCAATACCAGGAGCTACCCAGTGCAGAGACAATCGATAGGTCATCCTATCGCTTTTGCAAATACTCGGTCTTCAACACCGATCTTCAAATGCAATTCATAACGACGTATCACATATTCGGAATGGGTTATACGACCCCATGGTCCTTTCCCGGTTAACCCGAATAGTGAGCGCTTATTCAAAAATAAGTGTGCATTCAAATTCAATCAATTCACATCAAATACCCATTCAAAGGGAAATATTGATTGTCGGTTATTGAACTATCAATTGATATGCATACATCACCAGATTCCAAATAATTTTCCAAATTATTTATTTTCCAAAATATCTTTATAAGATATATAATTTCAACACTTCAAAAATAAATCAATATTTATTTTTAACCAAATTCCACTTTCACATATAAATTCCAAAATGAATTTATATTTCAAAAATATTCATGAATAACCGATTTCAATTATTCATTCTCAATTTATCTTCAAAAAGATAAATTCTAAATATTCACTTCACATTGGAAAACATTTCCATACTTATTTATTCATAAGTAATTCACAAATCTTTTTATTTTCAACACTTAGAAAATATTCAATATACTTAAATCGAATTAAGTATATATTTCATTCTTTAAGGAAATCATTCACTTAAACATATTTACTTGGGCCAAAACGAATGTTGCGTAAAACATCGTTACGACAACCCAAAATCACTAGTATAGGGATTCGAAATTAAAATAGATATATAAATCCCAATACTATTCAAAAATATTTCCTTTCGGAAATCATTTACTATAACAACAGTGTTATAGTCTACCATTTCCTTTTATTTCTCGAAAACATCTATTTCAACAATAAACATTGAAATCTAGGGTTTTCGAATCTCAACTCATTTAAAACATCGTTAGATTGTTTTAATTCTATTTAAAACATTACATTCAAAACAATTTCTTTAACGTATTATTCACTATTTAAAAACGTGAATATACTACGTTAACAACTTTCATCCCTTTATTCATTTTAATTCAAAGGATTATTCACTATTCAAAATGTGAATATAACTCTATTTCTAAGTTATAACAATTAACTTATCAAAATAAGCCGTTTGCGAATTTATAAAACAATGTTTATAAATTCTATTTCTATTAATTTATAAAAACTTCCTTTTCTATAAATTCCTTTATTAACATATTTCAGTTTATAACTAAATTATAAACTAAACGTTCCTATTATAAGTTAAATACTTATAAAACGATTATTTTATAAAATCGTTCTTTCAAAGACTTTCCAATTTATAAACCTTATAACTTATAAGATTTATTTATTTAATCAGTCTATTCTTCGAATAATTTCACCAAATTTATAAATCTTACTGTTTATAAATTTTATTTACAACTTCACAGTTTATAATTCTATAAATTTCATTTATTTATGAATTTCATTTCCACTTCATTCAAACACTTATAAAAACTCGTTTTATAATGTCAATATTTCAATTTATAAATATCCATTTATAAATCTCTTAATATAAATCAGTTTATATTATTCTTTTAAAACGTCTTTAAATTCCTTTATAATTTCATCATTCTGATTTATAAAATAATCAAATTTTATAAATCCTATATTTAAACTTTAATAATAAACTCAAAAATCCAGTTTAAACTATTTTATAAAGTCATTAATTCATATTTCTCAAAAATCAGCTTTTAACCGTATTTCTCAAAAATTATAATTTTTATAACTTTAAAAATTATAACGTTCATTTATTTATAATGGATCAATTCAAAAAATATTTTATCTTTTCAAAAATCACTTTTTAATCATTTTAAAATCCCAAAATTTGGGTCCAATGATGCTACACACCAAATAGTCAATCACGACTACAACGATATCATATATCAATATGAAAATCCATCAAATATCAAAATATCTGAAATTAAATAAAAACTGTTGAGGAATCCAGTTGGATCCCTCCAACCTGTTTTCCTGCATCCAAAAACATTAGCACAATACCAATTTCGCTCCAGTACGAAATTATCGCGGTACATGTTCTTATTAAATATTATCCGCTTAATAACGGCGTAATAGGGTCTCATCCGCTAAACAAAAAATGCGGGAAATCAACAACTGCAATATATACATATGCCAATATATATATATTGATATTATATAAAATACCAATTTCACTGTTTATGAAATATTCGCGGTATATGTTTATAATAAATAACATCCGCTTACTAACGGCGCATAATGTCTATTTTAACAATCAATAAATTTACAGTCATCATTCAAACATGCATTCAAATATTTTAAATCTAACTATTTAAAATAAAATCGAAACCTATTCGATTGAGTGAGAAATTCTCACCTTGGTTTTAATTTCCGTTTTAGCTTTTATTTCGAATAAAATTAAACGCGCGTTTAATTTTACCCGAAATTCTCACTAACTCCAATCGACTCCAAACCAACTCCATCGCGTAGTGCTCGTCCATACGATTCCAACGCAACTGAGTTTGCATTTTTTCGACCTCGTATGAAAAAGTTATGCATTTTATAAGATCGTACACGATTTAAATAACTTAATTTACAACTAACTTTATAATTTATAACCTATATCCATCTATAGCCACATGATCCCTCACCCTTGCATCCAGGCCATCCACCCACTCTTCTTCTTCATCACGCACGCAAGTTACAGGAGACAACACGCAACAAAGAACCCATGACCATTCAACTAGGGTTTGATCTTGCCATCTCATTTCTCGACGAAACTTCATCAAACCACCGCCAAACGAAAGCTCTCGACATCCTCTAGGTTCGGCCATAACCCTAGGAAGCTTGGCCATCTCCTCCACCTGGGAGTGCGTGCGCAACTTGCTGCCTTCCCACTCGATTTCCCATCAATCCGTGAAGCCATTCGCGATCATAACCGTTTAATATATAGAACTCGATACCCACTACAAATCTCCAGTTAGAAGTTCGTCGAATCGCTGCACGGATTTGAAGAATTTTGGGGATGAAGATGGGAGCTTTCTGGCCATTCAAGGGGGGTAGTGGCGGCTGCAGTTTTGTATTAGGGTTAGGGTTATTTTTTTTATAAAATTTTGAGATAGTGGGCTATTTATAAGGAACGAGCGACACTATTCATCCCGGAAATTCCGAACTCCGATTTAGACGCCGTAACCAGCGTACCTAGGGTTTATCCCGCGTTCCGGACACAATGGAACAGGTTTCGGAAGCTAATTCGGAAGTATGTGCGAGTTATGGCTATAAACGCTCAATTTAAATTAAACCGATTTAAGTCGATTTCTAGGCGTTTTAATTTGTACCGGACAAACGGTAAATCCAATTGACTTGAAATTTGAAACCTTACAATAATATCACATTACGGATCCGATGAAACTGATTTCGTCGAATTCCGAGACTTTTTGAAAAATGGCTATTTTGACTCGCCAAATTTAAATTAAAAACAATTCGATGCGTTTCGAGCTGCCACGATCAAACGATAACTCCGATTGACACGAAAATTGAAATCCGGTAATAACTAACTATTACGGATCCAATGAAACTGGTTTCGTTCAATTCTGAGACTGTTCAAAAATTGGCTATTTTACAGTCGATTATTTAATATTAAAATATTCAATTTTCACAAATAAACTTCTAATTCGATTTTAAAAGTTCTAAAATATTTCTATAACTCCAGTATGATTAAATAAAATTTTACAAATTATTTTCAATCATATTTAACTCAATTTTTTAATTATTTCCATAATTTAACACATTAAATTATCGATTTAATTATTCGATAAAATCTAATAATTCAAATAAAAATTTATTTGACTTAAAAATTCACTTATAAATATTTAAAATTAATTAAATATTCAAATTTTAATTAATAAAAATTCTGGGTCGTTACAATCTTTCCCCCTTAAAAGAATTTCGTCCTCGAAATTATAAGTAAGAAAAGTTACAGAATCTATTAACTTTCCAAAATCCATAGTTAAACTTCTTATGATAACTTTTACTAAGTTTTCAAATCATACTTAGTTATCTTTTCAAAAACAACTATTATCATTTAACTTTCAACTCCAAAACAAAGTTAAAGTTTTCAAAACTTTCTAAATTTTCTCAAAATTTTTCTAACGCCTTAAATTTCCGGAAAAATTCGCCATGTCTCCTTTGCGCGGCTCGATCCGAAAAAAAATGACAGTATATATATCACAAATATACATCTCATCATGTAATGAGGCATCCCGAAGGGAAAAAAGTGTAAAAGTACGATATTTAATCCGAGATATGTACCTTATATTTTATTAGCAAGCATATACGGCTAATATAGCGCTAAAGCGAGCTCCAAATGCGAAGCAAACGCGATCCGCACCTACTAAACTCAACAAACAACATGAGAATATGCACATATGCAAATAATCTCAATATACAACATATATCTCATAATAACTATATATGTCACATATCAAATGCAACTAAACAACAAATGCAAACATCAACTAACTACCATCCATAATCAAATGAATTTTCATTCATATTCTCATTAATACTTAATGAATTGGTTTCCACTTTAAATTACATTTGATTCATTTACATTGGATTTACTAACATTCATTCTCAATTCAATTAGTTAACATTTACTAATTTAAATCCAATTTACTTTCAATTCTATTCAAATTTATTTACTTTCTAATTTGAATTCAATTACATAGCTTCCAATTTCATAAATTCAATTTCATTAACTCTTAATGAATTACGAACAATCAACCAATCAACCATATAACAACCAAGTATATTAAATACAACCAAATTCCTTTGCTTATATTCATTCAATTTTTCAATTTAATTTCTAAAGTTGAATTTTTATTTATATACTCAAGTTCATATCCATTTAATCCACTTGATTATTTACAACTCATATTCATATAATTTTACTTCTTGTATATATAAGTTTATTTCACAATTGTAAATCATTTTAATTATAATTCATACTTATAATTCTTTTGCTTATACAATTATTCTTTTATTTATATTATTCAAACAACCTAACAATCACTTATATACAATTTAATAATTTTGAAAAATTATTCCTTTATATATAAAATATAATCAAGGTAAAATTATTTCATTTACCCAATTCAAAACAATACTATGTCGAATTGTTCTATTCAAGTGTTTAGAAACCCCTTCGGCTCAGTTTCGAGGCTGTGCTGACGAAAGTTCATATGCCACTCAATAAACCAATCATCACAATATAAAACAATTTTATATTCACTAACAAATACGCTCTCATAGCTATTATTACACTCAAACTCATTCTAGAGTACTGCTGACTCTATCTCTAACGAGTAATACCCTACAGAACCATGGTTGTCGCTTAACCATCAGCTCTGATACCAAATGTAACGTCAAGGATTTTTCGTCTTCCGAGAATCCGACATCGACACTCACTTTATCGACTGCCGAGAAATCAAAGGCCGAAAACCGAGATGTTATGGGTTTTAAAAGGAAAATTTAAGAAAAGAAAAAGAAAGAAGAAAGAAGAGAGAAGAGATAGGAAATAGAGAGAGAAGAAGATAGAGAATTTGAAAATAGAAGATAGAAGAATTTTAAAAATAGAAGAAAAAGAGAATAGAGGAAAAAGAAAAAAAACAGAAGAAAATAGGACGGGACAGAAAACAACAGAACAACATCAGAATCTCACAATTCGCAGCGGAACAACATATAATAATAAATGAATAATCTTTAAACAAAGAACTATATCAGTTATTACATTACATTTCATTACATCATATCATCAGAGTGTACAACAACATTCAACAATAAACAGTGCAGCGGAAAAAGAAATACTATATACTAGTAATACGCCATGCCAATCCAGCTTGCCTCCAGCAACTCCAGAATATCCAGAATATCCTGATAAACCTTAACTCTTGACTGCCCGTGTGGAAATTGGTGGGCACCCAGAGTTTAGGAATGAAAACAATAAACTCCGAGTCAGTCATGTGACTGGTGTGAGAACTCAAAACAGTTTATTTATTTTTTTTAAAATCAAAAGAGGAATATTTTTAAATCAATTCGCAATGCTTTTAAAAATGTAACTACCATAAGACCTCCCACCACACACACAATGCAAACGCAGACTTGGAGGAGATTTCTTCTTATGTTAGTCAAAGATGCTTGATACGCATTAAAATAACATTTGATATTATTACTAGTGCATAGTGTAGAACAAATCCTTTCGAAAGTAAAGATATAAATCATAGCCAGCATAGGTACCATTATATTATGCCTACTATAGCTACCTCCTGAGGAAGCAGGTTCTACAACTAAAACCGTACAAGATCGTATTGTTTCTTTGGATTTCCAACAAATGGTCAGGCTAAGGAACTTCCTACTGCCACATGGGATCGCCTCTGGCTGGACGTCCCGAGAACTTAACCAGCTCTCTGCCAACACAAGGCCGGGTTACCTTTATCACTAGGTAACTACTACACGAATATGGCATCCCCCGGTCCCATCGGACCTTTAACCGAGCGCTCGTCACCAACAACACCACACAGAAATAGATATAGTGTATCAACATGAGTAAGTATCTGGGCTCCATACCATGATACCACCCTTTCCAGAAGGAAATGCACATACCCTAAAGGGAGCTACCCCTCATAACCTTGCCGCATCTTTCCTGTTTTGACCATTAACGGGATGTGAGGCTCGATGAATTCACGTCCACAAAAACACACTTTGTACAAAAAGCCGTGCTTTGGGTCAACAAATGATCAACACAATGATCACTAAGATAGACGATCAAATAAATGATCCTATCACAAATAATCAACACAATGATCATTTCAGCATCACTCAGCATGTCACATTACCAAAATGGGATATATCGCTGATAACTTCAACTATATAACCTTTGAGCTCGTACGTCTCAAAGAAGGGTGTTAAGCAAAGAATAAATTCTCCGCCACCAACAGAAATATATTTGAAAGAAATCGGCTTTATATCTCAACTTGTAATGTCAGGCATACAATCCATACAAGTCTGTTCCGGGATCGAACAAAACCGAAGGCACTTCTTACGAAGCCCTTGCAATACGGGTATTCACAATCCCGATCGAATTTCCCATCACTTAGGAGATCTCAATACCAGGAGCTACCCAGTGCAGAGACAATCGATAGGTCATCCTATCGCTTTTGCAAATACTCGGTCTTCAACACCGATCTTCAAATGCAATTCATAACGACGTATCACATATTCGGAATGGGTTATACGACCCCATGGTCCTTTCCCGGTTAACCCGAATAGTGAGCGCTTATTCAAAAATAAGTGTGCATTCAAATTCAATCAATTCACATCAAATACCCATTCAAAGGGAAATATTGATTGTCGGTTATTGAACTATCAATTGATATGCATACATCACCAGATTCCAAATAATTTTCCAAATTATTTATTTTCCAAAATATCTTTATAAGATATATAATTTCAACACTTCAAAAATAAATCAATATTTATTTTTAACCAAATTCCACTTTCACATATAAATTCCAAAATGAATTTATATTTCAAAAATATTCATGAATAACCGATTTCAATTATTCATTCTCAATTTATCTTCAAAAAGATAAATTCTAAATATTCACTTCACATTGGAAAACATTTCCATACTTATTTATTCATAAGTAATTCACAAATCTTTTTATTTTCAACACTTAGAAAATATTCAATATACTTAAATCGAATTAAGTATATATTTCATTCTTTAAGGAAATCATTCACTTAAACATATTTACTTGGGCCAAAACGAATGTTGCGTAAAACATCGTTACGACAACCCAAAATCACTAGTATAGGGATTCGAAATTAAAATAGATATATAAATCCCAATACTATTCAAAAATATTTCCTTTCGGAAATCATTTACTATAACAACAGTGTTATAGTCTACCATTTCCTTTTATTTCTCGAAAACATCTATTTCAACAATAAACATTGAAATCTAGGGTTTTCGAATCTCAACTCATTTAAAACATCGTTAGATTGTTTTAATTCTATTTAAAACATTACATTCAAAACAATTTCTTTAACGTATTATTCACTATTTAAAAACGTGAATATACTACGTTAACAACTTTCATCCCTTTATTCATTTTAATTCAAAGGATTATTCACTATTCAAAATGTGAATATAACTCTATTTCTAAGTTATAACAATTAACTTATCAAAATAAGCCGTTTGCGAATTTATAAAACAATGTTTATAAATTCTATTTCTATTAATTTATAAAAACTTCCTTTTCTATAAATTCCTTTATTAACATTTTTCAGTTTATAACTAAATTATAAACTAAACGTTCCTATTATAAGTTAAATACTTATAAAACGATTATTTTATAAAATCGTTCTTTCAAAGACTTTCCAATTTATAAACCTTATAACTTATAAGATTTATTTATTTAATCAGTCTATTCTTCGAATAATTTCACCAAATTTATAAATCTTACTGTTTATAAATTTTATTTACAACTTCACAGTTTATAATTCTATAAATTTCATTTATTTATGAATTTCATTTCCACTTCATTCAAACACTTATAAAAACTCGTTTTATAATGTCAATATTTCAATTTATAAATATCCATTTATAAATCTCTTAATATAAATCAGTTTATATTATTCTTTTAAAACGTCTTTAAATTCCTTTATAATTTCATCATTCTGATTTATAAAATAATCAAATTTTATAAATCCTATATTTAAACTTTAATAATAAACTCAAAAATCCAGTTTAAACTATTTTATAAAGTCATTAATTCATATTTCTCAAAAATCAGCTTTTAACCGTATTTCTCAAAAATTATAATTTTTATAACTTTAAAAATTATAACGTTCATTTATTTATAATGGATCAATTCAAAAAATATTTTATCTTTTCAAAAATCACTTTTTAATCATTTTAAAATCCCAAAATTTGGGTCCAATGATGCTACACACCAAATAGTCAATCACGACTACAACGATATCATATATCAATATGAAAATCCATCAAATATCAAAATATCTGAAATTAAATAAAAACTGTTGAGGAATCCAGTTGGATCCCTCCAACCTGTTTTCCTGCATCCAAAAACATTAGCACAATACCAATTTCGCTCCAGTACGAAATTATCGCGGTACATGTTCTTATTAAATATTATCCGCTTAATAACGGCGTAATAGGGTCTCATCCGCTAAACAAAAAATGCGGGAAATCAACAACTGCAATATATACATATGCCAATATATATATATTGATATTATATAAAATACCAATTTCACTGTTTATGAAATATTCGCGGTATATGTTTATAATAAATAACATCCGCTTACTAACGGCGCATAATGTCTATTTTAACAATCAATAAATTTACAGTCATCATTCAAACATGCATTCAAATATTTTAAATCTAACTATTTAAAATAAAATCGAAACCTATTCGATTGAGTGAGAAATTCTCACCTTGGTTTTAATTTCCGTTTTAGCTTTTATTTCGAATAAAATTAAACGCGCGTTTAATTTTACCCGAAATTCTCACTAACTCCAATCGACTCCAAACCAACTCCATCGCGTAGTGCTCGTCCATACGATTCCAACGCAACTGAGTTTGCATTTTTTCGACCTCGTATGAAAAAGTTATGCATTTTATAAGATCGTACACGATTTAAATAACTTAATTTACAACTAACTTTATAATTTATAACCTATATCCATCTATAGCCACATGATCCCTCACCCTTGCATCCAGGCCATCCACCCACTCTTCTTCTTCATCACGCACGCAAGTTACAGGAGACAACACGCAACAAAGAACCCATGACCATTCAACTAGGGTTTGATCTTGCCATCTCATTTCTCGACGAAACTTCATCAAACCACCGCCAAACGAAAGCTCTCGACATCCTCTAGGTTCGGCCATAACCCTAGGAAGCTCGGCCATCTCCTCCACCTGGGAGTGCGTGCGCAACTTGCTGCCTTCCCACTCGATTTCCCATCAATCCGTGAAGCCATTCGCGATCATAACCGTTTAATATATAGAACTCGATACCCACTACAAATCTCCAGTTAGAAGTTCGTCGAATCGCTGCACGGATTTGAAGAATTTTGGGGATGAAGATGGGAGCTTTCTGGCCATTCAAGGGGGGTAGTGGCGGCTGCAGTTTTGTATTAGGGTTAGGGTTATTTTTTTTATAAAATTTTGAGATAGTGGGCTATTTATAAGGAACGAGCGACACTATTCATCCCGGAAATTCCGAACTCCGATTTAGACGCCGTAACCAGCGTACCTAGGGTTTATCCCGCGTTCCGGACACAATGGAACAGGTTTCGGAAGCTAATTCGGAAGTATGTGCGAGTTATGGCTATAAACGCTCAATTTAAATTAAACCGATTTAAGTCGATTTCTAGGCGTTTTAATTTGTACCGGACAAACGGTAAATCCAATTGACTTGAAATTTGAAACCTTACAATAATATCACATTACGGATCCGATGAAACTGGTTTCGTCGAATTCCGAGACTTTTTGAAAAATGGCTATTTTGACTCGCCAAATTTAAATTAAAAACAATTCGATGCGTTTCGAGCTGCCACGATCAAACGATAACTCCGATTGACACGAAAATTGAAATCCGGTAATAACTAACTATTACGGATCCAATGAAACTGGTTTCGTTCAATTCTGAGACTGTTCAAAAATTGGCTATTTTACAGTCGATTATTTAATATTAAAATATTCAATTTTCACAAATAAACTTCTAATTCGATTTTAAAAGTTCTAAAATATTTCTATAACTCCAGTATGATTAAATAAAATTTTACAAATTATTTTCAATCATATTTAACTCAATTTTTTAATTATTTCCATAATTTAACACATTAAATTATCGATTTAATTATTCGATAAAATCTAATAATTCAAATAAAAATTTATTTGACTTAAAAATTCACTTATAAATATTTAAAATTAATTAAATATTCAAATTTTAATTAATAAAAATTCTGGGTCGTTACAGAATACCTAGGCTCTGGAGTGGTGTCTATCTTGAGGGAGCGTGTTTGTAATTTTGTTATATATAAATATATTTATTTCTTCCTATTTTTTGGGTTACCTGTTACGGTTTTCCAATACAAGTTATAAAGGTAGATTGGGTAGCGGCGTGTGTAACACGACTACCATTGGCTGGAGTTTGAATATTTGAGTTTGAAGTGTATCTGTCAAGACTGTGGACCTATTACCGTCTCGAGTGAGTTTTGCTGTAGTATACGGATTTCATCGATCTCTGAAGGTAACCTGTTAAGGTTTGGAGTCCATTTTTGAAGTGAAGTTGGATGAGTAGAGTTTGGATCTGTTGGCTACGCAAAAGCGAGTGATGGTATCTTGATAACTCAGGAAGTAGTAGCTGCGTGATGAGATGCAACGACTATGGATGTTTCTGAAGAAGTTTTCTTTGGAACAAGTTTAAGGAAGTAGGTCTGCATCAGTGATGTGGCCGTGTTCAGCAGGATGTTTCTGTTTGGTTTGAGGTCTGAGTTTCTCGAAGAGCTTTGTATTAGGAAATCTTTGGCATTTGTGGCAGCAGTGCAGCTTGGAGTGTTCTATATGTCGTCAGGGAGTCTTCTGGCTTGGCAGTTTCTGAAGGAGGAGTTTAGAAACAGTTGAGTGGATCCTTTTCTTCGATGGATTGGTTAGATAAGAGTAAGCTATTTTGTTTGGTTAAGAGAGAACAGTTTTTCTTTGGATATTAGATTGGGCTGATCGTAAAAGTGACTTGCGATTGTCTGGGTGTTCTCTGGGATTATCGGAACTTTTTCGGATGTCTTCAGGGAAGTCAAAGGTTTGTCCGCATTTGGAGATTGAGTTTTCTTATCGGTTAGGATTCAAGGAGTGGTACCGGTGGTTCAGTTTAGTTGAAGGATGGTTCCTAGAAATTGAGTTGGTGTAGCAGCTCAGGTTTTTGGAGAAACATCTGAGTTTTCTTTATGGATTTGTTGAACCATATTTCTGGGATGTGTTGTTTAGTTTGTGCTCGTGTTCTTCATCAGCATTTTCTTCTATTCCAGATTAGATTTGTGCAGCGGAAGCAGTTTGGGAGTGCATCTGCTTTTCTTTTTCGGACAGGAGAAGTGAGTTTGTTCTTCTGATATTTGAGGAGTGGAGTTTGAGATCTTGATTTTGGTTGATCTTGAGGAGATCATTTTGTTGATTTGATTGGTTTTATTTGTTTCTGGTGGCGTCAGCGAAGATTGAGCTGATCAGGAAGGGTGTAGGCAGCCCAGGATCGTCCGGAGATTTTTGTGGATAAGAGACGAAGGAATTTGGATTATGGAGTTGGAATTTGATTTTGGATGAGTTTTCTCCGATCAAGGGATTTATAAGATTGGGTAAGGCTGGGAAGCTAGCTCTGAAGTGTTTTGGATCTTTTTTGTGATTTTGGAGGTTAAGTGTTTGGTCTTCAGGATTGAATTGCTAGTTTGGATAACTGGGATTCGATGAGTTTCACGTATCTCTGAGGGAATACGTGTATGATCTATCTCGGGTTTTGGAACCAACAGTTCGGGAGTTTTGGTTGTTGAGTCTGACTTGTCTATAGGTCTGATATCCTGTCTAGTGTTGTAGATATAGATGAATAGGAGTTCTGTAGCTTAGTAGTATTGATTATTTGGATTCTGTAGAGCGAGTATCCCGGTATTTACACTTGGGGAAACTCGAGGAAATTCTATCCAGAATTTTGCCTGGATAGTTAGATTTGTTTGATTAAATAAATTGGTTGATATGGTTGTTAGCATATGTTTGATATATGCCTGTGTTTAAAAATTAAATCTTTAATGAGATTATTATATTACCTTTGTTTTAAATTTCGGGGACGAAATTCTTTTAAGGGGGAAGGATTGTAATATCCCAGAATTTTTTGACAATATCAATTTTATAATCTGTATTAAAAATTAAATTGATATGATAATTTTTGTTAATAATAATTTGAATTGATTTAAAAATCTTCTTTAATAAATATTTCATTGGCAGATTTTATCTTTTTCAGCTAATAAATTGGTTTCTATTTATAATATAAATATATGGTTTATATTGTAAATAGATTAGCTTTGTTTTAAATTTAGTAAATAAAGCATATTTTCAAATTCTAATATTTTTAGTAATTTGGAAATTTGTTTTTATTTAATATAAAGCTTTTCAAAGTTATTAAATAAATAATCTTGGTTTAAATTTAATAAATGAATCTTGATTTTAAATTCTAATATATATATATATATATATATATATATTAATAATTTGGAAATTTTGATTAAATTTAATATTAAGTTTTTCAAAGCTATTTAATAATTAACTATATGATTTTAAATTGTTAAGTAAAATGTTTAAATGTTTAAAATGATTTTGACTTAAGTTTTAAATTTAAATTAATTATTAAAAAGTTATGTAGCTTAATAAAATAAGTAATTTATTTATAAAGATATAATTTCTTTTATAATTATTTAATTTGATAATGAGTTATTTCTAAAAACGATATTAATAATGTATTGTTTTACAATTGGATTTTGAATAAATATAGCATTTGTTATTTCAAATTTAATTTATATATATATATATATAACTTGATTTTAAATTTAGATTTTAAAATTTTGAATTTGAATTTAATATTTGGATTAAATTTGAGTTCAAAGAATAATTATTTTGAAGTAGTTTAAATATGAAATATATGAATAAAGTTTTATATTTATATCTATAAATGAATTTAATACACTAGGTATGATTTTATTTAAAAACATGATTGGATTTATTTTAGTTTTCTTTTAAAGTATTTATTTTTATAAATTTACTAAAGCATTTATTAAATTAGAAATGTATAAATTAGTTAGGAAATTTATTATAAAAGCTTTGTAAATTAATTTAAAAATAAATAAAAATACATAATATACATGTGTTAATTTATAAACATCTTTTCTAACAAGTGTTAAGAAATTAAGTAGGATGGAAGTCAAATGTCACATTGTGTTTTCATTTTCTAAAATTTAATAAAATCAGAAAAATTAACCTATATAAGTACACATCCTTCATTCTTATTTCTTTTCTCATTTTCTAATCAAAAGAAACTTCAACCTATTCTCATGCAAATCAGGAAAACTCCTCATTTTCCAAAATCTGTAAACAACCCTTGAAAACCAAAATTTGTTTACAAACCCAAATTAAAATCCCTGAAAATCACTTCCTCTAAATCTGTAGTTCACTTTTCAAATCATAATGCAAAGGGAAAAAAACTGTAGTTCATGATCAAAGGAAAAACAAACCTGCATTTTCAAAGGCAATATAAATTCCAGTAAACATCTTCAAAACCTAGAGAAATTGCAGTTTTAAACCAAGCCTGCAACATTTTTTCTGCAATCTGGTATTTGGCTCTGCATGCCATCTGAAAACAAAAGAAAAATTGAAATCTATACTAAAGTCTGGAAGCATGCAAGCAGCTTTTAAAATCAAAGAGGCATAAACATTTAGTCTTCAGCAAATTCAAAGATTTTCAAATTTGAGGCTCTGCCTTCTTCTAAAATCGGTGAGTAACTTTTAAATCTTAAATTATAACTTAAGTTGCATGCTAGTATGGTTGGATATAAATAAGTATTGCATGTGTATAGGTAAAAATATGATGTGAATAGTATTTGTATGCATATTGTATATATATATGGTGCTCTGTCTTGTTTACAGGCTCAGTTTTTACTTAAAAATCCTTATTACATGATCTAGCGTTTGATAGGATCTGATAATTAAACAAGTGTTGTTAGTTCTAGGTCTGAACCAAAATAAAGGCACTACCTCTACTACATCTAGACCAGTCAACGGATACGGATAATGCCATATCTGCATCCGCAGCCGAAATCATTTTCGGATATCTGTATCCATGGATACGGACGAATATCGAATAATTATCATATCCGCTAACGACTGGTAAATCAAGAATTACAAAATGAAAATTTTAGTTTAACATAAATATTTTCAATCCCATTGATTAATAATGTATTAAAAAGTAACAAATACGATGATAATAAATAGGTACGAGCGGTTAAAAAGCATTAAGTGCATATAATATAAACTACTAACTTAATAAAATAATAAAAAATATCTTTCACTGCATTAAAATACACATATTGAACTATAATCTTGACAAAAATTGGATGGATAATTTTTGGGTGCGGATGTCTTCGTATCCCCATCCACATCCGGTTTTCCAAATATCAAATATCTATCCGTTTTTTGGATGCGGATGCGGACGAATTTCGGATATTTTGAGTATCCATTGACATTCCTAACTACATCTATTTTGGAATCACCCTTAGGATTAGTAACAAGTATCCATTGCACTTCAAAGCACTCCATCTTTGAACATCTTTAAGATGACTTCATTTGAATGATCATGTTGGTTCAAATTTCAAGTAGCATATCAGATCCCAGTCTCTCTGATCCAACAACTGGTAATTTACGATTGATTTAATTCCGGTTCTTTTAGTAGTAAGCTGACTACATCAGAGTCTCAAGGGGATCTCTTATACGTTCCTTAAAGCTAGGGGTGTTTCACTAGAATAAATTCTCTCGTGGGATATCAAATTGTATGAACACATGAAACTCTTATTTACTTCCTAAGTCAAAACTGTCCAAGATTTGATAGTCGATTATTTAACAATCAAATAAATAAACAACCAATAATCCATGATTTAATTTCATGTAGCAACCACTAAGTCTCAAGATAAGTCTTTCATTTATCTAAATCTCCTTCCAAAATATTCATCATAATATTTATATATTTATCATATTGGCATAAGAATGATCACAAAACATTATGAAAGATTTCTTACTTCAAACTCATATTAAAAGGATCGCACCAAAAATTATTTAAATTGGAGGTAAAGGTAACCTCAAACACTATTCCTTCAGTGTTAAGTGTGGAACGAATGTTCATTTTATCAAAATTAAGATGGTCGGTTAAAGGAAATCCAATCTCAAATTCGTTCATAAATTTCTTAAATAAATTCTTTAAATAAATCTCTTTCATTTATATAAATCTCCTTATTAAAATTCCGAATCCATTTATAAAACTCTTTATAAGTAATCAAACTTATTTATAAAACTCTTTTATAAATACCCAAAATCATTTATAATATATTTTTTCAAATTTCAAGGTTCCTTTCAATCGATAAAAACTACTTTTTATAAATTTTCATTATTTAAAACAATTTTTCTTTAATAAATCTTATTTGATCAAGTTTCTTTTGAATATATAGATAATTATTTACAATAACTTTAAAATAACAAATGTTATAAATTAAACTAACTTCAACACTTTAAATAAAAATAGTTAATGAACTGTCTTTAAAATATCAAACTGAAATGGTGATAAACCTTAAACATTTCAATTAAATAATAACTTTACTTTAAACCATAACAATTGTATTTAAACCCTTATTTAAAAAGGAATAAGATTAAGAGAATAAATTCAAAAATTCGGAAGAGGCTTAGCAACCACAGTGATTCTTATTTAATTATGTAACTTTCTAAGTTTTGTCATGGGTATTTACATAACAAACAGATATATAAAAGGGTTCAATGAATAATAACCAATCAACGTATGTCCAGGTTATTATAATAGCAAAATGGTGATTTTATTCTGCTAGACAGATATCATTTGGTTTCATAATCATCAGAGCCTACTTATGGGTAAACAATAAATAAATCTTTTGATTTAAAACATTTTTAAAGAAAATTTGTTTTAAAACAAATAGATATTTAGAACTAGATAGATTGTTAAAATTTAAAACCCTTATTAATTAATTAAATAATAAATTAATCCTCATTAATTAATAATTTTAATCTTAATTTAGTCCTAATTAAAGTCTTAATTAAATTTAACTTAGTCAGTGATTAATTAAAAATTAAACCCCCTTTTTAAATAAATAAATAAAAGATAATTAATCTTTAGTAATAGTCAAATATTAATTAGTCCCTATTTAATAATTAAATAATAATTAATTAAAAAATTACGTACTTAAGTACTAATTACCTTTGTCAATTAGTGATTAAGTACTAATTATCTTACTTAATTAATAAAAAATAATTAAATAATTAATTTTATTAATTAAATATGTTAGAAAACATTTTCCAAAAGGTACTTAGTTGAAACACTTTAAAATTTTCAAAAGAGTTCGTTTTTGCAAGCTGCACCCATAACTACTACAGCTGTATTACCCGTAATTTTCAAAACTTGAAATTTTGTTTTCTAACTCTTTGTTTAAAACTTTAACTCTTGGAAAACTTTACTACTTTGTACAAAATAAAGTATGTTAAGTTAAACTTCAAAACATTTTAAAATTTAAAACCAAAGGTCATAGATTTTATGCAAGGGATTCAATGTCACTTAAACTAGTAAAGGTGTTAACTTTCATAGCATGCCTTAATGTATTCATGACCATAACATACATAATCATATCACCACCAGATCAAAAATACATATGCATGCCATAATCAAAATATACAAGCAAAGATTACAACTTGCAACTAACTTGATATTTAACTTTCAAATGTAAATCTATACATCATGACATTCAAGCACTTAATAACCAACCTTTGTTTCACCCAACAAGCATCACATTTAATAACCAAGTCAAGAAAATTATAAGTTTCAAAAACTTATTAGAGGAGAGAACTTTACTAACCAAAAGTTGACTAAATCAAGGTAACTTCTCTGAAAACTTGAATACGACTCAAGTCTTTGCTCTGCCTAAGGGAAGATGAAGCTTTTGTGGGCTTTAGTGAGCAAAATAGTTCGGCCTAGGTAGGAAGGAATGTATGGCCGAGACGATGGAGGTGTGTATGGACCTGATTTGGTAAGAAGGAGTGTTAAGAAAGAAAGCTGAGGCCTCAAACTAGGATTTAAAAGTTTTTAAAAGTGATAAAGGCTATTTTTTTAAATTTTAGATCGTTTTTTAAAACCATAAAAAAGTTCATGAGCTTGGAAACAAGAATGTAAGCTTTTGAAATGGAGAATGGAATGATAAAATGAGAAGGTGGAATTTTGAAAATTGTTTTTTATGTAAAATGAAATAACTAAATTACTAAATTAGCCTCAAGTACATAACCGCCACTCCAAGCTTGCCACCTCACCACCCTTGTCTCCTCCACCTTGCTCATGCATGGAGCATGTCCCCTTCTCTTATTTGAGCTAATGCACTTATAATTCATGTACTTTGTGTTTTTAGGAAAGTGATATGTTATGACAACTTCTCCTTTTGTTTTTCTTTTAATCTATTTCATAAAAAGTCATATCGAAATTGTATAAACTTAAATATATATTTATAAAATACATTCTAACTTATATATAAATGAGTGTATATGTTAACTCAAATGTGCATAATGTTTTTCAATAATATGTAGACATCAAAAAGTCAAAAATCCAGAAAATGATTTTCGATTCGTTTTCTTTTTTTCTTCGAACTAAATATTTTTGTAAATAGATTTTGAAAACTATTTCACCATCACTAGTTATAAATAAAATAAGTTTTATTTGAGTTATAAAATCTGTAAATTAATTATTCAAAATTATATTAAAATATCCACATTTAAAGTGGCTAAATACTAGGTCATTTCACTTTCCCCCTTAAAAGAATTTCATCCCAAAATTATCAAACAAGAAGAGAACTCAAGATGACACAAAAGTGCATATATTAAGAATGATAATGATTCAATCATACAAAATGATACAAGCAAAGCGTCGATATCACTGGTCATGGATACACTGACTATACAATGCACACAATATGCTCATTTAACAAAGATTTGGGGCAAGTCCCTTGTATACTATCCTCCAACACCACACGTCCGAGGAGTCATACTTTAGATTGCAAAAAATGATACTTAGAAAATTTAGCCTTCAAGTCGTTCCTCTTTAATGTTTCCAATATGGTCTCTAAGTGGCGCTTGTGTTCCTCCTCGGTCTTAGAATAAATAAGGATACCATCAACTTAGACCAACACAAATTTAATTAGAACCTCTAAAAACTCGATCCATGATGACTACAAAATGAGTGAGTGCATTGGTTAACCCATAAGGCACAACCAACCACTCAAAGTAACGATCCAGTCCTCCGAAAACAGTTAGAGGTATAATATCTTCAGATATCCTTAGCTGGTAAAATCTTATGTCTAAATCCATTTTCAAGAATATCCTAGCATCCTAAAGTTGTTCGAACATGTCATTTATACTGTGTAATGGATACTTGTTCCTAATTGTCTGTTTTTAATTCATTGTAGTCCATACAAAGCCTTGGAAACCATTTGACTTAGCAATAAAACCCACCGCTTCTTCCCAATTCGAGTGACTTGGCCTAGTTAGACCCTTACTCAATAATTTCTCTATTCGATTTATCAACTCCCTTCTTTCCCTCAAAGCAATCTTACAGCTTGGCTGGATGAAAGGTTCCCATCTAGGGGATAGTTTATACAGAGCTCAATCTCACAATGAGGGGGTAGACTATTAACGTCTTCAATGATGTCCGAAAAATCTCTCACAACTAGTAATGATTCCTTCCTTTCCCGTGGCAAATCCAGTGCATAAATAAACTATCCATTAACTTGTTCGGCTCATCACACAACACCTTAATATGCTTCCCTCTCTTGTTTTGCAATACTAGTCCTTTTATCATAGTCAAGTATGGCTCTACACTTTGATAACCATTCTATACCAACCAAAACATGAAAATACAGATACTAAGATACAACAAAAGCAAAAAGTATGTGAATATGTATTGGAGGCATCCAGCTCGTCTCCTAAAGCTCCAAAGTGTAACATCCCAATTTTTATCAGATTTAAAATTAGTAATTAATATGAATTTTTGGAATTTAATTTGAAATTTTCAAGGCGAATTAGATAATTATTGATTTGTGTATATGGATAAAATTGGAATTTGAATTTAAATTTAAAATTTAAATAAATGTCTTAGTGAAATAATTTGGATTTAAAAATAATATAAAGTAATTGTCTTTATAAAAATAAGGAAATGTAATATAAAATTTTATTTAAAATATTAATGCATGCGTAATCTAAGTGTAGACATATAACATGAACAAATTAACAAGTGTTGAAATCTTGACTTATAATTTAACAAGTTTAATCCATGAAATAAGGGAATTAACAAGTGTCATTTTATTGTTTTATTTTTGAGAAAATTAATAGAAATAGAGAACAAAGCTGTATAAACATTTCATCTCTTCCCTTCTTATTTCTTTAACTTTAAAAATCTGAGAAAAGAATCAAAGCCTGTAAAACCAAAAACAAATCAGAAAAAAGCAAAAGGAAATCAAACATCTTTTACAAATTTAAAACCTGAAGCCTGGAAATCTTTTCAAAAACAAAGTTATCAAGTGATAAAGGAAATTCAAAGCTTCAACTCAACAAATTAAAGCCCTCAACATCAAACAACAACGGATTTTCAAGAATCAAGCCCAGATCAAAAGCATCACCTCAAATTTTCAAAAATTAAAACAACTCCCAGGCTTTCTATTTCAAAATACCCAGGTGAGTAAACCACCTTGACCTGATTCTTAAACTAGATGCAATATATATCTATATATATATATATATGTGTGTGTGTGTGTATGTGTGTGTGTGTGTGTGTACAAATATGAACATTATGCCTGTGCATATCAGTTATAGGTGTAAGTACCCTCTATTCCAGGTTACAGGAAATTCAAACCTGTTCAAAATTCAATTGCTCTTCTTCTAATCCTTATTAGGCTCTAGGATCTAAACAAGATTTGTTTGTTTAACCATGATTCAAGTTCTAAAAATAAATTTAAGCAAATTAAATTAAAGTTTTCTCTGGAAAATTTAAAAATACAAGCAAACCAAATATAGATTGAAAATTCAATCATTATAATCTCTAATTTCAAATACATTAATTGAAATGTTTTTCAAAATAACGATTTTTGAAAGAAAAATCATAATTTTTAAGCAAGTATTCACCGAGAAATGCGAGGATGAACGGATTCGAGTTTTTTAGTGATTTTTGGTGATCGACGACATAGTTCGTCTTGCAATCATAGCTGAAGCTCGCTGGGAGGTCGAGGAATTTGAGTAAAATGCTCGGAAAAATTTTCGGTCATCGTGGTGGCTAAGTTTCGATGATCTAGGGTTTAAGCTTACATTTGTATTGGTGGGAATTCGACCAAATGCAACGTCGATGTTGCATCGGACTGGTCCAGGACGAGCGGATGCGGTGCGTGGTTGATAGGAGGAGCTCTGAACGAGGGTGTGTGGCCTCTGGTGGCATGTGTTGTCGACATGAGGAGGATTGGTTGATCGATCTTGTGTTTCAGGTTGGGTCAGGTTACTCGTTTGCGAATTCGTCGTAATTTCGGGTTTTTGGGTGGTTTGGTGGTTTAGGAAGGTTGTCACTGATTTGTTGACGGCCGGAGCTTCGATCGAAGGTGGCCGGTTCGCCTATGCATGTGCACAGGTATCATACATATCTGGAAATGATGGTTTGGGGAAGAAGGGTTATGACTCGAAGTTGTCTTCGAGGAATCAAGGTGCTGGCTCGAGGGAGGTCTCGGGTATATTGAATACATACCGGGTATTATAAACTTAAACCAAATTCTAAGTTTTAAAATGAAATTTGGGGTTAACTCGGGGGAGACTCGAAGTAAACAAGCATTTTTCTCGGGTGTTGCTCAGGGTTGTTTAAAAACAGTTTTCAAATTTGAAAATAAATTTAAGTTTAAACAAGTTTTTAACTTATTCTTTAAAAGTAATGTTGATTAAGTTTGAGATTAATTAAAGAATTAAAAATAAATTATTTTTAATTTAATTAAGTTAAATTTAATTAATATATAACCTTAATTTTAAATGTTTATTTTAAATGAATTTAATTATTATAATTAAGTGAATAATTATAAGAATGATGTGTTTTATTAACATTAATCAAACTTTAAGATTTTAAGTTAATTAATGTGATAATGATGATTTATCAAACAAGGTTTAAATGATAATTAAAGTTATTAATAAAGATAAAATTAATTAAGATTTAATTAATTAATAATTAAGGATTAATTCATTAATAATTAAGGACAAATTAATTTATAATTAAGAATAATTAATCATTAATCAATTATAATTAGTGAAAATAATTATGTGACTAACTAATTATAATCACACATTAATTCATCTTAATTGTGGATGATTAATTATTGTTGAATGCTTTGTATTGGTTGATATCTCTGATATGTGATTGTGATACCATGTGATATGAATTGCTTTGTGCTGAGCCGTGACACCTGTGAATATATTACTTTGTGAATGTGAAAACCCTTGGCCCATAAAACAACATTTGAATCTCGATGCGACAGGGAGTCGGATTCCAGTTGGTTATCCGAAACCCTCATCGAATCTTAACGGTGAATCTTTGTGATTGTTATATCTGTTATCCCACCTTTTGGCAAGGCCGTGGCACCAAAAAGTTGACTGGAAATCAACAACAGTTCGTCCCAAAGATTGGTTATACACTGTATCACTATGGATGTCGACGAATTTTGTCCGAGTTCGGATCAGGCTACAATTGACAAGACATGACAAGAAAAACTTTGAAAGCAAACATTTCAAATTTCAGGTCAATTGGAGTTCGTATGCTCAAGATATAATCGATGCAATTCAAGCAATCAAGTGAAGGGTCTTGTTCGTATCCATCCATCCTCCACTGTTCGTATCCATCAAGCCTCCACTGTTCGTATCCATCCATCCTCCATTGTTCGTATCTATCAAGCCTCCATTGTTCGTATCCATCCATCCTCCACTGTTCGTATCCATTAAGCCTCCACTGTTCGTACCCATCCATCCTCCACTGTTCGTATCCATCCATTCTCCACTGTTCGTATCCATCAAGCCTCCACTGTTCGTATCAATCCATCCTCCACTGTTCGTATCCATCAAGCCTCCACTGTTCGTATCCATCCATCCTCCACTGTTCGTATCCATCAAGCCTCCACTGTTCGTATCCATCCATCCTCCACTGTTCGTATCCATCAAGCCTCCACTGTTCGTATCCATCAATGCAATAGAGATCGATACAAACAATGCAATAGGGATCGATACGAACAGTGCAACATCGATCGAGTGCGAACAATGCAACATCGATCGAGTGCGAACAGTGAAACATCGATCGAGTGCGAACAGTGCAACTTCAATCGAGTGCGAACGTGCAACATCGATCGAGTGCGAACAGTGCAACATCGATCGAGTGCGAACAGTGCAACATCGATCGAGTGAAAACAGTGCAACTTCAATCAAGTGAAAACAGTGCAACTTCAATCGAGTGCAAACAATGCAACTTCAATCGAGTGCAAACAGTGCAACTTCAATCGAGTGCGAACAGTGCAACATCAATCGAGTGCGAACAGTGCAACATCGATCGAGTGCGAACAGTGCAACATCGATCGAGTGCCAACAGTGCAACATCGATCGAGTACGAACAGTGCAACATCGATCGTGTGCAAATAGTGCAACAACGATCGAGTGCGAACAGTGCAACAGCGATCGATACGAAGGAGATAGCCTTCGAAAAACATGAACTTGCATCGATCATATCTCACAATCTACAAGTCTAAATGCTACGAAAATTTCATAGGAGCTTGCGTACGATCTAAGCATGGTTCACGCCAAATTTCGACTCGGTTGGATCAACTCTTGATCGATAGGAAATTCATTTGTATCGATCACGGATCGAGCCAAAACTTTATGGGATCGATCGCGTGAGCCCACCCACGTGCCAGAAGAAGTCACCTGAGATCTGAGCGAGATATTTGCAGCCTATGCCTATAAATAGCATCCTAGAGCCTACAGAAAAAGGAACTTTTGGTTCTTCTACGTCCAAACTCCACCAGATTCATCATTGTACTCGAGTTTTGCTATTGTAATCAGTTGTAACTCGTTGTACTCAGCAAGGATACATCAATAAAATCGCCAAATTCAAAGTGGACATAGGCCGGATTGCCAAACCACTATAAACTCTGTATTCTTTACCGCTTTCTTCTTAGTTTTCTGAGTGTTCTTCATTTTTAATTCTCCATATACTTATTATCTGTAATCTGTGATCGTAAACGGGTGCTTTCAACGACAATTGGGAGATGGTGACAGATTGGCAGAGATAGTCAGACGAGCCATGAGAGGCGGACTAGTGAACAGAGATCTAGAGGATGTGAATAGGAGTCTCTTTGCTTCTACGATCAGGCAAGCCATGAATCCACCAGAATTCAAGTTACCAACATTGGAAATGTATAATGGGAGGATGGATCCTGCGGTTTATCTAACGAAGTATATGAGGCATATGGAAGTGCTGAGGGAATCAGAGGAGGTCATGGCCCGGTGCTTCCCATTGTAGCTGGCAGAAAATACGACGCTATGGTTTAGACATCTGGAGAGTGGCTCTATTGGAACATGGACCGATTTGACTGAAAGGTTTATGAGGCAATTCAGAGTTCACATTTCGAGACCAAAGAATGTGATGAGTTTGGCAGCACTGAAGCAAAGAACTGGGGAATCTCTGAGGAGCTTTTTGATGCGATTCAATGCAGCGGTATCATCGGTGGATCGACCGGATCCATCCATGGTTTTGATGGCAGCTGTATCTGGCATAGCTGACGGCATAGAATTCTAGAATTCATTGACAAGAGATCCCTCTATGGATCTAGGATAATTTTATCATGAGGCTGAATGATTTTTACGATTAGAGGATGCAATGCTGAAAGAGAGAAGGGAGAAGGAATCGATGTTTATGCAGTCATGGGCGAAAATCCTCCTGAAAAAGGTGTAGGAACTAGCAAAGGGAAACGAAAGGCTGAGGATAACGGTGATGGATCAACGCGACCATGAAAGGAACAAGATTCACCTCATATACGGAGTTAAACGAGACTTTGGAATGAATCTACTAGGACACCGGGGGCAGGTTCCTTATCGAAAGCCGACGGAAGGGATCCGACCAGCAATGAGAGAAGATCAGACAAGTATTGCTTATTCCACGAGCTGAATGGTCATAGCATGAATGATTGCAGGCACCTGAAGGATGAGGTTGAGGGACATATCCGGAATGGTCTGCCATCGTAGTATGTAAGAAGGGGAACAACAACGATGGAACAGGAGCGGCAACCACCTACATCAACTGGGAATGGCTCAGGATCGGGGCGTCATCTTGTTATAAATTGATTGAAATAATGATGAACGAGCGGCAAACTCCACACAAACCCGATTGAGTCATTTACGCATGTACAGGACCGCGAACGATCCTCAAGCATGCTCTGATACGACTACTAATCGCATCAATGTGGGTGTTTGCACTTTGACGTCCCTACTTTGCTTTTGTTTTATGTTTCTCATGTTTGGACTTAATTTTGTTTGACATTTCCGTTGAAAAATTTATTTTGAATGAAAGTCTGCTATTTGTGATTCCATAACGGCTAAGCCACTTACACATGTACGGGGTCGCGGACGGTCCTTAGGCATGCTCTGAGATGGTGATAAACCGCCCTAATAAACAGTTCGGAAACTCATTCGAGCGTGAAATCTGTTATTAATGTACTAAGTCCCACGCGGGCACACATAATTCACCTCGAATGGCACACGATCGCGAACGATCACAACTCACCTCGAACGGCACTCGATCACGAACGGTCATAATTCGCCTCAAACGGCACGCGATTGTGAATGATCATAAATCTTTTCAACTAATCGCGAATGGCACCCGACCTTAAAAGCAATTTCTTTTCAACTAATCTGCTAATTTGTCGTCATACAATTGGTTGTCGGTTTCTTTTATAAATCTTTTCTAAAATTACTTCCGAATTTCATAAATTAATTATCTAAAACATTTACAAATAACTCTTCACAAATTAATTATGTAAAACATTTGCAAATTGCTCATTCTCCTTATGTAATCATATAAAGCATTTAAGTCACATATCTTAAATGATTTTATATACTTATTAAAACACTTAGGAGAATTCCCTAAAAATTCCCATAAATCGCTTTTTATATGTTTTTTAACATATATAAATTTTTGACCCAAAGCTTATATAAAATAGCCCTAATTAATTAAAATCTAATAAACCATTTTCTTCACTAGAAAATTAATAATAAATCCACATGTTCAGAAAATTATGAAACTTGAAACCTATCTCTGAAATATCATTTCTGACCCTATATTAAAATCGCAAGGCATTTCGATGTCAATTGATTGGTTTTTCAATTCAAAACATGCATAAATCAATATGAATAAGCATAATTCATCAACAAGCATATATATATAGCATTCAAAACAAGGAAACATACTTACAAAAACATTCAGATCTAATTCTAGAAACCGAAACTTCAAAATATGAGATGTAACTATATTCACCTTTAGTTTTGTTGTTAACGAGTTGATATTTGATCTTGGATCGAATTTGATTAAGGCATTCCTCTTAATTCTCGCTTATCTTCACCTTACCTCCCTTTAATGGTAGCCGACCTTTTGTTTAGTTTTAGTTTTCTTGTGAACGTGAGAATGATACGGTATGAGGGTTTAGGGTATAAGAATGTAGCTTATTCCTACGTTGCCCTTATCTAATCTCCTTTTTCTATTTCATTTTAATCCTATTTAGTTCATTAGTTTAACGAGGCACGACTACCACTTTATTATACAAATGTAAAAAACTTAAATATTTGCATTATTTCATTTAATTTAACTAATTATATGTCCTAGATAATGTTAATCTAAATTAGGGTTATTACACCGAGCTCCACGGGAAGCATCTCTGGACTCCTCTAAAAGCATCTCTTCACCATGTCCGTCGCTTTCCCAGTCGACCGTGGAAGGCCAACTCCAAAATCTTTATGGGTCTTGTCCATTCAAAGTTAGAGCTATATTGCTTGCTCATCTTTCTACCTAGATATGCTCTCAATTTAAAATTAAGAAGCAGCTGTGATCATTTTGAGTTACATGATGACTTTAAATTATTATTTAAATTTTAATTTAGTTGTAGAATACAAATAAGAATGGAAGTAATATTTGACTTATGTAACAGGAAGAAGGACATGTTTGTAATTTAAGAAGGGTGAGATAAGTGAATAATGGGGTGTGATCATTATAGAAGAAAAAAATAAGGCATGGAAGAAAAATACCGAGATGCTAATAGATTTGGCCTTAAAACAAACCAATATTTAAAGCTAAAGCGATGGTTAAAATTAAAAACCCTTATTGATTAATTATATAATAAATTAATCCGTATTAACTAATAATTTAAGTTTTAACTAAGTATTAATTAAAAACTTAATTAAATTTAACCAAATCACTAATTAATTAAAAATAAAATCACTTATTAAATAAATAAATAAATAATAATTAATCCCTAATTAATAATTAAATAATAATTAACTTTAATTAATTAACTAATTATAATTAACTTATTTGATTAACACTTAAGTACTAAATACCTTTGTTAATTAATGATTAAATAGTAATTACCTTAATTAATCAATATAAATCATTAAATAAATAAATAAATATTATTCATTAAATATGTTTTGAAAACAATTTCCAAAAGATACTTGAGTTAAAACACTTTCAAATTTGCAAAAGAGGTCGTTTTTGCGAACAACACCCACAGCGACTACCGCTATATGACTTGCAATTTTCAGAATTTGAAATTTTGTTTTCTATGTCTTTCATTACAATTTTAATTCTTAGAAAACTTTACTGCTTTGTAAAAGATAAAGTGTGTGCTTGAAATGAACAAGTTTTACACTTGAAAACATTTTAAAATTTAATACCAAAGATCATTGATTTTACACAAGGGATTCTATGTCGTTTAAACTAGTAAAGGTGCTAACTTTCATAGAATACCATCATGTGTTCATGACCACAACATACATAATCACATCACAAACACATCATCAACATATATACGCATGCCATAACCAACGTATATAAGCAAAGATTACAAATTGTAACTAACTTGACTTTTCACTTTCAAATTTAAATCTGTACATCATGACATCCAAGCACTTGTACATACATACAAATCAACATTTGTTTCACCCAACCATCACATTTAATAACCAAGAAAAAAATATAAATTTTAAAAGCTTAGTTAAAGGCGAGAACTTCACTAACCAAAAGTTGGCTAAATCAAGAAAACTTCTTCTAAACTTGAATACGACCTAAGTCTTTCTTTGCCAGAAAAGATGAAGTTTTATTGGGCCTTTATGAGCAAAAGGTTTCGGTCTAGATGGGAAGAAATGCACGGACGAGATGGTGAAGGTGTGTGGGGACTTGATTTGGCAAGGAGGAGTTCTATAAAATAAAATATAGGCTTTAAACAAGGATTTAAAAGTTTTTAAAAGTGATAAAAGCTAGGTTTTTAAACATTATAATTTTTTTTGAAACCATTAAAGAGTTCTGGAATCTTGGAAACAAGAATGTTAGTTTTTGAAACGGAGAATGAACGATAAAATGAGAAGGGGAAATTTTGAAAATTATTTTTATCTAAATGAAATAATTAAATTGCTAAATTAGCCTTAAGTACCTAACCTCCACTCTAAGCATGCCACCTCACCACCCTTGTCTCCTCCACCTTGTTCATGCTTGGAGCATGTTCCCTCCTCTTGTTTAAGCCAACATGCATTTATAATTCATGTACTTTGTTTTCTTTTAGGACAATGACGTATTATGACAACTTTTCCATTTGCTTTAATATTCTTTTAACCTATTTCATAAAAAGTCATGTCAAAATTTATTAAATTAAATATATATTTATATTTCTAGAATGTGCTCTAACTTATATATAAATATGTGTATATGTTACGTTAAACGTGAACAACGTTTTCGGACAACTTTTAAACACCGAAAAGTTGAAAATTCGAAAAACGATTTCCGGTCACATTTTCTATTTATCTTCGAATGATTTATTTTTGTAAACAAAATTTGAAAACTATTTTGGCATTACTAGTTATGAATAAAAAGAGTTCTATTTGGGCTATTAAATATATAAATTAATTATTTAAAAATATATTAAAATATCTAGATTTTAAGTGATTAAATACTGGGTCGTTACACTCTCTCCCCTTAAAAGAATTTCCTTCCGAAATTAGCAAATAAGAAGTTAACTCAAGATGACACAAAATGATATATATTAGTAATCATATTGATGTAATCATACAAAAGGATATAAGGAAACTGACCATATCACTAGTCATGGATACACGACCATACAATACACACAATCTACTTATCTAACAGCGACTTGGGGCAAGTCCCTCTTATACTATCCTCAGACACCATATGTCCATAGAGTCTCACTTTAGATTGTGGCACTATAAAATTTAGCCTTCAAGTCATGCCTCTTCAATGTTCCCAATACGGTCTCTAAGCGGCGCTTATGTTCCTCCCAGGTCTTAGAACAAATAAGGATACCATCTATTGAGATCAACACAAATTATTTTGTATATATCTAAAAACTCGAGTCTTGATTACTACAAATGAGCAAGTGCGTTAGTTAAACCATCAAGCATAACCAACCACTAAAAGAAACTATCCGATCCTCTAAAAGTTGTCAAGGGTATACTATCTGTATCAACCCGATTTTGTGATAAACAATAAATAGATATTTATTTAATTAAAAATGAACTTTTTGGAATTCAATTAAATAATTTGAGTATATTTAAGAACATCGAAACTTTAAAACGAGAAAATTAGTGATGATTTTGTAAATGATAAGGAATATTTTATACCATAATAGTTTAATAATTTATTTAATTATTTTGAAATTAATCAGTAAAAGAATTAAATAAAATGGTCAATTAAACTAATAAAATACTTTTGGAATGTAGGGCTTATATTGACTTATTTATAAAACAAAGTTAAAGAAAAGGACAACAAATACGCTAAGGCCCAACATTTCAAACTCCATTAGCTTATACCCTAAAAGCAAATATCCTCTTCCTCTCGTTTCTAGAGTATTCGATCTCCGCACTTCTCTTCAATTTTTATTATGTTTCGTCAACAATATCAGTTAACCGCTTAGAAAATTAATCGCAACCCCTAAACCCTACTTCTTTTTGTGATTCGAATATACATGTATATTTTTAAATTCTCAAATCTAAGTAAACGTTTCTTTACCTCAAAATAAACTCGTGCTAAAAAGAAAAGTTGCATTTCGTCGAAGTTAGAGCTATATCGTTCACTCATCTTTCTACTTAGCTATGATATCAGTTTAAAATCAAGAAGCAAATGTGATCATTTTGAGTTGCATGATGATTTTAAATTATTATTTTAATTTGAATTTAGTTGTAGAAGATAAATAAGAATGGAAGTAACATTTGACTTATGTAGCAAGAAGAAGGACATGTTTGTAAGTTAAGATGGGTGAGAAAAGTAAATAATGTAGTGTGATCATTTTGGAAGAAAAATGGTGTGTGCAAGGAAAATACCATTTGCTGATAAATTTGGCCTTAAAACAAGCCAATATTTAGAGCTAAAGAGATGGTTAAAATGTAAAACCCTCATTAATTAATTAAATAATAAATTAATCCTTATTAATTAATAACTTAAATCTTAACTAAATACTCATTAAAATCTTGATTAAATTTAACTTAGTCGCTAATTAATAAAAAATTAAATCTTCTTTTTAAATAAATAATTAAATAATAATCAATCCCTAATTAATAATTAAATAATAATTAACTAATTATAATTGACTTATTTGATTAACACTTAAGTGCTGAATACCTTTGTTAATTAATGATTAAATACTAATTACCTTACTTAATTAATTAATAAAAAATCATTAAATAAATAATTAATTAAATAATAACTATTATTCTTTAAATATGTTTTGAAAACAATTTCCAAAAGATACTTAAGTTAAAACACTTTTGAATTTGCGAAAGATTCGTTTTTGCGAATAACACCCGTAGCGACTATCGCTATATGACTCGTAACTTTCAAATTTTGAAATTTTGTTTTATAGGCCTTTTTAAAAACTTTAACTCTTGGAAAACTTTACTGCTTTGTACAACATAAAGTATGTGCTTGAAGTAAACAAGTTTTGAACTTGAAAACATTTTAAAATTTAATACCAAAGATCAAAGATTTTACACAAGGGATTCTATGTCGCTTAAACTGGTAAAGGTGCTAACTTTCGTAGCATACCATCATGTATTAATGACCACAACATACATAATCACATCATAACCACATCACCAGCATATATGCATGCCACAACCAACGTATATAAGCAAAGATTACAACTTGTAACTATCTTGACTTTTAACTTTCAAACTTAAATCTATACATCATGACATCCAAGCACTTGTACATACATACAAATTAACATTTGTTTTACCCAACAAGAATCACATTTAATAACCAAGACAAGCAAAATATAAGTTTCAAAAACTTAGTTAGAGGCGAGAACTTCACAAAGCATAAGTTGACTAAATCAAGGAAACTTCTTCTAGAACTTGAATACGACCTAAGTCTTTCTTTGCCTTTGAAAGATGAAGTTTTTGGGCCTTAGTGAGCAAAAAGGTTCGACCTAGGTGGGAAGGAATGCATGACCAAGATGGTGGGGGTGTGTGGGGACTTGATTTGGCAAGGAGGAGTGTTAGAATAGATAGTACGTAGAGGCTTTAAACAAGAATTTAAATGTTTTTAAAAGTGATAAAAGTTAGGCTTTTAAACATTAGAACTTTTTATAAACCATCAAAGAGTTGATGAAGCTTGGAAATAAGAATGTAAGTTTTTGAAATAGATAATGAAATGACAAAATGAGAAGGAGGAATTTTGAAAATTGTTTTTATGTCAAATGAAATAACTAAATTGCTAAATTAGCCTTAAGTACATAACTTCCACTCTAAACTTGCCACCTCACCGCCCTTGTGTTCTCCACCTTGCTCACGCTTGGAGCATGTTCCCTCCTTTTGTTTGAGAAAATAGGCATTTATAATTCATGTACTTTGTGTTTTTATGAAAGTGACATACTATGACAACTTTTTCATTTGTTTTAAAATTCTTTTAATCTATTTCATAAATAGTCATATCAAAATTTTATTAAATTAAATATATAAATATATTTCCAAAATGTATTCTAACTAATATATAAATATGAGCGTTACAACACGCACTTCGCGCGTGATGATGGCACGTGCTTCGTACGTAAATTGTTTTTCTATAACTTATATATCTATTTTTTTTTTGAAGTTTGAATTTTTATTTATATTACTAATTAATAATTTGTTTGTTAGATCCTATTTTTAAGTGATACTAAAATTTGGTAGTATTTGCACATGGATGTTTTAAATTTGTAAAAGAATTTTATTTGTTAGATCGTATTTTTTGGTAATATTAAGACTGAATAACATTTGTAGACGGACGTTTTGAATTTGTAAAAAAAAATTAATTGTTAGATCCTATTTCCAAGTGTTATTAAGATTTGGTATTAGGGGCAATTTTGGTAGTTCATGCTGATCCCAAAAAAGTGTGGCACCAAATGTATTACAGCTATTATTAAAGATGTGTATAAATTAACTCAAATGTGTACAACGTTTTCAGACAACTTATAAACACCGAAAAGTCGAAAATTCAGAAATGATTTCCCGTCACATTTTCTATTTTTCTTCAAACTACATATTATTGTAAACAGATTTTGTAAACCTTTTCTGCATCACCAGTTACGAATATAAATTTTTTTAATTGACCTATAAAATCCATAAATTAATTATTTAAAAATATATTATAATACTATATTTAAAGTGATTATAATGTTGGATCGGTACACTCTCTCCACTTAAAAGAATTTCCTTCTAAAATTAACAAATAAGAAGATAACTCAAGATGACACAAAATGTCATATATTAGTAATCATAATGATGTAATCATGCAAAAGGATACACATGTATATGAATTATTTTAATATTATTTTCAAAATTTACATGCTTTTTCGTACAAACTCCAAACGAAGCATGCCGCCTGGCGTTTGTAATATTTTACCCCTATTCCGAACACAATGGAACATGTTTCATGGCCTAATTCGGTTGTATGTGGACGATAGCTTTTCAAATCGAATTAAAATATTAGTTTTTCGATATAAAATCCAATGCGTTTCTATCCCGTACGACTAAACGGTAACTCCAAACGCTACGAAATTTGAAATCCGATACTATTACGGATGTAATGGAACTGGTTTCGTCGAATTCCAAGACTGTGCCCCGAAAGGCTATTTTAACTTGTCGATTAAACCGAGTGATTTCCAAAATCGAAAAAATTGCTTGAAATTTTAATTTTAAAAACTTACCAACTCCTTTAAATTCAAATAGAATTTATATCCATATAAGAAATCATTTCGATTTGTATTAAAGCAAAAATCAATTATTTACACCATTACTATATTTTAAATCTCACTACTAAATAAATATATATAAAATTCCAAAATTTTGATTTAACGACTTTTAATTCCTTTAAAAAGTCTAATACCATCACTCTAATTCAAATAGAGTTTTAAACCAACTTAGAAATCATTCCTATCCACATCTAACTTCAAGTGCCCATGTTTCAATTTCAAATATTAAATTTATATTTACCTGTAACAACCCGCATATTTAACGATTTTATATTTAAATGTTTAATTTAAATATAGCGTCGTTAGTTGGATTTAGGTCCGAAGAGCTACTTTTTGCAAACGGCCGAATTGGAGCTCGAAATCACTTCCATTGAGTCCAAAATGGCGTTTGCGATCTTTTTGAGAATAATCTTTGATATGTTTGGAGTTTGTGAAATTTTGCCCTTTTTCTACTTGGGCTTGAGTTTGGGTTCAGCCCCAATCTCCTCTTAACCCTCTAGCTCACTAACTCTTCATCCATTCATCCTCATTTCATTCCTTTAGCTTAAGAAAACTGAAAATGGGGGAAAGAGAGAAGAATTAGAAACTCCAAGCCCTACTTCCATTTGCAAACTCCAAATTCTTGCTTGAAATTCAAAGAGAAGGATAGGTAAGCCGCCTCTTCATCTTCTCCATCTCTTCTCCTCTTCAATTTCAGAAATTCCTAAGCTCTAATTTGGGAAATATATGTTTTGGTTCTTAGATTGAAGATTGTAGAATTGAAGTGAAGAGTGGTTAACCTCCTTCTTGTGTTTGTGCTCTCATCTTTGTTTGTGTGCAAAAAGGTGAGATTTTTATCTCACATCTATGATTATAAGTATCTTTGGTTGTTAGGTATGAATTCCTAACAATTATTCATGTGCAATTGCTTTTGAGTTGGATTGGTTTTGTGAACATTGCAATTTTTGGTGTTTTGAAGTCAAAAGTTCTAAAAATCATAACTTTGATGTTTTAATCATGTTTTTGGAGGTGTATAAAAGAGCCAATAGTGTTGGGTTGTCGTATGGCATAAACCCATAGCATCCATCGCTCGTTCGTTTGCAATTCATTTGGATTTTTGCCTTTATGGGCTTGGCTGATTTTTGCCTACAGGGGGATTTCAGACGTCTGAACTCTAATTTCAGACGTCTGGTTTCAAATTCAGACGTCTGGTTTGGAAACCCAGACGTCTGGAATTGGTCCCTGGAAGACGCAAAAAGGCAGAGACAAAATCCAGACGTCTGGAAATCCATTCAGACGTCTGGTAGTGGTTCAGACGTCTACAAGGTAATTTCAGATGTCTGAAATGCGCAGTTTTACCTATTTTGGCTAATTTTGAGTTAATTTCCAACTTTTATCGATTCGTGTTGATTCCAATTTGTTGTTATTGCATATTTGACTTTGATGACTTGTTTTTGACTTCATTCACGGGTTTTATAAATAATCTCTCTAAATCGTATTAAAAGCTCCCTTCTCCAACTTATAAATTCTATTTATAATGCACACACACAATTTCGCACTTCGAGCGAAGTGGAAGGAAGATTAAATGGTTAGGTAAAACACGGACCATGAATCCGTGCGTTTGTCTTCCCGATTAGTCCCCGACCTATTCGATTGATCGTTTTGACCTTCGGGTTTGGTTTACCGATGATATGAGGTAAACTTTGTATTGCTTTGAGTGTGAAAATGACTGACGGATAGTAAACTGTTTAGTGCGAACGAGTGGTTATGGGACATACATTAACACTTTTCGGATTCCTTTTCGAGAGTTGTAACACATTCTGCCAGTTAGTGGTGTCCAATACTGGGCCTCCGAACCTTCACCACTACGGTTTGTTGCCTTCGGATATGTTGCCTTCGGGTATGTACCTTCGGGTTTGTGCCTTCGGGTTTGTGCCTTCGGGTTTGTTGCCCTTTAGTATCGCTTCCGATGTTGGTCGTTATGAGCCGCATGGGTGATATTGGGTTGCCCTTTAGTATCGCTTCCGATGTTGGTCGTTATGAGCCGCATGGGTGATATTGGGTTTGGAGTCTTCGGGATCATGGATCCTTGTTTATACAGTACTGAGCTCGAGCAATTTTATGATGTTTCATTGATATGTATATTACTTTGGTATCGCCCTTCGATGTTGGTCATTTTGAGCCGCATGAAGTATAGCGATTACCTTGTGGAACTTGTATACCTTATGGGTATTGGTTACTTGCCTTTTGGCTTGATTTGGGATAATTGTATCCTTTGTTTATCTATGTCGCCGATGATATGAGGCTTGTTCTATATGATTCATCTTTTGTTGATGATTGTGTTATCTCTTTTAGAGATATTTGTTATACTTTGTAACCTTGCAGGTTTATTGTTGTTCAGTTTATCTAACTGATTTGTTTAGCTAGACTGACCCGTGTATTTTATACTCGGGTCAGACCGAGATGTTTCAGGTTAGGTACTTTGGACTTAGCCTATTTTGCTTCGGCATGGACTACTTCGCTTGCTTCTTTTTGTCATAGCTTTTGTGTAGTCCTATTATGTTGTAACTCTGATATTTATTCTTCTGGATTTGTCTGTATATTGTGGTTGGCTATACCACTTGACATGTATTATTTTGTATACTCTGCTATGTATCGGTATATATGTATATGATGGTTTACTGTTCTGTGATGTTCCTACGTTTGAGTTGTTATATTCTATTCTGATAGATCCTCCAGCCACCTATGGTTTTGTTTTAAGTATTCATTGGATATGTCGATCGGCTTAGTGTGATTATTGTCGACGTATTTAATAGATAGTTAAAGCAAGACTATAGATGGTCGTTCCTATCCAGCCTTATTCTCCGTGTTAGCAGACGGTATTATCTATTTATACTCTTTGCTAGCGTGGGTATAGAGGTGGGGCGTCACATTACCAAATCTAATTAATAGCTATATTTGAAATTTTAACCCATTTAACTAATTCAACCAAAACCTCCATATTTGAAATCAATAAATATTTTCTATTTCAACATTTAAAAATGAATTAAATGTTCAAATTGAATGATCAAAATTCTGGGTCGTTATACTTCTTTAGAGGTGTATCAATGAGTTTTGGTCCAAAACGCGATAACTCGTTGGACTCGGTTTCATATTCCGATACAGACTCGTCTCCTTGCTTAAGATCTAAGAAACTCCTATATAATTGGGCCTTTCCTGCAAAGGGCATGAACTAGTGTTCAAACACTTCCTTAAATCTAGCGTAGATAAAATCTTCTTTCAGAACATTAGTTGTAATGGAATACCACCATGTTACCGCTTCATCTTGTAACTGCCAAGATGCTAAGAAATGCTTCTACTCATCCGAGACATCCAATCCCTTGAAAATATTTTCGTAAGAATGAACCCTCCCATGGACTTGTAAAATGGATTTCGTACCCTTAAAAGACTTTCCTCCTAGATTAGAGAAATCTTCGCACAAAATCCAGGATAGTCTACTTGTCTACTTCGCACAAAATTAGATAACTATTTCATTTACCCATTTTAAAACTATATTGTGTCTACTTGTCTTATTTAAGTGCTTTGGAACCCTTATCAGCAACGTTGATAAGGTTCGTCGACCAGAATTCATAATCCACTCAACAAATAAACCAACAAAATATAAAACATTATATAGCACTAACAATTATGCGCTCATATATATACTACACTAAACTCATTCTAGGATATTTTTAATCCTATTTCTAATGAGTTACTCATTCGTGAGCACTACTAAACCTACGTATAATGAGTTTACCCCACCGAAGCCTAGGTGTTCACTCAACTTAAGCTTTGACACCACGTGTAAGGATCTGCCTTACTTACACTCAAAAACGACACTTAATATATCCTCGATATTTGTGTACAGATCATTTAAGTGTTTGAAAGACAGGTCATTTGGGGTTAATCATAAGAATAAACATATGAATTTCTTACTCTTGAAAAACCTTTTCAAAAAGAAGAGTGATCATAAGATCATGTTCAACATAAACATGGAGGATTCTTATCTTACGATAACCAAAACCATTTTTATTATAAATGCAATGATATTATAATAATGTACAGGGTTTAAAGTATTCAATAATTAAGTAGCTGTGATGCGTGTACATCATAACAATAATATGTGTACAATCAAAAGTCAAAAAGCGCTTACTCGAGAATGGATTCCAACAGTGGAAAGGTAAGGGACTACCTTCCATATAGTACTCCTGTAAATAAATGTACGGAAAGATCGGAAACCTTTCGACCTCAGCATGATAAGACCGACCTACCTCTTACTGGATAGTATCAGATATGTCATCATCCTGGTTGCTTCCAACCTTTATAAAGAGCTCTCATGCACAACCAAATCCATAATATAATAGTTTAGAAAGGCGATGACACACCCTAATGGAAGCGACCCACATATCCTTGCAGCATATCATGTTTTAGCCATTCCCCGATTGTAAGGCTTGAAAGGCTATGCTCTTACCATTTTCTCATAGGAACTCCCTCTTGGAATGCTAACACTTCCCTCTAGGCAGAAATTGGAATGGCGACACACATTGTGAAAGATTTTTTACTTCAAAATCATATTAAAAGGATCGAAACAAAAGTAATTTAAATTGGAGATAAGAATAACCTCAAACATTATTCCTTCGGTTCTAAGTGTGGAACAAATGTCTATAGCACCAAAATTAAGAAGGTTGGTTAAAGAAAATCCAATCCCAAATTCTTTTATACATTTCTTAATAAATCCTTTTAATAAATCTCTTTCATTTATGAAAATCTCCTTTACTAAAATTCCAAATCCATATATAAAACTCTTTATAAATCTTCAAGTTTATTTATGAAACTATTTTATAAATGTCCAAAACCATTTACAAAATTTCTTTTCAAATTTCAAAATCCATTTCAATTTATAAAAACTTCTTTTTATAAACTTTCCTTATTTGCAATAAATCTTCTTTAATAAATCTTATTCAATCAAGTTCCTTTTAAATAAAAAACTAATTATTCAAAACAACTTTTAAATAACAAGTTATTATAAATTAAACTAACTTCAAAACTTTAAATAAAATAGTTAATGAACTATCTTTAAAATAACATATTGAAATGGTGATAAACCTTAAGCATTTCAATTAAATGATAACCTAATTTCAAACCACAACTATTATTTTTAAATCCTTATTTAAAAGGGAATAAGATAAAGGGAATAATTTTCAAAATTTCGAAGAGGCTTAGCGACCACAATGGTTCTTATTTAATTCAGTGTAACTTTCCAAGTTATGTCATCGGTATTTACATAACAAATAGATATGGAAAAGGAATCAACAAATAACAACCAATCAACATAATGGTAAATGCCCAAGTTATTATAATAACAGAACAGTATTTAAATCATTACTAATTAATTAAATAATAAATTAATCCATATTATATATAATTAACTAATTATAATTAACTTATTTGATTAATACTTAAGTACTAGTTGCCTTTGTTAATTAATAATTAAGTACTAATTACCTTAATTAGTAAATAAAAAATCATTAATAACTAAATAATTGATTTTTATTAATTAAATATATTTTGAAAACTTTTTTCAAAAGATACTTAAGTTGAAACACTTTTAAATTTGCAAAAGAGTTCGTTTTTGCGAACTGCACCTATAGCGACTATCGCTATAAGACCTGCAATTTTCAAAACTTAAAAAAAAAAATCTTAAGTCTTTCTTTAAAATTTACTTCTTGGAAAAATTTAAAGCATGTTCTCGGAAACACACAAGTTTTAAACTTTAAAACTTTAAAATTTAAAACCAAAGATCATAGATTTTACACAAGGGATTCTATGTCGCTTGAACTAGTAACGGTGCTAACTTTCGTAGCATGCCATCATGTATTCATGACCATAACATGCATAATCAGATCACAACCACAACACAAACATATATGCATCTCATAACCAATATATACAAGCAAAGATTACAACTTGTAACTAACTTGAATTTCAACTTTCAAATTTAAATCTATACATCATGACATTCAAGCACATATACACACATATAAATCAACATTTGTTTCACTCAACACGCATCACATTTAATAACCAAGTCAAGCATAATATATGTTTTGAAAACTTAGTTAGACGCGAGAACTTTACTGAACAAATGTTGATTACATCGAGGTAACTTCTCCTAGAAGTTGAACACGACCTAAGTCTTTGCTTTGCCTTAGGAAAGATGAAATTTTTGTGGGCTTTAGTGAGCAAAAGGGTTTAGCCTAGGTAGGAAGGAATGCATTGGTCGAGATGGAAGCGATGTTTGTGGACTTGATTTGTCAAGGAGGAGTGTTAGAAAAGAAAGTAGAGGCTCTAAACGAGGATTTAATAGTTTTTAAAAGGGATAAAAGCTAGTTTTTAAATTTTAGAATTTCTTTGATATAATTAAAGAGTTCATGAAGCTAGGAAACAAGAATGTAAGTTTTTTAAATGGAGAATGAAATGATAAAATGGGAAGGAGGAATTTTTAATATATATATATATATATATATATATATATATATATATATAACACAAAATAACTAAATTAGCCTTAAGTACATAACCCCACTCTAATCTTACCGCCTCACCACCCTTGTCTTCTCCATCTTGCTCACGCATGGAGCATGCCCCCTCCTTTTGTTTAAGCTAACATGCATTTACAATTCATGTACTTTATGTTTTTAGGAAAGTGACATAATACGACATCTTTTCCATTTATTTTAAAATTCTTTTAATCTATTTCATTAAAAGTCATATCAAAGGTTTATAAACTTAAATATATATTTATATTTCTAAATTGTATGATAAGTTATACATAAATGTGTATATGTTAACTCAAATGTGGACAACATTTTTCGACAACATTTAGACAATGGAAAGTCAAAAATTCGCAGTTCATAACATATAGTAAAAACATAAAACAAATATCTGAAATGGTCCATAAATCTCGTAAGTTATTACATCTATCTAGCCAGAGTCATACATTAGACTTTGTAGTTCAACTGAACATAACTGCTACTAAGTAGGCAACTCACGGATAAACGGCTTTATCCATGGCCAGTAGCCTCCGTTGCCTCCACCTCATGTACCACTCCTACTAACCCTATCAATCTATCATATATAAATAATAAATAATTATATAGGGGTCTGACATAAATTTAGAGAGCGAGCATATATCTCTAAATATATGATACGAAGATGCTAATAAAACATCTTTGTAATCTGCAACTACGGTGTCAGTCTAAAGGGTCAATTTATCATTCATTTATAATATGTTTATCATAACATTTCAACTGTATTATTTTTAATGACGAAAATCACTTACCTAAACTTCCATACAAATTAATATTTTTGAAATTTTAGCATACCCTCGCTCTGTTATGTGTACTATTTCAACACGTTTCGACAAATATATCATTCTTTCTATATGTACTATTTCAACACGTTTCCCCAAATATACAATATCCTAAACCACCCCTATTATTGAAAAGCGTAAAGTTGATAATATTAAAACTTAAACCATTTCGACCTTTTTTTAATTTTGAGGATTTTTCATTAAGCCCATCCTAATTTAATTTTATAGTCGGAGTTTTCCATTCTAAAAGATTCATTGCTATTTTTCAAAGTATCAGTTTATTTAACTAATTCAAATCCTATCAATTAAAACACAATTCTCCTTTGTAAGAGGCATAATTTAAGTATCTGAATTATTTAAAATAATTTGCAATTTATTTATCATTTAGATTTCTCAAACCAATAACTTCTAAATATTTCTCATTTAGAAAATCATTAAATATCTAAAACTTTATTGTTTAATTCAAAATTTTCACTTTCTAGTTCTGCGATCTTGTTTTCATAAGCTTTTATTTCTTCTAATGTAATAAAATCAAGTTTTGATACTATTTCAAATTCATTAGATAATCTATCATAATGAATAGATAATTGATCTAAAGTACCTTATTGTCTCTTATTGTCTCTTCGGTAATAGTTGTGCTCTTTTTTATTCTGATAGTGTCTAGACATTAATTTATCGTATTCGAAATACCTTTCTAAATAGAATTTTGATAAACGTTTTTTTGCTGATTATTTTTTTGATTAAATTTGTGAAAACTTAATTTAAGGATATTAACCTATTGTAAAGGCTCGTAAATCCGTACCCCTTGAATCGATCATAATTCACAACAGTTCGACTCAAATTGAACGGAAAATACGAATCTTTAGAGTGAAGAAGATGAGAGAGATAGAAGAAAATAGAACAACAAAACATAGAATATCACAATTGCAGTGGAACAAAATATAATATATAACAACAAATTTTTACACTAAGAATCTGTAACTATTTTATTCTTATAATCATCAGAGTATAACAATTAATACATCAAACCGGACAGTTACATAACTTGTCCTTACACAGCGGAATATAAGCCAAGGATGGAGATACGTCTCTATCATCTAGCTCGTCTCCTGAGCTCCATAGCATTCTATCCTGAATCTGTAATACTTAGTCTGACCCGAGCATTATAGTAAAATAACACTCGAGTCGGTCTGAAAAAGCGGCATGAGAAAGAACACTCAATTTGAATTATTAAAGTTATCAAAATGCTTTGAAAAACAAAGGTATCTCGTAAGACCGCGTCAAACATAAACACGATAGGTTTTTTCCTTACGATAACCAAAACATTTTATATAAAATCCAATGATATTATAATAGTGTCTAAATAAAAATACTTATTCGAATAGCTGAAATTGTTCCATTAATTAAGTTCCAGCATACTAGGCTCTACAAACAAAACCGTAAGCTCGTATTGGAGAATAGATTCCACGAATGACTGGGCCACCGAGGTACCATCCATCGCAATACACCTCTAGAACAATGTACCAAGGACCTCGCCGGGATCCCCTGCTACACAAGACCGGCCCACCCCTAATCTAGATAGACCAAATAATTTATCATCCCGGGTGTTCCCACCCTTACTATTGAGCGCTCCTTCCATGCACCACTATATCCATAAATAATAGGTTTCCGAGGACATCTAGAAAAGTGATAACATACGCTAATTGGGTGCGACCAACTTAGCTTTGCTGCATCTCCCCAGTTTTAGTCATTCCCGTTTGATGAGGCTCGAGGCTAAGCGTTACCTTTCAAGGAATAATTCTACTTAGAATGCACGCCGTCCTCCACCGACAATGTTTTGATAGCATTCGTCCATACAAGTTGTCCTGGGCCTAGACAAATCGAATCATTGCCTTCATCATCTTCAGGTATTCATTCGTAATGTTTAAACCGGATCGAAGTGGTTTTAGAATAATTTAATCCGATCCTGGTCTCTTCGAAACAATTAACGAAATTAGCCAATATCGATGGTCGGTTATTTAACTAATAATAAAACATCCAAAAGCAGACACTAGGCCGTATTATACATTTTCCCAAAATATTTGTTTTTAAAATATCTTTAAAAGATATATCAATTCCTTCCAACATTTGAAAAACAATTTTCAAATACTTAAATCCGTAACAGGATACTTCCAAACATCTCAACACTTAGAAATATTCCCAAATTTCCATTTTCAATACTTAGGAAAATATTATAAGTCTTATCTTCCTAGATCCATTCAAATATCAATACTAAAGAGAATGTTTCGCGATTTATCTCATAAGTCTTCGGAATTTACATTATTCCTTTTTCCTTTTCAAAATTGACTATATCTACTTATAATCTCTTCTATCTATTTATAACTTCTCCATGAATTTAGATTCAACGCCGAATTTCTTATTCCTAATATCTCAGAACCTCCCTTAAGTTCTAAGAATTTTATTATAAGATTTTCCCTTTATAAAATCCTATCCATTACATAACTTTGTTTGCAATCTCTAGAGGATTTGTAAATAAATTCCAATCTTTTAAAACCATATATACAAAAAAAGTATTTTTTAAAGGATAATAGTTCATTTTAAAATATATTTAAGTAAATTTAAAATATTGAAACATTTTAAATAACATTGATAACCCATTTCCAAATCATTTTTTTATAACTAATTAATTTACAAAGCTGATTTATAAAATTAGAGTTTATTTCAATAAATATTAAATATTAGAATAACTAACTATTCGGAATATAATAAATAATAATTTTAGTTGCATAGTATAGTAATTTAAAATCCCATTTAAAACCATTTTAATTTCTCAACAAAAATCTATTTTAAAAATCCAACATTGCCAATTTCTATTAATAAATCCCTCGTGATTCGTATCACATCGATTATATCTCAATTTTATCACCATTCTTACATTCAAAAACAGATTCCACTATTTTGTTCCTAACGATTTCCATAACTCGATATAAATTCACATTGTAAATCTATATTTCCAATTTATCAAATGACCATCACTTTCCTTATTTATAAACATCGTTTATAAATTCATAAACTCCTTTGATTTTCACATGTTTATAAAAAAAATCTTATTTATAAATTTCTATTATATAAATTCATTTCTTATAAATTCCATTTATACTTCCAAACTATTTTTAATATTTATTTTAATCTCTTTTTTTATTTCTAGATTATTGTTTATAAATTTCTTTATATAATTCATTTTTAAAATTTCCATCCACAATTCACAGTAGTTAAGTATAACAAAAAATCAAATATATTTTTCTAACTCAATTTCTTAAAACTAAACTTAATTCCCATATAAATGTTTTTATATCAAAAATTTCCTTAAACTCCTTAAATTTTAGAAATATATTTATGGTATTTTAAAATATTACAATTCAGACCAGTGCTGCAATGTCATCCAACAATTTCAAACACCATAATAATCTATGTTAGATTATTCTACACAATCCATATATCACTATATATGAAGAGTAAACAACATATTTGAGGAATCCAGTTGGATCCTTCCAACCTATTTCCCTGCATCCACAAACTGTAATACAACATAAAATTAATAACCAAAAGATATAATTAATTTCAAAATTAAATTTCAAACTAAATACCCTAAGTAAAATAGAACCGTTGATCACCCACCTTCCTATCCAAGCTGCTTTCACGTTCTTCCTTGCATTCACGATTCTATCGATAACCAGTGCCGCCATACACCTTCATGCACCACCGGACGCTCATCGAAGACCGCCCCAAACTTCCAGCTCCTCATCGCCTTAGGTGAGATCACCTTCAATGCTCCAAGCCCCACGATTGTCACATTTTGAACTTGACTGCGCCGCCAACGTCCTTTATGTGCTCGATTAACTCCATCAAGGTCACGAGCTTCACTACCCGTCAAGAGCATCACTACCCATCGCGATTTTGACGAACCCTAGGACCAGTAGCTCGTGATACGTCCACCTCAAATCGATCGAGCGTAGCCTGTGCTTTTCAACCTTAAACGTGAATTTGAACGTCAAGCCTCCCTAAGCCATTTCAACATTGACCATCAAGTTCCTAGCGAGCTTCCCCCCTAATCGTATTGCTCATTCATCTGCTCGCCTTCCACGTACGAATGCTTGTGAATCCCTCTCCACGCGTATGATCCCTTATCCCTTTTTTTTCGCCGATCAATTTTGATTTTTTTTTCTTATTTCTGTTGATTTCAGTTTTTGAACGAGATAGGAATGAGAAATTACACGATTTTTTTCTTTCTTTCGAACTGTACAGTCATGAGGGTTTTTAAAAAAGAGAAGAGAGGGAGAAAATACGTTGGCGTGTTTGAATGTGTTGCTACAGTGACTGAGGTGAAGGGGTGATGGAAATATTACCAATCAAGTAAATATATATATATACACATATTATATAAATTTTCAAATCGTCTGGATATAAATTTCAGCGTGTTTAAATCCTGCATGACCAAACAATAACTCTAAGTGCTACGAAATTTGAAATTCAGTAATAATATATAATTACGGATCCAATGGAACTGATTTCGTCGAATTCTGGATTGTGTCCCGGATCGCTATTTTAACGCGTCGATTTAATCGACGATTTTCAAAATTTACGAAATCGCTTAAAATTTCAGTTTTAAAATCTTACTAACTCGATTATAATCCAAAATCCAATATTTAAAACCATTTCAACATTCAAAATCAACCATCGAAAAATCTGGATCGTTACACTTATCTAAAAATCGAAACCTTAAAATATAATAATTGAGATTCAAATATTCCATAATTAAGAAAAAACAAATAATTACCCATCATTCAATTTTCCAAAAATCCCAAGTATTTCCTTTTTTTGCTTTCTTGCTTCACAAAAAATTGAAGTTCAAAGTTTTCATTTTAATAATTAACGTATGAAAAACCGACTATCATAAAGGATAATATAGTCAAATAGCCATTTCCATTAATTTCTATCAGAAGTTTTAAAAATATAAACAAACAACCTTTCATAATTCGTCATCCAGCAGTCGGCGGTCCGCATTCAAGTTCAATAATAAGCATCAACTTTTTGGATTAAAAAAAAACGAAGTCTAAACAGTTTTTTTGAAAACCATTTACTATTTAAACAATTTTCATAAAACCATTTACTATTTAAATATTTTTAAAAGTCTGTTTACTATAAAATACACTAAGAAAGCCATTTAGTAAAATGTTAAAAAAAGCTCAACCGTATTTCTAGCCCATAGTCATTATCTACATATACTCAAGCTTCGTTTGTTTAAATTCTACCGAATATTGTTGAACATTGATTGCAAAATGCTGAAAGTTGTATATTGACTTATGAAAAGTTATCTGTTCACATTTTTCTATTTTGATAATATTGCTTTTTATAATAGTCAGATATTCACATGACAATTATTAAAAGAAAACTTTGACTATAAATTTAAATTTTGAAAAGCTTGAAATTCGAAGATTTTTTGTTTTGGAAATACTTGGGTTTTATGGAACTTGAATAATGGATAAATATTATGAAAGTTTTAGTTAGGAAAGATTTAAATTTCAAATTGTCGTATTTTAAGATTTTTTTGGAAAGATTGCATGAATTAAGTTTCAAGAAATTTAATTTAGAAAAATTAACTTTTAAAAAAACTTTTATCTACGTTCCATAATCTTGAAATTTGTAGTTTCATATTTTTTTCGAAAATTTAAATGCTATTTTATTTGGTTCTCTTCTTTTTTTGTAAAAAATCTAAATGAGGAAAAGCAACCAAAAGTTTAATTTAAAAACTTTAAACCTTATTAATTTATCATTTTTTTTGAACTGTTATATACAACAAATCAATGGGACAACATATCCCATGTCAAATAAACGTTCGAAAGCAAGTTTCGAACTTGTGACATCCTGCACCAAGCCGAATCAATTAACCACTTGGGCAATGGTGCTTGAATCAATTAGCTTATCATTTTAAAAAGCTTGAATTTTTATTACCCAATAAGTATTTCGAGCTAAACACTTTATCTAAAACAAGCAACTTCAAAATCCTTATTACCCAATTAAGTGGTCAAATAAGTGATGGGCAGCTATACTAGTACCCCGATTATTTTCTTTCTCACCCCATACTTTATAAAAAGAACAACACCCGAAATCTTTCCCTTCCACCCCATTTTATACTTAGACTATTCTTGTCATAAAAAAATGAATTTGGTGAAATATTGCACCATAATAAATGGATTTTGTATGAAGCTTAATTTGTTAAATAACTAGTTTTTCAATGACATCTTTTTAGTAATTTCGACCCCAATCTACGTTGATTTTAATAATATCTAATTTGAATTGGAATAAGTGTAAATGAAAATCTTGCAATTGTTGGTGTTGGATCTCTAATGTCGATATGGAAAGATGGAAGAAATGTATAATGCTATTTTTGACTTGAAATTACTGTGGTGTTTCGTTATGGTAGAAATAGGTAACTAATGTTGAGATCATAAATTTTAGTTGTGTTTACACTTCTTTTCCATTTTTTTATGGGCATTTTTGTCGTCAAATTAACTAGGGTGTTAATATAACACTGATGGGTGCTTGTTGATTTATAAACATATATTAACTTAGTTTTGTGATTTTCTACTTCTATCCCACTTCTACAACTCTTTAGCTTTATCAATAGAACCCTTAAATGGAAAAGAAAAAAGATCAAGATTAGAAAAATTTCAGAAACCTTAAAGTGAGTTTGCTTCTTGATTAAAAATGGAATTTATCAATAAATTTTGTTACTCTTTCAACCGTTGAAATATTTGAATGGCCGTTGTACTTCAGTTATAAGGAATATTGTTGCTTTTTCAACCGTTGAAATATTTGAATGACCGTTGTACTTCAATTACAAGGAGGAAGACGATACAAGGGTTACTGGGATTAGATTTAGCCTTGCTCAGTCCACAATGCCCAGTTTATCTTCAATTCATTCTTTTCAGTTAAGCAGTTGAACAAGAAAAAATTCCTATTTCATTGATGCTAAAAATTCGTTTAGATTGACACACTAAAAGATGAAGAGAATGAAAGTGCAAGTACGCTTATGGTGAATTTCGATACATGTAAGTTGTTTGAAATTCTCAGGCCTTGATTGCATCATTTGTTATCTTTTGTTCCTCAAAAGTCATTATTAGGATTTTTTTTGTATATTGCCGACTTTCACGATAATTGATCCCCAAATGAAATCTGTTGTTATGTCGAATTAGTATTGTAATGACCACAACTGTTTCAAGAAATTACTTCCTATTTTTCATAGTTTAATACAAATGAATTTATTATTTTACGTTTAAAAGATTGTCAGTCTGGAAAGAAATAATCTAACACATAAAATTTCCACATGGTTATCACGTTATATACAAAAACATTAAGTATTAAAAAAAATTATTATGTTTTATTATAATTTGAATAATTAATTTTTTTCAGAAATACTAAAATATACTAAATTTCAAATTAAGATATTTATTTTTGATATTCTGGTTTTGGAATTTTCTTTTAATAAACTCTTCAAAGCTTTTAGAAAATTTATTTCATTTTTTTCCTATTAAAATGTTAACGAAATTCTAAGGTAAATATGCGTTTAATTTGCACTTAAAAGGGTTCAATGCGGATAGAAACATTCAACTCATGGAATATCTTAATGTTACATTTTGTTTTCGAGCTCACTGCTTTGAATCTCGCGGATGATTCGAATCATGGACATATTTGGATTTGTGGTATGCATATATACGGTAATATCCATTTTTAAGTACTAGTTTCAATGATAATGAGAATGACAATAATAATAATTATAATAGAGACAATAATAAACATTTACATCCTTTTATCTAACAAAATCAATTGTCATGCTTTCTATCTAAGTAGTTATCTACTTTTATATTTAAAATCAAAGAAGGAAAAAAACCAAAAAAATGAATTTCAAATGGATTTAACTTTCAATAAAAGATCCACGACGTTGTTAGGGAATTACAAGGGAACCGCTACTCCTTTTAAAATAACAAACCTTTTCATAATTTGTAGTTGGCACTTGATTTCTAATTCTAAGAACAATGTTTCCATTTAATTCTATTGTACATATGCATATAACTAAGAATTTTCCATATACTCATTTCTTTATTCTCTCACAATTACATTACTGATTTTTCATTGTTTTGATGTATTATATTGGGCCTTTTTCTTGTACATACGATTTTTATCTTATATAGACCATATTCGTAAACAATGATATCATTTTAAATGATTCAACTCATTTGAAAGACATACATTAACATGAAACGTCTAATGTATTTATATCGACCATTGATTTAGAACTTTCAGTTTTGAAATAGTTTGAAGTTTTAAGATAATCTAAAATCCACATAATTAAATCATCATTTTTGAATTTATTTAATCCTATACACTATAATACGAAAAAGTTGATAAAGAAATCTTTTACATTGTGTTAATCAACTGTGAACGAAAACTTCATTTTTGAAATGATAAAATATTTGAATGTTTCAATCTATGTTGGGTCTTGGAATAATATAAAAGAATACGCTCATGTTGATCCATTACTCGACAATTTTGACTGACTGTTCACTTGTTATTTGACCATCCACCTATCATATAACAATTTCTAATTCATTATATTATATGGCAGTTTCCTTTGGAAAAATAATTTTTCTAATAGATAATGCCTAAAATTGCTCTTTTTGTTGATATTAACACATTTGCTTTACCAAAAAGCTTTCCTCCTCAAATTAATATGAAAATCAAGTGATAAAATATTTTAAGAAACACACATCAAAATTATAAATTTTATTGAAGTTATATCTCAAAAAAGTTCTCTTTCTAGTGCATATTCCAAACAAAAAAATAATCATAAATAAGGTTCATATATTCATGAAATAAATATAAATAACTATAAAATTTACATTTTAATTTGATCTAGGGTTCAATCTAAATAATAACACAAATCTTATACACCCATTAATTCTAGATAAGGACAAAAATCTTATCATCACAACACATTTATTTCATGGGGGGTGGGGTTATGGAGGAGGGGGTACATAAGCCTTGTTAATCTTTTTGGTTTCAACTGTTTGTGAAATATACTAAAAATCTAAAGTTCTTTTTTCAATAAAAAGCCAATACTATTTGTAACTTCAGTGTATTTTTCTTACTATTTTATCTCTTGATTTGTACATTAATTTTGAGGTGGAAAAATCAACGCATATGAAAACCAATTCCAATTCAATTTTCGATGTATATTCTTTTTAACGACGACTTCTACTTCAAATGGTCAAAAGTCGACAAACTATTTGTGTTCAGATTACTATATTTCAAGAAGATCTGATGGATCTCATCGAGTCTGATCACTTTCTTTTTAGACCAATATCAAATATCATTTCCTTGATATTCTTTCCTAAAAAATAAAATAAGATTATAAGTAAATTTTTCGTAATTAATATTATTGTGAGAAGAATTAAACATTGTAAAAATAACTATGTACTTTAATCATAATATGAAGTTTTAAACATCTAAAGAAACAACCATTCCTTATTCAATGAGCGTTCAATGATAGTTCCACAATCAGTATTGAACATTTAATTTTAGCGTTTGAAATAAAAAAACCCTTTATCGTTTGTTTACAATAAGTGACCTTTCATTTTAATCACTTATCGATCAATAAAATTATTGGAGCTGTTTGTTTTGAATAAATGTTCATGCCTAAAACACTTATTTGGTGATATGTATTTTCATATTGCGTTTTCTGAATCAGAATGTTTGATGATAATTTTTTCCATATGAAGCTTAGTTACGTATGTTATATTATTATAAATAAAATCATTAAAAAATTTCAAAACCATTAATATTTGAATCTTATACATTGTGTTAATCAACTGTGAACGAAAACTTCATTTTTGAAATGATAAAATATTTGAATGTCTCAATCTATGTTGGGTCTTGGAATAATATAAAAGAATACGCTCATGTTAATCCATTACTCGACAATTTTGACTGACTGTTCACTTGTTATTTGACCATCCACCTACCATATAACAATTTCTAATTCATTATATTATATGGCAGTTTCCTTTGGAAAAATAATTTTTCTAATAGATAATGCCTAAAATTGCTCTTTTCGTTGATATTAACGCATTTTCTTTACCAAAAAGCTTTCCTCCTCAAATTAATATGAAAATCAAGCGATAAAATATTTTGAGAAACATACATCGAAATTATAAATTTTGTTGAAGTTATATTCTCAATAAATTTCTCTTTCTAGTGCATATTCCAAACAAACAAAAAATCATAGATAAGGTTCATATATTCATGAAATAAATATCAATAACTATAAAATTTACATTTTAATTTGATTTAGGTATCAATCTAAATAATAATATAAATCTTATACGCCCATTAATTCTAGATAAGGACAAAAATGTTATCATCACAACACATTTATTTCATGGGGGGTGGGGTTATGGAGGAGGGGGTACATAAGCCTTGTTAATCTTTTTGGTTTCAACTGTTTGTAAAATATACTAAAAATCTAAAGTTTTTTTTTCAATAAAAAGCCAATACTATTTGTAACTTCAGTGTATTTTTCTTACTATTTTATCTCTTCATTTGTACATTAATTTTGAGGTGGAAAAATCGACGCATATGAAAACCAGTTCCAATTCAATTTTCGATGTATATTATTTTTAACAACGACTTCTACTTCAAATGGTCAAAAGTCGACAAACGATTTGTGTTCAAATTACTATATTTCAAGAAGATCTGATGGATCTCATCGAGTCTGATCACTTTCTTTTTAGACCAATATCAAATATCATTTCCTTGATATTCTTTCCTAAAAAATAAAATAAGATTATAAGTAAATTTTTTGTAATTAATATTATTGTGAGAAGAATCAAAGTTTTCAATCCTTATGAGTTGTCTTTTCACTTTTTGTTGCTGATGAGATCGGATCAATTATGGAATTCATGGTTCTCATTTAATTATAATATCCAGTTCAAAAATATCAATACATTTAAAGTACATGATCTTATTGAATGATTGACTAATTCATTATTTCCTGAGGTTCATAGTAGTGTATGGATTATTTTGAATATATAATATATGTTCAAGCGAGATATTTATACTTTCCTTTTACAACAAGTTAAGCTTTTATTAGTTTCACCTAGTGCATTAAATGATGCGACCTTCATTTTACATAGAATTAAATCCGACCATTCTATTGTAAAATTGACAATCATCAAAACCAAAATAAATTGATTCATTATCTTACGTTTATATAGATAGAAGCGGGCAATCAAATTTTCTTTCGGCTTGCTTCTAACCTAAATATTTTCTATACAAGAAGAGCATTCCTTTACTTGCCTTTTCATTATTCGTCTAGTTTCCTAACTCGTGGCTATATTATCTTTTTCGATGCATTATTTATTATTCAAATACGTATTACTAGTGGTTGATTAATAACAAAGTTAACTGTGTATAAAATATTGTGGGACATATTAATCACCAAAACCATTCTTTGTTTGGAAATTAAAATTTATGTTGAATGGAAAACTTGAATGAAAATAAATGGACACATTACTTAGTAGGTGCATGTCTATGTGCTTAGTGTTTGCGATGACACAAATATTTTTTAGTTTATAAGCTACACTTATATCCCATGGTTTGTTTTAAAAGTTGCATAAAAAATTTGGACTGAGACGGATCGATAGGTAATGGAATCAGTAAGTCAACATGAACTGATGTAGTATAAGGTGGTAAGCAGCGACTAAATATTTTTTTGAATGGAAATATAGCTTATCTCTTACCCATTAATTATTACTATTGCTATGTTCGTAGTGTCCACAATGTAATAGGCTGTTTTGAAAGACAACATTATCGACCTCTGGAATATGGATATGCTCCAATGAGATCGACTAAAAGGTCGTGTAATGTTCCATAACTCGATACGGTAATTTTTCAAGTATCATTATCGTAGCTTTGCTCTAAATATATTTTACAGATGTTTCTAGTTCCTGAATAGTTAGAGTCTTTTATTTTAGTGAACTATTCAAGTAAGATGTGATTTACTTCATGACAGATTAATCTTAAGTAGTCCAGTTTTAGTTGGTTTTCATTTTCTCTCAATTAGCTTGCTGGTTGTTTTCAATGGAGAAATTATTAGAAAGTAGCATAACCATAGAGACCAAAAGTTTTTATCTTTAATGTGTGAATTTAATGTCACGATTTCAATATACTTTAGGATTGATTCATGAAACTTGAGATCCGAATAAATGACCCATATTGATTTGATGGAGAAGAAATTAGAGGAATATATCTATAAGCCTTTTATCTTTAATTCAAATTTCAATTAGACTTACACCAAAATAACACAACATATTTTATTTTACATATATGCCCACATGATGAAATTTTCCAACAATCTCCCCTGGGCTATATATGTAATAACCTTATATACGTGTTTAACTTTATAAGCTCTGAAATTTAGTATTTAACTTAAGGCGTTTCCGAAACAATCTTGTCCATTAACTGTGCCGACAAAGAATCAAAGTTGTTTTCATTACTTTTATCGTAACTAGATTTATCAATAGTCACATATACCAACAAACCAAACGACGTAGATCAATCACAGATGCATAACATGAAAATTACATAAGATGTGATCGATACATGTCTATTTCCAACTGGTCATACTTTAGTGAAATCAAAACGTTCGATGTTTGAACAACCTAAAATTACACCAATTAAGCAACATACTCATGAATGACCTTGGATGATAATCCTTTTGTAATCGGATCCGCCATAATGGAGTTTGTCATAATATATTGTATAGATTATAATTTATTTTGCACTCTCTCCTTATTGAAAAATAATATTTTGTTTATTGTTACAATATTACTTTAATGGTCTTTTAATTTCTTTTTTAATATTCCATAACTTTGTGATAAAATTTACAATTATTTTCCATCGTTGGATGCCCCATTACAGAAAACAAATGTTAGTTTCAAAATAAAGGAGGCTATAAGTATCTTTATGACAACTTTTCTTATATAGCTCCACCAACAAAGTATTATTAGCTGAAGTGGATCTTTTATGCTCTTGGTATCCAAAATATTCAGATTGTTATGCTTTATGATCTCTAACCAATACGATCTTTTATCTATGAGCATATCATCTTTTATTCCTTAAAGATATATTCTAACCAATTTGGTTACTAACCGTTGATCCTAACATATCTGCCAAATAATACACGCAATAAGTTCGAAAATAATTCCAAAGATTCTTTTAGTAAAACCAAAGAGAGAGATTTTTTTAAAAAAAAAGAAAAAATCGTTCTTCTTTTGAGTGTTGTCCTTTCTATTCCAACCTTATACTTTTCTACATTACCCACTTAGCCTTTTTGGTTTTGAATAGTTATTCATAACCAATGATCTTGTCACCTTAACGTAAGGAGAAAGATCTCAAACTTTATTGTCCTTTACAGATTTATACTATACGTTCATATCTTAAATCTGCATTTCAAACTAGTATCTTCTATGGATCGATGTAAGCCAACAGAAACATCTTCACCAACCCATTGTTTATCTTTATAGAGAAATACTACATAATCTTCTTCTCTAAGTGGATTTCCTCAGTGACGTTGCACCTTGAGGTCGTTGAGTTTATTTTCTTGGAACATTAACCTTAGATTGAAGAAAGTTTGTTTAACATTGCCTTTTAATGGTTCCTGAATTACTTCTTGTCAATGAAATGAAACAAATCTTATACATTATCCGAAAAGTAACTGTAGTTGTATCAAATATAGTGATTCTTTTTAAAGACAATGATCCATAAGAAAATACTATTTAACATTTTCTTATTATGGTTCCCGATTTACTTCTCGTCAATGAAAGGAAACAAATCATATACATTATCCGAAGACGTAATTGTAGTTGAATTAAAGATAACGATTCTCTTTAAATACAATGATCCATACTTTATTTTTCCCTTCCAACTCAACATCCTAAAAAGTGCCGCATTCCTATCTAATTTTTTCCCTTTAGTATGGGTTTATAAAACTTGTACCTTTTAGGTCGTTTAGAATATTAATAAATTAATTGTTATTTATAGTGTCTCAATCTAGAATTATTTAGTAAGATGAAAACATAATTACATTAATCACCATATCCAGATTCAAGGCTTTACAAGAGGTATTTAGCATGAATTTCAAGACATTCGATTACAATAACGTATGAATTTGTTGATAGATTAATCTTATTATTTCTAAAGGAATAATAATAATCAAATTTGTTCATAACTAAATTAGAAACTGAAATCTATTTAAGTGACAGTATAACAAAAATATAAACAAGGAAAATCCAATATTTTGAAATTTTAAATTTGGAAATTTATTTATTTTAAATTTATTTTTGATGCTTTAAATTTAGGTTCTTTAACATATTTTTTTTTGAAACTTTCTATAAGTAAAAGAATTCTAATAATTAGTTTTTTCATAACTAATTCTCTGAAGACAATTCTTTATGCTAAATTCGAGAAAAGATAAAACTTTGAAATAATTTAAAAATATACCATTTTAGATTAATTTTTTTAAATTATATCATTTATTTAAGTTTTTCCAAAATTTAAAATACTTCATAAATTCAAAATTTCAAATTTCAAGTTTTCTAATAATATACCTTTATCATAATTCTAATACCTGATTTTAATCATTATTAAGCGAAAACCAACCAGTGGAGTTCAATATTGTAAAAATAACTATATACTTTAATCATAATATGAAGTTTTAAACATCTAAAGAAACAACCATTACTTATTCAATGAGCGTTCAATGATAGTTCCACAATCAGTATTGAAAATTTAATTTTAGCGTTTGAAATAAAAAACACTTTATCATTTGTTTATAATAAATGACCTTTCATTTAATCAGTTATCGATCAATAAAATTATAGGAGTTGTTTGTTTTGAATAAGTGTTCATGCCTAAAACACTTATTTGGTGATATGTATTTTCATATAACGTTTTCTGATCGGAACGTTTGATGATAATTTCTTCCATATGAAGCTTAGTTACGTATGTTATATTATTATAAATAAAATCATTAAAAAAATTCAAAACCATTAAGTATTTCCAAAATTAAAAATCGTCATATTTAGTGGTTTGAAAAAAAAGTGAAACCGTAGTTAAAAAATTTCGTGTTAATAATTAATTTATGAAAAAACGATTATTATCGACGTTAACATGGTGGAAATGGTAATTTCCATTTGCTTCAGCTTTAAAATATAAATAAATAACTTTTCATAATTCAACATCCAGATTCGATAATCAAAATTTAATTTTTAGAATTCGAATTTTAAACAAATAGAATCCAAACAATTTTTCAAAAAACCATTTAAGGTCTAAATAGTGTTCATTACACGTTTTAGAGCTTATAAGGGTTTTAAAAGCAAGAACACGCTAGGAACCGTTCCTAAAACGTTGGGACCTCAGCCGTGGGATGAAAAAAAAGAATCTTTCCTCCGTGCCTTCCTTTCTCTCAGCATTTAAATGAACGCTCCACTGGAAGATGCCCTTAGTCGTCATCCCTTTACACTCACTTGTCAAACCAAACCCCCACTTTCCTCTCATCGCAAATATAGATATCCCTTTACACTCTATCAGACACATTACTTCTCTCTCTCCGCGAACTAAAGTCGAGTGATTGAAGGGCTTGCGCTGCCATTTCGTCTGCTTCTAGATCAAGATTTTCGATCTTTTAGGTATGCTTTTTTCTGCTTTTACTTTTGGATTCTTTTGATTGAATGCATGTTCTTTGTCTAGATTTAAGTATAATCATAAAGTTCATCTACTAGACTTCAAAAAATTTCAAGGCTCGTCAAATTAGGCATTTTTGCTTGGAACATTTGGTAAATACTGGCCTTCTTAGAAATATTGTCTTGAATATGAATCCACCTGTGGATTTGATCTTTAGCTATCACATTTTTCACGCTTGGTTCATTTATTTGGCTGCAAAGGATTTTTTATTTTATTTTTTTATTGCCGCTAACTTGTTGAAACTATGGATATTACCCAGATATTTGCAGATTGATTAATTAAGCTAGAATTTGATCGATTGACCGAAAAAGAAAGATGCTTGCTTTTCTATTTACTTAGTTTGCATTGTAAATGAGAGATTTAAACATTTTTGGTTGTTTGTATTGCGTATTATATATTCTTTACTATATGCATGTAATTCTTCTTAAAGGTCCAAGCAAAGCTTAGTTATATGCAAGCGTTCTTTAATAATATGTTCATTGTTCCACAAGCATATCTTTTTAGCACCTTCTTATATCTATGTTACAACAAACTCGATCAACAAAACGAGTTGCCTTATGTTTAAGCTAAATACGTATAGTTATTATAGAAAATTCGTGTACTTCTATTTTACGGCCGGGAGCACCAAGTAAAGCTTGTAAATTTTGAGGAACCAAGCTTCTTAAAAAAAAATTGTATGTTTATGTTATGAGGGGAATGTAATTTTTTGTAAGTAATTGATGAACAACATTAAGACTTTATTCAAATTTTTGTTTGCCAGCTGAGCTAATTTCTTCCATTACTGTCTATAGAGTAGGGAAGATGGTTACTATTTTTCTCAACGCCGGTGAAATAATTGAGAAATTGTGAAAGTGGCGAAGAAGATTGGTGGATGGTTTTGCTTTTGGTGCACATATTTTTGCATTGGGTTGTAGAAAATATTGTTTAATATTATTTATTTTCATATTTGGGAGTGTTGCACATATAAGTTTCTACTCAACTCCATAAATCATTCTAGACATCTGATTATAGAAAAAACGAACAAGCGGAAACTTGCGAGGATTATATAGTAACTTAAGATGCTAAAGGATTGATAATTTTATAAAATCAGGCCGTTCTTTTCTATGGACAATTGTGTAATTTTACTGATATGTTTATATTTATATTTATATTTATATGTATGCATATATGCTTCATTTCAAGAAATTTTGACGATTTCATTATGTAGTTCATGCAGTTCATTAACAATGTAGTGTCTTTTATTTACAACCTTGATTTAATTTCTCTATCGGAATTAAGTTCTTTGGATTATGTTGTTCTTTGATTGCTTTAGATGATTCTTTCCACTATTTATATTGCTTATGGTTCTTTTTTTATGTAGTTAGGGTTTTAACATCTAGCTAGTGATTTTAGGTTATATATTTTTTCTAAATGACCTTATGTTTATTCTTATAACAAATTTTTTTCCATTTCCGTGAAAATGACAAATAAATTTGTCAATTATTGGTGGTTGCTAATTTTATTTTTATGTTTTCATGACTCTATACTTGATATAATATTTGTTGACACTCATTCCTTATGCTATCTTTCAATCCAAAAACGTTTTGAACTGCTAAAAAATTTGACTGCTCAAGGATTGTTTTTTTTTTTTTGAAACTGGGTACTTATATTTACAAAGTAGGCAGCACACAAGTCTGCAAGAATCATCATGGCGCACAGTTTAATATGCCAGAGGCAGGGATCGAACTGCCGACCTTGTCGTCAACAGCCTGGCGTTTTACCACTGCACCAAGGCCGTCGTCAAGGATTGTTTTTCCTATAAAAGTGAAAACCGTTGTTTGCTTGGAGTTGAAAATGTGTTAATTCTTTTAACGATAAAGAGAGCCTTGGTTCATTTTATCCGCAAATATAGTGGATGTACATTCACATTGGTAATATAAACATAGATAAATTTTATTAGCTTGATTTTTGTTGTTGTACTAACTCTTTTAATTTGCTTAAAACATATGTTAACAAGTACCTCTAAAATATATTTTAGACATGTAAAGTTATCCAAAAGTACATTTTAATATTCACACTTTTGTAATTAATATAAATATCCATAAAATATAGATAAGAAGCATGATTTTTTCCTAATTGTAAAAGATACATATTGGAATACTATTTTGGGTGATTTGATATTAATCTATTATTTATAACCGAAAGTTTTAGTTGACATGTAGGCCGTATTCAGTTAAAACTAAGTAAAAATGGTGGATAATAAATTCATTAGAACCAAAAAAGAAATTTAAATTAAAAGACATGGTAATCTCCCATTTCTTGTATATATTTCTTGTATATGAAATATATTGATTAATAAATTAGAATTACTCCATAATTACAATTAACTATGCTCGATATGTAATTTATCTTTAAAGTGATTGTTCCATAGTAATGCATATATAATTACCATATTTCGACTATGCAACCAACTATGGTCATATATTATTACAATCGTATATAATTTATCTTTAAAGCTCATTTACATTATTATATAATTAGCGTATATAATTACAACCGACTATGCTGGATATATAATTACCATATTTTGAATTGTTATATGCGTATATAAATATGGGAGCTGCTTTTGGGAAAGAAAATTTAACACAAATCCCGACCATTGGATCTTTTTTACCTTCACATGGATGGTGGAAATTGGGAAAAGATCTAATGATTGAGTTTTTTTGTGTCAAATTTTGTGTTACCAGTTTGTGTCCAAATAGATTTTCCTTATAATTATTCATTATACGTCTATCACACAATTCTAATTTTCATAAAAATTCAAGTTATCAAAAAATCTTAATACCATCTAAGACGTTGAAATTTGATAACTGTTGTGGTTCCTCGATCGACATGTGAAAAACGAGAGTTTCGCCAAAATTGTGTTTGATGTTGCGAGAACTTCTCCTCGAGATATCGGTGGAGATGGTCGAGAGTTGAAACAGTGAGCCAAGCAACGATAATTTTTCAGTATAGAAAATTGATTAGAGAAAAAAAGCAGAACAAATTTTATCCTAAGTATTTTTAAAAATTAGATATTAAATTTATTTCAATTTAAACTTGAACTTTTGAAAATTTTATTAATTTTGTAGTTTTTTATAGATAACATTAAGAGAAATGTGTATAACATTAAAACATCGCAATCATTGTTGCTTTTTTCCATATCATTTTTTTTTTTTGAAGTTTCTTCTTAGCCGATCATGCTTCTTATCCAAATTGTTTATTCCTTTAATTTATACAAATTGAAACAATAATCTTCTTTTACATATATTTGTGTGATATTTCATGTTTTTAGTATTTAAAATAAATTTGTTTCATAGTATGATGTAAAATTAGAGCACATGAATTTCTACCCAAATTGTTTTACTTCTTTAATTTTGAAAATTTAAAACAATAATCTTCTTTTACATATTTTTATATGATAGTTCATGATTTTAGTATTTTAAATAAATTTTTTTCGTAGTATGATGTAAAATTGGACTATATGAATTTCTAAAAATATTAGATGACGAGCGTTAATAACAAAGATGAGGCGAAATGTTATAACACCATTCATAGTATGCCATGCATCAATTAAAAAACTAGAACTTAGATGAAGCCTAACATCGTCCAAGTAGAACCTTAGACAACATAGGCGATATAAACATAATTACATAAAGTCGTTTGAAACATTAAAGGTAATAGAAAATCCACTTATTTAAATGTGAATGCATTACAACATATTGATGAAAAGTATTACTTTCGAAAGCAATTAAGTACTTCATAATCATTCAAAAATAAAAAATCATTCAAAAATAAAAATTGCTATATGAATAAAAAAGAATGAAATGGAGGATGAGTAATGAAGTACATATTCAAAATTTTCGTATATCTTCAAAAAAGATGATTTGGACTAGTACTTGCAAGTGAACCCTCAAACATATCCATATCTTGATACTTGATGGTAGTAAGGACTAAAATAGCAAGACAAGATTTGTGTTCATTATTTTAATGTATAATACCAACTATTTCTGTAAAATAGTATGAACGATAATCACGCTAAGATGGTGTTTGTTTGAATTGAACAGTTATGTATGAACAATGAATCTTATCTATCTTTGTTGAACCAGTCTTGAATGATAATATTATTTTTACAAATGGATCATCAAAAGATTGAAAGTGCATGATGTTGCTCAAAGTCTTTCAGATCTGAAACTTCCATACTTAGGCGCGTTACCAGTTTAGCAGATTACATGTAATCAACGTAAGCTAATTTACGATATGTCGTTTTTTTTCATTTTAAATGAGAAAATGTTCTTCTGCAAATCTATATTAATTGAATCCCATTTTTTATGTTTTCATGTTGCGATGAATACTTGTTCGTAAACATGTACACACACCCTTACACGTGCATCATTATTGATATTTGAAACTTTTTATGTCACCCCTCTTCGGTAAACTAAATATTATTCACATTTTAATAGGATATATTTCATGAATGTTCTTCACTAGCTTTTGGAATATCTTTATGTTTGTAAAAAGTATCATTAATGGGGGACTTCATTTTCGAGGGCAGGGAATTAATTTTAGGAGGACTCCACATAGAGAAGAAATTGTTATGGAGAATCCTTCGGAATAAAACAATTTACAATTTTATCCATCGTTCAAAGCAAAATTTAACTACAACGCATTAAAAAAAATGAGAAAAAAGCAATGACGGTTCATTGAAAACCATTTTCAACGGGGTTTGATCGAAAAAAAAGTGAAAAAGTGATCATTAGTTGCCCAAAAAAGTTGCACATGTTTTTTCCTGTTTGAGTGGAGAGGGGGGTTCTTTTTGTAAACTTCCTGCCAATTTTTTCGAAAAATGGAAAAAACGACCCTCAATCTAGTTTTGGAGTCTCTTCAATAACGTCATTTGCAAATACTTTGAACGTACAATTTTCTGTATAGTAGTCAAGGTAGTTAAGGAGCTAAGGTGTAAAAAGCGCCAAGTTGGAGCCTAGGGCTTTTTTGGGAGCCTTGAGCATGAGGCGGAGAGCAGTCTGGACGGCTCTTGAAGTTCGAACTAGGTTACGTATTTTAATTTGATTGACTTGATTTTGAGTTTGGGCTGGGCACGAATTTGTTTTTGAGTTGGGTGATTTAACTGGGCGTGGATAAATTGAAGGGAAGTTATGTGTTTGGGCTCATAGTGGACCTAAAAAAATTCTTTAACAAAGCAGCTCAATGCGCGCTTTTACAGCGCCTCAAAAGCCATCGCCTTAGGGCTTTTCCGACTCCTCATGCATCCATGGTGCCTTTGAAGTAAAAACAGCCCCAGCTTGGAGCCTAGGGCTTTTTAGAGCCTAAGTGGCGTCTAGGCAAGGGCTTTGATAACACTGATAGTAGTTCAACACATATAGGTAGAGAAATCTTTAAAAAATATTGAACTAAAATATTAAATTTTAAATATGCATTAAACATTAATTATTTTAGTTTTGTGAAATTATGATATGTAAAAAAAGTAGGTTAATATGACTTCGAAGACGATTAATTATTAAATGCATTGTTGTTAAAAATCTTAAAATCTTATGATTTAAACCCCGATTCACATTTTGATCTCTTTCTTTACAATTCGATTTACATTTCAATTCAAACATATTCAAACCGCAATTTAAAAAAGACATTTAACTTATACTAACGTATTTAATATACTTATTTGTAAATGTCGGATTGTAGGTTCTATCTTACATATGATTCTCTAATGCTTAAATCAGCCACTTCCTATTACCCTGAATAGTCGATTAATGTTTCCTTTTATATTTAGTAATTTTTACATTATACTCTGTACAGGTAGTCTTTTGGAGAGGAACAAAAACTATCATGTTATCATGATTATTTTAACAAGTTCAAAATGGAGAGTGCTTATGTTTGATATTGATGATGATGATTGCGATAATGATAACAATGACGATGTTGAAGATGACGACAATGATGAGATTCAATGTTCAACCCGAATAGCCAAGTATTCCTCAGCCCTTTACTAATTCATAACAATTGTTGAAGTAATGTTTATTTCGGTATATATTGTAGTTCTTTATGTAGGCCAAAATTAAGAATAGTGCAATGGTTTTTTTTTCTTTCCTGCTTTTGTCCATATTTTTTGGCAAAAAGAATTAAGTCATGAAAATGCCCAGCAAATCATTTTCTGTCCGCTGTGAGCCATAGATATATTTTGTATATTGTAACGTGTCATTTAAACATTTCGATGCTTCCTATTTTAATATTATTATACAGCTAAAAATGACCAATAGATTAGTTAAAACTCATTTAAGTCAAGTATGACAGCTATGGTGCCATTTAAATGTAGCATTAAACTTGCATTTTAGCCATTATGACAAACTACTTAAAGTAGACTTGTTTCTACTTTGCTATGTTAATTTAAGAGGAATGAAAGGTGAGACAGTAGGTTTAATTTCTATCTTGATGATGAGTTTAAGTGGCATTCAGTTTTTCAACCTTAAAATTATCTTACAAGCATGTGTATATTTGTATGATTTTTGACTATTGGACCTTCGATTACATTTTATGTATGAAAAACATTAAAATCAAATGAATGATAAAATAACAGTGAACCAAAAAGTCTATAACAAGCTATTTTAATTTTTGAAGTGTGTGTGTGTACACACACACACTATAAAATAAAATAATACACAATCACATAATTGTTAGCATGATTGTTGTTTTAAATTGGGGAAAAATATCTTATTTTACAGATACACCCACACATGTATTATACAGATGGAATGGTCTGAAAACTTGGGAGCAGACTCCGGGTCGTAGTATTTAATTCTATCCGAATGAGCTAAATCTTTTACAAAGTGATTTTGTGATTTTTTGGATTGGGTAGCAAATGGATCATTGCTTGAACTTCCAAGAATTTGTACACTTGGTCATCAAATTTGGACTTCGATGACACCACTAATTTGCTTTGATGAAGTGCAAATGTATTCTCCAGATCGAGTAATGAGACAATTTGGTTATAAACAACACATATCCGATGCATCCATACTATTAAGATGCGCAAAATAGGTGTTAAAGCATTCGAAGGTCGATAACCAACATGCATAAAAATACGGAGTGAAAGACGTATGCATATTCAAACTGAACGCCATCCGACAATTTCTTTAAATTGGTATATTTAATGGCACTGGCAAATCACTATTCGTTATGTCTTAAAGCATCAACCAAGTTAGGGGTATATGTATTCTTCGTGCCCCATTACAGAGAGACATGGTTAGTAAGATTTATTTCAAAATATAAGTCTTGTTTTTCTATATTTTCTTCTTCTTTACCGTGAAAGAAATATAAAATGAAACTCGAGTTGATTTATAGGAGGATTTGCTGTACAAAGTTATAGATATGGCTGAAGATAATAATCAAGGATGCGTGCATTCGGAAATAGGATGCGCCAATTTGACGGGTTTTGTAAATGATTTTCTTGGAAATAATAATTTTTCATGGCTAGAAGAGCAGCATAATTTTGGACTATCTCAACCCCTCATGATACAATTGGGCCTATAAATTCTCAATCCTCTACTCAAAACGAGTCTGGAATACTTCAAAATTCGGGAAATGAGTTTCTAGGACGTCCTAGAAAGAAGCCAAAGAGAAGCACATCACTCCAGCCGCAATGATTAAGAGATCAGTACATCTGTTGATTGTATGTCTGGGGCTGCCCCCACCAAGGTGAGCGTTTTTGATAGTTGCTTTTACATTTCTAATTTGTTTGTCAATTTATAAATTATGATAGGTTATGACAATAATAATCTTGTCAGTCAATAAGATATTATGACTTTTATATTATTAGATGGCCTCTTTGAAATTTTCATTAAAAATAAAACGGACAAAGATTTATATCCCCATTGGTGCATAATTGCTTAATTTAGTTACCTTAAGTAAATAATGTTAAAAAGTTACACGGAGATGTCTGTCAAATAGCACATACATCAATTTAATCGGTTGTATGGGCCTTTTCTTGGAAAATAGCTCATGATTGCGGAAAACTTCGCTCATGGTAGAATCCAATTTCCTAATGTCAACGACATGATGTTGGGTAAAGAAATCAAATATTACAAAAAGCACGTCAAAGCTGCATCTTTTTCTGAGGCTAATGAAGATGCTAGGTCGTTAGATGATGCACTCAAGAGTTGGGATGGGTAAACACACTGTGCCTATTCTTTTGTGCTTTTGCTGCTATGGTAAAAGGATTCATTATCTCATGTTTTGACCTGAGCTTAGTTTTACTACATATTTAGATATATACCACTTCTTAATTGAATTCAGCTTATTATTATTGCAGTTGTCAATCAGCTTCGACTGTTAATGAAACAAAGCAAAACCCAGATACTGAAAATGATGAGAATGTATTAATAGAAGCGGCATTGCCATTTGTAAGGTTCGCCAGGTCTTTTGCCGAAAGCAGATGATACTTCTGTTGCTGCAGGTCATACAGTGGCGGATCAATTAGATCACATGATGGGTCTTCAGTTAATGCACCGTCACGTAGGATATTGGAGCCGAAAATGTCCAAGAAGATTGAGGTGATCCCATTCCCTTCCAATGTGCTGGATTTTTCCTAAAAAGGTACATTCATGTTTCTGAGTTGATTGAGAAGGCAATCCCACAGTGAAAATTTGAAAATTTCGACGTCAAACTAGTACTGTTGGTATATAATTATATGCGAGTCATAATATTGTCTTTGTATTAAAAAATGGAAGGCCGGTCTTCAGACCGTCTTTATATTAGGCAAAAAATATAATATGAAAGGTCAATCTTCCTATATGCGAGTCATAATATTGTCTTTGTATTAAAAAATGGAAGGCCGGTCTTCAGACCGTCTTTATATTAGGCAAAAAATATAATATGAAAGGTCAGTCTTCCTATTGTCATTACTTTAGAATATCAGATGGTTACCTTTGGAATATCAAATGGTTATCCGATTTGGTGCGGAGGCTAGGCCTAGTGATGAGGTAGGGGTAAATGCAGCATAATTAATAAGGTGCTGGATAATATGAGAAGTTGAGTTATGGCTTTGAGGAAGAAAAAATATATTGAAAGGTGGATGTGGATGGAGTGAAATATTTGATTCAGTGAGAGGCGTTTAGACGGATGTAAATAGTATCATCCAATAAAAATGCTATCGTCATTCACTTAATCCAAACCCACTCAGAAGACACGTTCAGTGTACATTTCAGCTAATATTAAATATTAATTACATAAACTTACGGAAAACATAAGATTCAAGCCATAGCGTTTATTTTTAACGAACTTAATAACAGTGTAAAATAAATTACATTCTAAACGATGGTGTAATATGTAAAGTGCACATACATGGTAACTGAAAGTACATACCAAAAACAAAGTATGCCTCCATAAATACTTAGATACCAATCAAAACCATGATAGAAATGCTCAGACTAGCTTATCATATCAGGCTTCTCTTAATATTCAAAAGAGTGTCTACCTTTATCATACCGATAAATACCTTTAGAAACACTACATTATTTATGATGTACCACATGAACGGAACCACAAAAATAATTTGGAAACTAAAAATTAGAAAGAAAACAAAATTTTAAAGAATTTTGTATAAAAACATGATAAAAAATTCTTAAAAAATAACGCAATGGCCGTCACCGGAAATTTAGGCTTAGTCCATCATCGGTCTACTAATTTCTGTTAGCATATCATTTTTACACAATCAATCAATTGAACATCCTGTACTCCTGCCTCTTCTAAATATACAACTATCAAGTTAATTGCATCATGCAGGGGAAAGTAACATTAATATCTTAAGGTAGAAGGAGATCTCTTATTACAAAACGGTACCTTAGAGGATATGTCGACCAAGATATCTTTTTGTTCAATCACTTCTTTGTCCCAACAAATCCTCAGCTATAAGGTGTATTTGTCACGTTATCCTTGTTCAGCATTACCTCAAGAAGAATGATGAACCCCGATCTCCGCTGGCAGCATCTCCAGGCTCTACTAAAAGCATCTCCTCACCCTGTCCATCGCTTTCCTAGTTGACTTTGGAAGGCCATACCTATCCCAGTCAGTTAGGATTCCTCACCGACCAACTCCTATGGTCACTTCTTTTTTTGGCAAGTAAGAAAACTTCTAGCAAAAGCTCAGGATCGCCTCTGCGAAAAGAATTAGCAACCCAGTATTATTCCCTTGGCAAAAGCATCACTTTGACAATTGAAATATTCATCAAACAAAAAAGCCCACTATGCCATAACCACTCTTTGTACATTATTGCCACCTAGTTAAAGTATTATTGTACAACAAACTCTCTATTTCATCCCGCTCCTTTTTGTGACAGTATGCCTTTCTTACACTTAAAAATGACACTTAATGCATTCTCGGTATTCGTGTTCTGATCATTTAAGTGTTCGAATGACAAGTCATTTGCGGTTAAAGAAAGAGCAGACAGAACAGAACCTCACATTCATGAAGAGAAATTTATAGTATACACACACTCTTTACAAAACAAAAACTTAGTATATATATATATATACAAACACACACACACACACATGACACTGCCAGAGTATTATCATATCTTCTGCCTAGATGGTCATAACAACTTTTCATAATAAATGCCAACAAATACAACCCCGGGACCTAGGGAAGTAAAAAGTATGTGAATACGACTTGGAGGCATCCACCTCATCTCATAAAGCACCAATGCATCCAGCTAAATCTAGAAAACATGCTCAGGCTTATCCGAACATTATAAGAGAATAACATCCGGATCAGTCTGGTAAATCAGCGTGAGTAAACTCAAATCAAAACATCCGGATTTCTTATTCTTGAAAAACCTTGGCAAAAAGAAGAGTAATCCTAAGACTACGTCGTACATAAACACAGAAAATTTATAGCTTACTGAAAGCGTTTTTAGTGTTCTTTATTAATGCGGAGAACATGGCTGTCTAGGAGCGACCACCTATAGTCTTGTCTTAAATATCTATTGAATACGTCGATTTGTACCGTATTTTTTTTTGATATCTCAAGCGGATCTACATATCCAATAAATGCTTAATGCAAAACTACTGGTGGCTACAGGATCTATCAGAATAAAATACAACTCAAATGCATAGCACATCACAAAACAACAAACAGATATATATACATATATACTGATACATCCCATACAATACAAATAATACATCATAAGTGGTATGACGACCACAATATACACACGAGTCAAAACAATATACATATCAGAGTAGCGACAAAAAGACTACAACAAAAAAGGCCAGCAGATAAGTCCATACGTAAGCAGAATATGCTAAGTCCATAAGGGTACCTAACCTGAAACACCTTAGCCTAATCCGAATATAAAATACAAGGATCAATCTAGCTAAACAAATCAGTTTATAAGGATAAGTGATAATATGAGCATAAGCCAAAGTGATATTTTTCTCAAGTGAGAAGGACTAATTGAAGGGTATATGATTACTTCGCATGGCATAACTAAGTAGGTATAGTAATTCCAAGTGTAATAAGGACATCACAATATGAATGCAACTCAAAGGCAATAAAACTTTATAACAAATCCCACAATAAAAGCACGCCTCATCTTATCGGCGTACCACAAAACATCAAATATGGTTTAGGAGAAAACATAACTCCAAAGAAGAGAAATCCCAAATCCACCATATCAGCAAACTCAAAAGCAACTCCAGAAATACCATCTCAAAATACGCCATAAGGCAAATAGATCTCCAAAGAGGAGAATAAAATCTCAAGTAAATGTCAAAAGGCAAATCTCATATAACGCTAGTTTAGGTAATTCAAATTTCAAAAATATAACTTTCAAGAGTTCAAATTCTCGAAAGGTAATCGCCAAAAATATATATCGAATGGTTTAAAGGACCAACTCTGAAAAGGGCGATACACTAGGGAAAACACAAACATCAATGAAATCATCTCAAAGATATAGCACGTGTTTATGGTCGAAGATCGCCAAGTACTGCTCTCTAGGCTTGGAACTAGGACTTTTATTTAATAAGTATACAAGTTTACATATTTTTCTTTTTACCACTTTAGAAAATTTTGCCATAATTTTCAAATCGTAAATCCAATAAATGCTATAAATTTTAAATGCCATAATTTTCAAACCATAAATCTGATTTTAATGATCTTTATATTGCTGGAAAACTTAAATTGAGTAGAACAACTTTCATTTTATAATTTTTTTCTTTAGATTTTGTTATTTGCTGTGTCAAAACCTGTCTTCTTTAAAGCAGGTCTGAAATGAATTTGATCTATTTTCTCTTAACAATTAAGTGTAATTATTCTTTTAAGAATATGAACTAATATCATTTTTGTGAGCTAACTACACTTGAAAGAAGATAGTTGGACTATATTTTGAGTAAAAAGATTATATTTATAATTGAGCAAACTAGCTTCAAAATGCAAGCAAAAGCTCCAACCTTTCTATATTAATTTGAGTTTTTGCATTCCTACAGCAAGGTGAGTATCAAAACTCACAAATGCTAGCTGAAACAAAGCTTCAATTTGCTATAAACTATGAAAAGTTTGCTTCTGTATCTTGTTATGCTTAGTTTTTTGTGTTAAAACTGTTTCGACCTCCATTTTGCATGTTAATTTTTTGCAATTTCAGCAATGAAATGCTGTTGGATTTTCTTCTGATAGTAATTCATGTGTTGTAATATAAGTGTGCAAAATTTCATAGCAAAACTCTTTTGTTTGATACCTGAAAATTTTGCTGCAAAATCAATGTGCAGCCTGGAAATCACCTGCACATTTCTGTTTTTGAACTGTTGCAAACATGGTCTGAGTTCATATTTGGGACAGCAAAACCTTTTCATTTCCAATCGGAATTCATTGATTCTTTTTTGTTTAAAAGATAAAGATTTCTAATATGTGCATACCAATTTTCAGCTCAATATATGTTCGTTTTATCCTCTGTTTCAGGCCTATAAGTTGAACCCAAGATGGTTTTCAGGCCTGGGAAAATTTTTATTTGAACCGTTGCTAACATGGCATGAGTCCATGTTTGAGACAATGTAACTTTTTCATTTTCAGTCGAAATTCGTTGATTCTTTTTTGTTTGAAAGATGAAGTTTTCTATTATGGTCATACCAATTTTCAGCTCAATATGATGTTATTTGGTCTTCTATTTTAGGCCTGTAATGTAACGACCCAGAAATTTCGATCCCAAAAATTCTAGATAATTAGGAAAAGAAGAAAGAGAAAGAAAAAGAAACAGAAACAAGTCACATAAACCTCACATTCGCAGCGGATCAAAATATAATATAATATAAGTAACGGTTTTACAAAGAAGGTCGACATCAGTACAATTATATTTTTATACATCAGAGTTACAACCATTTCAATGCACTGGACAATTTAAAACAACATGTCCAAGACAACTATAATATATACAGCGGTATATGCTCCATACTTTCCTGACATCTGGCTCGCCTCCTGAGCTCCAAAACGTCCTTACCTGAAAATCTGTAATACTCGGTCTGACCCGAGCATTACATCAAAGTAACACTCGGGTCAGGCTGGAAACCAGCGTGAGTAAACCCATCTTATGTGGAATACAAAAGCATACAACTTAAATTTACCCGGGTAACTTGAATCAATTTACTTCACAGGACGTTATAGACAAACTGACACCACACATCAATTTCTAAGTACCAAACTTAGATTAGAGGGTCCAAATCATTCCATTCCAACCTATTGATTTCACATATAAAATCTGTTCAGGATTATTAAATTACAAGTCGAAGTGGATTCGGGTATTTACTAATACCCGACTCCGGTCACTTCGAATTCAATGCCATCTTAACTTACGCTATTCAAATGAAACACAATTCAACCTTAAATCACCAGATCTCACTTTTTACATAGCAATTCATCATCTATAGATAATCACATAATCATGGTTCAAAACAAGCATATCATATCACAAATATTTCATATCAGGAATATCAACCAATCATTTATAAATAAGATTTAATTAGTTACCCAACCTTAATTAAATCGAATTAATTACTTTAATCACTTCCAATCTTGCTACTTAACAAAAATTAATTACAAACCATTAATTAATCATCCCCTAATTATCCTCTCTAATTCTATTCAGTAATTAGCCTTTCATTAGTTTATCATATTCATTATTCAACATCGATTAATCACATTCAGTAATTAATTTCCTTAATTACTTAAATTAATTAATTTACCACTTAATTAATGAATCTTTTAATTACTTACCTCGAATAATTAACAATTAATTACTTCCACTAAGTAATTATTCTTTAATCACTTTCCATCAAGAAATTACCTATTAATTAATTACATCCTGTAATTATCCATTAATTACTTCATTTAGTAATTACACTTCATTTATTTCCTTAAGTGATTATACTTAGCCCTAACTAATCCTTGATTAAGTTCCCTTAAATAATAAATCCTTTTGTTAATTACCTAAGTAATTAAGCCTTATTTACTTACATTAAGAATTTATCCACTAACTAATCATCTTGATTAATGATATTAGGTAGTCACTATCCTTAAATTACTTCCATTTAGCAATTATTCAACAGCTACACTAAGTGATTATACTTTAATTAAGTAACTATTATTTGAATAATTTACTTTTATTCGTTGGTAAAATTTCTTTAATCACAAATTAATTAACCTTAAATTTTTAATTAATTAATCCGTAATTAATCGCATCAATAAATCTTTAAATTACTTATGTTGATTAATTAACCCTTAATTATTAATAAATCTTTTAATCATAAATATCTTTAATAAATTACACAAGTTAATAACTTATATATATATATTTATTTCAACCCAAGTTTAAATAAGTTTAAAACATTAACTTGAAACCTTTTAAGATAAGTTAAAATTTAAAACACTATATCCTTTTAAACATATTACCCTCTTAATTTAGTTTTAAAAACACCTTATGGATTAACTTAATTAATTAAACTAAAAAAACAAATTTTCTCATCTTTAATTAACAACATTTAATAATCAATTATTGCTTCAAATAATTTTAAAGATAATTAGTTTAAAACCTAATTTTGTTGACTTAAGAACTATGAGAATATAAGATATTTTATCGAGGAAAATTCAGAATTACTCGAACAAGTACCAGGATTTCATCTCCAATTCTCGAGTTTCCTTCTTCCTCTCTCTCTCTCTTTTTTTCTCTCCTTAGTTACACAGTATTACACTCCCAAAGCACGAGCATAGACCCGAGCCAGTCATTCCCTAACCCGTGCATCACTCCGAGTTGCTCACAAACCCAATTCTCTGACACACGAGACCATCGCCGTGCATATGCACGGCCGTTTGCCACTGCTCTGCCGCACCTCACAGCCTCCGGCAAGTCGCAGGTCGCCTCAACAATGGATTTAAAACATCGGTTCGCCCCCATCCACCTCAAAACGAAAACGAGCCATTAAGATCGAACTGGAATATGACATTGCCAGAAAACCCACCTCGCAATCACTCCTCCGTTCACCAGAGCTCGCGCAACTCAGTCCCCAACCTCGCCAGACAATCACGCTCCCAATGGTCAAGGTTCGATCCCCTCCGGCCAACCAGAGACTTCGCGGCAATCTCGTTTCTAACCATGATGTTTGTGGGTCTTAAACCCTAAATTGACCCACCGTCGATGCCAGGGCCGACGTTTTCCACCTCTGCTATTTTTCCTGACACCGCTGGTCGACAAGCAAGCTTCGACAGCGACCATGACCACTATAATTCCTCCGCCGCCTGCAATTGTTCGAAATCCATTCTTTCTTCATCTCCAAAATGCACACTCAACTTTAATCTAAAATTCATGATTTTCATCCTAAAAATCATGTTATCCAGAGTTGATTCGAAAAATATAATTGAAGCAACAAATTATTATACTTGATTTTTACCCAATTTAAAGTTTTCACTGTCATTCACTAATCTCAGAGCATTCCAGGCTTAATTCGTGTGATTTAAAATAAAAAAACTAAATTGTGATTAAACAAACAACTTTTGTTTACAACTCAAGATCTATCAATGATTAGTTAAGAATTATTTTTTAAAATTTATAAATTTTTACTCTGAAAGTTTGAAAAACAGAGAAGAATCAAGCCAGAACACAATCATAGATTTCATCATATATAAACATACAGCACAATCTACATCATGGAATTTCAAAATGCAACAGAGTAACTTAACCTTTTAAAGATTGAAGATTTACTCACCTGTATTTTGTTGATAGCACAGAAAAACCTAGAAACTGATCTGAAAACTTGAAAACTTTAAAGGATCTTTGAATTTGACTGATATCTTCTAGCTTAAAGCTTGAATTTGAATCCTGATTTTGAACAACCTGCTACAGTGCTATCTGATGTTAATCTTTTTCTGATTCATTGCTTTCCAACTTGTATTTTGTTATGATTTGATTTGATGATTTAGGTTGAGAGAGTTGTTGCTTACAAATTTCATGGTTTGCTTATTCTTATTACAGGCTTGATTGATTTTTTTTCTTAGTTTTCTTTGTTTTGATATGAAGAGTAGGAAAAGATTTGAAGAAAAAGGAAAAGATGCACATATAGATTAAATTAAGATTTATTAAAATATAAAAGAAAAAAAATCTAAATGGCTGACACTTGTTAAATTCCTTTGACATTTGTCAATTACAAAATTTAAGCATATTACACAAGTTACAATATGAATTAAATCTATTAACAAATGTAATTATGCATTTTTAATTTACTTTTAAATGTTTTTATAAAGATTTTAATTTTATTTTCCCATTTAATAAATACTTTCTTAATTTATATAAATAAAGTTTCTCTTTAACGAAAATAATATAAAACAAATCCTATTCTAATAAAAAACTTATTCATAAATTCAAATCCAGAACATTTATATTTCAATTTAAATCCCAAATTCTAATTCTAATTCAAAATCAACTTATAAATATAAATATACACTTTTAAACAAACACATTTTAAATTTATTTCAAAAATAATAATAATTTTTATTTCTATTAAAATATACTCATATATATATATATACACATATATATATTCCATCTTTATTATTTGTTTTAAAAGAATAACTTGTAAATTTTAAATAATTATCTTAGGAGATTATTAAATGAATATTTATCCATATATTTATAATTCAGCATTTATTATAGTTCAAATTCATATATATAAATCCAAATATGAATATTTATTATCAGATTTATTTGTTAAATAAAAATAACTAAGTATTTCAATTAATTAACCCAATTATTTTCTCAATTGTAGGTGTCTAGAAAATTCAGGTTATCACTTTCCTCTCCCTTTTGAATCTTTTCGTCCTCAAAAAGGAACGAAGTTGTGGAATTTATTAAATACTTCAAAAACAGATAAATTTTCTTTGATTATTTCTAAAATACTTTAAAATCCAAATAGTATTACTAAAATAGTTTTTATAAAAATACATTTATAACTCGATGTCTCAACCGTCCATCCTTGTTCTCACAGAAATTCGGTCATACGTTGATCAGGCGTAAGACTGAAAATCTATAAGTACTTAGCAGACCCATTTTCAACACCCAGTGAAAAATACTTGAGAAATAATTTTATTGAAAATATAGAAAACAGTTTTTGAAAATAGAGAATATATCGTTGGTGAGAATGCTCTAGAAATCATCATTCCCATCCATGGTCGCAGTTACATCCTGGGTTACGTTGCCATCGCAGCAAAAGTCCATGTAACTCTAGGCACTCCGCACCTCTCGATTACACCATGGAACCCATAATAGATCGCAGTTACATTCCAGGGTTACGTTGCCATCGCAGCAAAAGTCCATGCAACTGTTTGGCTCTCAGCGGCACACACGATTTTCGCTGTCAAAATGAAACTTCTCTACCCCTACATAGGTCGCAGTCTACCGATATAAAATCAAACGCAGACTGTTGGCTCCCAGCGGCATACACGACTTTCGCTATGTTACCATAGGTCGCAGTCTACCGATATAAAATCAAACGCAGACTGTTGGCTCTCAGTGGCACACACGACTTTCGCTATGGTACACACTACTCGTAATCCCCAGGAACTAGTTTTGTCCGGACTCCTCACAGGATCAACTTTAGAAACCCCCCCTTGGGGCTCAAGGCAGCACCACCCGGTGGCACTCCTGAGAAGTTCATTTCAAGGGAGCGCCTTTTTCCCCAGAGCCATCATCAAAACACTTTATAATATACACATATAGTATCATTCAAATCATACACCTAGTACGATCTCATACAAGGCTCCTTTACACAAAATAGATTATCCCAAATTCGATAATTCTCAAACTAGGCTTTTCAAATTTCAATATTGATTTTACCCAAAAATCAAAAGCCTTTCCAATTCCAAAGGTTCCTAAAACCTTTTTCCAAAATCCTCATAAGACCCTTTATATATAGATTTATATAAAAAAAATTAAACTTTGGATCATTCACACTTGTATAAAATCCCTTTATACTTTAAATACCTTCAAAATCCTTTCTTCCGGCTATAGATTCAACAATGGGAGATTTATCTTATATAACAAAGAAATATAACTTTGTTTGTTCTAGATCAAATATTCAAATTTGATCACTCTTTTATAAAGCCACTTACCAAATTTACTCACTCCCATAAAGTAAATTTTTACCATAGAAATATCCAATTTCTATTTTATTTTATCATATATTTTACAAAATATACCTTTCATCTCAAAAACATTTCTTATCCACAAACTTTCAATATCAATTTCATTCCAATCCGTACGATGTACACATATTATCCGTACGCAATATCAATCTGATCGCTCACTCGATCGCACAAATTCCCTTCCGAACTAGTATCGTCCACCTGATTTCCTAGTGCGGACTCAGATCGGGTTTCTTTATCAGAATGCATAGTCATAACTATGATAGAGAATATCCAGAACCAATCAACAATCCATATCCAGGTTCGCTGTCGAAAATCGAGTGAAAAATCCCAACTTGGATCGATATAACTATCTCGAAATTCTGTGCTCGAATCTGGATCAAATCACTATGCGAATAGAATAATATACGTACATCATGCGTACTTATCTTTATTTATTATTAGCCAAATCAATCTCCTTTTCTATTCACATTCACTTTAATTCATATTCACTTATTCACATTTCCTCCCAATATCCCTTTTATTAACTCTTCAATTCTTATCTCAAATGGATATTTAATCATAAACAGTTCGAATTCTGTCCAGTTTAAATTTAGAAAATAGCTTGAAAAGTTAAAAATAGATAAGTAATTGAAAAATAATTATTAGTTTGTAAAATGGCTGCAAAAATAGTTAAGTATTATAAAATAGTTGAAAAATAGTCAAATAGTTATAGAATTTTAAATAATTGCAAAATAGCTATAAGATAGTAATTAGTTATAAAGTAGTTGAAAAACAGCAATTAGTTATTAAAACAGTTGAAAAATTATTAAATAGTTCCAAAAATAATTGTAAAACAAGTATAAGATAGTTTTAGGTTTAAAAAGAAAGTTGTATAGTAAATAGTTTGGAAAAATAGATTTGTACTAAAACAATTTATTTTGAAAATAGTCCAGAGTCAAACTGTTCAATTCCCAATCAATTTAATTTAAATTTCCACTTCCATTTCAATTGACTAAACTCTAATTTAAATAACTTCAATTTCCATTAAAATCGATTCAACCACAATTTAGGTTGAATTAACCTCAGTTTCTTTCCAATTTTAACTTTATTCAACCTTGATCTCAAATTCTACTAATTCAAATAAATTACAATTGAACTATTTCCAATTTCAATTCATTTCAACTCCAGTTTGAATTAATCCCAATTTCAAACTCCATTTCCAAATCAAGTTGAATTATTCTTGATTTCCTCCAAATTCAATTCAAATTCCATTTGAATTTAAAACTATTCAATTCTAATTACAATCCCAAATTATTCAAATCAATTTGGACTAATTTCAAATTAAACCCACTTCAATTTCAAATCGTTTCAAATCAATCCAATTCAAATTCTCCATTTGAATTTTATACTTATACATCTTCAATCACAGTTTCAATTGATTCAAATCAAATTCAATTTGAACTAATTCAATTCAAACTTCAAATTTAAACCATCTCGAATAATATGAATTTGAGTTAAATTTTCAAATGTTGATTTAATTCCCTTAAATCAATTTAGCCTTTACTTCTTCATAAACCTATTTCTAGGTTCAAATAATAATTCAAATCTCTTTTAAACAATTTAAATTTCCAAGTTTCTTTTGGACATTTTAATCTTAATTTCAAAGTAATTTCAGCTCCTTAATTTCAAATTAAAGTTTGATTTTCCTTCTTATCTCAATAATGGATATATTACCACACTTCAAATCCAATTCACAGATTAAAAATTATTAATTAGGAAAATATTATCCAATTTTTTTTAAAACACCCATACATTTCCAATTCACAGATCTCAAACCCATTTTGAGATCATACTAACTCCCAATTCAAATCAACCATTTTAACTTCCCAAGTTAAATCCCAATTTCATCTTGAAATTTCCAATTCAGGTTGTTTATTCAAACTTATTTAACTTCTTCTATGTTAAATTAAATTTACTTAATCCAACCAACACTACTCAAATTTGAATTTCCGCTTCAAATTTCAAATTACTTTCCCACCTATAAGTTCAAAAACTTATCATTTTGGGTTTTCACATCTCCTTCCAAATTTAAAACTCAACATTTAGAGTTTATTTCAAATCATCTTTGATACTTAAGTATATCCACACATATTTACATATTTTATTTCTTAGCTCACCAGGCCATACTTTAAACCGCCTTACGTTAACTCAAAACAATTTCCTTTAAAATTTCCAAACAACTCCTATTTTAAATTAAGATAACATTCAAAATAATCCGAATATTTATTTATTTTATTTTATTAATATTTTGAAATAATTCAAATATTTCTAAACTTAGCTTTTAAAACTTCACAATTTTAAAACCTACTTCAATTTAGAAGTTATACCCAACTAAGTTTAATTCTTTAAAACTTTTTGTTATTTTAGGATAATAACCAAGATTATTAAACTGGAAATCAATTCATTATTATTTTATTCTGAAAATTCTTCTCCAAATTCAATATTTTAATTTTAGTTTGAGTCCACTTCAAACTTATTTTTTATTTAGTTCCAATTTAGGTGTATTTTATTACCACTTAATTTAATTCCAATAATTTAACAACCAATTACCCTAAATATTTATTAGAAAGAAATATTGCTTTATATATCAAAATATATTCTTATATAAAATCATTTAAAATCTTTATATAAGAAAATAACAAGTACGCTATTATATATATATATTCACTCAACTCATTCTAGGATACCATTGACCCTATCCTTAATGAATAATCCCACCAGAGCCAAGGTTCTCGCTTAACCTGGCTCTGATACCAAATGTAATGACCTGGAAATTTCGATCTCGAAAATTCCAGATAGTTAGGAAAAGAAGAAAGAGAAAGAAAAAGAAACAGAAACAAGTCACAGAAACCTCACATTCGCAGCGGATCAAAATATAACATAACATAAATAACGGTTTTACAAAGAAGGTCAGCATCAGTACAATTGTATTTTTATACATCAGAGTTACAAACATTTCAATACACTTGACAGTTTAAAACAACGTGTCCAAGACAACTATAATATATACAGCGGTATATGCTCCATACTTTCCTGACATCTGGCTCGCCTCCTGAGCTCTAAAACATCCTTACCTGAAAATCTGTAATACTCGGTCTGACCTGAGCATTACATCAAAGTAACACCCGGGTCAGGCTGAAAACTAACGTGAGTAAACCCATCTAATATGGAATACAAAAGCATACAACTTAAATTTAACCGGGTAACTTGAATAAATTTACTTCACAGGACGTTATAGACAAACTGACACCACACATCAATTTTTAAGTACCAAACTTAGATTAAAGGGTCCAAATCATTCCATTCCAACCTATTGAATTCACCTATCAAATCTATTCAGGATTATTAAATTACAAGTCAAAGTGGACTCGGGTATTTACTAATACCCGACTCCGGTCTCTTCGAATTCAATGCCATCTTAACTTACGTTATTCAAATGAAACACAATTCAACCTTAAATCACCAGATCTCACTTTTTACACAACAATTCATCATCTACAGATAATCACATAATCATGGTTCAAAAAAAAGCATATCATATCACAAATATTTCATATCAGGAATATCAACCAATCATTTATAAGCAAGATTTAATTAGTTACCCATTCTTAATTAAATCGAATTAATTACTTTAATCACTTCCAATCTTGCTACTTAACAAAAATTAATTACAAACCATTAATTAATCATCCTCTAATTATCCTCTCTAATTCTATTCAGTAATTAGCCTTTCATTAACTTACCATATTCATTAATCAACATTGATTAATCACATACAGTAATTAATTTCCTTAGTTACTTACATTAATTAATTTACCACTTGATTAATGAATCTTTTAATTATTTACCCCGAATAATTAACACTTAATTACTTCCACTAAGTAATTATTCTTTAATCACTTTCCATCAAGAAATTACCTATTAATTAATTACTGTGTGTAATTATCCATTAATAACTTCATTTAGTAATTACACTTCATTTATTTCCTTAAGTGATTATACTTAGCCCTAACTAATCCTTGATTAAGTTCCCTTAATTAATAAATCCTTCTGTTAATTACCTAAGTAATTAAGCCTTATTTACTTAAATTAAGAATTTATCCACTAATTAATCATCTTGATTAATGATATTAGGTAGTCACTATCCTTAAATTACTTCCATTTAGCGATTATTCAACAGCTACACTAAGTGATTATACTTTAATTAAGTAACTATTATTTGAATAATTTACTTTTATTCGTTGGTAAAATTTCTTTAATCACAAATTAATTAACCTTAAATTTTTAATTAATTAATCCGTAATTAATCGCATCAATAAATCTTTAAATGACTTGGGTTGATTATTTAACCCTGAATTAATAATAAATCTTTTAATCATAAATATCTTTAATAAATTACACAAGTTAATAACTTATATATATTTATTTTAACCCAAGTTTAAATAAGTTTAAAACATTAACTTAAAACCTTTTAAGATAAGTTAAAATTTAAAACACTATATCCTTTTAAATATATTACCCTCTTAATTTAGTTTTAAAAACACCTTAAGGATTAACTTAATTAATTAAACCCAAAAAAACAAATTTTCTCAACTTTAATTAACAACATTTAATAATCAATTATTGCATCAAATAATTTTAAAGATAATTAGTTTAAAACCTGATTTTGTTGACTTAAGAACTATGGGAATATAAGATATTTAAAAGCCTGTTTTCTCAAATAAATTATTTTATGTATAAAATACACGTTTTTGCACTATTCAAGCAAATAAGAAGGGGAATTAAATGGTTTAGTTAAACACGTGGTATGCGACACGTGCGTTTATCTTATCGGTTAATTCTCGATTTGTCCATTTGATCGTTTTGACCTTCGGGTCGAGTTTACCGATGAGACGAGGTAAACTTTTTACCACTTTGAGTGTGGAATTTATTAGTGGTTAGTAAACCGTCTAGTGCGAATGGGTGATACGGGACATAAGTTAACGCTGTTTGGGTTCCTATCCGAAAGTCTGTGACACATTTGTCAAAGAGATGTATTTTCCAGTACTAGACCTTCGGGTCATTTTTCCTTCTGGATGTTTGTCTAAGGGACGTTTCAAGTTAGGTACCCGTTGGACTTAGCCTTTCTACTTCTGCTTGGATATTTTACAATCGCCTTTTTGATGTAGCTTTTTGTGTAGACTCCGATATGTATATTTTTGACTCGTTGTATATCATGTGGTCTCCATACCACTTATGTGTATCATTTTGTATTGTACTGGGGATATACATGTATATATATGTATATATCTACTGTCTATTGTTCTGCGATGTGATATACATTTAGCTATTTTGTTTTGTTCTAATAGATACATAGCCACCTATAGTTTTGTATTAATAGTTTATTGGATATGTCAATCTACTTGAGATAAAAAAAAATTAGAGCATTTATCGACATATTGAATAGATGTTTAAGACAAAGATATAGATGGTCGCTCCTAACCAGCCCTATACTACACATTGGCAGACAATATTACCTAGTAATACTCTTGGTTAATGTGGGTCTCGAGGTAGGTCGTCATAGCTTAAAATAATTTAAAAATATTATATAATAATTATTTTAAATGCCAATTTATTTTAAAAATTATTTCAAAATTGTTCGAAAAAATGGTTTTAAAAGCTTGTTTTCTCAAATAAATTATTTTATGTGTAAAATACATGTTTTCGCACTATTCAAGCGAATAAGAAGGAGGATTAAATGGTTTGATAAAACACATGATATGAGACATGTATGTTTATCTTATCGGTTAATTCCCGACTGGTCCGTTTGATCGTTTTGACCTTCGGGTCGAGTTTACCGATGAGATGAGATAATTTTTTTACTGCTTTTAGTGTGGAATTTACTAGCGGTTAGTAAAGCGTTTAGTGCGAACGTGTGGTATGGGACACGCATTAACGTTGTTCAGGCTCTTATTCGAAAGTTTGTGACACATTTTTCTAAGAGACGTATTTGCCACTATTGGACCTTCGGATCATTTTTCCTTTGGGATGTTTTTCTAAGAGACGTATTTTTCCATTGCAACGTATTTGTCCTTCAAGATGTTATCCTTCGGGATGTTTTTCTAAGAGATATATTTATTGTCCTTTGGGACGTTTGTCTAAGAGACGTGGTGCCTTATTTTGAGAGAGCAGTACATGACAAGCTGCTGCCATAAGCACGTGCTATATCTTTCAGATGATTTCATTAATGCTTGTGATTTCCCTAGTGTATTGCCCTTTTCCAGAATTGGTCCTTTTAACCATTCGATATATATTTGTGGCGATTACCTTTCGCAAATTTGAATTCTTGGAAGTTCTATTTTTGAGATTTGAATTACCTACACTGGCGTTATATGAGATTTTCCTTTTGGCATTTACTTGAGATTTTATTCTCCTCTTCGGAGATATATTTGCCTTATGGCGTGTTTGAGATGGGATCTCTTTATGCATGTTTTGGGTTTGCCAAGATGGCGGGTTTCGGTTTTCCCTTAAACCTTATTTGATGTTTTATGGATGCCAATGATACGAGGCTCGCTACTTTTAACGCTTTAGGGGTATTTTATCTCCTTTGAGATTATACGTTTTGTAGTGATACCATATTATCACTTGACTGAATCATACACTTTAGATTGTTCCTTCCCATTCGAGAATATTATCACATTATCCTTATGTTCATATTATCGCTGATCCTTGTAAACTGCTTGGTTTACCTAGACTTACCCGTGTATTTTATACTCGGATCAGAACGAGGTGTAACTTTTCATAAAACAAGATACAAAAACAAAATTTTCATAGTTTAACAAACATTTAAACTATTAGCATGAAGTTATGAGCAAGTTTTGTGTAAATTATAGTGTAAATTGTACATTTATTGAAATATGACTGAAAATCATCTTGAGGCCAACTTACAGGTCTGAAACAGATGACCAAATTATCTCGGATTGAGCTGAAAATTGGTATGCACATACTAGAAAAATTCATCTTTCAAACAAAAAAAGAATCAGTGAATTCCGATTGTAAGTGTACACTGTCTCAAATAAATTATTTTACATATAAAATACACGTTTTTGCACTATTCGAGCGAATAAGAAGGAGAATTAAACGATTTGATAAAACACATGGTATGGAACATCTGCATTTATCTTACAGTTAATTCCCGACTTGTTCGTTTGATCGTTTTGACCTTCGGGTCGAGTTTACCGATGAGACGAGACAAACTTTTTACCACTTTGAGTGTGGAATTTACCAGCGGTTAGTAAATCGTTTAGTGCGAACGTGCGGTATAGGGCGTCACAGCTTGGAATAATATCATATAATAATAATTTAAACTATTTTCAAATATAAAATCTATTTATTCTCTATAATAAGGGAATTTTCAAATATTGTCTTCAATATTGATTTTGGAAAATGGTTTTAAATGCTATAGGTGGTCGCTGCTAACCAGCGCTGTAATATCCTGGAATTTTTGACAATATCAATTTAATAATCTGTATTAAAAATTAAATTGATATGATAATTTGTTAATAATAATTTGAATTGATTTAAAAATCTTCTTTAATAAATATTTAATTGGCAGATTTTATCTTTTTCAGCTACTAAATTGGTTTCTATTTATAATCTAAATATATGGTTTATATTGTAAATAGGTTAACTTTGTTTTAAATTTAATAAATAAAGCATATTTTCTAATTCTAATATTTTTAGTAATTTGGAAATTTGTTTTTATTTAATATAAAGCTTTTCAAAGTTATTAAATAAATAATCTTGGTTTAAATTTAAAAATGAATCTTGATTTTAAATTCTAATATATATATATATATATATATATATTAATAATTTGGAAATTTTGATTTAATTTAATATTAAGTTTTTCAAAGCTATTTAATAATTAACTATATGATTTTAAATTGTCAAGTAAAATGTTTAAATGTTTAAAATGATGTTGACTTAAGTTTTAAATTTAAATAAATTAACAAAAAGTTTTATAGCTTAATAAAATAAGTAATTTATTTATAAAGATATAATTTCTTTTATAATTATTTTAATTTGATAATGAGTTATTTCTAAAAACAATATTAATAATGTATTGTTTTACAATTGGATTCTGAATAAATATAGCATTTGTTATTTCAAATTTAATTTATATATATAATTTGATTTTAAATTTAGATTTTAAAATTTTGAATTTGAATTTAATATTTGGATTAAATTTGAGTTCAAATAATAATTATTTTGAAGTAGTTTAAATATGAAATATATGAATAAAGTTTTATATTTATATCTATAAATGAATTTAATACACTAGGTATGATTTTATTTAAAAACATGATTGGATTTATTTTAATTTTCTTTTAAAGTATTTATTTTTATAAATTTACTAAAGCATTTATTAAACTAGAAATGTATAAATTAATTAGAAAATTTATTATAAAAGCTTTGTAAATTAATTTAAAAATAAATAAAAATACATAATATACATGTGTTAATTTATAGACATCTTTTCTAACAAGTGTTAAGAAATTAAGTAGGATGGAAGACAAATGTCACATTGTGCTTTCATTTTCTAAAATTTAATAAAAATCAGAAAAATTTACCTATATAAGTACGCATCTTTCATTCTTATTTCTTTTCTCATTTTCTAATAAAAGAAACTTCAACCTGTTCTCATGCAAATCAGTAAAACTCCTCATTTTCCCAAATCTGTAAACAACCTTTCAAAACCAAAATTAGCTTATAAACCCAAATCAAAATCCCTGAAAATCACTTCCTTTAAATCTGTAGTTCACTTTTCAAATCATAATGCAAAGGAAAAAAAACTGTAGTTTATGATCAAAGGAAAAACAAACCTGCATTTTCAAAGGCAATACAAATTCCAGTAAACATCTTCAAAACCCAGAGCAATTACAGTTTTAAACCAAGCCTGCATCATTTTTTCTACAATATGGTATTTGGCTCTGCATGCCACCTGAAAACAAAAGCAAAATTGAAATCTATACTAAAGGCTGGAAGCATGCAAGCAGCTTTTAAAATCAAAGAGGCATAAACATTTAGTCTTCAGCAAATTCAAAGATTTTCAAATTTGAGGCTCTGTCTTCTTCTAAAATCGTTGAGTAACTTTTAAATCTTAAATTATAACTTAGGTTGCATGCTTGTATGGTTGGATATAAATAAGTATTGCATGTGTATAGGAAAAAATCTGATGTGAATCGTATTTGTATGCATACTGTATATACATATGGTGCTCTGTCTTGTTTACAGGCTCAGTTTTTAGTTAAAAATCCTTATTACATGATCTAGTGTTTGATAGGATCTGATAAATAAACAAATGTTGTTTGATTTAACCTAGTTAAATGTTAAAAATTTATATTAGGCAAAATAAGGCATACTGTCTCTGGAAATATTGTAACATCAGTGTATTGATTTAAATCAAAAATTCAAACTGTGTAAATTATTAATTCAGTATTATAAATCAAAAGCATCAACTAAAATATGATTTTTAACACAAGAATCGGGATTTTTAGAATTAAAGTGATAGTGCAATTTGGGTTTGAACTGAAATGGGGATATTGGGATTTTCTGGTGATCTATGTGACGGGAAGGTTTGGGGTTCTTCCAGATGATGAAGGGGTGTTAGTGGATGATGGGAAAAATATTTGATGTTCATGGATTTCGTCAAGGAAGTTGCAGCAGAGAGATTCTTCCTCGAACCCTAGTTTTTGATGGGTTTGATGAATCGATCACCACGGCACGTGTGGTTGATCGAGTGTTATGGGATTTTGGGGATAGATGGCTGGGTAGTAGATGAAGTCGAGGCCGGAGTTGTAAACCTTCAGGTGGTCGGAATTTTGCAAGCGAGGTGATGACAGGTTTTGAGATGGTGATGCTCTTGTGTTTCCAGGTTTGGGTTTAAGGTTCTCAAACTCGAATTCGAGGGTTGAAGCACGAATTGATGATCGTGGTGGGTTACTGGGTCGTTTTCTGATGTGTTGCGATCATCGCCGATGATCAATGGTAGTCGGAGCCACCGTGCATGTGCACGATGTAGTGTTTTGTCTGGTGAAGAAGGATTTTGGATGTTTCGAGTTGATGATGTAATTAACTCGAAGTAGCCTATTGTTTTGCTCGGGAAAGTATGGTTTTAGACTCGAAGTTAAAAGGGTGTGCCTCGGGTTAATTTATCATAACAGGTTTTAACATAAACCTGTTTATCAGTTTTTAAATTTTAAAACAAAATTTAAAAGCTGAGTTAAAATGAAAGTAATTTTTAAATAAGTTTTAAATTCCAGTTTGAAAACTAGAATCCAAGTTTAAAATTTAAATCTCAGTTTTCAAATAAATAAAGTTTTTAAAAATTTAAATTGTTTTAACTACTTCAAAAAGGTATAAGTAGTTTGAATTTTTAAGTAAAGTTTAAATTGTAAATGAAGTTTAAATCAAAGGTTTTAAATCTGGTTTCAAATCTGAATTAGAATCTTAGTTCTGAAATAAAAGAAGTTTTTTTAATTTAAAATGTTCTAAACAAATTGAATATTAAAGTGTACTTTTAACTATGGATTGAATTTAAACATGGATTTGGTTTTAAATTTCTTTTAAACTACTTTATAAATTGAATATTTATTTAACATGTGAATTAAAGAATTTTGAATTGTCTTTAAGCTTTGTTTAAAGTCAATTTGTATTCATTTTTAAAGTCTTAAATTTAAAATGAAATTTGAAAGAAAAGTTTTAAGTACATTGTTTTCAAATATATTTGTTAATGACAAATTAGACATAATTAAGAAATGTTTTTATCTTAAAGTTAATTTAAGATTAATGATTTGAAATTAGTTTAATTAATAGGCAATTAAGGAATAATTAATTATTTTAATTAATTAATGATTTTTATAAGCAATTGATTAAGGGTTAATCAATTTGTAATTAAAGATCATTGGTTAAATAATTAAAGATTATTAATTAATGATTAAAGATTTATTAATTAAGCAATTAAGTTATAATCAAGGTTAATTAATTAAATAATTAAGGATTAATTAAGTAACAGTTAACACTTAATTAATTAAATAATTAGAGTTTAATTAATGGATAATCAGAGATAAATTAAATTGTAATTAATAATGGTTAATCTAAGTTAATTATTAATGAAAGTAATTAAAGAATGGTTAATGAAGGTCATTAACTAGGATTATTTAACAATTAATTAATGCGCTTAATTTTAATAATTAATTAGATTAATTAATTTAATGATAATCAGTTGTGAATTGTTTAAGTAGCTGATAAAAGTAATTAAAGAATTAATTACTTAATGTAATTAATTTAGTTTAATGTGACTGTTTAAATTTATTAATTAAGTTTAATTAATTTAAACACTAGATGATTTGATAATAATTACTTAATGTAATTAATTGAGTTTAATGGGATTAGTTTGAACTAATTAATTAAGTTTAATTAATTTTTAACACTGAATGATTTGATGATAATTACTTAATGTAATTAAAGGATTGAAATTACTAAGTGAAGTAACTGATTGGTAATTACAGGATGTAATTAATTGAAGATGTTTTAAGAATGGAATTAATTTGAGTATAATTACTTTGTAATTAATCAAGGGATTAATTAAGAAATTAATTAAGGAGTAATTTATTTAATTTATGAAGTAATTAAGGTTAGTTAATTACTGAATGTGATTAACCAGGAGTGATTAATAATTGTGGCTAATTACCAAAGGTAATTAATTTAAATAAAGTAATTAATTAAAAATGTAATTAGGGATCATTAATTCAATTAATGATGTAATTAAGGATTAATTAATTAAGATTAATTAATCAATGATAAGTAATTAAAAGTAATTAATTAATGTATTAAGGATTAATGTAATTGACTATAGTTAATTAATTGAAGTAATTAAAGGTTAATTACTGAGTTGGTTAAGAATAATTAATTTGTGAAATTGATTAAGGACAATTACTTGAATGTAATTAAGTATAATTAATCAAGGGTGATTAATTAAGGTGATTAATTTGAATGCTTAATTAATTGACTTGTAATTAATTAATGGTTAGATAAGCAAGATTTATAATGATGAAGTAATTAATTTAATTTATTTTAAATTAATAAAAAATAAAGTAATTAATTTAATTCACTTTAAATTAATTAGAGATGGAAATAATTAATTTAATTCATTTTAAATTAATTATATTGTGATTAAGTAAATCATTGCTTATGTATGAATGAATGATATTGATTGCCTTGAATGGTTGTTATCTCAGAAATGAGATAAGTAATGATATGTGGTATGAATGCTATGGTTGCATTATGATGATAATATGGATTATCTATTTTGATGATTGTATGGATTATCGGTTTATAATGATAATGTGGATCACCTGTTTATTATGATAATGTTGATTATCTATTGTGATTTGTGAGTTATCTATCTGTGTGTATATAGATAATTGAATTGTTTTAAACTTTAAAACAACTTGGCCTTAAAAGACACGTTTTGGATTTCAATGAGATTGGGATCGGGTTTCCATATTTGGATATCTGAGAACCAAATCGATCCAAATTAACGATAGGTCGTGAATCTCAAGTGGAGATGAAGATTCAGAGTGCAAGGGTTATCGTCGTTAACTCTGAGGGTGATTCCAAAATGAGTGTAACGAGATAATGCCTTAGGTTTCGTTCGAACCCGGAACGAACTTGTATGGATTGAATGCTTTCAGAACATCGTCAGGTGGACGATGAGCATTCTAAGTGATATGTTCTATAAAGGCAATCGTAGCCTCAAGCCTCATAAACCGGGAATGGCTAAAACAGGGGAGGTGCAGCAAGGCTAAGTGGGTCATGCCCAAGTAGGACGAGATTTTCCCCTGTTTAGAGGTCCCTTTTATTTCGGCTGTGTGGACAGTTGTGAGCTCCAACTGTCGGGGTTGTCTTGTTCGGGACTGTCCAGTAAGGGATGGTTCCGGCCTTGTATTGCAGGGGAGTTAGGGTGGCTCCTTGGTACGTTGATCTAGGCCACGTACTGTGACGGGTGGTATCCCAGTAGAGTATGGAATCCAATCTCCAATAAGTGTCGTACGTATTAGTTATGCCCAACTATGTTGGAACGTGAGATGTAAGCATTCCAGCTATTTCTGTATTTTACTTGAAAACCCTAGACCTATTATAATATCATCGGATTTCCTATCAAATGTTTTGGTTAGCGTAAGGTAATTTTTTTCCATGTTTATGTATGGGAAGTCTTACGTGATACCTTTCTTTTCAAAAGATTTTTGAAAGTTAAGCAACCTTAACATGTTACTCACACCAGACCCATATCTGACCCGGAGTTTATCTTCTGTTTTCTTAAACTCTTAGGCACTCAAATTTTTACGAGTAGCCAAGGGATTTAGGTTTGCTTTGACGAATTGTGGAGGAGCAATGGAGCAGGAGGCTTCTACGTCATAGTATATATAGTGTTCCGCTGTGTTGGTTTCTCTGAGTAGTTTCCTTGTATTGTATTGAGCTGTATAACTAGACAGGTGTTATAACTGTCTAGTATGTGATGTGTAATCTGTGTAACTCTGATAATGGTTGTAAACTATGTAATATTTATGTAATTAATACAATTTATTCATTCCGCTGTTGGAATCTGATGTTGTTCTTCTTTCTTCTCTTTCATTCCTCTTTTCTATCCCTTTCTTTCTTCAAGATGATGTGATTTTCTGTGGTGAGAAAGTCGGGTCGTCTCATTTTGGTATCAGAGTGCTAGGTTGAGTGAATACCTAGGCTCTGGAGTGGTGTCTATCTTGAGAGAGCGTATTTGTAATTTTGTTATATATAAATATATTTATTTCTACCTATTTGTTGGGTTACCTGTTAGGGTTTTCCAATATAAGTTATAAAGGTAGATTGGGTAGTGGTGTGTAACATGACTACCATTGGTTGGAGTTTAAATGTTTGAGTTTGAAGTGTATCTGTCAAGACTGTGGACCTAATACAGTCTCGAGTGAGTTTTGCTGTAGTATACGGATTTCATCATTCTCTGAAGGAAACCTGTTAAGGTTTGGAGTCCATTTTTGAAGTAAAGTTGGATGAGTAGAGTTTGGATCTGTTGGCTAGGCAGAAGCGAGTGATGGTATCTTGATAACTCAGGAAGTAGTAGCTGCGTGATGAGATGCAGTGACTATGGATGTTTCTGAAGAAGTTTTCTTTGGAACAAGTTTAAGGATGTAGGTCTGCATCGGTGACGTGGCTGTGTTCAGCAGGATGTTTCTTTTTGGTTTGAGGTCCGAGTTTCTCGAAGAGCTTTGTATTAAGAAATCTTTGGCATCTGTGGCAGCAGTGCAGCTTGGAGTGTTCTGTATGTCGTCAGGGAGTCTTCTGGCTTAGCAGTTTCTGAAGGAGGAGTTCAGAAACAGCTGAGTGGATCCTTTTCTTCGATGGATTGGTTAGATAAGAGTAAGCTGTTCTGTTTGGTTAAGAGAGAATGGTTTTTCTTTGGATATTAGGTTAGGCTGATCGCAAAAGTAACTTGCGATTGCCTGGGTGTTCTCTGGGATTACCGGAACTTTTCCGGATGTCTTCAGGGAAGTCAGAGGTTTGTCCGCATCTGGAGATTGAGTTTCCTTATCGGTTAGGATTCCAGGGGTGGTACCGGTGGTTCAGTTTAGTAGAAGGATGGTTCCTAGAGATTGAGTTGGTGTAGCAGCTCAGGTTTTGGAGAAACATCTGAGTTTTCTTTATGGATCTGTTGAACCATATTTCTGGGATGTGTTGTTTAGTTTGTGCTCGTGTTCTTCATCAGCATTGTCTTCTATTCCAGATCAGAGTTATGCAGCGGAAGCAGTTTGGGAGTGCATCTGCTTTTCTTTTTCGGACAGGAGAAGTGAGTTTGTTCTTCTGATATTTGAGGAGTAGAGTTTGAGATCTTGATTTTAGTTGATCTTGAGGAGATCATTTTGTTGATTTGATTGGTTTTATTTGTTTCTAGAGGCGTCAGCGAAGATTGAGCTGATCAGGAAGGGTGTAGGCAGCCCAGGATCGTCCGGAGATTTTTGTGGATAAGAGACGGAGGAATTTGGATTCTGGAGTTGGAATTTGATTTTGGATGAGTTTTCTCCGATCAATGGATTTATAAGATTGGGTAAGGCTGGGAAGCTAACTCTGAAGTGTTTTGGATCTTTTTTGTGATTTTGGAGGTTAAGTGTTTGGTCTTCAGGATTGAATTGCCAGTTTGGATAACTGGGATTCGATGAGTTTCACGTATCTCTGAGGGAATACGTGTATGATCTATCTCGGGTTTTGGAACCAACAGTTCGGGGGTTTTGGTTGTTGAGTTGACTTATCTATAGGTCTGATATCCTGTCTAGTGTTGTAGACAAGGATGAATAGGAGTTCTGTAGCTTAGTAGTATTGATTATTTGTATTCTGTAGAGCGAGTATCCCGGTATTTACACTTGGGGAAAGTCGAGGAAATTCTATCCAGAATTTTGCCTGGATAGTTAGATTTGTTTGATTAAATAAATTGGTTGATATGGTTGTTAACATATGTTTGATATATGCTTGTGTTTAAAAATTAAATCTTGAATGAGATTATTAAATTACCTTTGTTTTAAATTTCGGGGACGAAATTCTTTTAAGGGGGAAGGATTGTAATATCCCAGAATTTTTTGACAATATCAATTTTATAATCTGTATTAAAAATTAAATTGATATGATAATTTTTGTTAATAATAATTTGAATTGATTTGAAAATCTTCTTTAATAAATATTTAATTGGTAGATTGTATCCTTTTCAGCTAATAAATTGGTTTCTATTTATAATATAAATATATGATTTATATTGTAAATAGATTAGCTTTGTTTTAAATTTAATAAATAAAGCATATTTTCTAATTCTAATAGTTTTAGTAATTCGAAAAATTGTTTTTATTTAATATAAAGCTTTTCAAAGTTATTAAATAAATAATCTTGGTTTAAATTTAATAAATGAATCTTGATTTTAAATTCTAATATATATATTAATAATTTGGAAAATTTGATTTAATTTAATATTAAGTTTTTCAAAGCTATTTAATAATTAACTATTTGATTTTAAATTGTTAAGTAAAATGTTTAAAATGATTTTGACTTAAGTTTTAAATTTAAATTAATTAACAAAAAGTTATATAGCTTAATAAAATAAGTAATTTATTTATGAAGATATAATTTCTTTTATAATTATTTTAATTTGATAATGAGTTGTTTCTAAAAACAATATTAATAATGTACTGTTTTACAATTGGATTCTGAATAAACATAGCATTTGTTATTTCAAATTTAATTTTTATATATATATAACTTGATTTTAAATTTAGATTTTAAAATTTTGAATTTGAATTTGAATTTAATATTTGGATTAAATTTGAGTTCAAAGAATAATTATTTTGAAGTAGTTTAAATATGAAATATATGAATAAAGTTTTATATCTATATCTATAAATGAATTTAATACACTAGGTATGATTTTATTTAAAAACATGATTGGATTTATTTTAATTTTATTTTAAAGTATTTATTTTTATAAATTTACTAAAGCATTTATTAAACTAGAAATGTATAAATTAATTAGGAAATTTATTATAAAAGATTTGTAAATTAATTTAAAAATAAATAAAAATACATAATATACATGTGTTAATTGATAAACATCTTTTCTAACAAGTGTTAAGAAATTAAGTAGGATGGAAGACAAATGTCACATTGTGCTTTCATTTTCTAAAATTTAATAAAAATCAGAAAAATTAACCTATATAAGTACGCATCTTTCATTCTTATTTCTTTTCTCATTTTCTAATAAAAGAAACTTCAACCTGTTCTCATGCAAATCAGTAAAACTCCTCATTTTCCAAAATCTGTAAACAACCCTTCAAAACCAAAATTAGTTTACAAACCCAAATCAAAATCCCTGAAAATCACTTCCTCTAAATTTGTAGTTCACTTTTCAAATCATAATGCAAAGGAAAAAAACCATAGTTCATGATCAAAGGAAAAACAAACCTGCATTTTCAAAGGCAATACAAATTCCAGTAAACATCTTCAAAACCCAGAGCAATTGCAGTTTTAAACCAAGCCTGCATCATTTTTTCTGCAATCTTGTATTTGGCTCTGCATGCTACCTGAAAACAAAAGCAAAATTGAAATCTATACTAAAGTCTGGAAGCATGCAAGCAGCTTTTAAAATCGAAGAGGCATAAACATTTAGTCTTCAGCAAATTCAAAGATTTTCAAATCTGAGGCTCTGCCTTCTTCTAAAATCGGTGAGTAACTTTTAAATCTTAAATTATAATTTAGGTTGCATGCTAGTATGCTTGGATATAAATGAGTATTGCATGTGTATAGGTAAAAATCTGATGTGAATAGTATTTGTATGCATACTGTATATACATATGGTGATCTGTCTTGTTTACAAGCTCAATTTTAACTTAAAAATCCTTATTACATGATATAGTGTTTGATAGGATCTGATAATTAAACAAATGTTGTTTGATTTAACCTAGTTAAATGTTAAAAATTTATATTAGGCAAAATAAGGCATATTGTCTCTGGAAATATTGAAACATCAGTGTATGTTGATTCAAATCAAAAATTCAAACTGTGTAAATTATTAATTCAGTATTATAAATCAAAAGCATCAACTAAAATATGATTTTTAACACAAGAATCAGGCTTTTCAGAATTAAAGTGAAAGTGCAGTTTGGGTTTGAACTGAAATGGGGATATTGGGATTTTCTGGTGATCTATGTGACTAGAAAGGTTGGGGTTCTTCCAGATGATGGAGGGGTGTTAGTGGATGATGGGAAAAATATTTGACGGTGATGGATTTAATCAGGGAAGTTGCAGCAGAGAGATTCTTCCTCGAACCCTAGTTTTTGATGGGTTTGATGAATCGATCACCACGGCACGTGTGGTTGATCTAGTGTTATGGGATTTTGGGGAATGATGGTTGGGTTGTAGATGAAGTCGAGGCCGAAGTTGTAAACCTTCAGGTGGTCGGAATTTTGCAAGCGAGGTGATGACAGGTTTTGAGATGGTGATGCTCTTGAGTTTCCAGGTTTGGGTTTAAGGTTCTCGAACTCGAATTCGAGGGTTGAAGCATGAATTGATGATCGTGGTGGGTTACTAAGTCGTTTTCTGATGTTTTGCGATCATCGCCGATGATCAGTGGTGGCCGCAGCCACCGTGCATGTTCACGGTGTAGTGTTTTGTCTGGTGAAGATGGATTTTGGGTGTTTCGAGTTGATGATGTAATTGACTCGAAGTAGCCTATTGTTTTGCTCAGGAAAGTATGGTTTTAGACTCGAAGTTAAAAGGGTGTGCCTCGGGTTAATTTATCATAACAGGTTTTAACAGAAACCTGTTGATCAGTTTTTAAATTTTAAAATAAAATTTAAAAGCCGAGTTAAAATGAAAATAAGTTTTAAATTCCAGTTTGAAAACTAGAATCCAAGTTTAAAATTTATATCTCAGTTTTCAAATAAATAAAGTTTTTAAAATTTTAAATTGTTTTAACTACTTTAAAAAGGTCTAAGTAGTTTGAATTTTTAAGTAATGTTTAAATTGTAAATGAAGTTTAAATCAAAGGTTTTAAATCTGGTTTTAGATCTGAATTAGAACCTTAGTTCTGAAATAAAAGAAATTTTTTTAATTTAAAATGTTTCAAAAAAATTGAATATTAAAGTATATTTTTAACCATGGATTGAATTTAAACATAAATTTGGTTTTAAATTTCTTTTAAACTTCTTTATAAAATGAATATTTCTTTAATATGTGAATTAAAGAATTTTGAATTGTCTTTAAGCTGTGTTTAAAGTCAATTTGTATTCATTTTTAAAGTCTTAAATTTAAATGAAATTTGAAAGAAAAGTTTTAAATAAATTGTTTTCAAATATATTTGTTAATGAAAAACTAGACATAATTAAGAAATGTTTTTATCTTAAAGTTAATTTAAGATTAATGATTTGAAATTAATTTAATTAATGAGGTAATTAAGGAATGATTAATTATTTTAATCAACTAATGATTTTAATAAGTAATTGATTAAGGGTTAATCAATTTGTAATTAAAGATCATTAATTAAATAATTAAAGATTATTAATGATTAAAGATTTATTAATTAAACAATTAAGTTATAATCAAGGTTAATTAATTAAATAATTAAGGATTAATTAAGTTACAATTAACACTTAATTAATTAAATAATTGGAGTTTAATTAATGGATAATTAGAGATAAATTAAATTGTAATTAATAGTGGTTAACCAAAGTTAATTACTTAATGGAAGTAATTAAAGGATGGTTAATGAAGGTCATTAACTAGGATTATTTAATAATTAATTAATGTGGTTAATTTTAATAATTAATTAGATTAATTAATTTAATGATAATAAGTTGTGAATTGTTTAAATACTTGATAAAAGTAATTAAAGAATTAATTACTTAATGTAATTAATTTAATTTAATGTGATTGTTTAAATTGATTAATTAAGTTTAATTAATTTAAACACTATATGATTTGATAATAATTACTTAATGTAATTAATTGAGTTTAATGGGATTAGTTTGAATTAATTAATTAAGTTTAATTAAATTTTCACTGAATGATTTGATGATAATTACATAATGTAATTAAAGGATTGAAATTACCAAGTGAAGTAACTGATTGGTAATTACAAGATGTAACTAATTGAAGATGTTTTAAGAATGGAATTAATTTGAGTATAATTACTTTGTAATTAATCAAGGGATTAATTAAGAAATTAATTAAGGAGTAATTAATTTAATTTATGAAGTAATTAAGATTAGTTAATTACTGAATGTGATAAATCAGGTGTGATTAATAATTGTGGTTAATTACCTAAGGTAATTAATTTAAATAAGTAATTAATTAAAAATGTAATTAGGGATCATTAATTCAATTAATGATGTAATTAAGGATTAATTAATTAATATTAATTAATCAATGATAAGTAATTAAAAGTAATTAATGTAATTAATTAAGGATTAATGTAATTGACTATAGTTAATTAATTGATGTAATTAAAGGTTAATTACTGAGTTGGTTAAGAATAATTAATTTGTGAAATTGATTAAGGACAATTACTTGAATGTAATTAAGGATAATTAATCAAGGGTGATTAATTAAGGTGATTAATTTGAATGCTTAATTAATTGACTTGTAATTAATTAATGGTTAGATAAGCAAGATTTATAATGATGAAGTAATTAATTCAATTTATTTTAAATTATTAAAAAAATGAAGTAATTAATTTAATTCACTTTAAATTAATTAGAGATGGAAATAATTACTTTAATTCATTTTAAATTAATTATATTGTAATTAAGTAAATCCTTGCTTACGTATGAATGAATGATATTGATTGCCTTGAATGGTTGTGATCTCAGAAATGAGATAATAATACTATGTGGTATGAATGCTTTGTTTGTATTGTGACGATAATATGGATTATCTATTTTGATTATTGTATGGATTATCCGTTTATAGTGATAATGTGGATCACCTGTTTATTATGATAATGTTGATTGTCTATTGTGATTTGTGAGTTATCTATCTATGTGTATATAGATAATTGAATTGTTTTAAACTTTAAAACAACTTGGAATTGAAAGACACGTTTTGGATTTCGATGAGACCGGGATCGAGTTTCCATATTTGGATATCCGAAAACCACATCGATCCAAATTAACGATAGGTCGTGAATCTCAAGTGAAGATGAAGATTCAGAGTGCAAGGTTTATCATAGTTAACTCTGAGGGTGATTCCAAAATGAGTGTAACGAGATAATGCCTTCGGTTTCGTTCGAACCCGAAACGAACTTGTATGGATTGAATGCTTTCAGAACATCGTCAGGTGGACGATGAGCATTCTAAGTGATATGTTCTATAAAGGTAATCGTAGCCTCAAGCCTCATCAACTGGAAATGGCTAAAACAGGGGAGGTACAGCAAGGCTAAGTGGGTCATGCCCAAGTAGGACGAGATTTTCCCCCGTCTAGAGGTCCCTTTTATTTCGGCTGTGTGGACAGTTGTGAGCTCCAACTGTTGGAGTTGTCTTGTTCAGGACTGTCCAGTAAGGGATGGTTCCGGCGTTGTGTTACAGGGGAGTTAGGGTGGCTCCTCGGTACGTTGATCTAGGCCACGTACTGTGACGGGCGGTACCCCAGTAGCCGTGCCATTGTATGGAATCCAATCTCCAATAAGTGCCGTACGTATTAGTTGTGCCCAACTATGTTGGAACATGAGATGTAAGCATTCCAGCTATTTCTGTATTTTACTTGAAAACCCTAGACCTATTATAATATCATCGGATTTCCTATCAAATGTTTTGGTTAGCATAAGGTAAAAACTTTTCCATGTTTATGTGTGGAAAGTCTTACGTGATACCTTTCTTTTCAAAAGATTTTTGATAGTTGAGCAACCTTAACTTGTTAATCACACCCGACCCATGTCTAACCTGGAGTTTATCTTCTGTTTTCTTAAACTCTTCGGTACTCAAGTTTTTACGAGTAGCCAAGGGATTCATGTTTTCTTTGACGAATTGTGGAGGAGCAATGGAGCAGGAGGCTTCTGCGTCATAGTATATATAGTGTTCCGTTGTGTGGGTTTCTCTAGAGAAGAATTTATATTCAACTAGTTAATTTAATATTGACAGGCAGTCTCCAAACCAGGGTTGTTACAATTTTTATGTTATGATAACCTAAACCAATTTTACTATAAATCCAATGATATTATAATAATGTGTAGGGTTTAAAGTATTCAATAATCAAGTAGTTGTGATGCATGTACATCATGATGATGATAAGTATTCAACAAAAACCGAAGGCATTTACTGAAGAATGGATTCCAACAATGGTAGGGTAAGGTACTACCTTTCGTACAGTTACCTCTAGATAAACATACCGGAAGATTGAAAACCTTTCGACCTCGACATGACAAAAACGGCCTACCCCATACTAGATAGTACCGAATATGTCAACACCCCAGTTACTTCAAACCTTTATAAAGAGCTCTCATGCATAACTAAATCCATAATATAATGATCTAGAATGGTGATGGCACACCCTAATGCGAGCGACCTACATAGCCTTGCGGCATTCCCTGCTTTAGCCATTCTCGAGTTATGAGGCTTGTGAGGCTATGCTCTTATTTACTTCCTAAGTCAAAACTGTCCAAAATTTGATAGTCGATTATTTAACAATAAAATAAATAAACAACCAATAATCCATGATTTAATTTCACGTAGCAACCACTAAGTCTCAAGATAAGTCTTCCATTTATTTAAATCTCCTTCCAAAATATTCATCATAATATTCATATATTTATCATATTGGCATAAGAATGATAACAAAACATTGTGAAAGATTTCTTACTTCAAACTCATATTAAAAGGATCGCACCAAAAATTATTTAAATTGGAGGTAAAGGTAACCTCAAACACTATTCCTTCAGTGTTAAGTGTGGAACGAATGTTCATTTTATCAAAATTAAGATGGTCAGTTAAAGGAAATCTAATCTCAAATTCGTTTATAAATTGCTTAAATAAATTCTTTAAATAAATTTCTTTCATTTATAAAAATCTCCTTACTAAAATTCCGAATCAATTTATATAACTCTTTATAAGTAATCAAACTTATTTTATAAAACTCTTTTATAAATATCCAAAATCATTTATAATATATTTTTTCAAATTTCAAGATTCCTTTCAATCGGTAAAAACTGTTTTTATAAACTTTCATTATTTAAAACAAATCTTCTTTAATAAATCTTATTTGATCAAGTTTCTTTTAAATATATAGATAATTATTTACAATAACTTTAAAATAACAAATGTTATAAATTAAACTAACTTCAACACTTTAAATAAAATAGTTAATGAACTGTCTTTAAAATATCAAACTGAAATGGTGATAAACCTTAAACATTTCAATTAAATAATAACTTTACTTTAAACCATAACAATTGTATTTAAACCCTTATTTAAAAAGGAATAAGATTAAGAGAATAAATTCCAAAATTCGGAAGAGGCTTAGTGACCACAGTGGTTCTTATTTAATTATGTAACTTTCTAAGTTTTGTCATGGGTATTTACATAACAAACAGATATATAAAAGGGTTCAATGAATAATAACCAATCAACGTATGTCCAGGTTATTATAATAGCAAAATGGTGATTTTTTTCTGCTAGACAGATATCATTTGGTTTCATAATCATCAGAGCCTGCTTAAGGGTAAACAGTGAAGAAATCTTTTGATTTAAAACATTTTTAAAGAAAATTTGTTTTAAAACAAACAGATATTTAGAACTAGAGAGATTGTTAAAATTTAAAACCCTTATTAGTTAATTAAATAATAAATTAATCCTCATTAAATAATAATTTAAATCTTAATTTAGTCCTAATTAAAGTCTTAATTAAATTTAACTTAGTCAGTGATTAATTAAAAATTAAACCCCCATTTTAAATAAATAAATAAAAAATAATTAATCTTTAGTAATTGTCAAATATTAATTAATCCCTATTTAATAATTAAATAATAATTAATTAAAAAATTATGTACTTAAGTACTAATTACCTTTGTCAATTAGTGATTAAGTACTAATTATCTTACTTAATTAATAAAAAATAATTAAATAATTAAATAATTAATTTTATTAATTAAATATGTTTGAAGACATTTTTCAAAAATTACTTAGTTGAAACACTTTAAAATTTTCAAAAGAGTTCGTTTTTGCAAACTGCACCCATAACTACTACAGCTATATTACCCGTAATTTTCAAAACTTGAAATTTTGTTTTCTAACTCTTTGTTTAAAACTTTAACTCTTGGAAAACTTTACTACTTTGTAAAAAATAAAGTATGTTAAGCTAAACTTCAAAACATTTTAAAATTTAAAACCAAAGATCATAGATTTTATGCAAGGGATTCAATGTCACTTAAACTAGTAAAGGTGTTAACTTTCATAGCATACCTTAATGTACTCATGACCATAACATACATAATCATATCACCACCAGATCAAAAATACATATGCATTCCATAATCAAAATATACAAGCAAAGATTACAACTTGCAACTAACTTGATATTTAACTTTCAAATGTAAATCTATACATCATGACATTCAAGCACTTAATAACCAACCTTTGTTTCACCCAACAAGCATCACATTTAATAACCAAGTCAAGAAAATTATAAGTTTCAAAAACTTAGTTAGAGGAGAGAACTTTACTGACCAAAAGTTGACTAAATCAAGGTAACTTCTCTAAAAACTTGAATACGACTTAAGTCTTTTCCCTGCCTTAGGGAAGATGAAGTTTTTGTGGGCTTTAGTGAGCAAAAGGGTTCGGCCTAGGTAGGAAGGAATGTACGGCCGAGATGATGGAGGTGTGTATGGACCTGATTTGGTAAGAAGGAGTGTTAAGAAAGAAAGCTGAGGCCTCAAACTAGGATTTAAAAGTCTTTAAAAGTGATAAAGGCTATTTTTTAAATTTTAGATTTTTTTTTAAAAACCATAAAAAAGTTCATGAGCTTGGAAACAAGAATGTAAGCTTTTGAAATGGAGAATGGAATGATAAAATGAGAAGGTGGAATTTTGAAAATTGTTTTTATGTAAAATGACATAACTAAATTACTAAATTAGCCTCAAGTACATAACCGCCACTCCAAGCTTGCCACCTCACCACCCTTGTCTCCTCCACCTTGCTCATGCATGGAGCATGTCCCCTTCTTATTTGAGCTAATAAACTTATAATTCATGTACTTTGTGTTTTAAGGAAAGTGATATGTTATGACAACTTCTCCATTTGTTTTTCTATTAATCTATTTCATAAAAAGTCATATCAAAATTGTATAAACTTAAATATATATTTATAAAATACATTCTAACTTATATATAAATGAGTGTATATGTTAACTCAAATGTGCATAATGTTTTTCAATAATATGTAGACATCAAAAAGTCGAAAATCCAGAAAATGATTTTCGATTACATTTTCTTTTTTTCTTCGAACTAAATATTTTTGTACATAGATTTTGAAAACTATTTCACCATCACTAGTTAAAAATAAAAAGAGTTTTATTTGAGTTATAAAATCTATAAATTAATTATTCAAAATTATATTAAAATATCCACATTTAAAGTGGTTAAATACTAGGCCATTTCACTTTCCCCCTTAAAAGAATTTCATCCAAAATTATCAAACAAGAAGAGAACTCAAGATGACATAAAAGTGCATATATTAAGAATCATAATGATTCAATCATACAAAAAGATACAAGCAAAGCGTCGATCTCACTGGTCATGGGTACACTGACTATACAATGCACACAATATGCTCATTTAACAACGATTTGGGGCAAATCCATTGTATACTATCCTCCAACACCACACGTCCGAGGAGTCATACTTTAGATTGCAAAAAATGATACTTAGAAAATTTAGCCTTCAAGTCGTTCCTCTTTAATGTTTCCAATATGGTCTCTAAGTGGCGCTTGTGTTCCTCCTCGATCTTAGAATAAATAAGGATACCATCAACTTAGACCAACACAAATTTATTTAAAACCTCTAAAAACTCGATCCACGATGACTATAAAATGAGTGAGTGCATTGGTTAACCCATAAGGCACAACCAACCACTCAAAGCAACGATCCAGTCCTCTAAAAACAGTTAGAGGTATAATATCTTCAGATATCCTTAGCTGGTAAAATCTTATGTCTAAATCCATTTTCAAGAATATTCTAGCATCCTAAAGTTGTTCGAACATGTCATTTATACTATGTAATGGATACTTGTTCCTAATTGTCTGTTTTTTAATTCATTGTAGTCCATACAAAGCCTTGGAACACCATTTGACTTAGCAATAAAAACCACCGCTTCTTCCCAATTCGAGTGACTTGGCCTAATTAGACCCTTACTCAATAATTTCTCTATTTGATTTATCAACTCCCTTCTTTCCCTCGAAGCAATCTTACAGCTTGGCTGGATAAAGGTTCCCATCTAGGGGTCAGTTTATACAGAGCTCAATCTCACAATGAGGGGGTAGGCTATTAACGTCTTCAGTGATGTACGAAAAATCTCTCACAACTAGTAACGATTCCTTCCTTTCCCGTGGCAAATCCAGTGCATAAACGAAACTATCCATTAACTTGTTCGGCTCATCACACAACACCTTAATATGCTTCCCTCTCTTGTTTTGCAATACTAGTCCTTTTATCATAGTCAAGTATGGCTCTACACTTTGATAACCATTCTATACCAACCAAAACATGGAAATACAGATACTAGGATACAGCAAAAGCAAAAAGTATGTGAATATGTATTGGAGGCATCCAGCTCGTCTCCTAAAGCTCCAAAGTGTAACATCCCAATTTTTATCAGATTTAAATTAGTAATTAATATGAATTTTTGGAATTTAATTTGAAATTTTCAAGGCGAATTAGATAATTATTGATTTGTGTATATGAATAAAATTGGAATTTGAATTTGAACTAAAATTTAAATAAATGTCTTAGTGAAATAATTTGGATTTAAAAATAATATAAAATAATTGTCTTTATGAAAATAAGGAAATGTAATATAAAATTTTATTTAAAATATTAATGCATGCGTAATCTAAGTGTAAACATATAACATGAACAAATTAACAAGTGTTGAAATCTTAACTTATAATTTAACAAGTGTAATCCATGAAATAAGGGAATTAACAAGTGTCATTTTATTGTTTTATTTTTGAGAAAATTGATAGAAATATAAAACAAAGCTATATAAACATTTCATCTCTTCCCTTCTCATTCCTTTAACTTTTCAAACTTTAAAAATCTGAGAAAAGAATCAAAGCCTGTAAAACCAAAAACAAATCAAAAAAAAGCAAAGGAAATCAAACATCTTTTACAAATTTAAAACCTGAAGCCTGGAAATCTTTTCAAACAACAAAGTTATTGTAACGACCCAGAATTTCTGTCAATTAAAATTCGTATATTTAATTGATTTTAAATATTAACAAGTGAAATTTATAAGTCGAAAAAATTTTATTTCGAATATCTGGATTTAATTGGATAATTGAATCGATAATTTAATATTTGAAATTCCAGAAATAATTGAAAATTGGGTTTAATAAGACTAAAGTTGATTTGTAGAATTTTATTTAATCATATTGGAGTTAGAATGATGTTATAAAACTTTTAAAATTGAATTAAAAGTTTATTTGTGAAAATTGAATATTTTAATATTTAATTGACGAGTTAAAATAGCCATTTCTCATACAATCTCCGATTTCGACAAACCAGTTTCATCGGATCCATAATGTGATATTATTGTATGGTTTCAAATTTTGTGTCAATCGGATTTACCGTTTGTCCGGGGCAAGCCAAAACGCATAGAAATTGGTTTAAATCGATTTAATTTAAATCGATCGTTTATCGCTGTAACTCGCACAGATGATTGAATTGGCTCCCGAAACATGTTCCATTATGTCCAGAACATGGGGTAAACCTTAGAAACGCCAGCCCGCATGCTTCGTTTGGAGTTCGGAAAATTTCGGGTGAATAGTGTTTCGTAGAATTTTCTATATAAGGCCGCAACATTCACAAATTTGCAAAACAAAAAATTAGGGTTTCATCTTTAGCCCTAGCCGCCAGTTTCATGTTAATGGCTAAAAATCATTCTCATTCTCCCCTCAAAATCTCCAAATCTACAAACAATTAGCAAAAGTCTTCAACTACAAACTTCTAGAACTTGTCGAGAGCTACGTATCTAACGGTGGAGATCGAATTTAGGCGAATGGATTGATGGAAAATGGCTCGCGTTCACATCATGTCACGCACGAATTTTCAGACCAAAGAGGAGGCCGGGTTTGACATGGTGGCAGCTGAAGGTAGCTCTCGAGTGGGGCTTCGAAACCCATGTCTTTGATCGTCTTCGAAACGTCATATGGTGGAGCAATGGTCGGTCAAAGAGGGCGGCTTCATGGGTTATTTGGCTTGGCCTGTACGTGTTTGGGGGAGAAGAGAAGAAGTGGCCAGATCTGGTTGCTCGGAAATCAAGGGACGAGATCGTGTAGGGGGTTTAAAAAAAATTAAAATATAAACAGTAAATTTGTTTATAATATAATTCGTCCAAACTTCTAAAATGTATAACTTTGTCATACGAGGTTAGGTTTTGACGAAACAAATTGCGTTGGTTTTGTTTTGTCGAGCACTACGCAATGGAGCTGGTTTGGAGTCGTTTGGAGCTAGTGATAATTTCGGGTAAAATTAAACGCGTGTTTAATTTTGTTCGAAATAAAATGCTACGACTGTTATTGGAAACTCAAGGTGAGAACTTCTCACTCAATCGAATTGTTTCGATTTAAATTTTAAATAGTTCGATTTAAAATTGCTTGATTGTGTGATTGGATGATAATTTGTTATCTATTGTGTTAAATAGACATTATACACCGTATATTAAGCGGAGGTTATTTATTAAAAACATATACCGCGATAATTCCAACTTGTATGGAATTGGTATTATATATGTACTAGGAGTTGATTTTCCCACATTATATAGCGGATGAGACCCTATTGCGCCGCATAATAGTGGGTAGTATTTTATAAATCCCATATATCGCAGTATTTCGTCTTGAAGCGAAATTGGTATTGTGCTAACATCTTTGGATGCAGGGAAACAAGTTGGAGGGATCCAACTGGATTCCTCAAACATTTGAATTGGTTTCAATGTTGTGTGTTGATCTATTTATTGATCTATTTATAATCTGCGTGATTGTCTTTGTGATTGAAATCGTTAAAGGCTAAATTTTAGCCGAATATATTTTGGTGTCGTTAGATGCCGAAAATAAACAAAATTTGATTTTTGAAAATTAAGTAGAGAATTCAAAATAAAATTTAATTTTGAAATTGATTCATTTTAAATGAATAAACGTTGTAATTTATATGTTATAAAGAATTATGATTTTTGAGAAATATAACAAAAATGTGATTTTTTAGATAAGTAGTTGATATATTTATAAAATGGTTTAAATTGGGATTTTTGAATTATTATAAATAATTTATATAAAAGTTTTATAATTGATATTTATAAATTAAAATATGAATTGATTTGTAAAATAAAATATTTATAACTAATTAGCTTATAAATTGGATTTTGGCGTGTAAAAGGAATATGGATAGAAATTTGTTAATAAAGTGATTTTATAAGTTGAAGTTGTTATAAAATATAAATGGAATTTATAACGTTGTTTTATAAATTCGAAATCGACTTATTTTAATAAGTTTAATTATTATAACTTATTAAAGGAAATATATCCATGGTTTTTAACAGTGAATAATCCTTTAAATAATATATGTAGAAATTGAATTTGGTTACTGAAGTATATTCATGATTTTGGACGGTGAATAATATACTAAAGAAATATTTTGGAAAAGTGATATTTTAGATAGAATTAAAACGATTCAAAAATGTTTAAAATGTGTTAAGTATCAAAATCATAGATTTCAACATTTATTGTTGAAATAGACGTTTTCGAGGGATAAAAGGAAATTGTGGACTATAACACTGTTGTTATAGTAAATGATTTCCGAAAGGAAAAGTATTGTGTAGTATTGGGATTTATATATCTATCTTAATTTCGAATTCCTATACTAGTAATTTTGGATTGTCGTAACGATGTTTTACGTAACATTCGTTTAGACCCAAATAAATATGTTTAAGTGAACGTTTTCCTTAAAGAATAAAATATATACTTAATTTAGATTTAAGTATATTGAATATTTTCAAAATGTTGGAAATAAATAGATTGGTGAATTACTTATTATTAAATAAGTACGGAAATGTTTTTCTAATATGAAGTGAATGTTTGAAATTTTATCTTTTAAAGATAACTTAAAAATGAATACTAGAAATTGATTTGGAAATCGTATATTCATAGATATTTTGGAAAGGTAAATACACTATGGAATTTATATAAGAAAGGGAAATTTGTTTTAAAAATAAAACATAAACATTGATTTATTTTTAGAAAGTGTGGTAATAAATTTATGGCTTTAGAAAGTAAATTTAAAATAAACCGGTAAGGATTTATTTAATTGGTCTAAATGAACCATTTTGAAATGAAAGTTGTAAGGGTGTAAATTTGATTTGAAATTGGTTTTCGAATGGTTGAAGTGTGGGATATATATCTTGTAAAGATATTTTTGGAAGTAAATAATTTGGAAAATCATTTGAAATCGGATGATGTTGTGAATATTGATTGATAGTTAAATAACCGACTATCAATATTGACCCTTAAGTGGCTATTTGTTGTGAATTGGTTGAAATTGAATGCTACACTTATTTTTAAATTATTGCGCTCGTTATTCGGATTACCCATTCCGAATAGTGATACGACGTAATGGATAGCATTGAAGACCGGTGGTGAAGACCGGGTATTTGTGAAAACGATAGGATGACCTATCGATTGTCTCTGCACCGTTAGCTACGGTATGGAGATTTCCTTTGTGATGGGAAATTCGATCGGGATTGTGAATACCCGGATTGCAAGGGCTTTTTTTGAAGTGCCTTCGGTTCTGTTCGAACCTGGAACAGGCTTGTATGGTTACGTGTCTAACATTACATTTTGAGATATAAAGCAGATTTCTTTCAAATACATTTCTGTTGGTGGCGGAGAATTTATTCTCTTAACTTAACACCCTTCTCTGAGACGTACGTGCTTAGAGGTTATGTAGTTGAAGGTTATCAGAGGTATATTCCCAATTTGGTAATGTGGCATGCTGAGCGTTGCTGTGTGATGATTATTTATTGATCATTTGTTGATCAAAGCGTGGCTTTGTAAAAAAGGCGTAGCTTTGTGGACGAGACTTCATCAAACCTCACTCCTCGGAAATGGTCAAAACAGGAATATGCGGCAAGGTTATGAGGGTCGCGCCCTTTAGGTTATGTCATTTCCTTCTGGAAAGGGTGGTATCATGGTATGGAGCCCAAATACTTACTCATGTTGGCACACTATATTTATTACTGTGTGATGTTGGTTATCGAGCACTCGGATAAAGGTCCAATGGGACCGGGGGATGGCATATTCGTGTAGTAATTACCTAGTTACAAAGGTAACCCGGCCTTGTGTTGGCAGAGATCTAACCGTAACGTTAGGTTCTCGGGACATCCCGCCAGAGGCGATCCCATTGACAGTAGGAAGTTCCTTAGCCTGACCATTTGTTGGAAATCCAAACAAAACAATACGAGCCTTGTACAGTTTTAGTTGTAGAACCTGCCATTTAAAATGGTAGCTATAGCAGGCATAATATAATGGTACCTATGCTGGCTAAGATTTATATTCTATTTTCGAAATGCTTTCATCACTATGCACTAATAATAATAATATCAAAAATGATTTGTTTGCGTAGTAAGCATCTTTGACTATCGTAAGGAGAAATCTCCTCCAATTCTGCGTTTACATTGTGTGTGTGTGGGGAGGCCTTATGGTAGTTTCATTTTCCAAAAGCATTGCGGATCTTTTTCACTTTCCTTATTGTTGTTGTTTTAAAGATAAATAACTGTTTAAGCTCTCACACCAGTCCCGTGACTGACCTGGAGTTTATTGTTCTCTTCCTAAACTCTGGGTGCCCATAATTTTCTACACAGGCAGTCTAGAGTCGGGTTATCAGGTCATTTTGGATTCAGAAGTGCTATGGAGCTCAAGTGGCGAGCTGGATGGCGAGACGTATTACTTGTATATGATATTATGTTTTCCGCTGTGTATTTCACTTGTAAGGACACGTTTGTATAACTGTCCATTGTCCAGTTGTGTTATATATTGTTGTTGTATATTCTGATGATGATGTGATGTAAGGTAACAACTGAGATAGTTCTTTGTTTTAAAGATTATTCATTTATGTATTATATGTTGTTCCGCTGCGATATGTGAGATTCTGATATTGTTTCTGTTCTGTTTCCTTATTTCTTCTATCTTTTTTTCTACCTCTTCTTTTTAACCCTCATGGCTCGGTTTTCCGGCATTCGATTGCTCGGCAGTTGATGCAGTGGACGTATTGATGTCGATTTTCGGAAGTCGAAAAATCGGTTCATGACAATGTGATATCAGAGCATTTGGTTAAGAGACAACCTTGGCTCTGTTGGGTGTTACTCATTAGAGATAGAGTTAGTAGTACTCTAGAATGAGTTTGAGTATAATAATAGCTATGAGAGCGTATTTGTTAGTGAAAATAAATAAAAAAATTATATTGTGATGATTGGTTTGTTGAGTGGTATATGGATTCTTGTCGGTATAGTATGTACAACTCTATCGATAGGTGTCTCTAAACACTTATACAGAACAAATCGACACGATATTGTTTTAAATTGGGTAAATGAAATAATTTTGCCTTGATTATATTTTTTTATATAAAGGAAATATTTTTTTAAGAATTATTAAAGTGTATATAAATTGATTGTTTGGTTGATTGAATAATTTAAATAAAAACAATTGTAAAAGAATAATTGTATAACCGAAGAATTATAAGTATGGAATTATAATTAAAATGATTTACAATTGTGGAATAGTCTTATATATAATAAGTGAAATTATATAAGAAAAAGATTTATAAATGTGATTTATAATCTGAAAATAAAATTTCAAAAGGTGTTTTGAAAGGATTTGTCATTTTGGAAAATTGTTTTGGAGAGATGAAAGCTCTAAACTCTTTTCGGTCGCTGGAAAATAATTCCGATGATGATCGCGACATCATTGGTGTTCATTTTCGGGTTTCCAAAAGAGGGATTGCTGCCAAATTGTTTTAAATGAAAGTTGTTTGGAAAATTTGGGTTTGGGTTTTGAAATTCAAAGGATAATTGAATTGGTTTCAAAAATGGTTTTGAAAGGTTGGAAAGACCATGGAATCCTATTTAAAATATTTATGGAAATGATAAATGAGTTGATAACTTGTACAATTTGAATTTTGATAGAATAAATTTAACTTAAAGGTTGGAGTTAAATTAAAGGAAGTATAAGTGAATCAATAAAATCCAAGTGGTAATTGGTGAATATGAGTTGTATAACTTATAAAATGGAATTTACTTTAGAATTGGAATCTGAATTGGATTATAAATGAAAATTTAAGGAAAGTTAAATAAGTTGATTTGGATTAGATAAGGTGTTTGAAATGAAATATAACTTAAGTGATGTAGAATAAAGTGATTTTGGTGTCGAAGTAAATTAATTCATGAATTAATGAAATGAAGTCATTAAGAATTTGAATTTGAGTTATATAAATGAAATTCAACTTTATATCGTTAAAGGAATTAGCAATTGAATTAATGAATAGATTGAATGTTAATCAATAGAATGTAAATAATTGATATGGAATAATGAATGTAAGTGTAAATTTAGAAGCTAATGAAGTTGAGAAACTGAATAAATGAATGAAAGTCAATTTAATATAAACCAATTGGAATTAAAAGTGTTGAACCAAATTGAATGTAAAATGAATAAATTGGTTGTGTTGTATATACATTGGTTGTTATTTGATGTTAGTTGATTGTGTAAAATTCATTAAGTGTTAATGAAGTTGAATTGATAAAATTGAAAGCTATGTAATTGAATCCAAATTGGAAGTAAATAAATTTGAACAGAATTGAATTTTATTTGGAAGTGAGCTAAATTGAATGTAAATTAGTGAATGTATACTAATTGGAAATGAATAAATGAATATTAGTAAAATACAATGTTAACAAATCAAATGTGATTAAATTGAAAATCAATCCAATGAATATTAATGAAAAGTGAATGTATATTGATTTGGTTATGAATTCATTTGGATAGACATTGACTTGTTGGATGTTAGTTGGATGATAGTTGTTTGGTGGTTGCATTTATTGTTTTTGTTGCATTTGCTATATTGGCATATGTAGTTGTTATGTTGCTATATGTTGTATATTATTTTCATATATACATGTTCTCATTTGTTTGATTGAGTGTACAGTAGGTGCGGATGGCTTATGCTTCGCATTTGGAGCTCGCTTTCACGCTATATTAGCCGTATACGCTCGCTAAAAATATATAAGGTACATATCTCGGATTACATATCGTACTTTTACACTTTTTCCCTACAGAATGCCTCATCACTTGATGAGATGTATATTTGTGATACATATACTGTCATTTTTTTCTTCGGATCGAGCCGCGCAAAGGAGACTCTGGTGAATTTTTCTGAAAATTTAAGGCGTTAGAATATTTTTGAGAAAATTGAAAATTTTGAAAACTAAGTTGGATTTGGAAACTTAGTAAAGTTGTTGAAAGAAGTTTAACTATGAATTTTGGGAAAGCTAAACACTTAAGAGATTTGAAAAATCTAATTTGAATGGTTTGTTTTGGAAAGTTAATGAATTCTGTAACTTTTTCTTACTTGGTAATTTCAAGGACGAAATTCTTTTAAGGGGGTGCGACGACCCGACTTCCTATCTCCAGGAAATCGCATCATCTTGAAGAAAGAAAGGGATAGAAGAAGAAAAGAAAGAGAAAGAAGAAAGAACACCACATCAGAGAACTCACAGCGGAACGAATAAAATATAATATATCACATAAAATATTACATAGTATCTTATTACATCAGAGTACACAACTTAAACAAACACATATTAGACAGTTATAATCATCTGTCTAACCATACAACTCAAGTACAACAGATACAGATACCAAACAAACACAGCGGAAACAATATACATCTATATGTGGAAGCCTCCTGCTCCATATCTCCTCCAGAATTCGTCAAGCAAACCTGATCCACTTGACTACTCATACATAATATGAGTACCCAAGAGTTTAATAAAACAGAAAATAAACACTCGGGTCAGACAGGGGTCTGGTGTGAGTAAACGGGTTAAAATTGCTTAATTTAGAAAAACCTTTGAAAAGAAAAGGTATCACGTAAGACTTCCCACACATAAACATGGAAAAGTTTTTACCTTACGCTAAACAAAACATTTGATAGGAAATCATGTGATATTATAATAGTGTCTAGGGTTTTCAAGTAAATAAGAAATAGCCGAAATTGTTACATGATTAAATTCCAGCTACTAGCCACAAAAGTGGGTAATACAATCAAAACCTTAGGGTCTCGTAGGAAGAATGGGTTTCCATCAATGGCAGGGCTACTGGGGTACCGCCCGTCACAGTACGTGGCCTAGATCGACGTACCGAGGAGTACGCCCGCTCCTCTGCAACACAAGGCCGGAACCATACCTTACTAAACAGTCCGGAACAAGACCACCCCACAGTTGGCGCGACCAAACACACACTAAGCCAAATAGAAAGGGACCTCTAGACAGGGGTAAATCTCGCTCTCAAGTGGGAGCTACCCACGAAGCCTTGCTGCACCTCCCCTGTTTTAGCCATTCCCGGTTGATGAGGCTTGAGGCCGTGATTACCTTTATAGAACACGTCTATCTTAGAATGCTCATCGTCCACCTGACGATGTTCTGAAAGCATTCTATCCATACAAGTTCGTTCCGGGTTCGAACAAAACCGAAGGCACTATCTCGTTGCACTCATTATTGGAATCACCCTCAGAGTCAACGGCCATAGCCCTTGCACTCTGAATCACCATCTCGAATCTATAAGTACTATTCCGTCAAAATCATTACGGAATCACCCACAGAGTTATACTGACGTATAGCCTTTACACCTCGATTCTTCACTTGCTCCACTTGGATTAACGACCTAACGTTTAATTGGAGTTGATGTGGTTTTCGGATTCCAAATATGAAAACCCGATCCCGATCTCACCGAAACCGAACGCCATTTTAGTGTCCAAGTTATACTTAAGGGTGTTAAACAATTTAACTCATACTCAGGATGATATGTAAACAGATAGATGAATCTTATTATCACAATAGATAATTCATATCAATATTCATCTTCACAAAGCAGCATATCACATAACAGATATATTCAAATCATCCAGTATCAACCAATACCAAACATCCAATATCAACCAATCATACAATATCAATCTCCAAATATTGACCATCCAATATTAATCAATCAACAAATCTAAATCAATCATCCATAAACAGGATTTGATTATCTCTTAATCAATTTGGATTACTTAAAACCTTCTTTATTAATTTATTTCAAATAAAATAAATTAATCATCTCTAATGATTTTCCTTAATTAATCTTCCTTGATTAATTATCCTTTAATTACATTCAAGTAATTGTCCTTAACCATATTCAGTAATTAACCCTTTAATTGCTATCATTAATTACAATAATTAGTGATCTTTCATTAATTAATTAACTATAATTAATTACATTAAACCTTAATTAATTACAATTAATTAATCACATTCTAACTAATTACTTTTATTGATCAATCTTGATTAATTCATTAATTATATTAACTAATGATCCTTATTAATTAATAATTACTTTAATTAATTAACTAATTATTTATAATTAATCAACTCATTAATCATAATTAGTAATTAACAATTTGTAATTACTTATCTTAATTAATTAACTTCTTAATTAATTAAATTTTATTGGTTATAAAATTTTAACCTTACCCTTATCTGAAAATAAAACATTTAGAAATCAAATTGGAAATTTAAAACACTTTAATTATCCAATTTGAACTTATTTTTTTTCAAAATAATTTGTAAAACTCTGTTATTAAAACATTACTTAACAATTTACTTAGAAACTTTGATTAATATTTTAAATTCAAACATTTCCTTTAAAGTTAACATTCAAATTAAATGAAGTTAATTTGAAAGAATCATTTAAAACAAATGTAAATTTTAAAATAACTTCGGTTAATACTTTTAAAAGTTTGATTTATATTTTAATTCAAAATAACATGTTTTAACTTGTTTCCTTTATAAACCTGTCTACACTAATACTTACTTCCATTATTCAAACACAAGTCGAATTTGCACTTAACAACATTACTGATTAAAAACAATTTACCTAAAACCCGAGACAACCACGGAAAATTCACGAGTGCTACCCCGAGACACTCCAACTACCTCCTCTCTTCGAGTCAATCCCGGAAAAATGCGATAGCAACTTCGAGTTCTTCAACTCGTCTTCTCAAATCCATCTCCAGTGTACATGGCATACACACGTGTACGTGTCCAAGCAACCCCAGCCGCCGTAGTTCGTCACGACCCTCGTCGACGACCACGATATCATTCACGAGCCACAAAATACACCCAGATCGAACAGAAGACACTTGAATCGAAATTCAAGCATTAGCACAAAAACTGCAGAACTATTCAACCCAACAACCCTCAACGCCTCTGATGAACTCGCCACCGGGAGCTCCGGCATCCCCTCCAAAGCACCGTCGTACCATCACGCTTCCATCCATTCACTCGCGATCGCACTCGATCAACTCCACTTCATGAAAAATCAACGAACCCAACAAATAGCAAAATAGTCCAGAAAACCCTACTTTGAATCGATTCGAAAAATTCAGCCATTTAAAAATTTTAGTTGTATTTTTCCCATAATCTATAACTTACAAACAAGCTTCGGTCAAGAATTCATCATCAAACAATGCTTGGATCATCGGCAATTGATCAATTTGCCGAAACCATTTTTCCCAATTTCCAAATTGATTATCACATGAAAAATTATGATTTGCATGTTAAAATTCGTGATTTTCAAACACAAATCCATTTATTCAATCTAAACTATAAATTTAATTCAGTGATTTTTAACATGTTACTGTGTTTTCCATATTTAAAATTATTTGTAAATTAAAACTACAGAAACTAAAATTTTTAATTACCTTCAACATTAACACATAATCTTTCATTCAATCATCAAGTCGAAATACTGATCTTTAGTGGGAGATTAAGATTTTTGATGTAAAATTCTGTTCAAAGAAACAGAATACAGAGTACTACAAATAAACATACACACACTCTTGCATCACACAATAAGACAGAGATAATTCATATAAATTCAAGTTATAGAACTTCAATACCAGACGATATCACCACATGCATGATAGTAAAGAAACAATTCAAACTGTTTTTAAAGAAGTTTACTCACCTCAAATTAAAAGCAGAGCAGATTTATGATATCCAAGCTTTAAATTCTTAATCTGGAAAGTATTTTAATTGCATGTTGTTGAAAATCCTTTTGCATTCATGCTCCAATTTGACTTGCCGATGAATGTGAATTCTTGTATTACAGGTTGAAGCTTTAATTTGCAGGTTGCTAGTAAAACTTGATTACAGATTTGATGCTGAAAAGAACATTAATTTGCAGGTTTTATTTTCAGATTGGTTTTTGCTTTTGGTTTTAATCTTTCAGATTTGAAAAAGTAGTTTGTTGGTTGCCATTTATTTGAGTTAACGAAAGTAAAGAAAATGAAAGTGGAAAACAAATTTTCTTCAAACAAAAACTTTTATATAAATTTAAATTGTAAATGAGGGTAAATGCTGCCACATGTTCTTAAATTCAAACAAATGCCATTTGCATGCACTTCTCAATTTACAAGTGTTAAACTCTAATGTATTAAATTATTTAAATTATAAATGTATTCATAAAGTATTTATCTGTATTTATGAAATTTTTATATGCATTAGTGAAATGTTTTTATGATTATAAGCTTTTGGATTTTAACAAATACAAGTGTGAAATCTTTGTAAACCTTTATTTTATAAATAGCTTACCTTTTAAAGAAAATATTATAAACTAATGAAAATGCAAATAATTCTTATATATGTATTTAGAATCTAAAACATTTATACATATGCATTTATAACCATTTTAATTTGAATATTTTAAAGAAAACAAAACAAAATAAAACATTGATTAAATCTCTTTTATAAATTATCATATTTAAAAACAACTGATTATCTTATATTTTAAAACAAATGAATTAACCTTTAAATTAACTTTTGAAAACATAAATTAAAACAAAGCTTAAAATTACTATTCATTCATATATAAATTATCAATAGATTGAAAACTAAATTTCAAAATAACTCAAATTATAACATATACAAACATATATATTACAATTTGAAATTTTCAATCTTTAATTTAAAACAAAAGCTCTTCTATTCACAATATATATCAAATGTATATATTATAAACAGAATAAAATTGCATTAGCTTTGAAAAATAAATCTTATCTATTTTAAATTGTTAAAAAGATATTTATCACAATTATCAGTTTAAATATTTATTATCCTTTAAAAAGAATAAACTTATCGGTTTAAATTAAAATTATAAAGAAAAATTATCAACTCAATTTAATTATTAATGCAGATTATTAAATTGTTATTGCCCAAAATTCCGGGTTGCTACAATCCTCCCCCCTTAAAAGAATTTCGTCCCCGAAATTTAAAAGCAAAGGTAATTTAATAACCCAACAAAGATTTTAATTTAAATTAGCAAAACATTCCTGACAACCAGTTACTAACAATCATAGCAATCAATCACACAAACAAACCTAACTAATTATCCTGACACAAATCAGAATAAATCTCTAATACTATCTCGAGTTTCCCAAGTATAAATCACCGGAAGACTCGTTCTATAAAAGCCAATAAACTATCTACACTACCAAAATCCAGAGCTCCTCTCATCTCCAGATCAATCAATTTGAACAGAACATCAGATTACTCTCAAATCCAGCTCAACATCCAACTCCAACTTCGAATTCCAACTCCTTATCTCATATCTGTATAACTCAACAGACAATCCTGGGCTGCCAATTTCTTTCGATCAGCTCACCCTATGCTGATACTTCCAGAAACAACTAGACCAAAGCAAACAAGCTTCTAGATCCTATTCAACAGAAGAGTCCTCCAAGATCCGTCGAAATCCACAACACAAGCTCTACTACTCAAGTAATATCAAATTGAACTTGCTTCCTTCATTGCACAGCTGCTACCTTGCTTCCGTTTGCGCAACTCTGATTCTGAAATAGATGAGAGTACTGCTGATGAACACGAATACAAACTTTTTTCAATATATCCGGGAAACTTTGTTCATCAAATCCATAAAAATCTGAGTGACTCATCCGACTCAGTCACACAACCTTATAACAGAATCCAACTCAAAAACAGATCTAACCGATCCAAATTCCAAAAATTCCTAAGCTGCTACACCAACTCTTCTCAAGAGCCATACTACAACCAGGCTAACTACCAAAATCACTTTTAGAACCAGAACAAATATGGAACTCAACTTCAGATGCAGACAACCTTCTGATTACATCAGTAGTTCCTACTCCCACATGAGAATCCTCAGTCTCAAACAAAAGATTGCTCAAGAAAAATTCCCAACTAATCGCTAGTTACTTTTGCGATCCAACCTAATTCGGATTCCAAAGAAATTGTCCTCCCTTTACCCATTAGAACAGCTTTAAGCTTCTCCAAACGAGGTTAACCTTTCGAGAAACATCTCCAACTACCCGGGCTGCTGAAAGAAAACTACAAGAGTCCTGAACCATCGGAGAAACAAGCAACACTGCTGCTTCTAAACTCCACCTCGATGATACTACGAAGCTAAAAGACCTTCTCGTCAGCACACCGAACACTTCGAGCTGCAACTGCTACCTCCATTAAACAAAGACTTCTAATCCAAAAGCTTCTCCAAACCCAAAACTATCAACAAACCATACAATGGACCTCCGAGATGGCAGACATCCCAAAAGAAACTCTGGTTCCAAACCAAGCATCAACATCTCGCTCTCCTTAAGGAATAACAGATGAGACTATGTCGAAGCAAATAACTTATAGACCTTAGTCTCATATTCCAAAACAGCCAACCTCCTTGCTGGAGATCCAAACAACTTCTACACAGACGAATCTTCTCTTTGGCAGGTAAAGACTGCTTCAAGAGAAAACACCTTCAGAAAATATTCAAAGATTCTGCATCTCATCCTGCAGTTATCAAGACACCATCACTTATTTCTGCACTTCCAACAGATCCAAACTCAAGGATAATATGCTCACTCGAGCGAAATCCAAATTTACACTTCAAAGATGAACTCCGAATCTTCAAAAAGATTTCCTTCGGATATCAGAGAAATCCTTACTCCAAACTACAAAACTCACTCAAGACGGTATTAGGTCTACGGTCTCGACAAAAACTTCCAACCTCAAACATATGGACCTCTTCCATCAGTGGGAGTCGTGTTACACACACAAACCACTACTCCATCTATCTACCTCTATAACTTATGTTGGAAAATACGAACAGATAACCCAACAAATTAGGTAGATATACATATATATATAGCTATATATAAAAATTACAAGTACGCTCTCTCAAGAAAGACACCACTACAGAGCCTAGGTATTCGCTCAACCTAACGCTCCCTAAAGAAAGATACACTTCAGAGCCTAGGTATTCACTCAGCCAAATGCTCTGATACCAAATGTGACAACCCGACTTCCTATCTCCAAGAAATCGCATCATCTTGAAGAAAGAAAGGGATAGAAGAAGAAAAGAAAGAGAAAGAAGAAAGAACACCACATCGGAGAACTCACAGCGGAACGAATAAAATATAATATATCACATAAAATATTACATAGTATCTTATTACATCAGAGTACACAACTTAAACAAACACATATTAGACAGTTATAATCATCTGTCTAACCATACAACTCAAGTACAACATATATAGATACCAAACAAACACGGCGGAAACGATATACATCTACACGTGGAAGCCTCCTGCTCCATATCTCCTCCAGAATTCGTCAAGCAAACCTGATCCACTTGACTACTCATACATAATATGAGTACCCAAGAGTTTAATAAAACAGAAAATAAACACTCGGGTCAGACAGGGATCTGGTGTGAGTAAACGGGTTAAAATTCCTTAATTTTAGAAAAACCTTTGAAAAGAAAAGGTATCATGTTAGACTTCCCACACATAAACATGGAAAAGTTTTTACCTTACGCTAACCAAAACATTTGATAGGAACTCATGTGATATTATAATAGTGTCTAATGTTTTCAAGTAAATAAGAAATAGCCGAAATTGTTACATGATTAAATTCCAGCTACTAGCCACAAAAGTGGGTAATTCAATCAAAACCGCGGGGTCTCGTAGGAAGAATGGGTTTCCATCAATGGCAGAGCTACTGGGGTACCGCCCGTCACAGTACGTGGCCTAGATCAACGTACCGAGGAGTACGCCCGCTCCCCTGCAACACAAGGCCGGAACCATTACTTACCGAACAGTCCCGAACAAGACCACCCCACAGTCGGCGCGACCAACCACACACTAAACCGAAATAGAAAGGGACCTCTAGACAGGGGTAAATCTCGCTCTCAAGTGGGAGCTGCCCACGAAGCCTTGCTGCACCTCCCCTGTTTTAGCCATTCCCGGTTGATGAGGCTTGAGGCTGCGATTACCTTTATAGAACACGTCTATCTTAGAATGCTCATCGTCCACCTGACGATGTTCTGAAAGCATTCTATCCATACAAGTTCGTTCCGGGTTCGAACGAAACCGAAGGCACTATCTCGTTGCACTCATTATTGGAATCACCCTCAGAGTCAACGACCATAGCCCTTGCACTCTGAATCACCATCTCGAATCTATAAGTACTATTCCGTCAAACTCACTACGGAATCACCCACAGATTTATACTGACGTATAGCCCTTACACCTCGAGTCTTCACTTGCTCCACTTGGATTAACGACCTAACGTTTAATTGGAATCGATGTGGTTTTCAGATTCCAAATATGGAAACTCGATCCCGGTCTCACCGAAACCAAACGCCATTTTAATGTCCAAGTTATACTTAAGGGTGTTAAACAATTTAACTTATATTCAGGATGATATGTAAACAGATAGATGAATCTTATTATCACAATAGATAATTCATATCAATATTCATCTTCACAAAGCAGCATATCACATGACAGATATATTCAAATCATCCAGCATCAACCAATACTAAACATCCAATATCAACCAATCATACAATATCAATCTCCAAATATTGACCATCCAATATTAATCAATCAACAAATCTAAATCAATCATCCATAAACAGGATTTGATTATCTCTTAATCAATTTGGATTACTTAAAACCTTCTTTATTAATTTATTTCGAATAAAATAAATTAATCATCTCTAATGATTTTCCTTAATTAATCTTCCTTGATTAATTATCCTTTAATTACATTCAAGTAATTGTCCTTAACCATATTCAGTAATTAACCCTTTAATTACTATCATTAATTACAATAATTAATGATCTTTCATTAATTAATTAACTATAATTAATTACATTAAAGCTTAATTAATTACAATTAATTAATCACATTTTAACTAATTACTTTTATTAATCAATCTTGATTAATTCATTAATTATATTAATTAATGATCCTTATTAATTAATAATTACTTTAATTAATTAACTAATTAATTCATAATTAATCAACTCATTAATCATAATTAGTATTAACAATTTGTAATTACTTATCTTAATTAATTAACTTCTTAATTAATTATCTTCTAAATTAACTATATTAATCCTTGATTAATTAATCCAATTAATTAATCTTTAATAACTTATTTAATAAATTATTATTCAATTCAATTAACAAATAATCCTTAATTAATTACTTTATGAATTAATTACAATTTTATTAATTACCTTAGTAATTAATCTTAAGTTAAATTCATTAATTAATTAATCACATTGATTAATTAACTAAATAATTAAGTAATTAACTCTTAATTACTTACATAAGTAATTATCTCAAATTACTTCCATTAATAAATCATGGTTTCTTCCTTAATTAATTATTTAACAAGTAATTAATCCCATTATTAAATAATCCTAATTCATTTATATAATTAATTACTCCATAATTAATTAAGTTCAAATAATTATATTAATCAACTCTTAAATGATAACATTAAGTGATCATACATTAATCACTTCAATTAATTACTCTTATGAGTAATTACCACCAATTACTTCCATTAATTAATTACTAATTCTTAATTACATTCAATAACTAACCATTAATTACTTTATTAAGTAATTACACTTAATTAATCCATAATTAAGTGATTATTAAAATTAAATAAATGATTAACTAATTATTTATTAATTAAACAATTAATTAATTAATCTTCTTATATTTCAAATCCTTAATTAATTAAGAAAATATTATTCTTAATTAAACTTTACTTGTTAACAAATCTTAATAATTGAGTATTCATAGGTTCACACAATTTTAATCTTAATCATCATAATTTAATCATTTGCATTTACTGAATTTTAATAACTTTAAAGACAATCTATTTTATTGGTTACAAAATTTTAACCTTACCCTTATCTGAAAATAAAACATTTAGAAATCAAATTGGAAATTTAAAACACTTTAATTATCCAATTTGAACTTATTTATTTTCAAAATAATTTGTAAAACTCTGTTATTAAAACATTACTTAACAATTTACTTAGAAACTTTGATTAATATTTTAAATTCAAACATTTCCTTTAAAGTTAGCATTCAAATTAAATGAAGTTAATTTGAAAGAATCATTTAAAACAAATGTAAATTTTAAAATAACTTCGGTTAATACTTTTAAAAGTTTGATTTATATTTTAATTCAAAATAACATGTTTTAACTTGTTTCCTTTATAAACTTGTCTACACTAATGCTTACTTCCATTATTCAAACACAAGTCGAATTTGCACTTAACAACATTACAGATTAAAAACAATCTACCTAAAACCCGAGACAACCATGGAAAATTCACGAGTGCTACCCCGAGACACTCCAGCTACTGCTCTCTTCGAGTCAATCCCGGAAAAATGCGATAGCTACTTCGAGTTCTTCAACTCGTCTTCTCAAATCCATCTCCAGTGTACACGGCGTACATACTTGTACGTGTCCAAGCAACCCCGGCCGCCGTAGTTCGTCACGACCCTCGTCGATGACCACGATATCACTCACGAGCCACAAAATACACCCAGATCGAACAGAAGACACTTGAATCGAAATTCAAGCATTAGCACAAAAACTGCAGAACTATTCAACCCAACAACCCTCAACGCCTCTGATGAACTCGCCACCGGAAGCTCCGGCATCCCCTCCAAAGCACCTCCGTACCATCACGCTTCCATCCATTCACTCGTGATCGCACTCGATCAACTCCACGGCATGCAAATTCAACGAACCCAACAAATAGCAAAACAGTCCAGAAAACCCTACTTTGAATCGATTCGAAAAATTCAGCCATTTAAAATTTTAGTTGTATTTTTCCCATAATCTATAACTTACAAACAAGCTTCGGTCAAGAATTCATCATCAAACAATGCTTGGATCATCGGCAATTGATCAATTTGCCGAAACCATTTTTCCCAATTTCCAAATTGATTATCACACGAAAAATTATGATTTGCATGTTAAAATTCGTGATTTTCAAACACAAATCCATTTATTCAATCTAAACTATAAATTTAATTCAGTGATTTTTAACATGTTACTGTGTTTTCCATATTTAAAATTATTTGTAAATTAAAACTACAGAAACTAAATTTTTTAATTACTTTCAACATTAACACATAATCTTTCATTCAATCATCAAGTCGAAATACTGATCTTTAGTGGGAGATTAAGATTTTTGATGTAAAATTCTGTTCAAAGAAACAGAATACAGAGTACTACAAATAAACATACACACACTCTTGCATCACACAATAAAACAGAGATAATTCATATAAAATTCAAGTTATAGAACTTCAATACCAGACAATATCACCACATGCATGATAGTAAAGAAACAATTCAAACTGGTTTTAAAGAAGTTTACTCACCTCAAATTAAAAGCAGAGCAGATTTATGATATCCAGGCTTTAAATTCTTAATCTGGAAAGTATTTTAATTGCATGTTGTTGAAAATCCTTTTGCATGCATGCTCCAATTTGACTTGCCGATGAATGTGAATTCTTGTATTACAGGTTGAAGCTTTAATTTGCAGGTTGCTAGTAAAACTTGATTACAGATTTGATGATGAAAAGAACATTAATTTGCAGGTTTTATTTTCATATTGGTTTTTGCTTTTGGTTTTAATCTTTCAGATTTGAAAAAGTAGTTTGTTGGTTGCCATTTATTTGAGTTAACGAAAGTAAAGAAAATGAAAGTGGAAAACAAATTTTCTTCAAACAAATTTTTTTATATAAATTTAAATTGTAAATGAGGGTAAATGTTGCCACATGTTCTTAAATTCAAACAAATGCCATTTGCATGCACTTCTCAATTTACAAGTGTTAAACTCTAATGTATTAAATTATTTAAATTATAAATGTATTCATAAAGTATTTATCTGTATTTATGAAATTTTTATATACATTAGTGAAATGTTTTTATGATTATAAGCTTTTGGATTTTAACAAATACAAGTGTGAAATCTTTGTAAACCTTTATTTTATAAATAGCTTACCTTTTAAAGAAAATATTATAAACTAATAAAAATGCAAATAATTCTTATATATGTATTTAGAATCTAAAACATTTATACATATGCATTTATAACCATTTTAATTTGAACATTTTAAAGAAAACAAAACAAAATAAAACATTGATTAAATCTCTTTTATAAATTATCATATTTAAAAACAACTGATTATCTTATATTTTAAAACAAATGAATTAACCTTTAAATTAACTTTTGAAAACATAAATTAAAACAAAGCTTAAAATTACTATTCATTCATATATAAATTATCAATAGATTGAAAATTAAATTTCAAAATAACTCAAATTATAACATATACAAGCATATATATATATTACAATTTTAAAATTTCAATCTTTAATTTAAAACAAAAGCTCTTCTATTCACAATATATATCAAATGTATATATTATAAACAGAATAAAATTGCATTAGCTTTGAAAAATAAATCTTATCTATTTTAAATTGTCAGAAAGATATTTATCACAATTATCAGTTTAAATATTTATTATCCTTTAAAAAGAATAAACTTATCAGTTTAAATTAAAATTATAAAGAAAAATTATCCACTCAATTTAATTATTAATGCAGATTATTAAATTGTTATTGCCCAAAATTCCGCGTCGTTACAGGGGAAGTTTGTAATGACCTAGAATTTCTATCAATTAAAATTCGTATATTTTATTGATTTTAAATATTAATAAGTGAAATTTATAAGTCGAATAAATTTTATTTCGAATATCTGGATTTAATTGGATAATTAAATCGATGATTTAATATTTGAAATTCCAGAAATAATTGAATATTGGGTTTAATATGATTAATATTGATTTGTAAAATTTTATTTAATCATATTGGAGTTAGAATGATGTTATAAAACTTTTAAAATTGAATTAAAAGTTTATTTGTGAAAATTGAATATTTTAATATTTAATTGACGAGTTAAAATAGCCATTTTTCAAACTGTCTGCGATTTCGACGAAACTAGTTTCATCGGATCCGTAATGTGATATTATTGTATGGTTTCAAATTTCGTGTCAATCGGATTTACCGTTTGTCCGAGGCAAGCCAAAACGCATAGAAATTGGTATAAATCGATCGTTTATCGCTGTAACTCGCACAGATGATCGAATTGGCTCCCAAAACATGTTCCATTGTGTCTGAAACGCAGGGTAAACCTTAGAAACGCCAGCCGGCATGCTTCGTTTGGAGTTCGAAATTTTTTGGATGAATAGTGTTTCGTAGAATTTTCTATATAAGGCTACAGCATTCACAAATTTGCAAAACAAAAAAAATTAGGGTTTCATCTTCAGCACTAGCCGCCAGTTTCATGTTAATGGCTGAAAATCATTCTCCTTCTCCCCTCAAAATCTCCAAATCTACAAACAATTAGCAAAAGTCTTCAACTACATACTTCTAGAACTTGTCGAGAGCTACGTATCTAACGGTGGAGATCAAATTTAGGCGAATGGATTGATGGCAAATGGCTCGCATTCGCATCAGGTAACGCATGAATTTTGAGGCTAAAGAGGAGGCCGAGCTTGACATGGTGGCGGCCAAAGGTAGCTCTCGAGCGGGGCTTCGAAACCCATGTCTTTGATCGTCTTTGAAACGTCGTATGGTGGAGCAATGGTCGGTCAAAGAGGGCGGCTTCATGGGTTATTTGGCTCGGCATGTACGTGTTCGAGGGAGAAGAGAAGGAGCGGCCAGATCTGGTTGCTCGGGAATCAAGGGCCGAGATCGTGTAGGGGGTTTAAAAAAATTAAAATATAAACAGTAAATTTGTTTATAATATAATTCGTCCAAACTTCTAAAATGTATAACTTTGTCATACGAGGTTGGATATTGACGAAACAAATTGCGTTGGCTTCGTTTTGTCGAGCACTACGCAATGGAGATGGTTTGGAGTCGTTTGGAGCTAGTGATAATTTCGGATAAAATTAAACGCGTGTTTAATTTTATTCGAAATAAAACGCTACGACTGTTATCGGAAACTCAAGGTGAGAACTTCTCACTCAATCAAATTGTTTCGATTTAAATTTTAAATAGTTAGATTTAAAATTGCTTGATTGTGCGATTGGATGATAATTTGTTATCTATTGTGTTAAATAGACATTATACCCGTATATTAAGTGGAGGTTATTTATTAAAAACATATACCGCGATAATTCCAACTTGTATGGAATTGGTATTATATATGTACTTGGAGTTGATTTTCCCACATTATATAGCGGATGAGACCCTATTGCGCCGCATAATAGCGGGTAGTATTTTATAAATCCCATATACCGTGATATTTCGTCTTGAAGCGAAATTGGTATTTGCTAACATCTTTGGATGCAGGGAAACAGGTTGGAGGGATCCAACTGGATTCCTCAAACATTTGAATTGGTTTCAATGTTGTGTGTTGATCTATTTATTGATCTATTTATAATCTGCATGATTATCTTTGTGATTGAAATCGTTAAAGGCTAAATTTTAGCCGAATATATTTTGGTGTCGTTAGATGCCGAAAATAAACAAAATTTGATTTTTGAAAATTAAGTTGAGAATTCATAATAAAATTTAATTTTGAAGTTGATTCATTTTAAATGAATAAACGTTGTAATTTATATGTTATAAAAAATACGATTTTTGAGAAATATAACCAAAATGTGATTTTTTAGATAAGTAGTTGATAAATTTATAAAATGGTTTAAATTGGGATTTTTGAATTATTATAAATAATTTATATAAAAGTTTTATAAAATTGATATTTATAAATTAAAATGTTGGAGTTATAAAACGAGTTTTTATAAGTGTTAAAATAAAGTATAAATGGATTTTATAAGTGGATGAAATCTATAAATTTATAATTTCTGAAGTTATAAAATGAATAGATTTGTAAAATAAAATATTTATAAGTAATTAACTTATAAATTGGATTTTGGCGTGTAAAAGGAATATGGATAGAAATTTGTTAATAAAGTGATTTTATAAGTTGAAGTTGTTATAAAATATAAATGGAATTTATAACATTGTTTTATAAATTCGAAATCGACTTATTTTAATAAGTTTAATTATTATAACTTATTAAAGGAAATATATCCACGATTTTGAACAGTGAATAATCCTTTAAATAATATATGTAGAAATTGAATCTGGTTACTGCAGTATATTCACGATTTTGGACGGTGAATAGTATATTAAAGAAATATTTTGAAAAAGTGATATTTTAGATAGAATTAAAACAATTCAAAAACGTTTTAAAATGTGTTAAGTATCGAAATCATAGATTTCAACATTTATTGTTGAAATAGACGTTTTCGAGGGATAAAAGGAAATGGTGGACTATAAAACTGTTGTTATAGTAAATGATTTTCGAAAGGAAAAGTTTTGTGTAGTATTGGGATTTATATATCTATCTTAATTTCGAATCCCTATACTTGTAATTTTGGATTGTCATAACGATGTTTATGTAACATTCGTTTAGACCCAAATAAATATGTTTAAGTGAATGTTTTCCTTAAAGAATAAAATATATACTTAATTTTGATTTAAGTATATTGAATATTTTCAAAATGTTGGAAATAAATAGATTAATGAATTACTTATTATTAAATAAGTATGGAAATGTTTTTCTAATATAAAGTGAATGTTTGAGATTTTATCTTTTAAAGATAAATTAAAAATGAATACTAGAAATCGATTTGGAAATCGTATATTCATATATATTTTGGAAAGGTAAATACACTATGGAATTTATAAAAGAAAGGGAAATTTATTTCAAAAATAAACATTGATTTATTTTTAGAAAGTGTGGAAATAAATTTTGCGGATTTGGAACATAAATTTAAAATAAATCGGTAAAGATTTATTTAATTGAATTAAATGAACCATTTTGAAATGAAAGTTGTAAGGGTGTAAATTGATTTGAAATTGGTTTTCGAATGGTTGAAGTGTGGGATATATATCTTGTAAAGATATTTTTGAAAATAAATAATTTGGAAAATCATTTGAAATCGGGTGATGTTGTGAATATTGATTGATAGTTAAATAACCGACTATCAATATTGACCCTTAAGTGGCTATTTGTTGTGAATTAGTTGAAACTGAACGCTACACTGATTTTTAAATTATTGCGCTCGTTATTCGGATTACCCATTCCAAATAGTGATACGACATAATGGATAGCATTGAAGACCGGTGGTGAAGACCGGGTATTTGTGAAAACGATAGGATGACCTATCGATTGTCTCTGCACCTTAGCTATGGTATGGAGATTTCCTTTGTGATGGGAAATTCGATCGGGATTGTGAATACTCGGATTGCAAGGGCTTCTTTTGAAGTGCCTTCGGTTCTGTTCGAACCCGTAACAGACTTGTATGGTTACGTGTCTAACATTACATTTTGAGATATAAAGCAGATTTCTTTCAAATACATTTCTGCTGGTGGCGGAGAATTTATTCTCTTAGCTTAACACCCTTCTCTGAGACGTATGCGCTTAGAGGTTATGTAGTTGAAGGTTATCAGCGGTATATTCCCAATTTGGTAATGTGGCATGCTGAGCGTTGCTGTGTGATGATTATTTATTGATCATTTGTTGATCAAAGCGTGGCTTTGTAAAAAATGCGTAGCTTTGTGGACGAGACTTCGTCAAACCTCACTCCTCGGAAATGGTCAAAACAGGAATATGCGGCAAGGTTATGAGGGTCGCGCCCTTTAGGGTATGTCATTTCCTTTTGGAAAGGGTGGTATCATGGTATGGAGCCCAGATACTTACTCATGTTGACGCACTATATTTATTACTGTGTGATGTTGGTTATCGAGCGCTCGGATAAAGGTCCAAAGGGACCGGGGGATGGCATATTCGTGTAGTAGTTACCTAGTTACAAAGGTAACCCGGCCTTGTGTTGGTAGAGATCTAACCGTTACGTTAGGTTCTCGGGACGTCCCGCCAGAGGCGATCCCATTGACAGTAGAAAGTTCCTTAGCCTGACCATTTGTTGGAAATCCAAACAAAACAATACGAGCCTTGTACGGTTTTAGTTGTAGAACCCGCCATTTAAAATGGTAGCTATAGCAGGCATAATATAATGGTATCTATGCTGGCTAAGATTTATATTCTATTTTCGAAATGCTTTCATCACTATGCACTAATAATAATAATATCAAAAATGATTTGTTTGCGTAGTAAGCATCTTTGACTATCATAAGAAGAAATCTCCTCCAATTCTGCGTTTGCATTGTGTGTGTGGGGAGGCCTTATGGTAGTTTCATTTTCCAAAAGCATTGCGGATCTTTTTCAATTCCCTTATTATTGTTGTTGTTTTAAAGATAAATAACTGTTTAAGCTCTCACACCAGTCTCATGACTGACCTGGAGTTTATTGTTCTCTTCATATACTCTAGGTGCCCATAATTTTCTACACAGGCAGTCTAGAGTCGGGTTATCAGGTCATTTTGGATTCAGAAGTGCTATGGGCTCAAGTGGTGAGCTGGATGGCGAGACGTATTACTTGTATATGATATTATGTTTTCCGCTGTGTATTTCACTTGTAAGGACACGTTTGTATAACTGTCCATTGTCCAGTTGTGTTGTATATTGTTGTTGTATACTCTGATGATGATGTGATGTAAGGTAACAACTGAGATAGTTCTTTGTTTTAAAGATTATTCATTTATGTATTATATGTTGTTCCGCTGCGATATGTGAGATTCTGATATTGTTTCTGTTCTGTTTCCTTATTTCTTCTATCTTTTTTTTCTACCTCTTCTTTTTAACCCTCATGGTTCGGTTTTTCGGCATTCTATTGCTCGGCAGTTGATGCAGTGGGTGTATTGATGTCGATTTTCGAAAGTGGAAAAATCGGTTCATGACACTAATCAAGTGATAAAGAAAATTCAAAGCTTCAACTCAACAAATTAAAGCCCTCAACATCAAACAACAACAGAATTTCAAGAATCAAGCCCAGATCAAAAGCACACCTCAAATTTTCAAAAATTAAAACAACTCCCAGGCTTTCTGTTTCAAAATACCCAGGTGAGTAAACCACTTTGACCTGATTCTTAAACTAGATGCAGTGTTAAATTTGTGAAGAAAGGTTGTGATAAAAGGTTGCTTGGGTGAAACTATGATATATATATATATATATACAAATATGAACATTATGCATGTGCATGTCAGTTACAGGCGTAAGTACCCTCTGTTCCAGGTTACAGGAAATTCAAACCTGTTCAAAATTCAATTGCTCTTCTTCTAATCCTTATTAGGCTTTAGGATCTAAACAAGATTTGTTTGTTTAACCATGATTCAAGTTCTAAAAATAAATTTAAGTAAATTAAATTAAAGTTTTCTCTGGAAAATTTAAAAATACAAGCAAACCGAATATAGGTTGAAAATTCAACCATCCTAATCTCTAATTTCAAATACATCAATTGAAATGTTTTTTAAACTAATGATTTTTGAAAGAAAAATCATAATTTTTAAGCAAGTATTCACTAAGAAATGCAAGGATGAACGGATTCGAGTTTTTTAGTGATTTTTGGTGATCGATGACATAGTTCGTCTCGCAATCATAGCTGAAGCTCGCTGGGAGGTCGAGGAGTTTGAGAAAAATGCTCGGAAAAATTTTCGATCATCGTGGTGGCTAAATTTCGATGATCTAGGGTTTAAAGCTTACATTTTTATTGGTCGGAATTCGACCAAATGCAACGTCGATGTTGCATCGGGTTGGACCAGGACGAGTGGACGTGGTGCGTGGTTGATAGGAGGAGCTCTGGACGAGGGTGTGTGGCCTCTGATGGTATGTGTCGTCGACACGAGGAGGATTAGTTGATCGATCTTGTGTTTCAGGTTGGGTCAGGTTACTCATTTGCGAATTCGTCGTAATTTCGGGTTTCTGGGTGGTTTGGTGGTTTGGGAAGGTTGTCACTGACTTGTCGACGGCCAGAGCTTCGACCGAAGGTGGCCGGTTCGCCTATGCATGTGCACAGGTATCATACATTTCTAGAAATGATGGTTTGGGGAAGAAGGGTTATGACTCGAAGTTGTCTTCGGGGAATCAAGGTGCTGGCTCGAGGGAGGTCTGGGTATTTTGAATACATACCGGGTATTATAAACTTAAACCAAATTCTAAGTTTTAAAATGAAATTTGGGGTTAACTCGGGGGAGACTCGAAGTAAACAAGAATTTTTCTCCGGTGATGCTCGGGGTTGTTTAAAAACAGTTTTCAAATTTGAAAATAAATTTAAGTTTAAACAAGTTTTTAACTTATTCTTTAAAAGTAATGTTGTTTAAGTTTGAGATTAATTAAAGAATTAAAAATAAATTATTTTTAATTTAATTAAGTTAAAGTTTAATTAATATATAACCTTAATTTTAATTGTTTATTTTAAATGAATTTAATTATTATAATTAAGTGAATAATTATAAGAATGATGTGTTTTATTAACATTAATCAAACTTTAAGATTTTAAGTTGATTAATGTGATAATGATGATTTATCAAACAAGGTTTAAATGATAATTAAAGTTATTAATAAAGATAAAATGGTTTATCTTTTTATTAATTAAGTAAATAATGATTTGTTAATATAACTACTTAAAGAATAATTACTTAATTAATTACTTAATATTTAAAGTTAACTAAATTAATAATTAAGGTTAATAAATTTGTAATTAAGAATTAATTAATTAAGGAATAATTAATTAATGAAAGTAATTAAGATTTAATTAATTAATAATTAAGGATAAATTAATTTATAATTAAGAACAATTAATCATTAATCAATTATAATTAGTGAAAATAATTATGTGACTAATTAATTATAATCACACATTAATTCATCTTAATTGTGGATGATTTGTTATTATTGAATGCTTTGTATTGATTGATATCTCTGATATGTGATTGTGATACTATGTGATATGAATTGCTTTGTGTTGAGCTGTGACACCTGTGAATATATTACTTTGTGAATGTGAAAACCCTTGGCCCGTAAAACAGCATTTGAATTTCAATGCGACAGGGAGTCGGATTCCAGTTGGTTATCCGAAACCCTCATCGAACCTTAATGGTGAATCTTTGTGATTGATATATCTGTTATCCCACCTTTTGGCAAGGCCGTGACACCAAAAAGTTGACTAGAAATCAACAACAGTTCGTCCCAAAGATTGGTTATACACTGTTTCAATATGGATATCGACGAATTTTGTCCGAGTCCAGATCAGGCTACAATTGACAAGACATGACAAGAAAAATTTTGAAAGCAAACATTTCAAATTTCAGGTCAATTGGAGTTCGTATGCTCAAGATATGATCGATGCAATTCAAGCAATCAAGTGAAGGGTCTTGCTCGTATCCATCCATCCTCCACTGTTCGTATCCATCAAGCCTCCACTGTTCGTACCCATCCATCCTCCACTGTTCGTATCCATCAAGCCTCCACTGTTCGTATCCATCCATCTTCCATTGTTCCTATCCATCAAGCCTCCACTGTTCGTATCTATCCATCCTCCACTGTTCGTATCCATCCTCCACTGTTTGTATCCATCAAGCCTCCACTGTTCATATCCATCAAGCCTCCACTGTTCGTATCCATCCATCCTCCACTGTTCGTATCCATCAAGCCTCCACTGTTCGTATCCATCCATCCTCCACTGTTCGTATCCATCAAGCCTCCACTGTTCATATCCATCAACGCAATAGAGATTGATACGAACAGTGCAATAGGGATCGATACGAACAGTGCAACATCGATCGAGTGTGAACAATGCAACATCGATCGAGTGCGAACAGTGCAACATCGATCGAGTGCGAACAGTGCAACATCGATCGAGTGCGAACAGTGCAACATCGATCGAGTGCGAACAGTGCAACTTCAATCGAGTGCGAACGTGCAACATCGATCGAGTACGAACAGTGCAACATCGATCGAGTGCGAACAGTGCAACATCGATCGAGTGAAAACAGTGCAACATCGATCAAGTGCAATTAGTGCAACTTTGATCGAGTGCAAACAGTGCAACATCAATCGAGTACGAACAGTGCAACATCGATCGAGTGCTAATAGTGCAACATCGATCGAACATTGATCGAGTGCAAACAGTGCAACATCGATCGAGTACGAACAGTGCAACATCGATCGAGTGCAAACAGTGCAACAGCGCCCAAGTGCGAACAGTGCAACAGCGATCGATACGAAGGAGATAGCCTACGAAAAACACGAACTTGCATCGATCATATCTCACAATCTACAAGTCCAAATGCTATGAAAATTTCACAGGAGCTTGCGTACGATCTAAGCAAGTTCACGCCAAATTTCGACTCGGTTGGATCAACTCTTGATCGATACGAAATTCGTTTATATTGATCGCGGATCGAGCCAAAACTTTATGGGATCGATCGCGTGAGCCCACCCACGTGCCAGAAGAAGTCACCTAAGATCTGAGCGAGATATTTGCAGCCTACGCCTATAAATAGCATCCTAGAGCCTACAGAAAAAGGAACTTTTGGTTCTTCTACGTCCAGACTCCACCGGGTTCATCATTGTACTCGAATTTTGCTATTGTAATAAGTTGTAACTCGTTGTAATCAGTAAGGATACATCAATAAAATCGCCAAATTCAAAGTGGACATAGGCCGGATTGCCAAACCACTATAAACTCTGTATTCTTTACCGCTTTCTTCTTAGTTTTCTGAGTGTTCTTCATTTTTAATTCTCTATATACTTATTATCTGTAATCTGTGATCGTAAACGGGCGCTTTCAATGACAATTGGAAGATAGTGACAGATTGGTAGAGATAGTCAGACGAGCCATGAGAGGCGGACTAGTGAACAGAGATTTAGAGGATGTGAATAGGAGTCCCTTTGCTCCTATGATCAGGCAAGCCATAAATCCACCAGAATTCAAGTAACCAACATTGGAAATGTATAATGGGAGGACGGATCCTGTGGTTCATCTCACGAAGTATATAAGGCATATGGAAGTGCTGGGGGCATCAGAGGAGGTCATGGTCCGGTGCTTCCCATTGTACCTGGAAGACATTACGGCGCTATGGTTTAGACAACTGGAGAGTGGCTCTATTGGAACATGGACCGATTTGACTGAAAGGTTTATGAGGCAATTCAGAGTTCACATTTCGAGACCAAAGAATGTGATGAGTTTGGCAGCATTGAAGCAAAGAACTGGGGAATCTTTGAGGAGCTTTCTGATGCGATTCAATGCAGCGGCAGCATCGGTGGATCGACCGGATCCATCCATGGTTTTGATGGCAGCTTTATCTGGCATAGCTGACGGCATAGAACTCTAGAATTCGTTGACAAGAGATCCCTCTATGGATCTAGGAGAATTTTATCATGAGGCTGAATGATTTTTACGATTATGCAAATGCTGAAAGAGAGGAGGGAGAAGGAATCGATGTTTATGCAGTCAAGGGCGAAAATCCTCCTGAAAAAGGTGTAGGAACTGGCAAAGGGAAACGAAAGGCTGAGGATAACGGTGATGGATCAACGCGACCACGAAAGGAACAAGATTCACCTCATATACAGAGTTGAACGAGACTTTGGAACGAATCTACCAGGACACCGGGGGCAGGTTCCTTATCGAAAGCCGATGAGAAGGGATCCGACCAGCAATGAGAGGAGATCAGACAAGTATTGCTTATTCCACGAGCTGAATGGTCATAGCATGAGTGATTGTAGGCACCTGAAGGATGAGGTTGAGGGACATATCCAGAATGGTCTGCCATCGCAGTATGTAAGAAGGGGAATAACAACGATGGAACATGAGCGGCAACCACCTACATCGACTGGGAATGGCTCAGGATCGGGGCGTCAGCTTGCTATAAATTGATTGAAATAATGATGAACGAGTGGAAAACTCCACACAAACCCGATTGAGTCGTTTACGCATGTACAGGACCGCGAACGATCATTAGGCATGCTCTGATACGACTACTAATCGCATCAGTGTGGGTGTTTGCACTTTGACGTCCCTATTTTGCTTTTGTTTTATGTTTCTCATGTTTGGACTTGATTTTGTTTGACATTTCCGTTGAAACATTCATTTTGAACGAAAGTCTGCTATTTGTGATTTCATAACGGCTAAGCCACTTACACATGTACGGGGTCGCGAACGGTCCTTAGGCAAGCTCTGAGATGGTGATAAACGGCCCTAATAAACAGTTTGGAAACTCACTCGAGCGTGAAATCCATTATTAATGTACTAAGTCCCACCCGGACACACATAATTCACCTCGAATGGCACCCGATCGCGAACGATTACAACTCGCCTCGAACGGCACCCGACCACGAACGGTCATAATTCGCCTCGAATGGCACCCGATCGTGAATGATCATAAATCTTTTCAACTAATCGCGAACGGCACCTGACCTTAAAAGCAATTTCTTTTCAACTAATCTGCTAATTTGTCGTCATACAATTGGTTGCCGATTTCATTTATAGATCTTTTCTAAAAGTACTTCCAAATTTCATAAATTAATTATCTAAAACATTTACAAATTGCTCTTCACAAATTAATTATCTAAAACATTTACAAATTTCTCATTCTCCTTATGTAATCATATAAAGCATTTAAGTCCCATATCTTAAATGATTTTATATACTTATTAAAACACTTAGGAGAATTCTCCAAAAATTCCCATAAATCGCTTTTTATGTTTTTCAACATATATAAATTTTTGACCCAAAGCGTATATAAATAGCTCTAATTAATTAAAACCCAATAAATCATTTTCTTCACTAGAAAATTAATAATAAAACCACACCAATTCAGAAAATTATGAAACTTGAAACCTATCTCTGAAATATCATTTCTGACCATATATTAAAATCGCAAGGCATTTCGATGTCGACTGATAGGTTTTTCAATTCAAAACATGCATAAATCAATATGAATAAGCATAATTCATCAACAAGCATATGTGTGTGTGTGTGTGTGTATAACATTCAAAACAAGGAAACATGCTTACAAAAACATTGATATCTGACTCTAGAAACCGAAGCTTCAAAAATATGAGATGTAACTATATTCACCTTTAGTTTTGTTGTTAACGAGTTGATATTTGATCTTGGATTGAATTTGATTAAGCTTTTCCTCTTAATTCTCGCTTATCTTCCCCTTACCTCCCTTTAATGGTAGCCGACCTTTTGTTTAGTTTTAGTTTTCTTGTGAACGTGAGAATGATATGGTATGAGGGTTTAGGGTATAAGAATGTAGCTTATTCCTACATTGCCCTTATCTAATCTCCCTTTTCTATTTCATTTTAATCCTATTTAGTTCATTAGTTTAACTAGGCACGACTACCACTTTATTATACAAATGTAAAAAACTTAAATATTTACATTATTTCATTTAATTTAACTAATTATACGCCCTAGATAATGTTAATCTAAATTAGGGTTGTTACACCGAGCTCTACGGGAAGCATCTCTGGACTCCTCTAAAAGCATCTCTTCACCATGTTCGTCGCTTTCCTAGTCGACCGTGGAAGGCCAACTCCAAAATCTTTATGGGTCTTGTCCATTCAAAGTTAGAGCTATATTGCTTGCTCATCTTTCTACCTAGCTATGCTCTCAATTTGAAATTAAGAAGCAACTATGATCATTTTGAGTTACATGATGACTTTAAATTATTATTTTCATTTGAATTTAGTTGTAGAAGACAAATAAGAATGGAAGTAATATTTGACTTATGTAACAGGAAGAAGGACATGTTTGCAATTTAAGAAGGGTGAGATAAGTAAATAATGGGGTGTGATCATTTTGGAAGAAAAAATAGGGCATGGAAGAAAAATACCAAGATGCTAATAGACTTGGCCTTAAAATAAACCAATATTTAGAGCTAAAGCGATGGTTAAAATTAAAAACCCTTATTGATTAATTACATAATAAATTAATCTGTATTAACTAACAATTTAAGTTTTAACTAAGTATTAACTAAAATCTTAATTAAATTTAACCGAATCACTAATTAATTAAAAATAAAATCACGTATTAAATAAATAATTAAATAATAATTAATCCCTAATTAATAATTAAATAATAATTAACTTTAATTAATTAACTAATTATAATTAACTTATTTGATTAACACTTAAGTAATAAATACCTTTGTTAGTTAATGATTAAATAGTAATTACATTAATTAATCAATATAAATCGTTAAATAAATAAATATTATTCACTAAATACATTTTGAAAACAATTTCCAAAAGATATTTAAGTTAAAACACTTTTAAATTTGCAAAAGAGGTCGTTTTTGCGAACAACACCCACAGCGACTACCGCTATATGACTTGCAATTTTCAGAATTTGAAATTTTGTTTTCTATGTCTTTCATTACAATTTTAATTCTTAGAAAACTTTACTTCTTTGTAAAAAATAAAGTGTGTGCTTGAAATAAACAAGTTTTACACTTGAAAACATTTTAAAATTTAATACCAAAGATCATTGATTTTACACAAGGGATTCTATGTCGTTTAAACTAGTAAAGGTGCTAACTTCCATAGCATACCATCATGTGTTCATGACCACAACATACATAATCACATCACAAACACATCATCAACATATATACGCATGCCATAACCAACGTATATAAGTAAAGATTACAAATTGTAACTAACTTGACTTTTCGCTTTCAAATTTAAATCTATACATCATGACATCCAAGAACTTGTACATACATACAAATCAACATTTGTTTCACCCAACTATCACATTTAATAACCAAGAAAAAATATAAATTTTAAAAACTTAGTTAAAGGCGAGAATTTCACTAACCAAAAGTTGGCTAAATCAAGAAAACTTCTTCTAAACTTGAATACGACCTAAGTCTTTCTTTGCCTTAGAAAAGATGAAGTTTTATTGGGCCTTTGTGAGCAAAAGGTTCCGGTCTAGATGGGAAGAAATGCACGAACGAGATGGTGAAGGTGCGTGGGGACTTGATTTGGCAAGGAGGAGTGTTATAAAATAAAACATAGGCTTTGAACAAGGATTTAAAAGTTTTTAAAAGTGATAAAAGCTAGGTTTTTAAACATTAGAATTTTTTTGAAACCATTAAAGAGTTCAGGAATCTTGGAAACAAGAATGTAAGTTTTTGAAATGGAGAATGAATGATAAAATGAGAAGGGGAAATTTTGAAAATTATTTTTATCTAAATGAAATAATTAAATTACTATGATGAAACGTAATAGTATTTAGTGACTACTTCCAGAATTACAACTAACCACTGCTTACCTATGTATGAAAGAATCACAGCTAGATTAAGCTGCTGGACTGCGAGGAGGTTAAGTCAAGCTGGTAGACTCACATTAATTAAGTCTGTTATCTTCTCTATGCAAGTGTACTGGGCTAGAACTTTTGTTCTCCCTACAAAACTTATTAAAATGATAAGATGTGCTATGATGAAGTACCTGTGGAGTGGCAAGACTACTGGTAGATTCATTGCTCCTATAAAGTATGCTACGGTCGAGAAGCCACTAAACAAAGGAGGCCTTGGTTTGATTAATCTAAAACAGTGGAATAAGGCTGCTTTTGCTAGACATATTGATACTTTGTTCAATTGCCCTGACAGTCTATGGGCTGCTTGGTCGATGAAGAAGTATATGAACTGTAGAGGGTTATGGAATATGTCAAACCAGCAAAATGTTAGCTGGACTTGGCGTAATATCCACAAGTTTAAAGAGCTGTTTCTCCCTATGATACAGATGAAGACTAACAGTGTGAACAATGTTTATTTCTGGGATGACCCATGGCTTGAACAAGGCCTTATTCTTAGGAGACAGCTCACTTATAGTGAGATTCTACATACTGGAATACATGAACGAACACTTGTCAGAGATGTGATACATAACTTTCAATCAAGGCACATATTCACTTCGAATCAAAGAGTGCAAATTATATGGGATAAAATAAAGACTTTTACTACTCTGCCTTCTTCATACAATAATCTTGTCTGGGGTAAGAAGAAAGGGAAGTATAAAACTGGTTTGGCATACGAATACTTGATGCAAAACAACTCGAACCAGAACTGGAGATGGTGGAGGAGAACTTGGAATACTGACAGTAGCAACAGGCACAATTTATTGTTATGGAAGGTTCTTAATGGAGCTCTACTGACTAAATCAAGACTTGAGAGGTATGGCATGAATGTTAACTCGTCATGCACCTTTTGCAGTAATTTTCCTGAGACTATCGATCATATTTATTTTGAATGTACGGTTACGAAGAAAATATGGACTGAGGTCATGAACAAATATTGTAGAAGAGGACCTTTAAATGTCAACGTGCAGGAATGGGAAAGAATTTATTCCGGAACTGGTAACAAGCAAGAAACAAAAAGAATCTTTGGTGTTGCTCTAAAGTGCTTTGTTGCTGTGGTGTGGAGGGAACGTAATAGTAGGGTTTTTGATCCTACTAATGCCAAATCTGATGATGGTTTGAAGATATGTGTTATGCAAGAGATAGTTTCAGTGGTTAAGATGCTTTTTGCATTTGATACAGGAATATCAGTGGCCTCTCTTTGCTAACTTTGTTATATTTTGTCTGTTTTCATGTTTTTTCCTTTATGTTATTCCTTGTGGTTTGTAACACCTTAGTCTCCTCAGTATTCTACGAGCTTTTTGCTCTCTGTTGTATTTGTTGTTCTCTGGTGTTGCAATAAAATGGTCGGGGACCATCCAACCCCGTCGGCCTTGCCAAAAAAAATAATTAAATTACTAAATTACACTTAAGTACCTAACCTCCACTCTAAGCATGCCACCTCACCACCCTTGTCTCCTCCACCATGCTCACGCTTGGAACATGTTCCCTCCTCTTGTTTGAGGCAACATGCATTTGTAATTCAGGTGCTTTGTGTTTTTAGGAAAATGACTACTATGACAACTTTTCCATTTGTTTTAAAATTCTTTTAACCTATTTCATAAAAAGTCATGTCAAAATTTTATTAAATTAAATTAAATATATATTTATATTTCTAGAATGTGTTCTAACTTATACATAAATATGTGTATATGTTACGTCAAACATGAACGAACTTTTCGGACAACTTTTAAACACCGAAAAGTTGAAAATTCGAAAAACGATTTTCGGTCACATTTTCTATTTATCTTTGAATGATTTATTTTTGTAAACAAATTTTGAAAACTATTTCAGCATTACTAGTTATGAATAAAAAGAGTTTTATTTGAGCTATTAAATATATAAATTAATTATTTAAAAATATATTAAAATATCTAGATTTAAAGTGATTAAATACTGGGCCATTACACTCTCTCCCCTTAAAAGAATTTCCTTCCGAAATTAGCAAATAAGAAGATAACTCAAGATGACACAAAATGATATATATTAGTAATCATAATGATGTAATCATACAAAAGGATATAAGGAAAGTGACCATATCACTAGTCATGGATACACGACCATACAATACACACAATCTACTTATCTAACAGCGACTTAGGGCAAGTCCCTCTTATACTATCCTCAGACATCATATGTCCATAGAGTCTCACTTAAAATTGTGGCACTATAAAATTTAGCCTTCAAGTCATGCCTATTCAATGTTCCCAGTACGGTCTCTAAGCGGCGCTTATGTTCCTCCCCGGTCTTAGAACAAATAAGGATACCATCTATTGAGACCAACGCAAATTATTTTGTATATATCTAAAAACTCGAGTCTTGGTTACTACAAATGAGAAAGTGCGTTAGTTAAACCATCAAGCATAACCAACCACTCAAAGAAACTATCTGATCCTCTAAAAGTTGTCAAGGGCATACTATCTGTATCAACCCCATTTTGTGATAAACAATAATTAGATATTTATTTTATTAAAAATGAACTTTTTGGAATTCAATTAAATAATTTGAGTATATTTAAGAACATCGGAACTTTAAAATGAGAAAATTAGTGATGATTTTGTAAATGATAAGGAATATTTTATACCATAATAGTTTAATAATTTATTTAATTATTTTGAAATTAATCAGTAAAAGAATTAAATAAAATGGTCAATTAAACTAATAAAATACTTTTGGAATGTAGGGCTTATATTGACTTATTTATAAAACAAAGTTAAAGAAAAGGATAAAAAATACGCTAAGGCCCAACATTTCAAACTCCATTAGCTTATACCCTAAAAGCAAATATCCTCTTCCTCTCGTTTCTATAGAGTATTCGATCTTCGCACTTCTCTTCAATTTTTATTATGTTTCGTCAACAATATCAGTTAACCGCTTAGAAAATTAATCGCAACCCCTAAACCCTACTTCTTTTTGTGATTCGAATATACATGTATATTTTTAAATTCTCAAATCTAAGCAAACGTTTCTTTACCTCAAAATAAACTCGTGCTAGAAAGAAAAGTTACATTTCGTCGAAGTTAGAGCTATATCGTTCACTCATCTTTCTACTTAGCTATGTATCAGTTTAAAATCAAGAAGCAGATGTGATCATTTTGAGTTGCATGATGATTTTAAATTATTATTTTAATTTGAATTTAGTTGTAGAAGATAAATAAGAATGGAAGTAACATTTGACTTATGTAGCAAGAAGAAGGACATGTTTGTAAGTTAAGATGGGTGAGAAAAGTAAATAATGTAGTGTGATCATTTTGGAAGAAAAATGGTGTGTGCAAGGAAAATACCATTTGCTAATAAATTTGGCCTTAAAACAAACCAATATTTAGAGCTAAAGAGATGGTTAAAATGTAAAACCCTCGTTAATTAATTAAATAATAAATTAATCCTTATTAATTAATAACTTAAATCTTAACTAAATACTCATTAAAATCTTAATTAAATTTAACTTAGTCGCTAATTAATTAAAAATTAAACCTTCTTTTTAAATAAATAATTAAATAATAATTAATCCCTAATTAATAATTAAATAATAATTAACTAATTATAATTGACTTATTTGATTAACACTTAAGTGTTGAATACCTTTGTTAATTAATGATTAAGTACTAATTACCTTACTTAATTAATTAATAGAAAATCATTAATTAAATAATTAATTAAATAATAACTATTATTCTTCAAATATGTTTTGAAAATAATTTCCAAAAGATACTTAAGTTAAAACACTTCTAAATTTGTGAAAGATTCGTTTTTGCGAATAACACCCATAGCGACTATCGCTATATGTCTCGTAACTTTCAAAATTTGAAATTTTGTTTTATAGGCCTTTTTAAAAACTTTAACTCTTGGAAAACTTTACTACTTTGTACAACATAAAGTATGTGCTTGAAATAAACAAGTTTTGAACTTGAAAACATTTTAAAATTTAATACCAAAGATTAAAGATTTTATACAAGGGATTCTATGTCGCTTAAACTGGTAAAGGTGCTAACTTTCGTAGCATACCATCATGTATTAATGACCACAACATACATAATCACATCATAACCACAACACCAACATATATGCATGCCACAACCAACGTATGTAAGCAAAGATCACAACTTCTAACTATCTTGACTTTTAACTTTCAAACTTAAATCTATACATCATGACATCCAAGCACTTGTACATACATATAAATTAACATTTGTTTTACCTGACAAGCACCATTGTCCAAGTGGTTAATTGATTCGGCTTTGAAAGATGAAGTTTTTTTGGGCCTTAGTGAGCAAAAAGGTTCGACCTAGGTGGGAAGGAATACATGACCAAGATGGTGGGGGTGTGTGGGGACTTGATTTGGCAAGGAGGAGTGCTAGAATAGAAAGTACGTAGAGTCTTTAAACAAGAATTTAAATGTTTTTAAAAGTGATAAAAGTTAGGCTTTTAAACATTAGAACCTTTTAGAAACCATCAAAGAGTTGATGAAGCTTGGAAATAAGAATGTAAGTTTTTGAAATAGATAATGAAATGACAAAATGAGAAGGAGGAATTTTGAAAATTGTTTTTATGTCAAATGAAATAACTAAATTGCTAAATTAGCCTTAAGTACATAACTTCCACTCTAAACTTGCCACCTCACCACCCTTGTCTTCTCCACCTTGCTCACGCTTGGAGCATGTTCCCTTCTTTTGTTTGAGAAAATAGGCATTTATAATTCATATACTTTGTGTTTTTATGAAAGTGACATATTATGACAACTTTTTCATTTGTTTTAAAATTCTTTTAATCTATTTCATAAATAGTCATATCAAAATTTTATTAAATTAAATATATAAATATATTTCCAAAATGTATTCTAACTAATATATAAATATGAGCGTTACAACACGCACTTCGCGCGTGATGATGGCACGTGCTTCGTACGTAAATTGTTTTTCTATAACTTATATATCTATTTTTTTTAAGTTTGAATTTTTATTTATATTACTAATTAATAATTTGTTTGTTAGATCCTATTTTTAAGTGATATTAAAATTTGATAGTATGTACATAGATGTTTTAAATTTGTAAAAGAATTTTATTTGTTAGATCATATTTTTAGGTAATATTAAGACTGAATAACATTTGTAGATGGACGTTTTGAATTTGTAAAAAAAATTAATTGTTAGATCCTATTTTCAAGAGATATTAAGATTTGGTATTAGGGGCAATTTTGGTAGTTCACGCCGACACCAAAAAAGTGTGGCACCAAATGTATTACAGCTATTATTAAAGATGTGTATATGTTAACTCAAATGTGCACAACGTTTTCAGACAACTTATAAACACCGAAAAGTCAAAAATTCAGGAATAATTTCCGGTCACATTGTCTATTTTTCTTCGAACTACATATTATTGTAAATAGATTTTGTAAACCATTTCAGCATCACCAGTTACGAATATAATTTTTTTTAATTGACCTATAAAATCCATAAATTAATTATTTAAAAATATATTATAATACTAGATTTAAAGTGATTATAATGTTGGATCGGTACACTCTCTCCACTTAAAAGAATTTCCTTCTAAAATTAATAAATAAGAAGATAACTCAAGATGACACAAAATGTCATACATTAGTAATCATAATGATGTAATCATGCAAAAGGATACACATGTATATGAATTATTTTAATATTATTTTCAAAATTTACATGTTTTTTCGAACAAACTCCAAACGAAGCATGCCGCCTGGCGTTTATAATATTTTACCCCTATTCTGAACACAATGGAACATGTTTCATGGCCTAATTCGATCGTATGTGGAAGATAGCTTTTTGAATCGAATTAAAATATTAGTTTTTCGATATAAAATCCAATGCGTTTCTATCCCGTACGACTAAACGGTAACTCCAAATACTACGAAATTTAAAATCCGATACTATTACGGATGCAATGGAACTGGTTTCATCGAATTCCAAGACTGTGCCCCGAAATGCTATTTTAACTTGTCGATTAAACCGAGTGATTTCCAAAATCGAAAAAATTGCTTGTAATTTTAATTTTAAAAACTTACCAACTCCTTTATAATTCAAATAGAATTTATATCCATATAAGAAATCATTTCGATTCATATTAAAGCAAAATTCAATTATTTACACTATTACTATATTTTAAATTTCACCACTAAATAAATATATATAAAATTCCAAAATTTTAATTTATCGACTTTTAATTCCTTTTAAAAAGTCTAATACCATCACTCTAATTCAAATAGAGTTTTAAACCAACTTAGAAATCATTCCTATCCACATCTAACTTCAAGTGCCCATGTTTTCCCAATTTCAAATATTAAATTTATTACCAAATCTACCTCCATATTCGAAATCAATAAATATTTTCTAATTCAACATTTAAAAATGAATTAAATGTTCAAAATTGAATGATCAAAATTCTGGGTCGTTATACTTCTTTAGAGGTGTATCAATGAGTTTTGGTCCAAAACGCGATAACTCGTTGGACTCGGTTTCATATTCCGATACAGACTCGTCTCCTTGCTTAAGATCTAAGAAACTCCTATATAATTAGGCCTTTCCTGCAAAGGGCATGAACTAGTGTTCAAACACTTCCTTAAATCTAGCGTAGATAAAATCTTCTTCCAGAACATTAGTTGTAATAGAATACCACCATGTTACTGCTTCATCTTGTAACTGCCAAGATGCTAAGACATGCTTCTACTCATCCGAGACATCCAACCCTTGAAAATATTTTCGCAAGAATGAACCCTCCCATGGACTTGTAAAATGGATTTCGTACCCTTAAACGACTTTCCTCCTAGATTAGAGAAATCTTCTCACAAAATTGCAAAGTCTATAAGGGATTGTATATCTAATGATCCTATACTTCTAGCAGTTGGGGCTCAACCCTCGGTGATCGAAGTATTGCCATTTCCCTTCCTTGTCTTACTTTAGAGCTCATTTCTTACTATCTGATAATAATAAGTTATCCTCATAATACACTTTTAAGGCAAAATTTATATTGGGAAAGGAATCGTCTATAAATAATATTAAATAAACATATTCATCCCTCCAACCGACGCCCAAACAAATGTAGAAAATTTGGAAATTTATTGTATATAAGAAATATAACCTTAGGTAAAATTATTTCATTTACCCATTTTAAAACTATACTGTGTCTACTTGTCTTATTTAAGTGCTTTGGAACCCCTATCAACAATGTTGATAAGGCTCGTCGAATAGAATTCACAATCCACTCAACAAATAAACCAACAAAATATAAAACATTATATAGCACTAACAATTATGCGCTCATATATATACTACACTCAACCCATTCTAGGATATTTTTAATCCTATTTCTAATGAGTTACTCATTCTTGAGCATTACTAAACCTACGTATAATGATTTTACCCCATCGAAGCCTAGGTGTTCCCTCAACTTAAGCTTTGATACCACGTGTATGGATCTGCCTTTCTTACAGTTAAAAACGACACTTAATATATCCTCGATATTCGTGTACAGATCATTTAAGTGTTTGAAAGACAGGTCGTTTGGGGTTAATCATAAGAATAAACATATGGATTTCTTACTCTTGAAAAACCTATTCAAAAAGAAGAGTAATCATAAGATCATGTTCAACATAAACATGGAGGATTCTTATCTTATGATAACCAAAACCATTTTTATTATAAATCCAATGATATTATAATAATGTATAGGGTTTAAAGTATTCAATAATTAAGTAGCTGTGATGCATGTACATCATAACAATAATAGGTGTAAAATCAAAAGTCAAAAAGCGCTTACTGGAGAATGGATTCCAACAGTGAAAAGGTAAGGGACTGCCTTCCATATAGTACTCCTGTAAATAAATGTACGGAAAGATCTGAAACCTTTCGACCTCAGCATGATAAGGCCGACCTACCCCTTACTGGATAGTATCAGATATGTCATCATCTTGGTTGCTTCCAACCTTTATAAAGAGCTCTCGTGCACAACCAAATCCATAATGTAATACTTTAGAAAGGCGATGACACACCCTAATGGAAGCGACCCACATAGCCTTGCAGCATATCATGTTTTAGCCATTCCCCGATTGTAAGGCTTGAAAGGCTATGCTTTTGCCATTTTCTCATAGGAATTCCCTCTTGGAATGCTAACACTTCCCTCCAGGCAGAAATTGGAATGGCGACATTCATTTCTACAATTCCAATCTGTAAATGAAACCGAAGGCACTACCTCTACTACATCCATTTTGGAATCACCCTCAAGATTAGCAGCAAGTATCCCTTGCACTTCAAATAACTCCATCTTTGAACGTCTTCAAGTTGTCTTCCAGTTGAACGCTCATGTTAGTTCAAAGTGGTTTTCGGATAACATATCTGACCCCGGTCTCTTCGAACCGACAACTAATAATTTCCGATTGACTCAATTCAGTTCTTTTAGAATTAAGTGGACTACATCAGAGTCCCAAGGGATCTCTAATATATCCCTTAAAGTTTAGAGACGTTTCAATAGAATTAGTTCTCTTGAAGGATCTCAAACTGTATGAACACGCGAAGCTCTTATTTACTTTCTAAGTCAAAATTGATAAAGTTTTGATCGTTAATTATTTAACAAATAAACAACCAACCAACAATCTAGAGATTTAATTTCACACAGTAACCACTAAGCCTCATAAAAAATCTTTCATTTATTTAAATCTCCTTCCAAAATATTCATCATAATATTCATATACTTATCTTACCGGCATAAGCATATTCACACACATTGTGAAAGATTTTTTACTTCAAAATCATATTAAAAGGATCGAAACAAAAGTAATTTAAATTGGAGATAAGAATAACCTCAAACATTATTCCTTCGGTGCTAAGTGTGGAACAAATGTCCATAGCACCAAAATTAAGAAGGTTGGTTAAAGAAAATCCAATCCCAAATTCTTTTATAAATTTCTTAATAAATTCTTTTAACAAATCTCTTTTATTTATGAAAATCTCCTTTACTAAAATTCCAAATCCATATATAAAACTCTTTATAAATCTTCAAGTTTATTCATAAAACTCTTTTATAAATATCCAAAACCATTTACAAAATTTCTTTTCAAATTTCAAAATCCCTTTCAATTTATAAAAACTCCTTTTTATAAACTTTCCTTATTTGCAACAAATCTTCTTTAATAAATCTTATTCAATCAAGTTCCTTTTAAATAAAAAATTAATTATTTAAAACAACTTTTAAATAACAAGTTATTATAAATTAAACTAACTTCAAAACTTTAAATAAAATAGTTAATGAACTATCTTTAAAATAACATATTGAAATGGTGATAAACCTTAAGCATTTCAATTAAATGATAACTTAATTTCAAACCACAACTATTATTTTTAAATCCTTATTTAAAAAGGAATAAGATTAAGGGAATAACTTTCAAAATTTCGAAGTGGCTTAGTGACCACAATGGTTCTTATTTAATTCAGTGTAACTTTCCAAGTTATGTCATCGGTATTTACATAACAAATAGATATGGAAAAGAATCAACAAATAACAACCAATCAACATAATGGTAAATACCCAAGTTATTATAGTAACAGAACAGTATTTTGTTCCTCTAGACAGATGTCATTTGGTTTTATAATCGTTTGAGGTTACTTAAGTGTAATTAACAAAGTAATTCCTTAATTTAAACCACTTTTGAAAAAAATGTTTTAAAACGGACTTAAATTTAGAACCAAAACGATTGTTAAAATTTAAAACCATTACTAATTAATTAAATAATAAAATAATCCATATTATATAATATCTTAAATCTTAATTAAGTCCTAATTAAAATTTTAATTATTAACTAATTATAATTAACTTATTTGATTAACACTTAAGTACTAGTTGCCTTTGTTAATTAATAATTAAGTACTAATTACCTTAATTAGTAAATAAAAAATCATTAATAACTAAATAATTGATTTTTATTAATTAAATATATTTTGAAAACTTTTTTCAAAAGATACTTAAATTGAAACACTTTTAAATTTGTAAAAGAGTTCGTTTTTGCGAACTGCACCTATAGCGACTATCGCTATATGACCTGCAATTTTCAAAACTTAAAACTTTTTTTCTTAAGTCTTTCTTTAAAACTTTACTTATTGGTAAAATTTAAAGTATGTTCTCGGAAATACACAAGTTTTAAACTTTAAAACTTTAAAATTTAAAACCAAAGATCATAGATTTTACACAAGGGATTCTATGTCGCTTAAACTAGTAACAGTGCTAACTTTCGTAGCATGCCATCATGTATTCATGACTATAACATGCATAATCACATCACAACCACAACACAAACATATATGCATCTCATAACCAATATATACAAGCAAAGATTACAACTTGTAACTAACTTGAATTTCAACTTTCAAATTTAAATCTATACATCATGACATCCAAGCACATATACACACATATAAATCAACATTTGTTTCACTCAACACGCATCACATTTGATAACCAAGTCAAGCAAAATATATGTTTTGAAAACTTAGTTAGACGCGAGAACTTTACTGAACAAATGTTGATTACATCGAGGTAACTTCTCCTAGAAGTTGAACACGACCTAAGTCTTTGCTTTGCCTTAGGAAAGATGAAGTTTTTGTGGGCTTTAGTGAGCAAAAGGGTTTAGCCTAGGTAGGAAGGAATGCATTGGTCGAGATGGAAGCAATGTTTGTGGACTTGATTTGTCAATGAGGAGTGTTAGAAAAGAAAGTAGAGGCTCTAATCAAGGATGTAATAGTTTTTAAAAGGGATAAAAGCTAGTTTTTAAATTTTAGAATTTCTTTGATATAATTGAAGAGTTCATGAAGCTTGGAAACAAGAATGTAAGTTTTTGAAATGGAGAATGAAATGATAAAATGAGAAGGAGAAAATTTTAATATATATATATATAACACAAAATAACTAAATTAGCCTTAAGTACATAACCCCACTCTAATCTTACCGCCTCACCACCCTTGTCTTCTCCATCTTGCTCACGCATGGAGCATGCCCCCCTCCTTTTGTTTAAGCCAACATGCATTAACAATTCATGTACTTTATGTTTTTAGGAAAGTGACATAATATGACATCTTTTCCATTTATTTTAAAATCCTTTTAATCTATTTCACTAAAAGTCATATAAAAGGTTTATAAACTTAAATATATATTTATATTCTAAATTGTATGATAAGTTATACCTAAATGTGTGTATATGTTAACTCAAATGTGGACAACATTTTTCAACAACATTTAGACAATGGAAAGTCAAAAATTCGCAGTTCATAACATATAGTAAAAACATAAAATAAATATCTGAAATGGTTTATAAATCTCGTGAGTTATTACATCTATCTACCCAGAGTCATACATTAGACTTTGTAGTTCAACCGAACATAACTGCTACTAAGTAGGCAACTCACGGATAAACAGCTTTATCCATGGCCAGTAGCCTCCATTGCCTCCACCTCATGTACCACTCCTACTAACCCTATCAATCTATCATATATAAATAATAAATAATTATATAGGGGTCTGACATAAATTTAGAGAGTGAGCATATATCTCTAAATATATGATACGAAGATGTAATAAAACATCATTGTAATTTGCAACTACGGTGTCAGTCTAAAGGGTCAATTTATCATTCATTTATAGTATGTTTATCATAACATTTCAATTGTATCATTTTTAATAACGAAAATCACTTACCTAAACTTCCATACAAATTAATATTTTTGAAATTTTAGCATACCCTCGCTCTGTTATGTGTACTATTTCAACACGTTTCCACAAATATATCATTCTTTCTATATGTACTATTTCAACACGTTTCCCCAAATATACAATATCCTAAACTACCCTTATTATTGAAAAGCGTAGAAGTTGATAATATTAAAACTTAAACCGTTTCGACCTTTGTTTAATTTTGAGGCTTTTTCATTAAGCTTATCGTAATTTAATTTTATAGTCAGAGTTTTCCATTTTAAGATCCATTGCTATTTTTCAAAGTGTCAGTTTATTTAACTAATTCAGATCCTATCTTTTAAAACACAATTCTCCTTTGCAAGAGGCATAATTTAAGTATCTAAATTATTTAAAATAATTATCAATTTATTTATCATTTAGATTTCTCAAACCAACAACTTCTAAATATTGCTCATTTAGAAAATCATTAAATATCTAAAAATTTATTGTTTAATTCAAAATTTTCACTTTCTAGTTCTGCGATCTTGTTTTCAAAGGCTTTTATTTCTTCTAATGTAATAAAATCAAGTTTTGATACTATTTCAAATTCGTTAGACAATCTATCATAATGAATAGATAATTGATCTAAAGTACCTTATTGTCGCTTATTGTCTCTTCGGTAATAGTTGTGCTCTTTTTTATTCTGATAGTGTCTGGACATTAATTTATCGTATTCGAAGTACCTTTCTAAATAGAATTTTGATAAATGTTTTTTTCAAATTATTTTTTTGATTAAATTTGTGAAAACTTAATTTAAGGATATTAACCTATTGTAAAGGCCCGTAAATCCGTACCCCTTGAATCGACCATAATTCACAACAGTTCGACTCAAATTGAACGGTAAATACGAATCTTTAGAGTGAAGAAGAGGAGAGAGATAGAAGAAAATAGAACAACAAAACATAGAATATCACAATTGCAGTGGAACAAAATATAATATATATAACAACAAATTTTTACACTAAGAACTGTAACTATTTTATACTTACAATCATCAGAGTATAACAATCAATACATCAAACCGGATAGTTACATAACTTGTTCTTACACAGTGGAATATAAGCCAAGTACAGAGATACGTCTCTATCATCTAGCTCGTCTCCTGAGCTCCATAGCATTCTATCCTGAATCTGTAATACATAGTCTAACCCGAGCATTATAGTAAAATAACACTCGAGTCGGTCTGGAAAAGCGACATGAGAAAGAACACTCAATTTGAATTATTAAAGTTATCAAAATGCTTTAAAAAACTAAGGTATCTCGTAAGACCACGTCAAACATAAACACGACAGGTTTTTCCTTAGGATAACCAAAACATTTTATATAAATCCAATGATATTATAATAGTGTCTAAATAAAAATACTTATTCGAATAGCTGAAATTGTTACATTGATTAAGTTCCAGCATACTAGGCTCTACAAACAATACCGTAAGCTCATATTGGAGAATGGATTCCAACGAATGACTGGGCCACCGAGGTACCATCCATCGCAATACACCTCTAGGACAATGTACCAAGGACCTCGCCGGGATCCTCTGCTACACAAGACCGGCCTACCCTAACCTGGATAGACCAAATAAGTTATCATCCCGGGTGTTCCCACCCTTACTATTGAGCGCTCCTTCCATGCACCACTATATCCATAAATAATAGGTTTCCGAGGACATCTAGAAAAGTGATAACATACGCTAATTGGGTGCGACCAACTTAGCCTTACTGCATCTCCTTAGTTTTAGTCATTCCCGCTTGATGAGGCTCGAGGCTAAGCGTTACCTTTTAAGGAATAATTCTACTTAGAATGCTCGCCGTCCTCCGACAACGTTCTGGTAGTATTCGTCCATACAAGTTGTCTTGGGCCTGGACAAATCGAATCACTGCCTTCATCATCTTCACGGTATTCATTCGTAATGTTCAAACCGGATCGAAGTGGTTTTCGAATAATTTAATCCGATCCCGGTCTCTTCAAAACGATTAACGAAATTGGCCAATATCGACAGTCGGTTATTTAACTAATAATAAAACATCCAGAAGCAGACACTAGGCCTTATTATACATTTTCCCAAAATATTTATTTTTAAAATATCTTTAAAAGATATATCAATTCCTTTCAACATTTGAAAAACAATTTTCAAATACTTAAATCCGTAACAGGATACTTCCAAACATCTCAACACTTAGAAATATTCCCAAATTTCCATTTTCAATGCTTAGGAAAATATTATAATTCTTATTTTCCTAGATCCTTTCAAATATCAATACTAAAGAGAATGTTTCGCGATTTATCTCATAAGTCTTCGGAATTTACATTATTCCTTTTCCCTTTTCAAAATTGACTATATCTACTTATAATCTCTTCTATCTATTTATAACTTCTCCATGACTTTAGATTCGACCCCGAATTTCTTATTCCTAATATCTCAGAACCTCCCTTAAGTTCTAAGAATTTTATTATAAAATTTTCCCTTTATAAAATCCTATCTGTAATATAACTTCGTTCGCAATCTCGAGAGGATTTTTAAATGAATTCCAATCTTTTAAAACCATATATACAAAATAAGTATTTTTAAAGGATAATAGTTTATTTTAAAACATATTTAAGTAAATTTAAAATATTAAAACATTTTAAATAACATCGATAACCCATTTCCAAATCATTTTTTATAACTAATTAATTTACAAAGCTGATTTATAAAATTAGAGTTTATTTCAATAAATATTAAATATTAGAATAACTAACTATTCAGAATATAATAAATAATAATTTTAGTTGCATAGTATAGTAATTTAAAATCCCATTTAAAACCATTTTAATTTCTTAACAAAAATCTATTTTAAAAATCCAACATTGACAATTTCTATTAATAAATCCCTCTCGATTCGTATCACATCGATTATATCTCAATTTTATCACCATTCTTATATTCAAAAACAGATTCCACTATTTCGTTCCTAACGATTTCCATAACTCGATATAAATTCACATTGTAAATCTATATTTCCAATTTATCAACTGACCATCATTTTCCTTATTTATAAACATCGTTTATAAATTCATAAACTCCTTTGATTTTCACCTGTTTATAAAACAAATCTTATTTATAAATTTCTATTATATAAATTCATTTCTTATAAATTCCATTTATACTTCCAAACTATTTTTAATATTTATTTTAATCTCTGTTTTAATTTCTAGAATATCGTTTATAGATTTCTTTATATAATTCATTTTTAAAATTTCCATCTACTAATTCACAGTAGTTAAGTAAATATATTTTTCTAACTCAATTTCTTAAAAGTAAACTTAATTCCCATATAAATGTTTTTATATCAAAAATTTCCTTAAACTCCTTAAATTTTAGAAATATATTTATGGTATTTTAAAATATTACAATTCAGACCAGTGCTGCAATGTCATCCAACAATTTCAATCACCATAATAATCTATATTAGATTATTCTACATAATCCATATATCACTATATATGAAAAGCAAACAACATATTTGAGGAATACAGTTGGATCCCTCCAACCTGTTTCCCTGCATCCACAGATTGTAATACAACATAAAATTAATAACCAAAAGATATAATTAATTTCAAACTAAATACCCTAAGTAAAATAGAACCGTTGATCACCCACCTTCCTATCCAAGCCGCTTTCACGTTCTTCCTTGCATTCGCGATTCTATCTGTACACAGTGCCGCCATACACCTTCATGCACCACCGGACGCTCATCAAAGACCGCCCCAAATTTCCAGCTCCTCGTCGCCTTAGGTGCGATCACCTTTAATGCTCCAAGCCCCGCGATTGTCACATTTTGAACTTGACTGCGCCGCCAACGTCCTTTATGTGCTCGATTAACTCCATCCAGGTCACGAGCTTCACTACCCGTCAAGAGCTTCACTACCCATCGCGATTTTGACGAACCCTAGGATCAATAGCTCGTGATACGTCCACCTCAAATCGATCGAGCGTAGCCTGGCTTTTCAACCTTAAACGTGAATTTGAACGTCAAGCCTCCCTAAGCCATTTCAACATTGACCATCAAGTTCCCAGCGAGCTTCCCCCCTAAGTCGTATCGCTCATTCATCCGCTCGCCTTCCACGTACGAATGCTTGTGAATCCCCCTTCACGCGTATGATCCCTTATCCCCTTTTTTTGGCCGATCAATTTTGATTTTTTTTTCTTATTTCTGTTGATTTCAGTTTTTGAACGAGATAGGAATGAGAAAATACACGATTTTTTTCTTTCTTTCGAACTGTACAGTCGTGAGGGTTTTTAGAAAAGAGAAGGGAGGGAGAAAAGACGTTGGCGTGTTTGAATGGGTTGCTACAGTGACTGAGGTTAAGGGGAAAAGGGGTGATGGAAATATTGTCAATCAAGTAAATATATATATATATACACATATTATATAAATTTTCAAATCGTCTCGATATAAATTTCAGCGTGTTTAAATCCCGTATGACCAAACAATAACTCCAAATACTACGAAATTTGAAATTCGGTAATAATATATAATTACGGATCCAATGGAACTGATTTCGTCGAATTCTGAATTGTGTCCCGGATCGCTATTTTAACGCGTCGATTTAATCGACGATTTTCAAAATTTACGAAATCGCTTAAAATTTCAGTTTTAAAATCTTACTAACTCGATTATAATCCTAAATCCAATATTTAAAACCATTTCAATATTCAAAAACAACCATTGAAAAATCTGGATCGTTACACTTATCCAAAAATCAAAACCTTAAAATATAATAATTGAGATTCAAATATTCCAAAATTAAGAAAAAACAAATAATTACCCATCATTCAATTTTCCAAAAAGCCCAAGTATTTTCTTTTTTTGCTTTCATGCTTTACAAAAAATTGAAGTTCAAAGTTGTCATTTTAATAATTAACGTATAAAAAACCGACTATCATAAAGGATAATATAGTCAAATAGCCATTTCCATTAATTTCTATCAGAAGTTTTAAAAATATAAACAAACAACCTTTCATAATTCATCATCTAGCAGTCGACAGTCCGCATTCAAGTTCAATAATAAGCATTCAACTTTTTGGATTTAAAAATATCGAAGTCTAAACAGTTTTTTTGAAAACCATTTAGTATTTAAACAATTTTCATAAAACCGTTTACTATTTAAATCTTTTTAAAAGTCTGTTTACTATAAAATACACTAAGAAAGCCATTTAGTAAAATGTTAAAAAAAGCTCAACCATATTCCTAGCCCATAGTCATTATCTACATATACTCAAGCTTCGTTTGTTTAAATTCAATCGAATATTGTTGAACATTGATTGCAAAATGCTGAAAGTTGTATATTGACTTATGAAAAGTTATTTGTTCACATTTTTCTATTTCGATAATATTGCTTTTTATAATAGTCAGATATTCACATGATAATTATTAAAAGAAAACTTCGACTATAAATTTAAATTTTGAAAAGCATGAAATTCGAAGATTTTTTGTTTTGGAAATACTTGGGTTTTATGGAACTTGTATACTGGATAAATATTATGAAAGTTTTAGTTAGGAAAGATTTAAATTTCAAATTGTCTTATTTTAAGATTTTTTTTGGAAAGATTGCATGAATTAAGTTTCAAGAAATTTAATTTAGAAAAATTAACTTTTAACAAAACTTTTATCTACGTTCCATAATCTTGAAATTTGTAGTTTCATATTTTTTTCGAAAATTTAAATACTATTTTATTTGGTTCTCTTCTTTTTTTATAAAAAATATAAATGAAGAAAAGCAACCAAAAGTTTAATTTAAAAGCTTTAAACCTTATTAATTTATCATTTTAAAAAGCTTGAATCTTATTAATTTTTTTGTGGTAACATAACAAATGTAACTAAAGGTATATATGGAAGAAATTATCATCAAACATTCTGAACTAGAAAAAACAATAAGAAAATGTGCAAGAATTATTAACAAAATAAGTGTTTCAAGCTAAACACTTTATCTAAAACAAGCAACTTCAACATCCTTATTCCCCAATTAAGTGGTCAAATAAGTGATGGGCAGCTATACTAGTACCCTGATTATTTCCTATCTCACCCCATACTTTACAAAAAGAACAACACCCGAAACCCTTCCACCCCATTTTATACTTAGACTATCCTTGTCATAAAAAAACGAATTGTTGAAATATTGCATCATAATAAATGGATTTTGTATGAAGCTTAATTTGTTAAATAACTAGTTTTTTAATGACATCTTTTTAGTAATTTCGACCCCAATCTATGTTGATTTTAATAATATCTAATTTGAATTGGAATAAGTGTAAATGAAAATCTTGCAATTGTTGGTGTTAGATCTCTAGTGTCGATATGGAAAGATGGAAGAAATGTACAATGCTATTTTTGACTTGAAATTGCTGTGGTGTTTCGTTATGGTAGAAATAGATAACTAATGTTGAGATCATAAATTTTAGTTGTGTTTACTCTTGTTTTCCATTTTTTTTATGGGCATTTTTGTCGTCAAATTAACTAGGGTGTTAATATAACACTGATGGGTGCTTGCTGATTTATAAACATATATTAACTTAGTTTTGCGATTTTCTACTTCTATCCCACTTCTGCAACTCTTTAGCTTTATCAACAGAACCCTTAAATGGAAAAGAAAAAAGATCAAGATTAGAAGATTTTTAGAAACCTTAAAGTGAGTTTGCTTCTTGATTGAAAATGGAATTTCTCGATAAATTTTGTTGCTCTTTCAACCGTTGAAATATTTGAATGACCGTTGTACTTCAGTTATAAGGAATATTGTTGCTTTTTCAATCGTTGAAATATTTGAATGGCCGTTGTACTTCAATTATAAGAAGGAAGACGATACAAGGGTTACTGGGATTAGATTTAGCCTTGCTCGGTCCACAATGCCCAGTTTATCTTCGATTCATTCTTTTCGGTTAAGTAGTTGAACAAGAAAAAATTCCTATTTCATTGATGCTAAAAATTCGTTTAAATTGACACACTAAAAGATGAAGAGAATGAAAGTGCAAGTACGCTTATGGTAAATTTCGATACATGTAAGTTGTTTGTAATTCTCAAGCCTTGATTGCATCATTTGTTATCTTTTGTTCCTCAAAAGTCATTATTACGATTTTTTGTATATTGCCGACTCTCACGATAATTGATCCCCAAATGAAATCTGTTGTTATGTCGAATTAGTATTGTAATGAGCACAACTGTTTCAAGAAATTACTTCCTATTTTTCATAGTTTAATACAAATGAATTTATTATTTTACGTTTAAAAAATTGTTAGTCTGGAAAGAAACAATCTAACACATAAAATTTCTACATGGTTATCACGTTATATACAAAAACATTAAGTATTAAAAAATAATTTATTATGTTTTATTAAAATTTGAATAATTATTTTTTTTCAGAAATACTAAAATATACTGAATTCAAATTAAGAGATTTATTTTTGTTATTTTGGTTTTGGAATTTTCTTTAAATAAACTCTTCAAAGCTTTTAGAAAATTTATTTTATTTTTGCCTATTAAAATATTAACGAAATTCTAAGGTAAATATGCGTTTAATTTGCACATAAAAGGGTTCAATGCGGATAGAAACATTCAACTCATAGAATATCTTAATGTTTACATTTTGTTTTCGAGCTCACTGCTTTGAATCTCGTGGATGATTCGAATCATGGACATATTTGGATTTGTGGTATGCATATATACGGTAATATCATCTTTTGAGTACTAGTTTCAATGATAATTATAATGACAATATAATAATGATAATAGAAACAATATTAAACATTTACATCCTTTTATCTAACAAAATCAATTTTCGTGCTTTCTATCTAAGTAGTCATCTACTTTTATATTTAAAACCAAAGAAGGAAAAAACCAAAAAAATGATTTTCAAAGGGATTTAACTTTCAATAAAAGATCCACGACGTTGTTAGGGAATTACAAGGGAACCGCTACTCCTTTTAAAATAACAAACATTTTCATAATTTGTAGTTGGCACTTGATTTCTAATTCTAAGAACAATGTTTCCATTTAATTCTATTGTACATATGCATATAACTAAGAATTTTCCATATACTCATTTCTTTATTCTCTCACAATTACATTATTGATTTTTCATTGTTTTGATGTATTGTATTGGGCCTTTTTCTTGTACATACGATTTTTATCTTACATAGACCATATTCGTAAACAATGATATCATTTTAAAGGATTTAACTCATTTGAAAGACATACATTAACATGAAACGTCTAATGTATTTATATCGACCGTTGATTTAGAACTTTCGGTTTTGAAATAGTTTGAAGTTTTAAGATAATCTAAAATCCACATAATTAAATCATCATTTTTGAATTTATTTAATCCTATACATTATAATACGAAAAAGTTGATAAAGAAATCTTATACATTGTGTTAATCAACTGCGAACGAAAACTTCATTTTTGAAATGATAAAATATTTGAATGTCTCAATCTATGTTGGGTCTTGGAATAATATAAAAGAATACGCTCATGTTAATCCATTACTCGACAATTTTGACTGACTGTTCACTTGTTATTTGACCATCCACCTATCATATAACAATTTCTAATTCATTATATTATATGGCAGTTTCCTTTGGAAAAATAATTTTTCTAATAGATAATGCCTAAAATTGCTCTTTTCGTTGATATTAACACATTTGCTTTACCAAAAAGCTTTCCTCCTCAAATTAATATGAAAATCAAGTGATAAAATATTTTAAGAAATATACATCAAAATTATAAATTTTATTGAAGTTATATTCTCAAAAAAGTTCTCTTTCTAGTGCATATTCCAAACAAAAAAATAATCATAGATAAGGTTCATATATTCATGAAATAAATATCAATAACTATAAAATTTACATTTTAATTTGATTTAGGGTTCAATCTAAATAATAACATAAATCTTATACACCCATTAATTCTAGATAAGGACAAAAATCTTATCATCACAACACATTTATTTCATGGGGGGTGGGGTTATGGAGGAGGGGGTACATAAGCCTTGTTAATCTTTTTGGTTTCAAATGTTTGTAAAATATACTAAAAATCTAAAGTTCTTTTTTCAATAAAAAGCCAATACTATTTGTAACTTCAATGTATTTTTCTTACTATTTTATCTCTTGATTTGTACATTAATTTCGAGGTGGAAAAATCGACGCATATGAAAACCAATTCCAATTCAATTTCCGATGTATATTCTTTTTAACGACGACTTCTACTTCAAATGGTCAAAAGTCGACAAACGATTTGTGTTCAGATTACTATATTTCAAGAAGATCTGATGGATCTCATCGAGTCTGATCACTTTCTTTTTAGACCAATATCTAATATCATTTCCTTGATATTCTTTCCTAAAAAATAAAATAAGATTATAAGTAATTTTTTCGTAATTAATATTATTGTGAGAAGAATTAAACATTGTAAAAATAACTATGTACTTTAATCATAATATGAAGTTTTAAACATCTAAAGAAACAACCATTCTTTATTCAATGAGCGTTCAATGATAGTTCCACAATCAGTATTGAACATTTAATTTTAGCGTTTGAAATAAAAAACCCTTTATCGTTTGTTGACAATAAGTGACCTTTCATTTTATCACTTATCGATCAATAAAATCATTGAAGCTGTTTGTTTTGAATAAGTGTTCATGCCTAAAACATTTATTTGTGATATATATTTTCATATTGCCTTTTCTGATTCAGAACATTTGATGATAATTTCTTCCATGTGTAGCTTAGTTACGTATATTATATTATTATAAATAAAATCACTAAAAATTTTCAAAACCATTAAGTATTTCCAAAATTAAAAACCTTCATATTTAATGGTTTGAAAAAAAAGTAAAACCGTTGTTAAAAATTTTCGTGTTAATAATTAGTTTATGAAAAAACGATTATTATCGACATTGACATGGTGAAAATGGTCATTTCCATTTGTTTCAGCTTTAAAATATAAATAAATAACTTTTCATAATTCAACATTCAGATTCAATAATCAAAATTTAGCTTTAAAATATAAATAAATAGCTTTTTAAAGAGTAAGAACAAGCTAGGGACCGTTCCTAAAACGATGGGACCTCAGCCGTTGGATGAAAAAAACGAACCTTTCTTCCGTGCCTTCCTTTCTCTCAGCATTTAAATGGACGCTCTACAGGAAGATGCCCTTAGCCGTCATCCCTTTACACTCACTTGTCAAACCAAACCCCCACTTTCCTCTCGTCGCAAATCTAGATATCCCTTTACACTCTAGCAGATACATTACTTCTCTCTCTCCGCGAACTAAAGTCGAGTGATTGAAGGGCTTGCGCTGCCATTTCGCCTGCTTCTAGATCAAGATTTTCGATCTTTTAGGTATGCTTTTTTCTGCTTTTACTTTTGGATTCTTTTGATTGAATGCATGTTCTTTGTCTAGATTTAAGTATAATCATAAAGTTCATCTACTTAGACTTCAAAATTTTTCAAGGCTCATCAAATTAGGCATTTTTGCTTGGAACATTTGGTAAATACTGGCCTTCTTAGAAATAGTGTCTTGAATATGAATCCACCTGCGGATTTGATCTTTAGCTATCACATTTTTCACGCTTGGTTCATTTATTTGGCCGCAAAGGATTTTTTATTTTATTTTTTATTGCCGCTAACTTGTTGAAACTATGGATATTACACAGATATTTGCAGATTGATTAATTAAGCTAGAATCTGATAGGTTGACCGAAAAAGAAAGATGCTTGCTTTTCTATTTACTTAGTTTGCATTGTAAATGAGAGATTTAAACATTTTTGGTTGCTTGTATTGCCTATTGTATATTCTTTACTACATGCATGTAATTCTTCTTAAAGGTCCAAGCAAAGCTTAGTTATATGCAAGCGTTCTTTAATAATATGTTCATTGTTCCACAAGCATGTCTTTTCAGTACCTTCTTATATCTACGTTACAACAAACTCGATCAACAAAACCAGTTGCCTTATGTTTAAGCTAAATACGTATAGTTATTACAGAAAATTCGTGTACTTCTATTTTACGGCCGGGATCACCAAGTAAAGCTTGTAAATTTTGAGGAACCAAGCTTCTTAAGGAAAATTTGTACGTTTATGTTTTGAGGGGAATGTAATTTTTTGTAAGTAATTGATGAACAACAATAAGTCTTTATTCAAATTTTTGTTTGCCACCTGAGCTAATTTCTTCCATTATTGTCTATAGAGTAGGGAAGATGGTTACTATTTTTCTCAACGCCGGTGAAATAATTGAGAAATTGTGAAAGAGTCGAAGAAGACTGGTGGATGGTTTTGCTTTTGGTGCACATATTTTTGCATTGGGTTGTAGAAAATATTGTTTAATATTATTTATTTTCATATTTGGGAGTGTTGCACATATAAATTTCTACTCAACTCCATAAATCATTCAAGACATCTGATTATAGAAAAAACGTACAAGTGGAAACTTGCGAGGATTATATAGTAACTTAAGATGCTAAGGGATTGTTAATTTTATAAAATCAAGCCGTTCTTTTCTATGGACAATTGTGTAATTTTACTGATATGTTTATATTTATATTTATATGTATGTATTTATATATGCTTCATTTCAAGAAATTTTGACGATTTCATTATGTAGTTCATGCAGTTCATTAACAATGTAGTGTCTTTTATTTACAACCTTGATTTGATTTCTCTATCGTAATTAAGTTCTTTGGATTATGTTGTTCTTTGATTGCTTTAGATGATTCTTTCCACTATTTATATTGCTTATGGTTCTTTTTTTTTATGTAGTTAGGGTTTTAACATCTAGCTAGTGATTTCAGGTTATATATTTTTTCTAAATGACCTTATGTTTATTCTTATAACAATTTTTTTTCCATTTCCGTGAAAATGACAAATAAATTTGTCAATTATTGTTGGTTGCTAATTTTATTTTTATGTTTTCATGACTCTATACTTGATATAATATTTGTTGACACTCACTCCTTATGCTATCTTTCAATCCAAAAACGTTTTGAACTGCTAAAAAATTTGACTGCTCAAGGATTGTTTTTCCTATAAAAGTGAAAACCGTTGTTTACTTGGGGTTGAAAATGTGTTAATTCTTTTAACGATAAAGAGAGCCTTGGTTCATTTTATCCGCAAATATAGTGGATGTACATTCACATTGGTAATATAAACATAGATAAAATTTATTAGCTTGATTTTTGTTGTTGTAGATTTTTGTTGTTGTACTAACTCTTTTAATTTGCTTAAAACATATGTTAACAAGTACCTCTAAAATATATTTTAGACATGTAAAATTATCCAAAAGTACATTTTAATATTCACACTTTTGTAATTAATATAAATATCCATAAAATATAGATAAGAAGCATGATTTTTTCCTAATTGTAAAAGATACATATTGGAATACTATTTTGGGTTATTTGATATTAATCTATTATTTATAACCGAAAGTTTTAGTTGACATGTAGGCCGTATTCAATTAAAACTAAGTAAAAATGGTGGATAATAAATTCATTAGAACCAAAAAAGAAATTTAAATTAAAAGACATGGTAATCTCCCATTTCTTGTATATATTTCTTGTATATGAAATATATTGATTAATAAATTAGAATTACTCCATAATTACAATCAACTATGCTCGATATGTAATTTATCTTTAAAGTGATTGTTCCATAGTAATGCATATATAATTACCATATTTCGACTATGCAACCAACTATAGTCATATATTATTACAATCATACATAATTTATATTTAAAGCTCATTACATTGTTATATAATTAGCGTATATAATTACAACCGACTATGTTGGATATATAATTACCATATTTCGAATTGTTATATGCGTATATAAATATGGGAGCTGCTTTTGGGAAAGACAATTTAACACAAATTCCGACCATTGGATCTTTTTTACCTTCACATGGAAGGTGGAAATGGGGAAAAGATCTAATGATTGATTTTTTTGTCAAATTTTGTGTTACCAGTTTGTGTCCAAATAGATTTTCCTCATAATTATTCATTATACGTCTATCACACAATTCTAATTTTCATAAAAATTCAAGTTATCAAAAAATCTTAATACCATCTAAGACGTCGAAATTTGATAACTGTTGTGGTTCCTCGATCGACATGTGAAAAACGAGAGTTTCGCCAAAATTGTGTTTGATGTTGCGAGAACTTCTCCTCGAGATATCGGTGGAGATGGTCGAGAGTTAAAACAGTGAGCCAAGCAATGATAATTTTTCAGTATAGAAAATTGATTAGAGAAAAAAAAGCAGAACAAATTTTATCCTAAGTATTTTAAAAAAATTAGAAATTAAATTTATTTAAATTTAAATTTGAACTTTTGAAAATTTTATTAATTTTTGTAGTTTTTTATAGATAACATTAAGAGAAATGTGTGTAACATTAAAACATCGCAATCATTGTTGCTTTTTTCCATATCAATTTTTTTTTGAAGTTTCTTCTTAGCCGATCATGCTTCTTATCCAAATTGTTTATTCCTTTAATTTAGACAAATTGAAACAATAATCTTCTTTTACATATATTTGTGTGATATTTCATGTTTTTAGTATCTAAAATAAATTTGTTTCATAGTATGATGTAAAATTGGAGCACATGAATTTCTACCCAAATTGTTTTACTTCTTTAATTTTGAAAATTTAAAACAATAATCTTCTTTTACATATTTTTATATGATAGTTCATGTTTTTAGTATTTTAAATAAATTTGTTTCGTAGTATGATGTAAAATTGGACTATATGAATTTCTAAAAATATTAGATGACAAGCGTTAATAACAAAGATGAGGCGAAATGTTATAATACCATTCATAGTATGCCATGCATCAATTAAAAAACTAGAACTTAGATGAAGCCTAACATCGTCCAAGTAGAACCTTAGACAACGTAGGCGATATAAACATAATTATATAAAGTCGTTTGAAACATTAAAGGTAATAGAAAATCCACTTATTTAAATGTGAATGCATTACAACATATTGATGAAAAGTATTACTTTTGGAAGCAATTAAGTACTTCATAATCATTCAAAAATAAAAAATCATTCAAAAATAAAAATTGCTATATGAATGAAAAAGAATGAAATGGAGGATGAGTAATGAAGTACATATTCAAAATTTTCGTACATCTTCAAAAAAGATGATTTGGACTAGTACTTGCAAGTGAACCCTCAAACATATCCATATCTTGATACTTGATGGTAGTAAGTACTAAAATAGCAAGACAAGATTTGTGTTCATTATTTTAATCTATAATACCAACTATTTACGTAAAATAGTATGAACGATAATCACGCTAAGATGGTGTTTGTTTGAATCGAACAGTTATGTATGAACAATGAATCTTATCTATCTTTGTTGAACCGATCTTGAGTGATAATACTATTTTTACAAATGGATCATTGAAAGATTGAAAGTGCATGATGTTGCTCAAAGTCTTTCAGATCTGAAACTTCCATACTTAGGCGCGTTACCAGTTTAGCTGATGACATGTAATCAACGTAAGCTAATTTACGATATGTCGTTTTTTTCATTTTAAATGAGAAAATGTTCTTCTGCAAATCTATATTAATTGAATCCCATTTTTTATGTTTTCATGTTGCGATGAATACTTGTTCGTAAACATGTACACACACCCTTACACGTGCATCATTATTGATATTTGAAACTTTTTATGTCACCACTCTTCGGTAAACTAAATATTATTCATATTTTAGTAGGATATATTTCATGAATGTTCTTCACTGGCTTTTGGAATATCTTTATGTTTGTAAAAAGTATTGTTAATGGGGGACTCCATTTTCGAGGGCAGGGAATAAATTTTAGGAGGACTCCACATAGAGAAGAAATTGTTATGGAGAATCCTTCGGAATAAAACGATTTGCAATTTTATCCACCGTTCAAAGCAAAATTCAACTACAACCCATTAAAAAAATGAGAAAAAAGCGATGATGGTTCATTGAAAACCATTTTCAACGAGGTTTGATTGAAAAAAAAGTGAAAAAGTGATCATTAGTTGCCCAAAAAAGTTGCACATGTTTTTTCCTGTTTGAGTGGAGAGGGAGTTCTTTTTGTAAACTCCCTGCCAATTTTTTCGAAAAATGGAAAAAACGACCCTCAATCTAGTTTTGGAGTCTCTTCAATAACGTCATTTGTAAATACTTTGAACGTACAATTTTCTGTATAGTAGTCAAGGTAGTTAAGGAGCTAAGGTGTAAAAAGCGCCAAGTTGGAGCTTAGGGCTTTTTTGGGAGCCTTGAGCATGAGGCGGCGAGCAGTCTGGACGGCTTTTGAAGTTCGAACTAGCTTATGTATTTCAATTTGATTGACTTGATTTTGAGTTTGGGCTGGCCACGAATTTGTTTTTGAGTTGGGTGATTTAACTGGGCGTGGATAAATTGAAGGGAAGTTATGTGTTTGGGCTCATACTGGACCTAAAAAAATTCTTTAACAAAGCAGCTCAATGCGCGCTTTTACAGCGCCTCAAAAGTCATCGCCTTAGGGCTTTTCCGACTCTTCGTGCATCCATGGTGCCTCTGAAATCAAAACAGCCCCAGCTTGGAGCCTAGGACTTTTTAGAGCCTAAGTGGCATCTAGGCAAGGGCTTTGATAACACCGATAGTAGTTCAACACATATAGGTAGAGAAATCTTTAAAAAATATTGAACTAAAATATTAAATTTTAAATACGCAATAAACATTAATTTTTTTAGTTTTGTGAAATTATGATGTGTAAAAAAAGTAGGTTATAACTTTGAAGACGATTAATTATTAAATGCATTGTTGTTAAAAATTTTAAAATCCTATGATTTAAATCCCGATTCAGATTTTGATCTATTTCTTTACGATTCGATTTACATTTCAATTCAAACATATTCAATCCGCAATTTAAAAAAGACATTTAACTTATACTAACGTATTTAATATACTTATTTGGATTCACAATTTCAATTAAAACGTTTTCGAAACAAAACAAAAATGTAATAAAAGAGAAAATTAAGTTATATATTGAGTTGCAGAAGTTCAAACATCAACATCATTTTCAAAATGTGTACATTCTTTAAAATATGGATCTTCAGAATGTGAACATGTGTTATACCAAACTTAAAATAAAACCAAAATGACATTTTTATCATTTCATCTCTTTCACAAACATGATAACAATGTTTTGTTAGTTACTTTGCAGTTTTGGTACTAATGTTTTGTTTTCCATTTGATTTTCATTTCAAACAAGATACAATTTGTATAATAGAACGCTTAAATATTGAATATAGTAGATTAATAATTATACGACAATACGATGCATAAGTTTACTTATAAAATTTCGGTGTTAAATGATGTACCCTCATTGTAATTATAGCTTCACTTGTAGTTGAATCAAAATTTGATTGGACTTGCTCACATAAAACAACAAATTCAATATACATTGAAATATTTGTATTGACTATACGTCTATAACAATAAAAATTAAAATATCATAAGTCGAAGTAATAATAAGCATATGTAAGTCAAATGTACGCAACAAACTCATCAAAATACTCTTTCGAAGATGGAATGAGTTTGTTATTACTGCATAAGTGCGAACTAATTAACAAAAAATTGTCATTGAAACCATATGAGACAATCACTATAAGGACTTATTAGGTGGATAGTGCATGCGTGTGTTTATATATATTTATATATAAAGTTGTATCAACTCGAACATAAGACGATTGTATTAATGGCTCAAATCGGGTTGAATATCCTCACCTGCATATCCAATTCATTTTTTTAAACAAAATAAGTATATAGATATATGTATTATTAAGATATTTTCATATCTCAATATAATTATTCCGCCGAAAACTTATATTCAATGAATATTCTAATATAATTACTACTTATTGATGCACAAGTGATTATATTTGCATAACGAGCCATTTATAAACTATATGTAATAATTTAATGTGATAACTATTCAACGAGTATAATAAAAGAATGAAGTGAACTTTCGTAAAAACATCATCTCAAGTTTCAAAATATACAGTCCCTCCTCAAAAATATATTTTAAAAAAATTCATATTTTTATGTATTAGGGTATTTGCGGAAACTTTGTAAATATTTGCGAAGACTTTGTAAATATTTGCGGAGAACTCCGCAAATAGTTTGCAGAGAAATTTGTAAATATTTGAAATTTTTGGATTGCAAATATTTGCATTTTCTCAAAAGAATCAAAAAAATGTTTTGATCATAGAAACGTGCAATTAATGTTTGGATTTAATTTTTTTACACCGAAATTAAAACTACGGGTATAATTTAAACATGTTCTTGGGAAGGGTTTTTCATGCATCAAATCTGAAAATTAGAGACGGAATCAAATTTCCACATGAACAAATGCCAAAACATACGAGTCCATCGTGCTTTATCCATATTTTTCATGGGGACAATCTCAAATATATATTTTAATGCACCACTACTCCTACAACACTATTTTTTTAATCTTAATTTGCCGATTTTGGCACTTAATGCAATCATATATGATGGATTTGCTACTTTTAATACAATCGAATATGTAGAAAACATACCTAGTATTCATGGGAAAGGATGTTGATCCGCTTGAGAACAATAGTTTCATATTATTTCTACAACATAAATGTTTTTAAATGAATGAAACCTTATGCATTAAGTTGTCATAAGTGACGATTGGTCGTTAAATTATATATCTCTTTAGTTTATAATAAGGTAATTTGTTAAAATTGTTTGTATAAATGTTTGTTCATGGATAAATGTCATATGTCGACTAAAATAATTTATTAATATTCTATGTAAAGAGTGTGAATTTTTTTATCATACCATCTTCGTTGATATGTTCTTTAAACTTTTATTTCGAGAACTAAATGTTAAATGCATATTAAATAAATTTACAAAGATGATTAAAATTTATTTGTTTAGGGTTTATAATAAATTACTTCGTTGCATTCATATATATAAATGATGGTTCATCGATAACAATTGTATATTGATTACAATAATTTATCAATCATTTGTGTGAATCAAAAATAAAATCTTACCATTTTTGTAGATATGTTTTTCTTAAACTATTAGTTAGAGAACTAAAAGTTGAATGCATGTCAATCAAATTACATTTCCTTTGTAATACTCATCAAGTGTAATAACAATAAAAAGAGTTTCACATGCAACCATTTTGACAGACATAACTGCAAAATTTATTCACTTTCATTAAACTAGCGTATCTCCTAATTTCAGCTATTATATTAGTATTTCTTCAGATGACATTCTTCCATGATATCTATTTGAATAACCCTCATACTGCATTGAGTTATGTGTATAATTTGTTTATTAATTCTCAAGAAATTCATGTGTGCTTTTTAATTAAAACCATCTCTTAAATTGATTTAGAACCGACAAAAGTTATGTGTTTTTGAATTTTTTTTCTTCCACTTGTGTATTTGGGATGAGATTTGTAAATGTCGGATTGTAGGTTCTATCTTACATATGATTCTCTAATGCTTAAATCAGCCACTTCCTATTACCCTGAATAGTCGATTAATGTTTCCTTTTATATTTAGTAATTTTTACATTATACTCTGTACAGGTAGTCTTTTGGAGAGGAACAAAAACTATCATGTTATCATGATTATTTTAACAAGTTCAAAATGGAGAGTGCTTATGTTTGATATTGATGATGATGATTGCGATAATGATAACAATGACGATGTTGAAGATGACGACAATGATGAGATTCAATGTTCAACCCGAATAGCCAAGTATTCCTCAGCCCTCTACTAATTCATAACAATTGTTGAAGTAATGTTTATTTTGGTATATATTGTAGTTCTTTATGTAGGCCAAAATTAAGAATAGTGCAATGGTTTTTTTTTTCTTTCCTGCTTTTGTCAGCAAATCATTTTCTGTCCGCTGTGAGCCATAGATATATTTTGTATATTGTAACGTGTCATTTAAACATTTCGATGCTTCATATTTTAATATTATTATACTGCTGACAATGACCAATAGATTAGTTAAAACTCATTTAAGTCAAGTATGATAGCTATGGTGCCATTTAAATGTAGCATTAAACTTGCATTTTAGCCATTATGACAAACTACTTAAAGTAGACTTGTTTCTACTTTGCTATGTTAATTTAAGAGGAATGAAAGGTGAGACAGTAGGTTTAATTTCTATCTTGATGAGTTTAAGTGGCATTCAGTTTTTCAACCTTAAAATTATCTTACAAGCATGTGTATATTTGTATGATTTTTGACTGTTGGACCTTCGATTACATTTTATGTATGAAAAACATTAAAATCAAATGAATGATAAAATAACAGTGAACCAAAAAGTCTATAACAAGCTATTTTAATTACACACACACACACACATACTATAAAATAAAATAATACACAATCACATAATTGTTAGCATGATTGTTGTTTTAAATTGGGGAAAAAATATCTTATTTTACAGATACACCCACACATGTATTATCCAGATGGAATGGTCTGAAAACTTGGGAGCAGACTCCGGGTCGTAGTATTTAATTCTATCCGAATGAGCTAAATCTTTTACAAAGTGATTTTGTGATTTTTTGGATTGGGTAGCAAATGGATCATTGCTTGAACTTCGGTCATCAAATTTGGACTTCGATGACACCACTAATTTGCTTTGATGAAGTGCAAATGTATTCTCCAGATCGAGTAATGAGACAATTTGGTTATAAACAACACATATCCGATGCATCCGTACTATTAAGATGCGCAAAATAGGTGTTAAAGCATTCGAAGGTCGATAACCAACATACATAAAAATACGGAGTGAAAGACGTATGCATATTCAAACTGAACGCCATCCGACAATTTCTTTAAATTGGTATATTTAATGGCACTGGCAAATCACTATTCGTTATGTCTTAAAGCATCAACCAAGTTAGGGGTATATGTATTCTTCGTGCCCCATTACAGAGAGACATGGTTAGTAAGATTTATTTCAAAATATAGGTCTTGTTTTTCTATATTTTCTTCTTCTTTACCGTGAAAGAAATATAAAATGAAACCCGAGTTGATTTATAGGAGGATTTGCTGTACAAAGTTATAGAGATGGCTGAAGACAATAATCAAGGATGCGTGCATTCGGAAACAGGATGCGCCAATTTGATGGGTTTTTGTAAAAGGTTTTCTTGGAAATAATAATTTTTCATGGCTAGAAGAGCAGCATAATTCTGGACTATCTCAACCCCTCATGATACAATTGGGCCTATAAATTCTCAATCCTCTACTCAAAACGAGTCTGGAATACTTCAAAATTCGGGAAATGAGTTTCTAGGACGTCCTAGAAAGAAGCCAAAGAGAAGCACATCACTCCAGCCGCAATGATTAAGAGATCAGTACTTCTGTTGATTGTATGTCTGGAGCTGCTTCCACCAAGGTGAGCGTTTTTGATAGTTGCTTTTACATTTCTAATTTGTTTGTCAATTTATAAATTATGATAGGTTATGACAATAATAATCTTGTCAGTCAATAAGATATTGTGACTTTTATATTATTAGATGGCCTCTTTGAAATTTTCATTAAAAATAAAACGGACAAAGATTTATATCCCCATTGGTGCATAATTGCTTAATTTAGTTGCCTTAAGTAAATAATGTTAAAAAGTTACACGGAGATGTCTGTCAAATAGCACATACATCAATTTAATCGGTTGTATGGGCCTTTTTTTGGAAAACAGCTCATGATTGCGGAAAACTTCGCTCATGGTAGAATCCAATTTCCTAATGTCAACGGCATGATGTTGGGTAAAGTAATCAAATATTACAAAAAGCACGTCAAAGCTGCATCTTTTTCTGAGGCTAATGAAGATGCTAGGTCGTTAGATGATGCACTCAAGAGTTGGGATGGGTAAACACACCGTGCCTATTCTTTTGTGCTTTTGCTGCTATGGTAAAAGGATTCATTATCTCATGTTTTGACCTGAGCTTAGTTTTACTACATATTTAGATATATACCACTTCTTAATTGAATTCAGCTTATTATTATTGCAGTTGTCAATCAGCTTCGACTGTTAATGAAACAAAGCAAAACCCAGATACTGAAAATGATGAGAATGTATTAATAGAAGCGGCATTGCCATTTGTAAGGTTCACCAGGTCTTTTGCCGAAAGCAGATGATACTTCTGTTGCTGCAGGTCATACAGTGGCGGATCAATTGGATCACATGATGGGTCTTCAGTTAATGCACCGTCGCGTAAGATATTGGAGCCGAAAATGTCCAAGAAGATTGAGGTGATCCCATTCCCTTCCAATGTGCTGGATTTTGCCTAAAAAGGTACGTTCATGTTTCTGAGTTGATTGAGAAGGCAATCCCACAGTGAAAATTTGAAAATTTCGATGTCAAACTAGTACTGTTGGTATATAATTATATGCGAGTCATAATATTGTCTTTGTATTAAAGAATGGAAGGCCGGTCTTCAGACCGTCTTTATATTAGGCAAAAAATATAATATGAAAGGTCAGTCTTCCTATTGTCATTACTTTAGAATATCAGATGGTTACCTTTGGAATATCAAATGGTTATCCGATTTGGTGCGGAGGCTAGGCCTAGTGATGAGGTAGGTGTAAATGCAGCATAATTAATAAGGTGCTGGATAATATGAGAAGTTGAGTTATGGCTTTGAGGAAGAAAAAAAAAATATTGAAAGGTGGATGTGGATGTGGATGGAGTGAAATATTTGATTCAGTGAGAGGCGTTTAGACGGATGTAAATAGTATCATCCAATAAAAATGCTATCGTCATTCACTTAATCCAAACCCACTCAGAAGACACGTTCAGTGTACATTTCAGCTAATATTAAATATTAATTACATAAACTTACGGAAAACATAAGATTCAAGCCATAGTGTTTATTTTTAACGAACTTAATAACAGTGTAAAATGAATGACATTCTAAACGATGGTGTAATATGTAAAGTGCACATACATGGTAACTGAAAGTACATACCAAAAACGAAGTATGCCTCCATAAATACTTAGATACCAGTCAAAACCACAATAGAAATGCTCAGACTAGCTTATCATATCAGGCTTCTCTTAATATTCAAAAGAGTGTCTACCTTTATCATATCGATAAATACCTTTAGAAATGCTACATTATTTATGATGTACCACATGAACGGAACCACAAAAATAATTTGGAAACTAAAAATTAGAAAGAAAACAAAATTTTAAAGAATTTTGTATAAAAACATGATAAAAAATTCTTAAAAAATAACGCAATGGCCGTCACCAGAAATTTAGGCTTAGCCCATCATCGGTCTACTAATTTCTGTTAGCATATCTACACAATTAATCAATTGAACATTCTGTACTCCTGCCTCTTCTAAATATACAGCTATCAAGTTAACTGCATCATGCAGGGGAAAGTAACATGAATATCTTAAGGTAGAAGGAGATCTCTTATTACAAAACGGTAATTGAGGTTCACCATTCCATTTTGATAGAATTTTATGGTTTTTATCCATGGTAAAAATGGACATTTAGTTCCATTTCGGATATTTCATAACACTCCGCTTTTATGTCAGTTCGCGAATTCCTGTAGCTATTTTCGATATAAATAGGTTAACGAACATCCAATGATAGGACAGATTAATATACATTCTTCATTTTACATTCAGGATACAAGTTGCGAAGAAAAACTATAATACATATCAAATATAATATATGTACATTAATTAATATATCTACCGTTTATCTGTGAGAACCTGACCCATGAATACTGTTTGTTTCACAGTCTGATAGCACCCCATACCAAATGGAAACATTATTTTATTTTAAATTATCTACCATTAATACATCAGCTCATATAATTAAAACCCAGTCCATTTATACTATTTAGGGTTTGTCGTTTGAAATTGCAGCCCCTAACACTTTTAAGCTGCCAAAAGAAAAATTATTACCAAGATAATGCATAATCAACAACAAACTCTTATATGCATTAACTGTTGGTAGTGCATTGTCTTGATACTAAAAATTAGGATTAGGGCTAGGGACTAGAATGAAAAGGAAAGTTTTCATTGAATGTGTGACAACTGAGGATGAAAATTAGCCAATTTCAAATGGAGGTGAATAATTTAGAATTTCACACGATTATAATTTTATTTTGTTTGCTTGATTTTTGTTTTTGATTTTATTTCTGCCTAGCCTTTTTTTTTTATGTTTTAGTTGTCATTTTTAGCCATGAGGTTTTGTTTGCATTGGTATGGCTGGAATCAGATTCTTTGCCAGATTCCATCTAGATACTGGCTGGAGTTCTGACTTTCTATTTTTATAAAAGGTGAAGAATCAGTAAGAATATGTTTGAAAAAGAGGTGAAAATGAGAAAATCTTAAAACACATTATATTTCAATTATTTCGGAAATTTGAAAACATATCTGGGTTGGAAGTTGATTTACATTTTTTCTCATTTTCAGTTATTATTTTCTGTAATTTCTAAATGACGATTCCATCTAAATTCACAGTGTATCAAAATAAATGTTTCCTTTAGTGGATCCACTTTAAACCCAAAAAAAAAAAAAAAAAAAAAAATCAACTGTATGTGCAAAATATTTGTGGGCAAGCTCAGAATCATCTGATGCAATTTATCAATAACTCCATGGTCATCCTCAAATTCCAAATCAGCAAATACTAGAAAATTAGTTAAGTTGTAAGGCCAAGCACCAAAGAGAAAAGGCAAAACATGTAGCCTATTTCTATTCAATTTTAAAGTACTTCTATATTATAAAATCCTATGAATACACGAATATTTTTTCTAATTGAATTCAGCTTATTGTTATTGCAGTTTATTCAATGTTGGCTAAGGTCTTTGTAATCTGTATGGCAAGGGTTGTGAGGATGACACCGAGAAATGAATTTAGGTTTGTTTCTGTCACTACTTCAGTTTTGTTGAATTTCAAACTATATTCGTTGCAGTATGTGATGGTATGTGTTCCTTGTGGACGTTGAGTTGGTCCATTTCTTATTTATATAATACCACTATTTTATTTAAATGGATGTATAACTTGGTCCTGTTCGAAAATCTTGGAAGTATCGCGAGCACTTTCATCTAATTAGAGACGACAAGCAACTTTGAGGTTCATTGTGTGCGATTTAACAAATTTGTTCTGTTCTAAATGAGAAACGCTGTAGCACATGTATGCCTACTAAATATATGATTACAGTAAATTCCTTGCTTGATCATACCTACTACATAATATTTGTGTAGTTTGTCTAATATGTTCAATTATCCCAAGGAACAAAGCTTATCAAGCTTCATGATTTTAGGTTTAATGAGCATGGTCTTATTCTTTAGTTTTTCGTGAAATGAGGAACATTAGCTGCCTTTATACAGTGGTTTAAAATTTCGGTTTTCGGGGTGATCCGAAATTTTAGAAATTTTGGTTTCGTTTTGAAGATTTGTGAATTCCGTTTCATTTCCGGCTCCGGATATCGAAGCTTTTTGCAACATTTTCTATACAAATTCAGTAACAGATTCTGTATACTTATATAACATCCTTTGTGACATTCTATTACATTTTTATAACCAAAATGGTTTCAAATACACACACTGAGATATGTACACACACATGTATATATAGACATGTGCAGCGCACACACAGAGATATGTACACACACATATGTGTATATATACATGTGTGCGCGCGCGTGCATACTTTTCACCGAGTATAAAAACCATGGTGAAATCAAATGGTTTTTGAATAAGTTCGTGTGTCAGAACCAGTATCAATAAATAATAGTAAAATGAACTAACTTTTTTCTCTATAACAGAGAAGCCCCGATGATGAATCTGTGTGGAAGTAAAGAAGGATGTCAAAGAGATTCAGTAATCAACCGAATATCCAGCCAAGTTTCTAGTTATCCATCCACGCTGCTATTCTGATTTTGGTACAACATTTCAAGTTCTGGAGAAGGATTCACCATAAGGGCATTTTTTAGAGGCGTAAACTGTCTCCTTTGAAGGTGCAGATAACTACTGCTCTAATAGAAGATTTGCTTTTCTTGTCTTTTATGTTAAGGAGCTGGAATCTATAAAGTTCAAAGCTGAAATCCATGGAGCTTGGGATGTTCCTGCAAGATGATATTTAAACAACTTTCTATGTTCTAATCACATATATGTACATTTATGAACTGTTGATTCATGTGCTTCAGTAAATAGTAAAGTCTTCGCAGTGAAGTACCAACATTATCCGGCACGTTCAAATGAATGAAACATTGAAATACCTTTATGATGATTTTTTTTTTAAAACAGCTTTGAGTGCAACTATGGACTTTAGATCTTTGTAGATGTTTGTTGTTTGAGTTTCCAACAACTATATTCATAATATGATAGCCGTGGCTGGCAGATTTGTACCTTTTTCTTATCTGCATAAACCAACCGAGGTCCAGTAGCTGACAATCCAAGTGTTGCATCGATTAAACTCAAGGCTACTTTTTAAAGTAAAGAAAACCTTGAAAGAAAACTGACACGTTGCTAGACACACTCTACGGGTGTCAACGTGATTCAGTTCCACGTTGCTACACACTCTGAAGACTTAATGTTATCCCACGAAAGACATCATGGTTGTCTTTTTTTTTTATATATATATAAAATCCCTCATTTTCTCAATCCACATGGGACGCTTTGAAAACATTACGTTTGAGACTTTACAAATGACTCCTTTGTCCCTTTATTTAATAGTTGAAGGAAAAAAAAAACGCAGGGCATGGATGGACCATGCGAAAAACGAAGTATCTTAGAGGATATGTCGACCAAGGTATATTTTTGTTCGATCACTTATTTGTCCCAACAAATCCTCGCGTATAAGGTCTATCTGTCCCATTATCCTTGTTCAGCATTACCTCTAGAAGAATGACGAACCCCGAGCTCCGCTGGCAGCATCCCCAGACTCTTTTAAAAGCATCTCCTCACGCTGTCCATCGCTTTCCTAGTTGACTTTGGAATGCCATACCTATCCCAGTCAGTTAGGATTCCTCACCGACCAACTCCTATGGTCACTTCTTTTTTTGCCAAGTAAGAAAACTTCTAGCAAAAGCTCAGGTTCGCCTCTGTGAAAAGAAGTAGCAACGCAGTATTATTCCCTTGGCAAAAGCATCACTTTGACAATTGCAATATTCATCAAACAAAAAAGCCCATTATGCCATAACCACTCTTTGTACATTATTGCCACCTAGTTAAAGTGTTATTGTACAACAAACTCTCTATTTCATACTGCTCCTTTGTGTGACAGTATGTCTTTCTTACACTTAAAATGACACTTAATGCATTCTCGGTATTCGTGTTTCGATCATTTAAGTGTTCGAATGACAAGTCATTTGCGGTTAAAGAAAGAATATATAGAACAGAATCTCACATTCATGAAGAGAAATTATAATATACACACAATCTTTACAAAAGAAAAACTTGTTATACACACACACACACACACACACGCACGACACAGCCAGAGTACTATCATATCTTCTGCCTAGATGGTCATAACAACCTTTCATAATAAATGCCAACAAATACAACCCTAGGACTTTGGGAAGTAAAAAGTATGTGAATACGACTTGGAGGCATCCACCTCATCTCATAAAGCACCAATGCATCCAGCAAAATCTAGAAAACATGCTCGGGCTTATCCGAACATTATAAGAGAATAACATCCGGATCAGTCTGGTAAATCAGCGTGAGTAAACTCAAATCAAAACATCCGGATTTCTTATTCTTGAAAAACCTTGGCAAAAAGAAGAGTAATCCTAAGACTACGTCGTACATAAACACAGAAAATTTATAGCTTACTGAAAGCGTTTTTAATGATCTTTATTAATGCGGAGAACATGGCTGTCTAGGAGCGACCACCTATAGTCTTGTCTTAAATATCTATTGAATACGTCGATTTGTACCGTATATTTTTTTGATATCTCAAGTGGATCGACATATCCAATAAATGCTTAATGCAAAACTACTGGTGGCTACAGGATCTATCAGAATAAAATACAACTCAAATGCATAGCACATCACAAAACAACAAACAGATATATATACATATATACTGATACATCCCATACAATACAAATAATACATCATAAGTGGTATGACGACCACAATATACACACGAGTCAAAACAATATACATATCAGAGTAGCGACAAAAAGACTACAACAAAAAGGGCCAGCAGATAAGTCCATACGTAAGCAGAATATGCTAAGTCCCTAAGGGGACCTAACCTCAAACACCTTAGCCTAATCCGAATATAAAATACACGAATCAGTCTAGCTAAACAAATCAGTTTATAAGGATAAGTGTGTTGGATCATAGGTTTTGATTGCTGACAAAAATTCACGAATCTACGACTACGACATCATCCTGACTCAACGACTCAAAGTATGGTTCATATAGTTATATATTTTAACAAGAGTCATCAAATATGTATATAGAGTCTAGTAAGTGCTTTGTTAAAAATTTTCCTCAAGAATCATCATTCACATTCAAATAAACTTGCATGCATATTTTAAATCAAAATCAAGTTTTCAAAAAATGCATGTAGCGGGGCTTGAACCCGAGTCACTAGTTTAGAAGGCATGTACTCTAACCAAATGAGCTACTATTGTTTTTGTTTAACAATAGAATTCAGTCGACTGAATAAACCTGAGTCAGTCGACTGAATCTGTGCAGTTTAACATACATGCACAGTTTCAGTCGACTGAATTTCCTGCACAGTCGACTGAATTTGGTCCCGAAAATTTTACTTCATATTTTAAGTTGACTGAATTTCCTGCTCAGTCGACTGAATTTAAACCTGCAAATTTTCTCTGAAAAGACACCTTCTTCCTCCTAAGAGTTGCAACCATTCATCAATGAAAATGGAAGCATCTCTTGTTTGCAACCTTTGACAACATATGCATCTCTTCTACAAGTATAAATACATGATTATAACATCATTTAATTAACCGAATTCTCTTGCTTTAATCTTACTATTCTCTTGTTCATATTCTCTAGATATTCTCAAAGCAATCACCAATCTATTGCTTGAATCACTGTTTTTGTTTATAACATTCTTTTGATTCATAGCAATTCACATTTCCTAAAATCTTCACAAACACATTGCATATTCTCGAGGATAAGATTATAGGAATATTGTACTACATTAGACTCATTAGTGTTGACAAGAACACAACAAGTCGAATATTGTATTTTAGTAATTGAGTTGAAGTCCTCTTCGGTAGTTGAGGCAAGAAATCCCGTTCGGTTGTTCGGGTAAGTTGTAAACCTATTCCTCCGGGTGAAGTGAGAGTGCTAGTTAGTGAAATTCCTAAGAGAAGCTTAGGGACTGGAGTAGGACGAGAGGTCCGAACCAGTATAAAATCCTGGTGTCTCCTTGCATTTACCTACTTTATCCACCTAGACTATTTCATTATTCCATATCACACGATCCTACCGCATAGCCCACTCTTTCAATTGGTATCAGAGCCTGGTATTCTAGAGATCGTAACAACATCCTAGAATAAATGGCTACAAAGAGATCTAGTCAAGGCAATAAGAAGAGGAAGAGCAATAAAGAAAAATCAAAGGAGCAAACAAACAAATGCTTCATGGCAAAAGATAATGAGGTTAGTGATCTAACTTTTGATGATATGATAGAAATAAATTCAGAACTTCTAGACACTTTAAAAAGTCTCAAAAGAAAATATAAGAAAGCTCTAGAAAATCAGAAGAAAGCAGAATTCGAAAGAGATATGCTTAAAGACGAGAAGAAAATATTAGAAGAAGAACTTGAGAAAATTAAAGATTCACTCTTTGACAATTCTCAACTCGCTCTATTAAGTCAAGAAATAGAAGCTCAAAAAGAAAAGAATAATGCTCTAGCTTCTGAGAATCATGAGTTAAAAACAAAAATTAAAATTGTTGAGTTAGATAACACTAGTCTCAAAACTAAGCTTGATAACATTACTAAAAATATTTCCTATTTTAATAAAGGAAGAGAAAATTTATCCAAGATTATTGAAAATTCTCAACCTGCTTCAAATAAGAAAGGATTAGGTTATATTAAGAATTCAAAAGCTCTCAATGATAAAAGTGGTTTAGGATATAATAAAATTGATCGTAGAAATAGCACTAGATATGCTTTCATGTATAGTAAAAATGATAGTGCTAGTACTAAATTTCGAGTAAAGCCTAAATCCAATTTTTATAGAAATTCAAATACTACTATGACCTATAATGTTGATAATTTCTTTAGAAGTACAAAATCATTAACAGGAAATATGAATAAATATTATCTAAGTATATGGGTTCCTGTTAATTGAAAAAATAGAGAAAAATACATTAATGATTATTTTGATATGGTAGTTAATAATGAAAATTATATTTATAAAGGTTCAACCACACCCAAATGGGTATGGTTTCCTAAAAATTAGAAAATTATAAGAACCTTGGGTATCGCATGCTTTAAATGTTAATTTTTTTTTATACCTTACATTATAAGTAGTAGTTATTTTGTTTTATATTGCTCTATGTTAACACTTATGTAAAATATATTTTATATCATCATATAAACTCTCCTTTTTGTCGATGACAAAGGGGGAGAAAGATATTGCTCTCTAACACAATTTGCAGGAATAAACCATGCAAGCACAGATTAAGGGGGAAAAAGATTAAATAGGAATATATAACATAGATTCAGGGGGAGAAATCGATAGCACAATTACAGGAAGATATTCAATGAGAGAGATATGATCAATAAAGCTTATCAAAGATTCGTTCATAGAAAATGGAGTTGTCATCATCAAAAAGGGGGAGAATGTTGGATCATAGGTTTTGATTGCTGACAAAAATTCACGAATCTATGACTACGACATCATCCTGACTCAACGACTCAAAGTATGGTTCATATAGTTATATATTTTAACAAGAGTCATCAAATATGTATATAGAGTCTAGTAAGTGCTTTGTTAAAATCTTTCCTCAAGAATCATTATTCACATTCAAATAAACTTGCATGCATATTTTAAATTAAAATCAAGTTTTCAAAAAATGAGCTACTATTGTTTTTGTTTAACAATAGAATTCAGTCGACTGAATAAACCTGAGTCAGTCGACTGAATCTGTGCAGTTTAACATACATGCACAGTTTCAATCGACTGAATTTCCTGCACAGTCGACTGAATTTGGTCCCGAAAATTTTACTTCATATTTTCAGTTGACTGAATTTCCTGCTCAGTCGACTGAATTTAAACCTGCAAATTTTCTCTGAAAAGACACCTTCTTCCTCCCAAGAGTTGCAACCATTCATCAATGAAAATGGAAGCATCTCTTGTTTGCAACCTTTGACAACATATGCATCTCTTCTACAAGTATAAATACATGATTATAACATCATTTAATTAACCGAATTCTCTTGCTTTAATCTTACTATTCTCTTGTTCATATTCTCTAGATATTCTCAAAGCAATCACCAATCTATTGCTTGAATCACTGTTTTTGTTTATAACATTCTTTTGATTCATAGCAATTCACATTTCCTAAAATCTTCACAAACACATTGCATATTCTCGAGGATAAGATTATAGGAATATTGTACTACATTAGACTCATTAGTGTTGACAAGAACATAACAAGTCGAATATTGTATTTTAGTAATTGAGTTGAAGTCCTCTTCGGTAGTTGAGGCAAGAAATCCCGTTCGGTTGTTCGGGTAAGTTGTAAACCTATTCCTCCGGGTGAAGTGAGGGTGTTAGTTAGTGAAATTCCTAAGAGAAGCTTAGGGACTGGAGTAGGACGAGAGGTCCGAACCAGTATAAAATCCTGGTGTCTCCTTGCATTTACCTACTTTATCCACCTAGACTATTTCATTATTCCATATTACACGATCCTACCGCATAGCCCACTCTTTCAAAGTGATAATATGAGCATAAGGCAAAGTGATACTTTTCTCAAGTGAGAAGGACTAATTGAAGGGTATATGATTACTTCGCATGGCATAACTAAGTTGGTATAGTAATTCCAAGTGTAATAAGGACATCACAATATGAATGCAACTCAAAGGCAATAAAACTTTATAACAAATCCCACAATAAAACCACGCCTCATCTTATCGGCGTACCACAAAACATCAAATATGGTTTAGGAGAAAACATAACTCCAAAGAAGAGAAATCCCAAATCCACCATATCAGCAAACTCAAAAGCAACTCAAGAAATCACCATCTCAAAATACGCCGTAAGGCAAATAGATCTCCAAAGAGGAGAATAAAATCTCAAGTAAATGTCAAAAGGCAAATCTCATATAACGCTAAGAGTTCAAATTCTCGAAAGGTAATCGCCAAAAATATATATCGAATGGTTCAAAGGACCAACTCTGAAAAGGGCGATACATTAGGGAAATCACAAATATCAATGAAATCATCTCAAAGATATAGCACGTGTTTATGGTCGAAGATCGCCAAGTACTGCTCTCTCAAAATAAGGCGCCACGTCTTTTAGACAAACGTCTCGAAGGACAATAAATACGTTTCATAGACAAACATCTCGAAGGACAAATATGTCGCAATGGACAAATACGTCTCTTAGACATACGTCCTGAAGGAAAAATGACCCGAAGGTTCAGTACTGGCAAATACAATTCTTAGACAACCGTGTCACAAACTTTCGAATAGGAACCTGAACAGTGTTAACGTGTGTCCCATACCACACATTCACACTAAATGGTTTACTAACGGCTTGGAAATTTCACACTCAAAGCAGTAAAAAGTTTATCGCATCTCATCGGTAAACTCGACCCGCAGGTCAAAACGATCAACGGACAAGTCGAGAATTAACCGATAAGATAAATGCACGTGTCCCATACCACGTGTTTTACCAAACCATTTAATTCTCTTTCTCATTCGTTCAAACAGTGCAAAAACGTGTATTTTATATATAAAATAATTTACCCGAGAAAACAAGCTTTTAATACCAATTTTGAAAGCCATATTTGAAAATTCCCTTATTATCGATAATAAATAGATTCTATATTGTAAATACTTTAAAAATATCATATATAATAATTTAAAATGCCCATTTATTTTAAAAATTATTTCAAAAAGTTTTGTTAAAATCCGTGCTCGAAAATGAGTAAAAACTCAAGAAATCACTTATATCGATATTCGAATTCAATTCAAATTAAATTCAAATTTAAACCAAAATTTGAATTTCAAAATCTTCAAAATTTAGCTAGTCTGCCGAAAGACATCATGGCCTCAAAACATTTCAAAAAGAACATAAAAATACATCGAAAACACAATACCTAGGTCTGAAACTTTTCTGGGTTCAACTTTCGGACATGAAACAAGTGGCCAAACGACCTTTGATTGAACCAAAAATTGATGTGCACAAAGTAGAAAACTTTGGTTTTCAAACCAAAAAAGAATCGACGAATTCCGACTGAAATGAAAATGTTACGCTGTCTCAAACATGGACTCAGGCCGTGTTTGCAACAGTTCAAAAACAAAAATATAGAGCATTTATCGACGTATTCAATAAATATTTATGACGAGGCTATAGATGGTCGCTTCTAACCAGCCCTATTCTCCACCGTAACGGATGGTATTACCTAGTAATACGTTTTGTTAATGTGGGTCTCGGGGTGGGGCGTCACATCTTGGCATCAGAGCTGAGTTCAGAACAAAATATGATAAACACAGAACAAAAACACATTACGGTACATCAAATTGTAATACAAGTGTTACGAATCCCCGAACCATCGTGCGTTTATCTTATCGGCTAATTTCCGACTTGTCCGTTTGATCGTTTTGATCTTCAAGTCGAGTTTACTGATGAGATGAGATAAACATTTTACTGCTTTGAGTGTAAAATTTACTAGTGGTTAGTAAACGATTTAGTGCGAACGTGTGGTATGAGACACATGTTAACACATTTCGGGTTCCTATCCGAGAGTTTATTACACATTTTTCTAATAGATGTATTTGCCAATACTGAACCTTTGGGTCATTTGTCCTTGGGGATGTTTGTCTAAGAGACATGGCACCTTATTTTGGGAGAATAGTACTTGGCAGGCTTGGGCCATAAGCACGTGCTATATCTTTGAGATGATTTCATTGATGTTTGTGATTTCCCTAGTGTATCACCTTTTTTCGGAATTGGTCCTTTGAACTATTCGATACATATTCATGGCGATTACCTTTTGGGAATTTGAACTCTTGGAAGTTCTATTTTTGAGATTTGAATTGCCTACACCGATGTTATATGGGATTTGCCTTTTGGCGTCTGCTTGATAATTTATTCTCCTCTTTGGAAATTTATTTGCCTTATGACGTGCTTGAGATGAGATCGATTTATTCATGTTTTCGGTTTGCCAACATAGCGGGTTTAGATTTTCCCCTAAACCATATTTAATGTTTTATGAATGCCGATGATATGAGGCTCGCTACTTTTAGCGCTTTATGTGTATTTTATCTCTTTTGAGATTATATGTTTGTGTAGTGATACCATATTATTACTTGATGTAATCATACACTTTACTTGTCCCTTCTTACTTGAGAATATTATCACATTATCCTTATGCTCATATTATCGCTTATTCTTGTTAACTGATTTGTTTTGCTAGACTGACCTGTGTATTTTATACTCGGGTCGGACCGAGGTGTTTCAAATTAGGTACCTTTGGACTTAGTCTATTCTGCTTCCGCATGGTCTTTTCTCCTAGCTCTTTTTGTTGTGGCTTTTGTGCAGTCCTTTTTGTTGCTACTGTAATATGTATATTCTTTTGACTTGTGTTTGTATTGTTGTCGTCATACCACATATTTGATGTATCATTTTGTATACTCTGTAATGTATCTAATCAGTTTTGTTAATGTGGGTTTCGGTGTGGTGCGTCACAGCTTGTGCTCCACTTGGCTTGGAACAAGGACTTTTATTTCATAAGTATACAAGTTTACATATTTTTCTTTTTACCACTTTAGAAAATTTTGCCATAATTATCAAATCGTAAATCCAATAAATGCTATAAATTTTAAATGCCATAATTTTCAAACCATAAATCTGATATTAATGATCTTTATATTGCTGGAAAACTTAAAATGAGTAGAACAACTTTCATTTTATAATTTTTTTCTTTCAGATTTTGTTATTTGCCGTGTCAAAACCTGTCTTCTTTACAGCAGGTCTGAAATGAATTTGATCTATTTTCTCTTAACAATTAAGTGTAATTCGTCTTATTTAAGAATATGAACTAATATCATTTTTGTGAGCTAAGTACACTTGAAAGAAGATAGTTGGACTATATTTTGAGTAAAAAGATCATTTATAATCGAGCAAACTAGCTTCAAAATGCAAGCAAAAGCTCCAACCTTTCTATATTAATTTGAGTTTTTGCATTCCTACAGCAAGGTGAGTATCAAAACTCACAAATGCTAGCTGAAACCAAGCTTCAAATTGCTATAAACTATGAAAAGTTTGCTTCTGTATCTTGTTATGCTTAGTTTTTTGTGTTAAAACTGTTTCGACCTCCGTTTTGCATGTTAATTTTTTGCAATTTCAGCAACGAAATGCTGTTGGATTTTCTTCTGATAGTAATTCATGTGTTGTAATATAAGTGTGCAAAATTTCATAGCAAAACTCTTTTGTTTGATACCTGAAAATTTTGCTGCAAAATCAATGTGCAGCCTGGAAATCACCTGCACATTTCTGTTTTTGAACTGTTGCAAACATGGCCCGAGTTCATATTTGGGACAGCAAAACCTTTTCATTTCCAATCGGAATTCATTGATTCTTTTTTGTTTAAAAGATAAAGTTTTCTAATATGTGCATACCAATTTTTAGCTCAATATATGTTCGTTTTATCCTCTGTTTCAGGCCTATAAGTTGAACCCAAGATGGTTTTCAGGCCTGGGAAAATTTTTATTTGAACCGTTTCAAACATGCCATGAGTCCATGTTTGAGACAATGTAACCTTTTCATTTTCAATCGAAATTCATTGATTCTTTTTTGTTTGAAAGATGAAGTTTTCTATTATGGTCATACCAATTTTCAGCTCAATATGAGGTTATTTGGTCTTCTATTTTAGGCCTGTAATGTAACGTCCCAGAAATTTGGATCCCAAAAATTCCAAATAGTTAGGAAAAGAAGAAAGAGAAAGAAGAAGAAACAGAAACAAGTCACATAAACCTCACATTCGCAGCGGATCGAATATAATATAACATAAGTAACAGTTTTACAAAGAAGGTCGGCATCAGTACTATTATATTTTTATGCATCAGAGTTACAACAATTTCAATACACTGGACAGTTTAAAACAACATGTCCAAGACAACTATAATATATACAGCGGTATATGCTCCATACTTTCCTGACATTTGGCTCGCCTCCTGAGCTCCAAAACATCCTTACCTGAAAATCTGTAATACTCGGTCTGACCCGAGCATTACATCAAAGTAACACTCGGGTCAGGCTGGAAACCAGCGTGAGTAAACCTATCTAATGTGGAATACAAAAGCATACAACTTAAATTTACCCGGGTAACTTGAATCAATTTACTTCACAGGACGTTATAGACAAACTGACACCACACATCAATTTCTAAGTACCAAACTTAGATTAAAGGGTCCAAATCATTCCATTCCAACCTATTGATTTCACATATCAAAACTGTTCAGGATTATTAAATTACAAGTCGAAGAGCATTCGGGTATTTACTAATACCCGACTCCGGTCTCTTCGAATTCAATGCCATCTTAACTTACGCTATTCAAATGAAACACAATTCAACCTTAGATCACCAGATCTCAATTTTTACACAACAATTCATCATCTATAGATAATCACATAATCATGGTTCAAAACAAGCATACCATATCACAAATATTTCATATCAGGAATATCAACCAATCATTTATAAGCAAGATTTAATTAGTTACCCAACCTTAATTAAATCGAATCAATTACTTCAATCACTTCCAATCTTGTTACTTAACAAAAATTAATTACAAACCATTAATTAATCATCCCCTAATTATCCTCTCTAATTCTATTCAGTAATTAGCCTTTCATTAGTTTATCATATTCATTAATCAACATCGATTAATCACATTCAGTAATTAATTTCCTTAATTACTTGCATTAATTAATTTACCACTTAATTAATGAATCTTTTAATTACTTACCTCGAATAATTAACACTTAATTAATTCCACTAAGTAACTATTCTTTAATCACTTTCCATCAAGAAATTACCTATTAATTAATTACAACCTGTAGTTATCCATTAATTACTTCATTTAGTAATTACACTTCATTTATTTCCTTAAGTGATTATACTTAGCCCTAACTAATCCTTGATTAAGTTCCCTTAAATAATAAATCCTTTTGTTAATTACCTAAGTAATTAAGCCTTATTTACTTACATTAAGAATTTATCCACTAATTAATCATCTTGATTAATGATATTAGGTAGTCACTATCCTTAAATTACTTCCATTTAGCAATTATTCAACAGCTACACTAAATGATTATACTTTAATTAAGTAACTATTATTTGAATAATTTACTTTTATTCGTTGGTAAAATTTCTTTAATCACAAATTAATTAACCTTAAATTTTTAATTAATTAATCCGTAATTAATCGCATTAATAAATCTTTAGATTACTTAGGTTGATTAATTAACCCTTAATTATTAATAAATGTTTTAACCATAAATATCTTTAATAAATTACACAAGTTAATAACTTATATATATTTATTTCAACCCAAGTTTAAATAAGTTTAAAACATTAACTTAAAACCTTTTAAGATAAGTTAAAATTTAAAACAATATATCCTTTTAAACATATTACCCTCTTAATTTAGTTTTAAAAACACCTTATCCATTAACTTAATTAATTAAACTAAAAAAACAAATTTTCTCATCTTTAATTAACAACATTTAATAATCAATTATTGCTTCAAATAATTTTAAAGATAATTAGTTTAAAACCTAATTTTGTTGACTTAAGAACTATGAGAATAGAAGATATTTTGTCGAGGAAAATTCAGAATTACTCGAACAAGTACCAGGATTTCATCTCCAATTCTCGAGTTTCCTTCTTCCTCTCTCTCTCTCTCTCTCTTTCTCTCTCCTTAGTTATGCAGTATTACACTCCCAAAGCACGAGCATAGACCCGAGCCAGTCATTCCCAATCCCGTGCATCACTTCGAGTTGCTCACAAACCCAATTCTCCGACACACGAGACCATCGCCGTGCATATGCACGGCCGTTTGCCACTGCTCCGGCGCACCTCACAGCCTCCGGCAAGTCGCAGGTCACCTCAACAATGGATTTAAAACATCGATTCGCCCCCATCCACCTCAAAACGAAAACGAGCCATTAAGATCGAACTGGAATATGACATTGCCAGAAAACCCACCTCGCAATCACTCCTCCGTTCACCAGAGCTCACGCAACTCAGTCCCCAACCTCGCCAGACAATCACGCTCCCAATGGTCAAGGTTAGATCCCCTCCAGCCAACCAGAGACTTCGCGGCAATCTCGTTTCTAACCATGATGTTTGTGGGTCTTAAACCCTAAATTGACCCACCGCCGATGCCAGGGCCAACGTTTTCCACCTCTGCTATTTTTCCTGACACCGCTGGTCGACAAGCAAGCTTCGACAGCGACCATGACCACTATAATTCCTCCGGCCGCCTGCAATTGTTCGAAATCCATTCTCTGTTCATCTCCAAAATGCACACTCAACTTTAATCTAAAATTCATGATTTTCATCCTAAAAATCATGTTATCCAGAGTTGATTCGAAATATATAATTGAAGCAACAAATTATTATACTTGATTTTTACCCAATTTAAAGTTTTCACTGTCATTCACTAATCTCAGAGCATTCCAGGCTTAATTCGTGTGATTTAAAATAAAAAAAAACTAAATTGTGATTAAACAAACAACTTTTGTTTACAACTCAAGATCTATCAATGATTAGTTAAGAATTTTTTTTTAAAATTTATAAATTTTTACTCTGAAAGTTTGAAAAACAGAGAAGAATCAAGCCATAACACAATCATAGATTTCATCAGATATAAACATACAACACAATCTACATCATGGAATTTCGACATGCAATAGAGTAACTTAACCTTTTAAAGATTAAAGATTTACTCACCTGTATTTTGTTGATAGCACAGAAAAACCTGGAAATTGATCTGAAAACTTGAAAACTTAAAAGGATCTTTGAATTTGAGTAATATCTTCTAGCTTAAAGCTTGAATTTGAATCCTGATTTTGAACAACCTGCTACAGTGCTATCTGATGTTAATCTTTTTTTGATTCTTTGCTTTCCAACTTGTATTTTGTTATGATTTGATTTGATGATTTAGGTTGAGAGAGTGGTTGCTTACAAATTTCATGGTTTGCTTATTCTTATTACAGGCTTGATTGATTTTTTTTCTTAGTTTTCTTTGTTTTGATATGAAGAATAGGAAAAGATTTGAAGAAAAAGGAAAAGATGCACATATAGATTAAATAAGATTTATTAAAATATAAAAAGAAAAAAAATCTAAATGGCTGACACTTGTTAAATTCCTTTGACATTTGTCAATTACAAAATTTAAGCATATTACACAAGTTACAATATGAATTAAATCTATTAACAAATGTAATTATGCATTTTTAATTTAATTTTAAATGTTTTTATAAAGCTTTTAATTTTATTTTCCCATTTAATAAATACTTTCTTAATTTATATAAATAAAGTTTCTCTTTAAGGAAAATAATATAAACAAATCCTAGCTCTAATAAAAAACTTATTCATAAATTCAAATCCAAAACATTTATATTTCAATTTAAATCCCAAATTCAAATTCTAATTCAAAATCAACTTATAAATATAAATATACACTTTTAAACAAACACATTTTAAAATTTTTTCAAAAATAATAATAATTTCATTTCTTTTAAAATATACTCATATATATATATATATATATATTCCATCTTTATTATTTGTTTTAAAAGAATAACTTGTAAATTTTAAATAATTATCTTAGGAGATTATTAAATGAATATTTATCCATATATTTATAATTCAGCATTTATTATAGTTCAAATTCATATATATAAATCCAAATATGAATATTTATTATCAGATTTATTTGTTAAATCAAAAAAACTAAGTATTTCAATTAACTGACCCAATTATTTTCTCAATTATAGGTGTATAGAAAATCCAGGTTATCACTTTCCTCTCCCTTTTGAATCTTTTCGTCCTCAAAAAGGAACGAAGTCGGAATTTATTAAATACTTCAAAAACAGATAAATTTTCTTTGATTATTTCTAAAATACTTTAAAATCCAAATAGTATTACTAAAATAGTTTTTATAAAAATACATTTATAACACGATGTCTCAACCGTGCATCCTTGTTCTCACAGAAATTCGATCATACGTTGATCAGGCGTAAAACTGAAAATCTATAAGTACTTAGCAGACCCATTTTCAACACTCAGTGAAAAATACTTGAGAAATAATTTTATTGAAAATATAGAAAACAGTTTTTGAAAATAGAGAATATATCGTTGGTGAGAATGCTCTAGAAATCATCACTCTCATCCATGGTCGCAGTTACATCCTAGGTTACGTTGCCATCGCAGCAAAAGTCCATGTAACTGTAGGCACTCCGCACCTCTCGATTACACCATGGTACCCATAACAGATCGCGGTTACATTCCAGAGTTACGTTGCCATCGCAGCAAAAGTCCATGCAACTGTTTGGCTCTCAGCAGCACACACGATTTTCGCTGTCAAAATGAAACTTCTCCACTCCTACATAGGTCGCAGTCTACCGATGTAAAATCAAACGCAGACTGTTGGCTCTCAGCGGCACACACGACTTTCGCTATGTTACCATAGGTCGCAGTCTACCGATATAAAATCAAACGCAGATTGTTGGCTCTCAGTGGCACACACGACTTTCGCTATGGTACACACTACTCGTAATCCCCAGGAACTAGTTTTGTCCGGACTCCTCACATGATCAACTTTAGAACCCCCCCTTGGGGCTCAAGGCAGCACCTCCCGGTGGCACTCTTGAGAAGTTCATTTCAAGGGAGCGCCTTTTTCCCCAGAGCCATCATCAAAACACTTTATAATATACACATATAGTATCTTTCAAATCATACACCTAGTACGATCTCATACAAGGCTCCTTTACACAAAATCGATTATCCCAAATTCTATAATTCTCAAACTAGGCTTTTCAAATTTCAATATTGATTTTACCCAAAAATCAAAAGCCTTTCCAATTCCAAAGGTTCCCAAAACCTTTTTCCAAAATCCTCATAATACCCTTTATATATAGATTTATATGAAAAAAAATTTAAACTTTGGATCATTCACACTTGAATAAAATCCTTTATACTTTAAATACCTTCAAAATCCTTTCTTCCGGCTATAGATTCAACAATGGTAGATTTATCTTATATAACAAAGATATATAACTTTGTTTGTTCTAGATCAAATATTCAAATTTGATCACTCTTTTATAAAGCCACTTACCAAATTTACTCACTCCCATAAAGTAAATTTTTACCATAGAAATATCCAATTTCTATTTTATTTTATCATATATTTTACAAAATATACTTTTCATCTCAAAAACATTTCACATTTCTTATCCACAAACTTTCAATATCAATTTCATTCCAATCCGTACGATGTACACATATTATACGTACGCAATATCAATCTGATCGCTCACTCGATCACACAAATTCCCATCCGAACTAGTATTGTCCACCTGATTTCCTAGTGCGGACTCAGATCGGGTTTCTTGATCAGAAACCGTCATTCTCCTTGCATAGTCATAACTATGATAGAGAATATCCAGAACCAATCAAAAATCCATATCCAGGTTCGCTGTCGAAAATCGAGTGAAAAATCCTAACTTGGATCGATATAACTATCTCGAAATTCTATGCTCGAATCTGGATCAAATCACTATGCGAATAGAATAATATACGTACATCATGCGTATTTATCTTTATTTATTATTAGCCAAATCAATCTCCTTTTCTATTCACATTCACTTTAATTCATATTCACTTATTCACATTTCCTCCCAATATCCCTTTGATTAACTCTTCAATTCTTATCTCAAATGGATATTTAATCATAAACAGTTCGAATTCTGTCCAGTTTAAATTTAGAAAATAGCTTGAAAAGTTAAAAATAAATAAGTAATTGAAAAATAATTATTAGTTTGTAAAATGGCAGCAAAAATAGTTAAGTAATTGTAAAATAGTTGAAAAATAGTCAAATAGTTATAGAATTTTAAATAATTGCAAAATAGCTATAAGATAGTAATTAGTTATAAAGTAGTTGAAAAACAGTAATTAGTTATTAAAACAGTCGAAAAATTATTAAATAGTTCCAAAAATAATTGTAAAACAAGTATAAGATAGTTTTAGGTTTAAAAAGAAAGTTGTATAGTAAATAGTTTGGAAAAATAGATTTGTACTAAAACAATTTATTTTGAAAATAGTCCAGAGTCAAACTGTTCAATTCTCAATCAATTTAATTTAAATTTCCACTTCCATTTCAATTGACTAAACTCTAATTTAAATAACTTCAATTTTCATTGAAATTGATTCAACCCCAATTCAAGTTGAATTAACCTCAGTTTCTTTCCAATTTTAACTTTATTCAACCTTGATCTCAAATTCTACTAATTCAAATAAATTTCAATTGAACTAGTTCCAATTTCAATTCATTTCAACTCCAGTTTGAATTAATCCCAATTTCAAACTCCATTTCCAAATCAAGTTGAATTATTCTTGATTTCCTCCAAATTCAATTCAAATTCCATTTGAATTTAAAACTATTCAATTCTAATTACAATCCCAAATTATTCAAATCAATTTGTACTAATTTCAAATTAAACCCACTTCAATTTCAAATCATTTCAAATCAATCCAATTCAAATTCTCCATTTGAATTTTATAGTTATACACCTTCAATCACAGTTTCAATTAATTCAATTCAAATTCAATTTGAACTAATTCAATTCAAATTTCAAATTTAAACCATCTCGAATAATATGAATTTGAGTTAAATTTTCAAATGTTGCTTTAATTCCCTTAAACCAATTTAGCCTTTACTTCTTCATAAACCTATTTCTAGGTTCAAATAATAATTCAAATCTCTTTTAAACAATTTAAATTTCCAAGTTTCTTTTGGACATTTTAATCTTAATTTCAAAGTAATTTCAGCTCCTTAATTTCAAATTAAAGTTTGATTTTCCTTCTTATCTCAATAATGGATATATTACCACACTTCAAATCCAATTCACAGATTAAAAATTATTAATTAGGATAATATTATCCAATTTTTTTTTAAAACACCCATACATTTCCAATTCACAGATCTCAAACCCATTTTGAGATCATACTATCTCCCAATTCAAATCAACCATTTTAACTTCCCAGTTAAATCCCAATTTCATCTTGAAATTTCCAATTCAGGTTGTTTATTCAAACTTATTTAACTTCTTCTATGTTAAATTCAATTTACTTAATCCAACCAACCCTACTCAAATTTGAATTCCCGCTTCAAATTTCAAATTACTTTCCCACCTATAAGTTCAAAAACTTATCATTTTGGGTTTTCACATCTCCTTCCAAATTTAAAACTCAACATGTAGAGTTTATTTCAAATCATCTTTGATACTTAAGTATGTCCACACATATTTACATATTTTATTTCTTAGCCCACCAGGCCATACTTTAAATTTTAAACCACCTTAGGTTAACTCAAAACAATTTCCTTTAAAATTTCCAAACAACTCCTATTTTAAATTAAGATCACATTCAAAATAATCCGAATATTTATTTATTTTATTTTTAAATATTTTGAAATAATTCAAATGTTTCTAAACTTAGGTTTTAAAACTTCACAATTTTAAAACCTACTTCAATTTAGAAGTTATACCCAACTAAGTTTAATTCTTTAAAACTTTTTATTATTTTAGGATAATAACCAAGATTATTACAACTGGAAATCAATTCATTATTATTTTATTCTGAAAATTCTTCTCCAAATTCAATATTTTAATTTTAGTTTGAGTCCACTTCAAACTTATTTTTTATTTAGTTTCAATTTAGTTGTATTTCTATTACCACTTAATTTAATTCCAATAATTTAACAACCAATTACCCTAAATATTTATTAGAAAGAAATATTGCTTTATATATCAAAATATATTCTTATATAAAATCATTTAAAATCTTTATATAAGAAAATAACAAGTACACTCTTATATATATATATATATATATATATATATTCACTCAACTCATTCTAGGATACCATTGACCCTATCCTTAATGAATAATCCCATCAGAGCCAAGGTTCTCGCTTAACCTGGCTCTGATACCAAATGTAATGACCCGGAAATTTCGATCCCGGAAATTCCAGATAGTTAGGAAAAGAAGAAAGAGAAAGAAGAAGAAACAGAAACAAGTCACAGAAACCTCACATTCGCAGCGGATCAAAATATAATATAACATAAATAACGGTTTTACAAAGAAGGTCAGCATCGGTACAATTATATTTTATACATCAGAGTTACAAGCATTTCAATACACTGGACAGTTTAAAACAACATGTCCAAGACAACTATAATATATACAGCGGTATATGCTCCATACTTTCCTGGCATCTAGCTCGCCTCCTGAGCTCCAAAACGTCCTTACCTGAAAATCTGTAATACTCGGTTTGACTTGAGCATTACATCAAAGTAACACCCGCGTCAGGCAGGAAACCAGCGTGAGTAAACCCATCTAATATGGAATACAAAAGCATACAACTTAAATTTACCCAGGTAACTTAAATAAATTTACTTCACAGGACGTTATAGACAAACTGACACCACACATCAATTTCTAAGTATCAAACTTAGATTAAAGGGTCCAAACCATTCCATTCCAACCTATTGAATTCACCTATCAAATCTGTTCAGGATTATTAAATTACAAGTCGAAGTGGACTCGGGTATTTACTAATACCCGACTCCGGTCTCTTCGAATTCAATGCCATCTTAACTTACGGTATTCAAGTGAAACACAATTCAACCTTAAATCACCAGATCTCACTTTTTACACAACAATTCATCATCTACAGATAATCACATAATCATGGTTCAAAAAAAGCATATCATATCACAAATATTTCATATCAGGAATATCAACCAATCATTTATAAGCAAGATTTAATTAGTTACCCAATCTTAATTAAATCGAATTAATTACTTTAATCATTTCCAATCTTGCTGCTTAACAAAAATTAATTACAAACCATTAGTTAATTAATCTCTAATTATCCTCTCTAATTCTATTCAGTAATTAGCCTTTCATTAATTTACCATATTCATTAATCAACATTGATCAATCACATATAGTAATTAATTTCCTTAGTTACTTACATTAATTAATTTACCACTTAATTAATGAATCTTTTAATTATTTACCCCGAATAATTAACACTTAATTACTTCCACTAAGTAATTACTCTTTAATCACTTTCCATTAAGAAATTACCTATTAATTACTGTCTGTAATTATCCATTAATAACTTCATTTAGTAATTACACTTCATTTATTTCCTTAAGTGACTATACTTAGCCCTAACTAATCCTTGATTAAGTTCCCTTAATTAATAAATCCTTCTGTTAATTACCTAAGTAATTAAGCCTTATTTACTTTAATTAAGAATTTATCACTAATTAATCATCTTGATTAATGATATTAGGTAGTCACTATCCTTAAATTACTTCCATTTAGCTATTATTCAATAGCTACACTAAGTGATTATACTTTAATTAAGTAACTATTATTTGAATAATTTACTTTTATTCATTGGTAAAATTTCTTTAATCACAAATTAATTAACCTTAAATTTTTAAATACACGTTTTTGCACTATTCAAGCAAATAAGAAGGGGAATTAAATGGTTTAGTTAAACACGTGGTATGGGACACGTGCGTTCATCTTATCGGTTAATTCTCGATTTGTCCATTTGATCGTTTTGACCTTCGGGTCGAGTTTACCGATGAGACGAGGTAAACTTTTTACCACTTTGAGTGTGGAATTTATTAGTGGTTAGTAAACCGTTTAGTGCGAATGGGTGATATGGGACATAAGTTAACGCTGTTTGGGTTCCTATCCGAAAGTCCGTGACACATTTGTCTAAGAGATGTATTTGCCAGTACTGGACCTTCGGGTCATTTGTCCTTCTGGATGTTTGTCTAAGGGACGTATTTGTCCACTGTGACGTATTTGTCCTTCGGGATATTTGTCTAAGAGAAGTATTTTTCCTTCGGGATGTTGCCCTTCGGGACGTTTGTCTAAGAGACATGGCGCCTTATTTGAGAGAAAGCAGTACTTGGAAGGCTTCGGCCATATGCATGTGTAAATTTTTGAGATGATTTCATATATTATTATGATTTCCCAAGTGTATCGCATTTTTCATGGTTTTCCATTCGAGCCGTTGTGATATATATATATATATATATATATATGGCGATTGCCTTATGGGAATTTAAACTCTTGTGAGTTATATCTTTGAGATTTGAGTTGCCTACACTGGCGTTTATTTGGATTTATGTTCTCCTATTTAGAGATATATGTATTGCCTTTGTGGCGTATTTTAAGACGGTGATTTCTTTGGAAATGCTTTTAAGTTTGTCGATATTGTGGATTTGGGATTTCTCCTTTTTAGGAGCTATATTTTTCCCTAAACCGTTATTGAAGATTTTGTGATATGCCGATAATACGAGGCTTGCAATATTTAGCGTTTTGTGGATTGTTTTATCTCTTTTGAGATTGTATGTTTGTGCAGTGATATCAGTCCATCACTTGAAGTAACCATACCGTGCTTATACTTAGAACTGTCAATTCTCTTTGAGAAGAATATCACCTTATCCTTATACTCATATAATCGTTTATCTTTATTAACTGATTGTTTTAGCTAGGATGGCCTGTGTGTTTTATACCCAGGTCAGACCGGGGTGTTTCAGGTTAGGTACCCATTGGACTTAGCCTTTCTACTTCTGCTTGGATATTTTACTATCGCCTTTTTGATGTAGCTTTTTGTGTAGACTCCGATATGTATATTTTTGACTCGTTGTATATCGTGTGGTCTCCATACCACTTATGTGTATCATTTTGTATTATACTGGGAATATACATGTATATATATGTATATATCTACTGTCTATTGTTCTGTGATGTGATATACATTTAGCTGTTTTGTTTTGTTCTAATAGATACGTAGCCACCTATAGTTTTGTATTAATAGTTTATTGGATATGTCAATCTACTTGAGATAAAAAAAATTAGAGCATTTATCGACATATTGAATAGATGTTTAAGACAAAGATATAGATGGTCGCTCCTAACCAGCCCTATTCTCTACATTAGCAGACAATATTACCTTGTAATACTCTTGGTTAATGTGGGTCTCGAGGTAGGTCGTCATAGCTTAAAATAATTTAAAAATATTATATAATAATTATTTTAAATGCCAATTTATTTTAAAAATTATTTCAAAATTGTTCGGAAAAATGGTTTTAAAAGCTTGTTTTCTCAAATAAATTATTTTATATATAAAATACATGTTTACGCACTATTCAAGCGAATAAGAAGGAGGATTAAATGGTTTGGTAAAACACATGATATGAGACATGTGCGTTTATCTTATCGGTTAATTCCCGACTGGTCCGTTTGGTCGTTTTGACCTTCGGGTCGAGTTTACCAATGAGATGAGGTAATTTTTTTACTGCTTTTAGTGTGGAATTTACTAGCGGTTAGTAAAGCGTTTAGTGCGAACGTGTGGTATGGGACACGCGTTAATGTTGTTCAGGCTCTTATTCGAAAGTTTGTGACACATTTTTCTAAGAGACGTATTTTCCACTATTGGACCTTCGGATCATTTTTCCTTTGGGATGTTTTTCTAAGAGACGTATTTTTCCATTGCAACGTATTTGTCCTTCAAGATGTTATCCTTCAGGATGTTTTTCTAAGAGACATATTTATTGTCCTTTGGGACGTTTGTCTAAGAGACGTGGTGCCTTATTTTGAGAGAGCAGTACTTGACAAGCTTCAGCCATAAGCACGTGCTATATCTTTCAGATGATTTCATTAATGCTTGTGATTTCCCTAGTGTATTGCCCTTTTCCAGAATTGGTCCTTTTAACCATTTGATATATATTTGTGGCGATTACCTTTCGGAAATTTGAATTCTTGGAAGTTCTATTTTTGAGATTTGAATTACCTACACTGGCGTTATATGAGATTTTCCTTTTGGCATTTACTTGAGATTTTATTCTCCTCTTCGGAGATATATTTGCCTTATGGCGTGTTTGAGATGGGATCTCTTTATGCATGTTTTGGGTTTGCCAAGATGGCGGGTTTCGGTTTTCCCTTAAACCATATTTGATGTTTTATGGATGCCAATGATACGAGGCTCGCTACTTTTAACGCTTTATGAGTATTTTATCTCCTTTGAGATTATACGTTTTGTAGCGATACCATATTATCACTTGATTGAATCATACACTTTAGATTGTTCCTTCCCATTTGAGAATATTATCACATTATCCTTATGTTCATATTATCGCTGATCCTTGTAAACTGCTTGGTTTACCTAGACTTACCTGTGTATTTTATACTCGGGTCAGAACGAGGTGTAACTTTTCATAAAACAAGATACAAAAACAAAATTTTCATAGTTTAACAAACATTTTAAACTATTAGCATGAAGTTATGAGCAAGTTTTGTGTAAATTATAGTGTAAATTGTACGTTTATTGAAATAAGACTGAAAACCATCTTGAGTCCAACTTACAGGCCTGAAACAGATGACCAAATTATCTCGGATTGAGCTGAAAATTGGTATGCACATACTAGAAAAATTCATCTTTCAAACAAAAAAGAATCAGTGAATTCCGATTGTAATTGTACGCTGTCTCAAATAAATTATTTTATATATAAAATACACGTTTTTGCACTATTCGAGCGAATAAGAAGAAGAATTAAACGGTTTGATAAAACTCGTGGTATGGAACATCTGCATTTATCTTACAGTTAATTCCCGACTTGTCCGTTTGATCGTTTTGACCTTCGGGTCGAGTTTACCGATGAGACGAGACAAATTTTTTACCACTTTGAATGTGAAATTTACCAGCGGTTAGTAAATCGTTTAGTGCGAACGTGCGGTATAGGGCGTCACAGCTTGGAATAATATCATATAATAATAATTCAAACTATTTTCAAATATAAAATCTATTTATTCTCTATAATAAGGGAATTTTTAAATATTGTCTTCAATATTGATTTTGGAAAATGGTTTTAAATGCTATAGATGGTCGCTCCTAACCAACGCTGTAATATCTCGGAATTTTTGACAATATCAATTTAATAATCTGTATTAAAAATTAAATTGATATGATAATTTCTGTTAATAATAATTTGAATTGATTTAAAAATCTTCTTTAATAAATATTTAATTGGCAAATTTTATCTTTTTCACCTACTAAATTGGTTTCTATTTATAATCTAAATATATGGTTTATATTGTAAATAGATTAACTTTGTTTTAAATTTAATAAATAAAGCATATTTTCTAATTCTAATATTTTTAGTAATTTGGAAATTTGTTTTTATTTAATATAAAGCTTTTCAAAGTTATTAAATAAATAATCTTGGTTTAAATTTAAAAAATGAATCTTGATTTTAAATTCTAATATATATATATATATATTAATAATTTGGAAATTTTGATTTAATTTAATATTAAGTTTTTCAAAGCTATTTAATAATTAACTATATGATTTTAAATTATCAAGTAAAATGTTTAAATGTTTAAAATGATGTTGACTTAAGTTTTAAATTTAAATAAATTAACAAAAAGTTTTATATCTTAATAAAATAAGTAATTTATTTATAAAGATATAATTTCTTTTATAATTATTTTAATTTGATAATGAGTTATTTCTAAAAACAATATTAATAATGTATTGTTTTACAATTGGATTCTGAATAAATATAGCATTTGTTATTTCAAATTTAATTTATATATATAATTTGATTTTAAATTTAGATTTTAAAATTTTGAATTTGAATTTAATATTTTGGATTAAATTTGAGTTCAAATAATTATTATTTTGAAGTAGTTTAAATATGAAATATATGAATAAAGTTTTATATTTATATCTATAAATGAATTTAATACACTAGGTATGATTTTATTTAAAAACATGATTGGATTTATTTTAATTTTCTTTTAAAGTATTTATTTTTATAAATTTACTAAAGCATTTATTAAATTAGAAATGTACAAATTAATTAGGAAATTTATTATAAAAGATTTGTAAATTAATTTAAAAATAAATAAAAATACATAATATACGTGTGTTAATTTATAAACATCTTTTCTAACAAGTGTTAAGAAATTAAGTAGGATGGAAGACAAATGCCACGTTGTGTTTTCATTTTCTAAAATTTAATAAAAATCAGAAAAATTAACCTATATAAGTACGCATCTTTCATTCTTATTTCTTTTCTCATTTTCTAATCAAAAGAAACTTCAACCTGTTCTCATGCAAATCAGTAAAACTCCTCATTTTCCAAAATCTGTAAACAACCTTTCAAAACCAAAATTAGTTTACAAACCCAAATCAAAATCCCTGAAAATCACTTCCTTTAAATCTGTAGTTCACTTTTCAAATCATAATGCAAAGGAAAAAAAACTGTAGTTTATGATCAAAGGAAAAACAAACCTGCATTTTCAAAGGCAATACAAATTCCAGTAAACATCTTCAAAACCCAGAGCAATTGCAGTTTTAAACCAAGCCTGCATCATTTTTTCTATAATCTGGTATTTGGCTCTGCATGCCACCAGAAAACAAAAGCAAAATTGAAATCTGTACTAAAGTCTAGAAGCATGCAAGCAGCTTTTAAAATCAAAGAGGCATAAACATTTAGTCTTCAGCAAATTCAAAGATTTTCAAATTTGAGGCTCCGTCTTCTTCTAAAATCGGTGAGTAACTTTTAAATCTTAAATTATAACTTAGGTGGCATGCTATTATGGTTGGATATAAATAAGTATTGCATGTGCATAAGAAAAAAATCTGATGCGAATAGTATTTGTATGCATACTGTATATACATATGGTGCTCTGTCTTGTTTACAGGCTCAGTTTTTAGTTAAAAATCCTTATTACATGATCTAGTGTTTGATAGGATCTGATAATTAAACAAGTGTTGTTTGATTTAACCTATTTAGATGTTAAAAATTTATATTAGGCAAAATAAGGCATACTGTCTCTGGAAATATTGAAACATCAGTGTATGTTGATTTAAATCAAAAATTCAAACTGTGTAAATTATTAATTCAGTATTATAAATCAAAAGCATCAACTAAAATATGATTTTTAACACAAGAATCAGGATTTTTAGAATTAAAGTGAAAGTGCAATTTGGGTTTGAACTGAAATGGGGATATTGGGATTTTTTGGTGATCTACGTGACTGGAAGGGTTGGGGTTCTTCCAGATGATGAAGGGGTGTTAGTGGATGATGGGAAAAATATTTTATGTTCATGGATTTCGTCAGGGAAGTTGCAGCAGAGAGATTCTTCCTCGAACCCTAGTTTTTGATGGGTTTGATGAATCGATCACCACGGCACGTGTGGTTGATCGAGTGTTATGGGATTTTGGGGATAGATGGTTTGATGGATTTTGGTGATCATTAATTCAATTAATGTTGTAATTAAGGATTAATTAATTAAGATTAATTAATCAATTATAAGTAATTAAAAGTAATTAATTAATGTAATTAATTAAGGATTAATGTAATTGATTATAGTTAATTAATTGAAGTAATTAAAGGTTAATTACTGAGTTGGTTAAGAATAATTAATTTATGAAATTGATTAAGGACAATACTTGAATGTAATTAAGGATAATTAATCAAGGGTGATTAATTAAGGTGATTAATTTGAATGCTTAATTAATTGACTTGTAATTAATTAATGGTTAGATAAGCAAGATTTATAATGATGAAGTAATTAATTTAATTTATTTGAAATTAATAAAAAATAAAGTAATTAATTTAATTCACTTTAAATTAATTAGAAACAGAAATAATTAATTTAATTCATTTTAAATTAATTATATTGTGATTAAGTAAATCCTTCCTTATGTATGAATGAATGATATTGATTGCCTTGAATGGTTGTTATCTCAGAAATGAGATAAGTAATGATATGTGGTATGAACGCTATGGTTGCATTATGATGATAATATGGATTATCTATTTTGATGATTGTATGGATTATCGGTTTATAATGATAATGTGGATCACCTGTTTATTATGATAATGTTGATTATCTATTGTGATTTGTGAGTTATCTATCTGTTTGTATATAGATAATTGAATTGTTTTAAACTTTAAAACAACTTGGCCTTAAAAGACACGTTTTGGATTTCGATCAGACTGGGATCGGGTTTCCATATTTGGGTATCCAAGAACCAAATCGATCCAAATTAACGATAGGTCGTGAATCTCAAGTGGAGATGAAGATTCAGAGTGCAAGGGTTATCGTCGTTAACTCTGAGGGTGATTCCAAAATGAGTGTAACGAGATAATGCCTTCGGTTTAGTTCGAACCCGGAACAAACTTGTATGGATTGAATGCTTTCAGAACATCGTCAGGTGGACGATGAGCATTCTAAGTGATATGTTCTATAAAGGAAATCGTAGCCTCAAGCCTCATAAACTGAGAATGGCTAAAACAGGGGAGGTGCAGCAAGGCTCAGTGGGTCATGCCCAAGTAGGACGAGATTTCCCCCTGTTTTTATTTCGGCTGTGTGGACAGTTGTGAGCTCCAACTGTCGGGGTTGTCTTGTTCGGGACTGTCCAGTAAGGGATGGTTCCGGCCTTGTATTGCAGGGGAGTTAGGGTGGCTCCTTGGTACGTTGATCTAGGCCACGTACTATGACGGGCGGTATCCTAGTAGAGTATGGAATCCAATCTCCAATAAGTGCCGTACGTATTAGTTATGCCCAACTATGTTGGAACGTGAGATGTAAGCATTCCAGCTATTTCTGTATTTTACTTGAAAACCCTAGACCTATTATAATATCATCGGATTTCCTATCAAATGTTTTGGTTAGCGTAAGGTAAATTTTTTTCCATGTTTATGTATGGGAAGTCTTACGTGATACCTTTCTTTTCAAAAGATTTTTGAAAGTTAAGGAACCTTAACATGTTACTCACACCAGACCCATATCTGACCCGGAGTTTATCTTCTGTTTTCTTAAACTCTTGGGCACTCAAATTCTTACGAGTAGCCAAGGGATTCAGGTTTGCTTTGACGAATTGTGGAGGAGCAATGGAGCAGGAGGCTTCTGCGTCATAGTATATATAGTGTTCCGCTGTGTTGGTTTCTCTGAGTAGTTTCCTTGTATTGCATTGAGCTGTATAACTAGACAGGTGTTATAACTGTCTAGTGTGTGATGTGTAATCTGTGTAACTCTGATAATGGTTGTAAACTATGTAATATTTATGTAATTAATACAATTTATTCATTCCGCTGTTGGAATCTGATGTTGTTCTTCTTTCTTCTCTTTCTTTCCTCTTTTCTGTCCCTTTCTTTCTTCAAGATGATGCGATTTTCTGTGGTGAGAAAGTCGGGTCGTCTCATTTTGGTATCAGAGCGGTAGGTTGAGCGAATACCTAGGCTCTGGAGTGGTGTCTATCTTGAGAGAGCGTGTTTGTAATTTTGTTATATATAAATATATTTATTTCTACCTATTTGTTGGGTTACATGTTAGGGTTTTCTAATATAAGTTATAAAGGTAGATTGGGTAGTGGTGTGTGTAACACGACTACCATTGGTTGGAGTTTAAATGTTTGAGTTTGAAGTGTATCTGTCAAGACTGTGGACCTAATACCGTCTCGAGTGAGTTTTGCTGTAGTATACGGATTTCATCGATCTCTGAAGGAAACCTGTTAAGGTTTGGAGTCCATTTTTGAAGTAAAGTTAGATGAGTAGAGTTTGGATCTATTGGCTAGGCAGAAGCGAGTGATGGTATCTTGATAACTTAGGAAGTAGTAGTTGCGTGATGAGATGCGGTGACTATGGATGTTTCTGAAGAAGTTTTCTTTGGAACAAGTTTAAGGAAGTAGGTCTGCATCGGTGACGTGGCTGTGTTCAGCAGGATGTTTCTGTTTGGTTTGAGGTCCGAGTTTCTCGAAAAGCTTTGTATTAAGAAATCTTTAGCATCTATGGCAGCAGTGCAGCTTGGAGTGTTCTGTATGTCGCCAGGGAGTCTTCTGGCTTAGCAATTTCTGAAGGAGGAGTTCAGAAACAGCTGAGTGGATCCTTTTCTTCGATGGATTGGTTAGATAAGAGTAAGCTGTTTTGTTTGGTTAAGAGAGAACGGTTTTGCTTTGGATATTAGGTTGGGCTGATCGCAAAAGTGACTTGCGATTGTCTGGGTGTTCTCTGGGATTATCGAAACTTTTCTGGATGTCTTCAGGGAAGTCAGAGGTTTGTCCGCATCTGGAGATTGAGTTTCCTTATCGGTTAGGATTCCAGGAGTGGTACCGGTGGTTCAGTTTAGTAGAAGGATGGTTCCTAGAGATTGAGTTGGTGTTGCAGCTCAGGTTTTGGAGAAACATCTGAGTTTTCTTTATGGATCGGTTGAACCATATTTCTGGGATGTGTTGTTTAGTTTGTGCTCGTGTTCTTCATCGGCATTTTCTTCTATTCTAGATCAGAGTTATGCAGCGGAAGCAGTTTGGGAGTGCATCTGCTTTTCTTTTTTGAACAGGAGAAGTGAGTTTGTTCTTCTGATATTTGAGGAGTAGAGTTTGAGATCTTGATTTTGGTTGATCTTGAGGAGATCATTTTGTTGATTTGATTGGTTTTGTTTGTTTCTGGAGGCGTCAGCGAAGATTGAGCTGATCAGGAAGGGTGTAGGCAGCCCAGGATCGTCCGGAGGTTTCCGTGGATAAGAGACGGAGGAATTTGGATTCTGGAGTTGGAATTTGATTTTGGATGAGTTTTCTCCGATCAAGGAATTTATAAGATTGGGTAAGGCTGGGAAGCTAGCTCTGAAGTGTTTTGGATCTTTTTTGTGATTTTGGAGGTTAAATGTTTGGTCTTCAGGATTGAATTGCCAGTTTGGATAACTGGGATTCGATGAGTTTCACGTATCTCTGAGGGAATACGTGTATGATCTATCTCGGGTTTTGGAACCAACAGTTCGGGAGTTTTGGTTGTTGAGTCAGACTTGTCTATAGGTCTGATGTCCTGTCTAGTGTTGTAGACATACATGAATAGGAGTTCTGTAGCGTAGTAGTATTGATTATTTGTATTCTGTAGAGCGAGTATCCCAGTATTTACACTTGGGGGAACTCGAGGAAATTCTATCCAGAATTTTGCCTGGATAGTTAGATTTGTTTGATTAAATAAATTGGTTGATGTGGTTGTTAACATATGTTTGATATATGCTTGTGTTTAAAAATTAAATCTTTAATGAGATTATTAAATTACCTTTGCTTTAAATTTCGGGGACGAAATTCTTTTAAGGCGGAAGGATTGTAATATCCCAGAATTTTTTGACAATATCAATTTTATAATCTGTATTAAAAATTAAATTGATATGATAATTTTTGTTAATAATAATTTGAATTGATTTGAAAATCTTCTTTAATAAATATTTAATTGGCAGATTTTATCCTTTTCAGCTAATAAATTGGTTTCTATTTATAATATAAATATATGATTTATATTGTAAATAGATTTTCTTTGTTTTAAATTTAATAAATAAAGCATATTTTCTAATTCTAACATTTTTAGTAATTTGAAAATTTGTTTTTATTTAATATAAAGCTTTTCAAAGTTATTAAATAAATAATCTTGGTTTAAATTTAATAAATGAATCTTGATTTAAAATTCTAATATATATATTAATAATTTGGAAATTTTGATTTAATTTAATAATAAATTTTTCAAAGCTATTTAATAATTAACTATGTGATTTTAAATTGTTAAGTGAAATGTTTAAATGTTTAAAATGATTTTGACTTAAGTTTTAAATTTAAATTAATTAACAAAAAGTTATACAACTTAATAAAATAAGTAATTTATTTATGAAGATAAAATTTCTTTTATAATTATTTTAATTTGATAATGAGTTATTTCTAAAAACAATATTAATAATGTATTGTTTTACAATTGGATTCTGAATAAACATAGCATTTGTTATTTCAAATTTAATTTTTATATATATAACTTGATTTTAAATTTAGACTTTAAAATTTTGAATTTGAATTTAATATTTGGATTAAATTTGGGTTCAAAGAATAATTATTTTGAAGTAGTTTAAATATGAAATATATGTATAAAGTTTTATATCTATATCTATAAATGAATTTAATAAACTAGGCATGATTTTATTTAAAAACATGATTGGATTTATTTTAATTTTCTTTTAAAGTATTTATTTTTATAAATTTACTAAAGCATTTATTAAATTAGAAATGTATAAATTAATTAGGAAATTTATCATAAAAGCTTTGTAATTTAATTTAAAAATAAATAAAAATACATAATACACATGTGTTAATTCATAAACATCTTTTCTAACAAGTATTAAGAAATTAAGTAGGATGGAAGACAAATGTCACATTGTGTTTTCATTTTCTAAAATTTAATAAAATCAGAAAAATTAACCTATGTAAGTATAGATCCTTCATTCTTATTTCTTTTCTCATTTTCTAATCAAAAGAAACTTCAACCTATTCTCATGCAAATCAGTAAAACTCCTCATTTTCCAAAATCTGTAAACAACCCTTCAAAACCAAAATTAGTTTACAAACCCAAGTCAAAATCCCTGAAAATCACTTCCTCTAAATTTGTAGTTCACTTTTCAAATCATAATGAAAAGGAAAAAAAAACCGTAGTTCATGATCAAAGGAAAAACAAACCTACATTTTCAAAGGCAATACAAATTCCAGTAAACATCTTCAAAACCCAGAGCAATTGCAGTTTTAAACCAAGCCTGCATAATTTTTTTATACAATCTTGTATTTGGCTCTGCATGCTACCTGAAAACAAAAGCAAAATTGAAATCTATACTAAAGTCTGGAAGCATGCAAGCAGCTTTTAAAATCAAAGAGGCATAAACATTTAGTCTTCAGCAAATTCAAAGATTTTCAAATCTGAGGCTCTGCCTTCTTGTAAAATTGGTGAGTTACTTTTAAATCTTAAATTATAATTTAGGTTGCATGCTAGTATGGTTGGATATAAATAAGTATTGCATGTGTATAGGTAAAAATCTGATGTGAATAGTATTTGTATGCATACTGTATATACATATGGTGATCTGTCTTGTTTACAAGCTCAGTTTTAACTTAAAAATCCTTATTACATGATCTAGTGTTTCATAGGATCTGATAATTAAACAAATGTTGTTTGATTTAACCTAGTTAAATGTTAAAAATTTATATTAGGCAAAATAAGGCATACTGTCTCTGGAAATATTGAAACATCAGTGTATGTTGATTCAAATCAAAAATTCAAACTGTGTAAATTATTAATTCAGTATTATAAATCAAAAGCATCAACTAAAATATGATTTTTAACACAAGAATCAGGATTTTTAGAATTAAAGTGAAAGTGCAGTTTGGGTTTGAACTGAAATGGGGATATTGGGATTTTCTGGTGATCTACGTGACTGAAAGGGTTGGGGTTCATCCAGATGATGGAGGGGTGTTAGTGGATGATGGGAAAAATATTTGACGGTGATGGATTTAATCAGGGAAGTTGCAGCAGAGAGATTCTTCTTCGAACCCTAGTTTTTGATGGGTTTGATGAATCGATCACCACGGCACGTGTGGTTGATCGAGTGTTATGGGATTTTGGGGAATGATGGTTGGGTTGTAGATGAAGTCGAGGCCGGAGTTGTAAACCTTCAGGTGGTCGGAATTTTGCAAGCGAGGTGATGACAGGTTTTGAGATGGTGATGCTCTTGAGTTTCCAGGTTTGGGTTTAAGGTTCTCGAACTCGAATTCGAGGGTTGAAGCACGAATTGATGATCGTGGTGGGTTACTAAGTCGTTTTCTGATGTGTTGCGATCATCGCCGATGATCAATGGTGGCCGGAGCCATCGTGCATGTGCACGGTGTAATGTTTTGTCTGGTGAAGATGGATTTTGGGTGTTTCAAGTTGATGATGTAACTGACTCGACGTAGCCTATTGTTCTGCTCAGCAAAGTATGGTTTTAGACTCGAAGTTAAAAGGGTGTGCCTCGGGTTAATTTATCATAACAGGTTTTAACAGAAACCTGTTGATCAATCTTTAAATTTTAAAATAAAATTTAAAAGCCGAGTTAAAATGAAAGTAAGTTTTAAATTCCAGTTTGAAAACTAGAATCCAAGTTTAAAATTTAAATATCAGTTTTCAAATAAATAAAGTTTTTAAAAATTTAAATTGTTTTAACTACTTTAAAAAGATCTAAGTAGTTTGAACTTTTAAGTAATGTTTAAATTGTAATTGAAGTTTAAATCAAAGGTTTTAAATCTGGTTTCAGATCTGAATTAGAACCTTAGTTCTGAAATAAAAGACGTTTTTTTAATTTAAAATGTTTTAAACAAATTGAATATTAAAGTATATTTTTAACAATGGATTGACTTTAAACATAAATTTGGTTTTAAATTTCTTTTAAACTACTTTATAAAATGAATATTTCTTTAAGTGAATTAAAGAATTTTGAATTGTCTTTAAGCTATGTTAAAGTCAATTTGTATTCATTTTTAATGTCTTAAATTTAAATGAAATTTGAAAGAAAAGTTTTAAATAAATTGTTTTCAAATATATTTGTTAATAACAAATTAGACATAATTAAGAAATGTTTTTATCTTAAAGTTAATTTAAGATTAATGATTTGAAATTAATTTAATTAATGAGGTAATTAAGGAATAATTAATTATTTTAATTAACTAATGATTTTAGTAAGTAATTGATTAAGGGTTAATCAATTTGTAATTAAAGATCATTAATTAAATAATTAAAGATTATTAATGATTAAAGATTTATTAATTAAATAATTAAGTCATAATCAAGGTTAATTAATTAAATATTTAAGGATTAATTAAGTTACAATTAAAACTTAATTAATTAAATAATTGGAGTTTAAGTAATGGATAATTAGAGATAAATTAAATTGTAATTAATAGTGGTTAACCTAAGTTAATTACTTAATGGAAGTAATTAAAGGATGGTTAATGAAGGTCATTAACTAGGATTATTTAATAATTAATTAATGTGGTTAATTTTAATAATTAATTAGATTAATTAATTTAATGATAATCAGTTGTGAATTGTTTAAATACTTGATAAAAGTAATTAAAGAATTAATTACTTAATGTAATTAATTTAGTTTAATGTGATTATTGAAATTGATTAATTAAGTTTAATTAATTTAAACACTAGATGATTTGATAATAATTACTTAATGTAATTAGTTGAGTTTAATGGGATTAGTTTGAATTAATTAATTAAGTTTAATTAAATTTTAACACTGAATGATTTGATGATAATTACATAATGTAATTAAAGGATTGAAATTACCAAGTGAAGTAACTGATTGGTAATTACAGGATGTAATTAATTGAAGATGTTTTAAGAATGGAATTAATTTGAGTATAATTACTTTGTAATTAATCAAGGGATTAATTAAGAAATAAATTAAGGAGTAATTAATTTAATTTATGAAGTAATTAAGATTAGTTAATTACTGAATGTGATAAATCAGGTGTGATTCATAATTGTGGTTAATTATCTAAGGTAATTAATTTAAATAAGTAATTAATTAAAAATGTAATTAGGGATCATTAATTCAATTAATGATGTAATTAAGAATTAATTAATTAAGATTAATTAATCAATGATAAGTAATTAAAAGTAATTAATGTAATTAATTAAGGATTAATGTAATTGACTATAGTTAATTAATTGAAGTAATTAAAGGTTAATTACTGAGTTGGTTAATAATAATTAATTTGTGAAATTGATTAAGGACAATTACTTGAATGTAATTAAGGATAATTAATCAAGGGTGATTAATTAAGGTGATTAATTTGAATGCTTAATTAATTGACTTGTAATTAATTAATGGTTAGATAAGCAAGATTTATAATGATGAAGTAGTTAATTTAATTTATTTTAAATTAATAAAAAATGAAGTAATTAATTTAATTCACTTTAAATTAATTAGAGATGGAAATAATTACTTTAATTCATTTTAAATTAATCATATTGTAATTAAGTAAATCATTGCTTATGTATGAATGAATGATATTGATTGCCTTGAATGGTTGTGATCTTAGAAATGAGATAATAATACTATGTGGTATGAATGCTTTGTTTGTATTGTGATGATAATATGGATTATCTATTTTGATGATTGTATGGATTATTTGTTTATAGTGATAATGTGGATCACCTGTTTATTATGATAATGTTGATTATCTATTGTGATTTGTGAGTTATCTATCTGTGTGTATATAGATAATTGAATTGTTTTAAACTTTAAAACAACTTGGCCTTAAAAGACACGTTTTGGATTTCGATGAGACCGGGATCGAGTTTCCATATTTGGATATCCGAAAACCACATCTGTAACAGCCCGCAAATCCATACCCCTTGAGTTAACACTATTCTACAACAATCAACTCAAGTTGCACAGAAATACGAACCATTTGGATTTAAGAAAAAGAGGTAGAAGAAGAGAATTGAAAACAACAACAGAATCTAACCATCGCAGCGGAATAAAATATAATAGATAATAAATAATTTTTACTCAAAATCAAATATATCTGTTTACATACATTACATCATCAGAGTACATCAGTCACAGCTCACATCAATAACATACAATGGGTACACCACAACTCAACAACGGAAATATATATATATACAAGTACGAGAATACGTATCGTCATCCAGCTCGTCTCCTTAGCTCCACAGCATCATATCCTGTATTCTATAATTCTTGGTCTGACCCGAGCATTACAGTTAAATAACACCTGAGTCAGTCTGGAATACCAGCGTGAGAAAATCACACCCAATTGATTATTAAAGTTTCAAAATCCTTTGAAAAACAAAAGCATCTCGTAAGACCACGCCACAAATAAACATGTCGGGTTTTTACCTTACGATAGCTAAAACAATTTTTATAGAAATCCTCTGATATTATAATAGGGTCTATATACAAATACTTATAAAATAGCCGAAATTGTTACATCTATTAAATTCCAGCTACTAGCCACAAAGTGGGTAATACAAACAAAACTCGTACAAGGCTCGTAGGGAAAATGGATTTCCAACAATGACTAGGCACTGGGGTACCACCTGTCACAGTACGGGGCCTAGATCACCGTACCGAGGATTACTCCCTTCATCCCCTGCAACACAAGGCCGGAACCATTCCTTACTGAACAGTCCCGAACAAGATAAACCCCGTGGTTGGCGCGACCAACCACCCACTAAGCCGAAATATATAAAAAGGGACATCTAGACAGGGGAAATATCTTGTCCTGCTTGGGCATGACCCACCTAACCTTGCTGCATATCCCATGATTTTCAGTCATTCCCGGTTGATGAGGCTTGAGGCTAAGCGTTACCTTTTAGAACGTTTTCACTTAGAATGCCCATCGTCCACCTGACGATGTTTTCGCAAGCATTCATCCATACAAGTCCGTCTCGGGTTCGAACGGAACCGAAAGCACTATTCCTACTACATCCATTTTGGAAATATCCTTAGGATTAGTAGCGTCTAGCCCTTGCACTTCACTGCTCCATCTTCGACTCCGAACCCGTTTTTCGCACGAAACGTACAAACCGGATCGAAGTGGTTTTCGAGAAATAAATCTCGATCCCGGTCTCTTCGAAACGATCAACGCAGTTGGCCAATATTGATAGTCGGTTATTTAACTATCAATTAATATTCACAAACAACCATCCAACAATAAATAATTTCCCAAATTATTTTTTAACCTCAAAAATATCTTTACAAGATATAATCTCACTTTTAAATTCCTTTGAAAACATTCTCAAACCATCATTCTTTTCAGAATAAACCTTCCCAAATATTTTCTATTTCCTCTGAAATCACCAAGCACAAAACTAGATTTTCTTTTAACAAAATTTAACACTTTACTTTGAAAATATACTTTTAAAACATTTAATTTAAAACTACTTTAATAATTTGTTAAAAATACATACTATATGAATATTTGAAAATAGAGTTACCTAGTAAATATAAAACTAGATCTTCACTTTTGAAATAAAATACTAAGTCACTTTTAAATAATTACTACTATAATAGATTTGAGAAAATACTTGCTTTAAAACTTAAATATTAGCCAAAACTTGCTTTTTACAACAACTTTAAAACCTTTAAATTTATTTAAAAATTTACTTAAAAAAAATGTACTTGGTTATCCAGAGAAAATCCTAACTTAAATCAATTTCCCCAAATTAATTTCCAATTTATTCCCTTTTAATTCAGAATTATTAATTTCAGATTTCCTTTCTTGATTATGATTTAAGAATACTTTAACTAAAAAATTCCAATTTTTTTCTCTCAATTACTTCTTTATTCTTTTAAATAATTTAAACTTTGGATTTTATATAAATTTATTTTTTATTTGATATAACTTAAGTTTATACTTCATCAATTTCATTTTATTCAAAATTCTATTTCTCTTCATACTCGAAGTTATTTATTATCATTTTCATATTACTTCTATTTCTTTTCAGTTCATTCTTAATTTATTCAAACATTCTAGAATTATTTTGCTCACACATTTACTTCCTTTTAATTTCTTTTCAACAATCCAATTCATATATTTTGGTAATTCATTATACCCGAATATCCAATCAAATCATAACATTCAATATTCCAATATAACTCATCATAGGATATCAAATAATCACAACAGAGAACATTGAATCATTTAAATAAATGTGAGGGGTCCAGTTGGATCCCTCCAACCTGTTTTTCCTGCATCCACAAATGCTAGCACAATATAATATGTCAGTTCCAAAATATCATACTATATCACATCAACCAATTCAGCCATTCAAATAATTATTTAAATTTAATCATTTAAATTTAATTTAAACTGAGTGAGATTAACTCACCTTTTGCCCTTTTAATTTGCCATCCTATCCAACTCGACTTGCTTTCTTCAAATTTTACCTTGGATAATCATTATTCAATTGATTAATATTTTGCATTAATCGAACAATAAATTTCCGTTCTACAATTTCATTTAATTTTAACCAATGATTTGAATTTTTAATGAATAATTAAATTTCGAAGTAACTTCCCTTTTGAATAACCCTTTAGTAACTAAAATAGATTTTAAATAAGTTAACTAAACAAATATATTACTTTAAAGTTAAACTAGTAAATTCAAAATGTGTAAATGTATATTTATTTCTTCTGAGATTATTTTATCTACTAATAAAAATTATTTACATAGATTTAAAAATCTATTTTTATACTAACTTCAACATACAAAAACCCCTATATATTTTCCTAAATAATTTATAGACTTCATATATTCATTAATTCAAAAAATAAATAAATAAATACCTCACTGTAGATATATTTTGCTGTAAATACATTTGTGTTTCCTTTATATTATCTATTTTCCAAAATCTCATCAATATGGGAAACTGTAAAATAGAAATATCGAGAAAAAAATAGCTTTATACCTCACTGTAGATCGAAACGAACATCACAACCTCGGTCTCCCCCCCCAAATCGCGTCTCGCATCGCGACTTCCATGACTTTGCTGCCCAGACCCACTGTCGCGACTACAAGTCCACCCTCGAGGTAGCCACTCGCGGCGCATCCCTCAAAACAAACCCTAATGTCGCCCTCCCCTCGCTGTTAGGACCTCGGCCAATCTCGCGTGATTCGAGAGCTATCCCCAGTATCGTCGTTCACGTTGCAACGCGATCCTCTGACCTGCGGCCACGCAAATCTTCCTCCCCTCCCAAATGCGATGGAACCGAGCATGGACTCGAGTTCGCCCTTCACCTGATGTTGATCGGCCATTTATTGTGATTTTTATCATTATTATTTTTTTACTGATCGAATCGAATGGGTTCGGCCCCATTTCTTCTCCTTTTTTTTTTAGGTCTGAATGTCGAAGTGAATATAGGGGAAGAAGTGGTGTGAGATATTTAGAAGGCTCGGCTAGAAATAAGCGTACACAGGAAGATTTGTTTTCCAGAACGAAGAAAAACTATCTACCCCTTTTTAATAATTAAACGAAGAAGCGTATTAGAGAAGCTTGACCATTTAAATTAAATATCATTGGATTTTGTTCAATAATTTCTCAGCGCGTTTATATATCGTATACTCACACACTAACTCCGATCAACACGAAATTTAGAATCCGATAATAATACAATATTACGGACCCAATGGAACTGGTTTCGTCAAATTCCGAGACTGTGCCTCGGAATGCTATTTATAAATTGAATTTAAACGATAATAAATTTCAAAACTGAATAAACCACTACTAATTTCAATTTCACAATTTCTATTATCCTCTGTACTATCAATATAAATTTTACAAGCCTTCAAATTTCTTTAACAGGCTTAAAATTTCAAATTCAACAATTTAACCAACTTCACTTATTTGATTTTAATACTTCAATTAACAGATAAATTGTGATATTCGTAATTCAAATTAAAATTACTCATTTGAATAGTTACAATCAATTAAATATTTCGAATTTAAATGCTCAAAAATTCCGGGTCGTCACATTCCTCCCCCCTTAAAAGAATTTCGTCCACGAAATTACTAGTTAGGAAGAATGGTCCAATACCCGTTTACTTTTCCCCAAAATCAATCAGTTCTTAACAATTCAACATCTTATCAATTATCTTCTTAATAGAAAGCCCATTACAATTCTTACCAACTTCCTAAACTTTTTCCCTAGTTCCCTAATAACTTTACTTATATTAGAATTATCGAAAATTTTCTCAAAATTTTTCTAACTCCCTAATTTCCCGAAAAATTTCGCCAGCGTTTTCTTTGGACGGCTAGCTCGGTACTGCTACAAAATGGCTCTACGGCCTCCCAAATCCAAAAAGAAAACAAAAAGCCAAGTGGCTCAATCCAAATCCAAGTCCCAATCAGATTTCATACCAAATTTAAATGCGTACCTCTTGTCGGGCAATTCAAATTTATCTCTTGAAATCAAATCCAATTTCCTTTTTCCTTAAAAATACCTGCATATCCTGCTTAGCACTAATATCCAATCACAATATCCCAAAATATTTTATCGACTTTCTTACACAATGTCAATATCTATTCATTTCAATATTATCTTGGATTTTATTTGTAATATCAATTTCCAATCTAGAATTTATCATTCCTTTAGTATAAACATTTTATATGTTTCTTATCTTTATTTCTCTTTACCTCTTTTAGTTTATACTTATTTCTATTCAAATCGATTTCCATTACATCTGTATTTCATTTATTTTCAACTTTGAACTTTTAAATTTTATCCTTCATGTATAACTAATTTAAGTCATTACGTTAATTAGTTTCATTTACTAACTTATTTTAGTTTCCAATTCTAAATAGTTTTGTCGTTAACAAAATTTTCCAAAATTTTCAAAAATTTTCTAACTCCCAAAATTTTTTGAAAATTTTTGGCAGAGTCCCCTTTGTACGGAGGAGCTTTTGCAATTTGATAAAAGAGATAAATATATATACATCGACCCACACGGTCGGAAAAACCAAAAACATTTCATATTTCCTATTTAATTGCGTAGACGTACCTTATTTAGCATTTTTAAACAAGCGGCTTATTATTTTTAGCAAATAGCCCAACCCAAATCCAGCCATACGGCTTCCAGGTACCTGTACTTACTCAATTTAAACATGTAAGTGCCAAATATATGAAGTTTAACAGCATATCACTTATTTGTAATAGTTAAAACATATGAATTCTAAAAGGAACTCATACCAAACATTTTCCTGTAAGCAATTTATATAGTTTCATGCTAATTCAACTGTTTTCAATTAATTTATAACCATTTTTACTCAGTTCGGATGGTTTTCAATTCATTTGTATACAACTCCATCAATTTGAATGGTTTAGAACTCAATTGCTTACTTCTAACTTATTCTTAAGCAGATTGAACTCATATTTAATTCAATTTCTGCCAACATCAATTTATAGAATTTTAATTACTTTCATTTACATCCAATGATAATTTATTCTTTGCAATTTGACAAGTTCTATGTGAATAAATAAGTATTTGAGTTTTATAATCAATATAAATTGACTCCGACTCAACTTACACTTAATTCAATTCCATTTCGGATTTATTTACAATCCATTTATTCTCAGTTTCATTGCATTTCAATTTTATTAACCAAACTAGTCCATTCAAACCCATTAACAATTTAGATTCATTTTAATTACCAATTAAAGTTCCTCTTTATTTTAATTCATTTATTTACATTTCATTCCATAGTTGTTTATTCCAAACTATTTTATTTAGCTCGAAGACAATCCAATCTATTTCATTCAATAACCATTTCTCAACTTATTTAAACCATACCTCCTTTGGTTCTTATTTATCCCATCCATTCACTTATCCAAATTAACATATCCACTCAATCCATTTCGAAATTTTCCATTTTCTTAAATATTATTACAACCCACCAAGTTCTATTTCAATCCATATTTATTTTTACTTGATTCAAATTTAATCCAATATCATTAAACTTGGTTTAAGTTGAATTAAATTCAACTCTCTTCGATTTATTCAGCTTAAGTCAATTTACTTCAATTTATTCAAATTTACACTTAAGCTCATTTTCATCTTACAAGTATATTTTCTCTTTTATACTCAGCTTAACTCAAAGAGCCATATCCAATTTATTTCCACATATTTGGATTTTATTCACAATACAAACCATCCCATTACTATTTTAATCAAATCACATTTTTATTCGATATATTCCCAATTATATTTAATTTGTTAACACTTCACAATAAATTTTAATTAATAACTCAAGTTCTGAATCCATTATCCATTTTCAATTTAACCCCAAAATTCATGAACCCACAATTCATGTACATTTACTTCATCGACAATTTAAGTCGAATTTAATTTATAACTTGAGTTTTATTTTCAACCTTCATCATAAACTCACAATTCATTCAACACTTGATTTTTAATTCCAAATATTACTTTATTTAAAATTTCTTGGTTCAATTTATTTAATAATTCAAATTTGGATTTTCCTTTCCAATTTCCAATTCATCAAGATATAAATTTTAGGCTTTGTATTCCATTTCAATTTCATGGGTCACAACTTTTATTTACACAATTTCATCCATTATAGGCTTGAATATATTATTCTTTATTTATTTTTTATTTATTTATTTTTTTTTGAAAGTTTCAAATTCTGTTTTTAATTCAAATTTTAGCTATAATGCATTTGCATAGCTTATGTGCATACAAATTCCCATTTAATTATATTTCCATTTACTATTTACGTTTATAATCCATATTTATGAATTTCATTTTATAATGAATTTATTCCTTCAAACTTTGGTTATATTTCCATTTTCTAGTTAAATTTTCACTTAACAATGATAATACTTTAATATTATCATTTCTAACATCCAAGAAACCATATATTAGCTACATAGTTTTCAAAAACTATTCTTTATATCAAGATATGTTTTTGGGTAAAATTATTTCATTTACCCATATTTAAAACAATACCGTGTCGATTGCTCTATTCAAGTGTTTAGAAACCCCTTCGATACAGTTGCGCAGACTGTGTCGACGAAGGTTCATATGCCACTCAATAAATCAACCAACACAATATTAAAACAATTTATATTCACTAACAAATACGCGCTCATATTTATTAATACGCTCAAACTCATTATAGAGTACTACGGACTCTAATTTATGAGTAATTCCCACCAGAGCCAAGGTTATCACCAAACTAAGCTCTGATACCAACTGAAACAGCCCGCAAATCCGTACCCCTTGAGTTAACACTATTCTACAACAATCAACTCAAGTTGCATAGAAATACGAACCATTTGGATTTAAGAAAAAGAGGTAGAAGAAGAGAATTGAAAACAACAACAGAATTTAACCATTGCAGCGGAATAAAATATAATAGATAATAAATAATTTTTACTCAAAATCAAATATATCTGTTTACATACATTACATCATCAGAGTACATCAGTCACAGCTCACATCAATAACATACAATGGGTACACAACAACTCAACAGCGGAAATATATATATATATATATATATATATATATACACACACACAAGTACGAGAATACGTACCGTCATCCAGCTCGTCTCCTTAGCTCCACAGCATCATATCCTGTATTCTATAATTCCCGGTCTGACCCGAGCATTACAGTTAAATAACACCCGAGTCAGTCTGGAATACCAGCGTGAGAAAATCACACCCAATTGATTATTAAAGTTTCAAAATCCTTTGAAAAACAAAAGCATCTCGTAAGATCACGCCACAAATAAACATGTCGGGTTTTTACCTTACGATAGCTAAAACAATTTTTATAGAAATCCTCTGATATTATAATAGGGTCTATATACAAATACTTATAAAATAGCCGAAATTGTTACATCTATTAAATTCCAGCTATTAGCCACAGAGTGGGTAATACAAACAAAACTCGTAGAAGGCTCGTAGGGAAAATGGATTTCCAACAATGACTAGGCACTGGGGTACCACCTGTCACAGTACGGGGCCTAGATCACCATACCGAGGATTACTCCCTTCATCCCCTGCAACACAAGGCCGGAACCATTCCTTACTGAACAGTCCCGAACAAGATAAACCCCGTGGTTGGCGCGACCAACCACCCACTAAGCCGAAATATATAAAAAGGGACATCTAGACAGGGGAAATATCTTGTCCTGCTTGGGCATGACCCACCTAACCTTGCTGCATATCCCATGATTTTCAGTCATTCCCGGTTGATGAGGCTTGAGGCTAAGCGTTACCTTTTAGAACGTTTTCACTTAGAATGCCCATCGTCCACCTGACGATGTTTTCGCAAGCATTCATCCATACAAGTCCGTCTCGGGTTCGAACGGAACCGAAAGCACTATTCCTACTACATCCATTTTGGAAATATCCTCAGGATTAGTAGCGTCTAGCCCTTGCACTTCACTGCTCCATCTTCGACTCCGAACCCGTTTTTCGCACGAAACGTACAAACCGGATCGAAGTGGTTTTCGAGAAATAAATCTCGATCCCGGTCTCTTCGAAACGATCAACGCAGTTGGCCAATATTGATAGTCGGTTATTTAACTATCAATTAATATTCACAAACAACCATCCAACAATAAATAATTTCCCAAATTATTTATTAACCTCAAAAATATCTTTACAAGATATAATTCTCACTTTCAAATTCCTTTGAAAACATTCTCAAACCATCATTCTTTTCAGAATAAACCTTCCCAAATATTTTCTATTTCCTCTGAAATCACCAAGCATAAAACTAGATTTTCTTTTAACAAAATTTAACACTTTACTTTGAAAATATACTTTTAAAACATTTAATTTAAAACTACTTTAATAATTTGTTAAAAATACATACTATATGAATATTTGAAAATAGAGTTACTTAGTAAATATAAAACTAGATCTTCACTTTTGAAATAAAATACTAAGTCACTTTTAAATAATTACTACTATAATAGATTTGAGAAAATACTTGCTTTAAAATTTAAATATTAGCCAAAATTTGCTTTTTACAACAACTTTAAAACCTTTAAATTTATTTAAAAATTTACTTAAAAAAAATGTACTTGGTTATCCAGAGAAAATCCTAACTTAAATCAATTTCCCCAAATTAATTACCAATTTATTCCCTTTTAATTCAGAATCTATTAATTTCAGATTACCTTTCTTGATTATGATTTAAGAATACTTTAACTAAAAAATTCCAATTTTTTTCTCTCAATTACTTCTTTATTCTTTTAAATAATTTAAACTTTGGATTTTATATAAATTTATTTTTTATTTGATATAACTTAAGTTTATACTTCATCAATTTCATTTTATTCAAAATTCTATTTCTCTTCATACTCGAAGTTATTTATTATCATTTTCATATTACTTCTATTTCTTTTCAGTTCATTCTTAATTTATTCAAACATTCTAGAATTATTTTGCTCACACATTTACTTCCTTTTAATTTCTTTTCAACAATCCAATTCATATATTTTGGTAATTCATTATACCCGAATATCCAATCAAATCATAACATTCAATATTCCAATATAACTCATCATAGGATATCAAATAATCACAACAGAGAACATTGAATCATTTAAATAAATGTGAGGGGTCCAGTTGGATCCCTCCAACCTGTTTTTCCTGCATCCACAAATGCTAGCACAATATAATATGTCAGTTCCAAAATATCATACTATATCACATCAACCAATTCAGCCATTCAAATAATTATTTAAATTTAATCATTTAAATTTAATTTAAACTGAGTGAGATTAACTCACCTTTTTCCCTTTTAATTTGCCATCCTATCCAACTCGACTTGCTTTCTTCAAATTTTACCTTGGATAATCATTATTCAATTGATTAATATTTTGCATTAATCGAACAATAAATTTCCGTTCTACAATTTCATTTAATTTTAACCAATGATTTGAATTTTTAATGAATAATTAAATTTCGAACTAACTTCCCTTTTGAATAACCCTTTAGTAACTAAAATAGATTTTAAATAAGTTAACTAAACAAATATATTACTTTAAAGTTAAACTAGTAAATTCAAAATGTGTAAATGTATATTTATTTCTTCTGAGATTATTTTATCTACTAATAAAAATTATTTACATAGATTTAAAAATCTATTTTTATACTAACTTCAACATACAAAAACCCCTATATATTTTCCTAAATAATTTATAGACTTCATATATTCATTAATTCAAAAATTAAATAAATAAATACCTCACTGTAGATATATTTTGCTGTAAATACATTTGTGTTTCCTTTATATTATCTATTTTCCAAAATCTCATCAATATAGGAAACTGTAAAATAGAAATATCGAGAGAAAAATAGCTTTATACCTCACTGTAGATCGAAACGAACATCACAACCTCGGTCTCCCCCCTCCAAAATCGCGTCTCGCATCGCGACTTCCATGACTTTGCTGCCATGACCCACTGTCGCGACTACAAGTCCACCCTCGAGGTAGCCACTCGCGGCGCATCCCTCAAAACAAACCCTAATGTCGCCCTCCCCTCGCTGTTAGGACCTCGGCCAATCTCGCGTGATTCAAGAGCTATCCCCAGTATCGCCGTTCACGTCGCAACACGACCCCCTGACCTGCGGCCACGCAAATCTTCCTCCCCTCCCAGATGCGATGGAACCGAGCATGGACTCGAGTTCGCCCTTCACCTGATGTTGATCGGCCATTTATTGTGATTTTCATCATTATTTTTTTTTACTGATCGAATCGAATGGGTTCGGCCCCATTTCTTCTCTCTTTTTTTTTTAGGTCTGAATGTCGAAGTGAATATAGGGGAAGAAGTGGTGTGAGATATTTAGAAGGCTCGGCTAGAAATAAGCGTACACAGGAAGATTTGTTTTCCAGAACGAAGAAAAACTATCTACCCCTTCTTAATAATTAAACGAAGAAGCGTATTTGAGAAGCTTGACCATTTAAATTAAATATCATTGGATTTTGTTCAATAATTTCTCAGCGCGTTTATATATCGTATACTCACATGCTAACTCCGATCAACACGAAATTTGGAATCCGATAATAATACAATATTACGGACCCAATGGAACTGGTTTCGTCAAATTCCGAGACTGTGCCTCGGAATGCTATTTATAAATTGAATTTAAACGATAATAAATTTCAAAACTGAACAAACCACTACTAATTTCAATTTCACAATTTCTATTATCCTCTGTACTATCAATATAAATTTTACAAGCCTTCAAATTTCTTTAACAGGCTTAAAATTTCAAATTCAACAATTTACCCAACTTCACTTATTTGATTTTAATACTTCAATTAACAAATAAATTGTGATATTCGTAATTCAAATTAAAATTACTCCTTTGAATAGTTACAATCAATTAAATATTTCGAATTTAAATGCTCGAAAATTCCGGGTCGTCACAACATCGATCCAAATTAACGATAGGTCGTGAATATCAAGTGAAGATGAAGATTCAGAGTGCAAGGGTTATCATAGTTAACTCTGAGGGTGATTCCAAAATGAGTGTAACGAGATAATGCCTTCATTTTCGTTCGAACCCGGAACGAACTTGTATGGATTGAATGCTTTTAGAACATCGTCAAGTGGACGATGAGCATTCTAAGTGATATGTTCTATAAAGGTAATCGTAGTCTCAAGCCTCATCAACTGGAAATGGCTAAAACAGGGGAGGTACAGCAAGGCTAAGTGGGTCATGCCCTAGTAGGACGGGATTTTCCCCCGTCTAGAGGTCCCTTTTATTTCGGCTGTGTGGACAGTTGTGAGCTCCAACTGTTGGAGTTGTCTTGTTCGGGACTGTCCAGTAAGGGATGGTTCCGGCCTTGTGTTACAAGGGAGTTAGGGTGGCTCCTCGGTACGTTGATCTAGGCCACGTACTGTGACGGGCGGTACCCTAGTAGCCGTGCCATTGTATGGAATCCAATCTCCAATAAGTGTCGTACGTATTAGTTGTGCCCAACTATGTTGGAACATGAGATGTAAGCATTCCAGCTATTTCTGTATTTTACTTGAAAACCCTAGACCTATTATAATATCATCGGATTTCCTATCAAATTTTTTGGTTAGCGTAAGGTAAAAACATTTCCATGTTTATGTGTGGAAAGTCTTACGTGATACATTTCTTTTCAAAAGATTTTTGATAGTTAAGAAACCTTAACTTGTTACTCACACCTGACCCATGTCTGACCTGGAGTTTATCTTCTGTTTTCTTAAACTCTTCAGTACTCAAGTTTTTACGAGTAGCCAAGGGATTCAGGTTTGCTTTGACGAATTGTGGAGGAGCAATGGAGCAGGAGGCTTCTGCTCATAGTATATATAGTGTTCCGCTGTGTTGGTTTCTCTAGAGAAGAATTTATATTCAACTAGTTAATTTAATATTGACAGGTAATCTCCAAACCAGGGCTGTTACAATTTTTGTGTTATGATAACTTAAACCAATTTTACTATAAATCCAATGATATTATAATAATGTGTAGGGTTTAAAGTATTCAATAATCAAGTAGTTGTGATGCATGTACATCATGATGATAATAAGTATTCAACAAAAAACGAAGGCACTTACTAAAGAATGGATTCCAACAATGGTAGGGTAAGGTACTACCTTTCGTACAGTTACCTCTAGATAAACATACAGGGAGATTGAAAACCTTTCGACCTCGACATGACAAGAACAGCATACCCCATACTAGATAGTACCGAATATGTCAACACCCCAGTTGCTTCAAACCTTTATAAAGAGCTCTCATGCATAACTAAATCCATAATATAATGATCTAGAATGGTGATGGCACACCCTAATGTGAGCGACCTACATAGCCTTGCGGCATACCCTGCTTTAGCCATTCTCGAGTTATGAGGCTTGCGAGGCTATGCTCTTATGATTTCTCATAGCAATTCCCACTTGGAATGCTAATACTGCCCTTTATACAGAAATGCAATACCAGCATTCATCCATACAAGTTAGTTCTGGGTCTGAACCAAAATAAAGGCACTACCTCTACTACATCTAGACCAGTCAACGGATGCAGATAATGCCATATCTGCATCCGCAGCCGAAATCATTTTCGGATATCGGATATCTGTATCAATGGATACGGACGAATATCGAATAATTATCATATCCGCTAACGACTGATAAATCAAGAATTACAAAAAGAAAATTTTAGTTTAACATAAATATTTTCAATCCCATTGATTAATAATGTATTAAAAATTAACAAATACGATGATAATAAATAGGTCCGAGTGGTTAAAAAGTATTAAGTGTATATAATATAAACTACTAACTTAATAAAATAATAAAAAATACCTTTCACTGCATTAACATACACATAATTTGAACTATAATCTTGACAAAAATTGGACGGATAATTTTTGGATGCGGATGTCTTCGTATCCCCATCCGCATCCGGTTTTCCAAATATCAAATATTTATCCGTTTTTCGAATGCGGATGCGGACGAATTTTGGATATTTTGAGTATCCATTTACATCCCTAACTACATCTATTTTGGAATCACCCTTAGGATTAGTAACAAGTATCCATTGCACTTCAAAGCACTCCATCTTTGAACATCTTTAAGATGGCTTCATTTGAATGATCGTGTTGGTTCAAATTTCAAGTAGCATATCTGATCCCAGTCTCTCTGATCCAACAACTGGTAATTTACGATTGATTCAATTCCCATTCTTTTAGTAGTAGGCTGACTACATCAGAGCCCCAAGGGGATCTCTTATATATTCCATAAAGCTGGAGGTGTTTCACTAGAATAAGTTCTCTCGTGGGATATAAAATTGTATGAACACATGAAGCTCTTATTTACTTCCTAAGTCAAAACTGTCCAAAATTTGATAGTCGATTATTTAACAATCAAATAAATAAATAACCAATAATCCATGATTTAATTTCACGTAGCAACCACTAAGTCTCAAGATCAGTCTTCCATTTATTTAAATCTCCTTCCAAAATATCCATCATAATATTCATATATTTATCATATTGGCATAAGAATGATCACAAAACATTGCGAAAGATTTCTTACTTCAAACTCATATTAAAAGGATCGCACCAAAAATTATTTAAATTGGAGGTAAAGGTAACCTCAAACACTATTCCTTCAGTGTTAAGTGTGGAACGAATGTTCATTTTATCAAAATTAAGATGGTCGGTTAAAGGAAATCCAATCTCAACTTCGTTTATAAATTGCTTAAATAAATTCTTTAAATAAATTTCTTTCATTTATAAAAATCTCCTTACTAAAATTCCGAATCAATTTATATAACTCTTTATAAGTAATCAAATTTATTTATAAAACTCTTTTATAAATATCCAAAATCATTTATAATATATTTTTTCAAATTTCAAGATTCCTTTCAATCGATAAAAACCGCTTTTTATAAACTTTCATTATTTAAAACAAATCTTCGTTAATAAATATTATTTGATCAAGTTTCTTTTAAATATATAGATAATTATTTACAATAACTTTAAAATAGCAAATGTTATAAATTAAACTAACTTCAACACTTTAAATAAAACAGTTAATGAACTGTCTTTAAAATATCAAACTGAAATGGTGATAAACCTTAAACATTTCAATTAAATAATAACTTTACTTTAAACCATAACAATTGTATTTAAACCCTTATTTAAAAAGTAATAAGATTAAGAGAATAAATTCCAAAATTCGGAAGAGGCTTAGCGACCATAGTGGTTCTTATTTAATTATGTAACTTTCTAAGTTTTGTCATGGATATTTACATAACAAACAGATATATAAAGTGTACAATGAATAATAACCAATCAACGTATGTCCAGGATATTATAATAGCAAAATGGTGATTTTTTTCTGCTAGACAGATATCATTTGGTTTCATAATCATCAGAGCCTACTTAAGGGTAAACAATAAAGAAATCTTTTGATTTAAAACATTTTTAAAGAAAATTTGTTTTAAAACAAACAGATATTTAGAACTAGAGAGATTGTTAAAATTTAAAACCCTTATTAGTTAATTAAATAATAAATTAATCCTCATTAAATAATAATTTAAATCTTAATTTAGTCCTAATTAAAGTCTTAATTAAATTTAACTTAGTCGGTGATTAATTAAAAATTAAACCCCCTTTTTAAATAAATAAATAAATAATAATTAATCTTTAGTAATAGTCAAATATTAATTAATCCCTATTTAATAATTAAATAATAACTAATTAAAAAATTATGTACTTAAGTACTAATTACCTTTGTCAATTAGTGATTAAGTACTAATTATCTTACTTAATTAATAAAAAATAATTAAATAATTAAATAATTAATTTTATTAATTAAATATGTTTGAAAACATTTTCCAAAAGGAACTTAGTTGAAACACTTTAAAATTTTCAAAAGAGTTCGTTTTTGCAAACTGCGCCCATAACTACTACAGCTATATTACCCGTAATTTTCAAAACTTGAAATTTTGTTTTCTAACTCTTTGTTTAAAACTTTAACTCTTGGAAAACTTTACTACTTTGCAAAAAATAAAGTATGTTAAGTTAAACTTCAAAACATTTTAAAATTTAAAACCAAAGGTCATAGATTTTATGCAAGGGATTCAATGTCACTTAAACTAGTAAAGGTGTTAACTTTCATAGCATACCTTAATGTATTCATGACCATAACATACATAATCATATCACCACCAGATCAAAAATACATATGCATTCCATAATCAAAATATACAAGCAAAGATTACAACTTGCAACTAACTTGATATTTAACTGTCAAATGTAAATCTATACATCATGACATTCAAGCACTTAATAACCAACCTTTGTTTCACCCAACAAGCATCACACTTAATAACCAAGTCAAGAAAATTATAAGTTTCAAAAACTTAGTTAGAGGAGAGAACTTTACTAACCAAAAGTTGACTAAATCAAGGTAACTTCTCTAAAAACTTGAATACGACTTAAGTCTTTTCCCTGCCTTAGGGAAGATGAAGTTTTTGTGGGCTTTAGTGAGCAAAAGGGTTCGGCCTAGGTAGGAAGGAATGTACGGCCGAGATGATGGAGGTGTGTATGGACCTGATTTGGTAAGAAGGAGTGTTAAGAAAGAAAGCCGAGGCCTCAAACTAGGATTTAAAAGTCTTTAAAGGTGATAAAGGCTATTTTTTTAAATTTTAGATTTTTTTTTTAAAACCATAAAAAAGTTCATGAGCTTGGAAACAAGAATGTAAGCTTTTGAAATGGAGAATGGAATGATAAAATGAGAAGGTGGAATTTTGAAAATTGTTTTTATGTAAAATGAAATAACTAAATTACTAAATTAGCCTCAAGTACATAACCGCCACTCCAAGCTTGCCACCTCACCATCCTTGTCTCCTCCACCTTGCTCATGCATGGGGCATGTCCCTCCTCTTATTTGAGCTAATAAACTTATAATTCATGTACTTTTTGTTTTAAGGAAAGTGATATGTTATGACAACTTCTCCATTTGTTTTTCTTTTAATCTATTTCATAAAAAGTCATATCAAAATTGTATAAACTTAAATATATATTTATAAAATACATTCTAACTTATATATAAATGAGTGTATATGTTAACTCAAATGTGCATAATGTTTTTCAATAATATGTAGACATCAAAAAGTCGAAAATCCTGAAAATGATTTTCGATTACATTTTCTTTTTTTCTTCGAACTAAATATTTTTGTAAATAGATTTTGAAAACTATTTCACCATCACTACTTAAAAATAAAAAGAGTTTTATTTGAGTTATAAAATCTGTAAATTAATTATTCAAAATTATATTAAAATATCCACATTTAAAGTGGTTAAATACTTGGCCATTTCACTTTCCCCCTTAAAAGAATTTCATCCCAAAATTATCAAACAAGAAGAGAACTCAAGATGACATAAAAGTGCATATATTAAGAATCATAATGATTCAATCATACAAAAAGATACAAGCAAAGCGTCGATCTCACTGGTCATGGGTACACTGACTATACAATGCACACAATATGCTCATTTAACAATGATTTGGGGCAAGTCCCTTGTATACTATCCTCCAACACCACACGTCCGAGGAGTCATACTTTAGATTGCAAAAAATGATACTTAGAAAATTTAGCCTTCAAGTCGTTCCTCTTTAATGTTTCCAATAAGGTCTCTAAGTGGCGCTTGTGTTCCTCCTCGATCTTAGAATAAATAAAGATACCATCAACTTAGACCAACACAAATTTATTTAAAACCTCTAAAAACTCGATCCATGATGACTACAACATGAGTGAGTGCATTGGTTAACCCATAAGGCACAACCAACCACTCAAAGTAACGATCCAGTCCTCTAAAAACAGTTAGAGGTATAATATCTTCAGATATCCTTAGCTGGTAAAATCTTATGTCTAAATCCATTTTCATGAATATCCTAGCATCCTAAAGTTGTTCGAACATGTCATTTATACTGTGTAATGGATACTTGTTCCTAATTGTCTGTTTTTTAATTCATTGTAGTCCATACAAAGCCTTGGAACACCATTTGACTTAGCAATAAAAACCACCGCTTCTTCCCAATTCGAGTGACTTGGCCTAATTAGACCCTTACTCAATAATTTCTCTATTCGATTTATCAACTCCCTTCTTTCCCTCAAAGCAATCTTACAGCTTGGCTGGATGAACGGTTCCCATCTAGGGGTCAGTTTATACAGAGCTCAATCTCACAATGAGGGGGTAGGCTATTAACGTCTTCAATGATGTACAAAAAATCTCTCACAACTAGTAACGATTCCTTCCTTTTCCGTGGCAAATCCAGTGCATAAATGAAACAATCCATTAACTTGTTCGGCTCATCACACAACACCTTAATATGCTTCCCTATCTTGTTATGCAATACTAGTCCTTTTATCATAGTCAAGTATGGCTCTACACTTTGATAACCATTCCATACCAACCAAAACATGAAAATACAGATACTAGGATACAGCAAAAGAAAAAAGTATGTGAACATGTATTGGAGGCATCCAGCTCGTCTCCTAAAGCTCCAAAGTGTAACATCCCAATTTTTATCAGATTTAAAATTAGTAATTAATACGAATTTTTGGAATTTAATTTGAAATTTTCAAGGCGAATTAGATAATTATTGATTTGTGTATATGAATAAAATTGGAATTTGAATTTGAATTTGAATTAAAATTTAAATAAATGTCTTAGTGAAATAATTTGGATTTAAAAATAATATAAAGTAATTGTCTTTATGAAAATAAGGAAATGTAATATAAAATTTTATTTAAAATATTAATGCATGCGTAATCTAAGAGTAAACATATAACATGAACAAATTAACAAGTATTGAAATCTTAACTCATAATTTAACAAGTGTGATCCATGAAATAAGGGAATTAACAAGTGTCATTTTATTGTTTTATTTTTGAGAAAATTGATAGAAATATAAAACAAAGCTATATAAACATTTCATCTCTTCCCTTCTCATTCCTTTAACTTTTCAAACTTTAAAAATCTGAGAAAAGAATCAAAGCCTGTAAAACCAAAAACAAATCAGAAAAAAGCAAAGGAAATCAAACATCGTTTACAAATTTAAAACCTGAAGCCTGGAAATCTTTTCAAACAACAAAGTTATTGTAACGACCCAGAATTTCTGTCAATTAAAATTCGTATATTTAATTGATTTTAAATATTAATAAGTGAAATTTATAAGTCGAATAAATTTTATTTCGAATATCTGGATTTAATTGGATAATTGAATCGATAATTTAATATTTGAAATTCCAGAAATAATTGAAAATCGGGTTTAATATGATTAAAGTTGATTTGTAAAATTTTATTTAATCATATTGGAGTTAAAATGATGTTATAAACCTTTTAAAATTGAATTAAAAGTTTATTTGTGAAAACTGAATATTTTAATATTTAATTGACGAGTTAAAATAGCCATTTCTCAAACAGTCTCCGATTTCGACGAAACTAGTTTCATCGGATCCATAATGTGATATTATTGTATGAATTTCAAATTTTGTGTCAATCGGATTTACCGTTTGTCCGGGGCAAGCCAAAACGCATAGAAATTGGTTTAAATCGATTAAATTTAAATCGATCGTTTATCGCCGTAACTCGCACATATAATCGAATTGGCTCCCGAAACATGTTCCATTGTGTCCAAAACGCGGGGTAAACCTTAGGAAACGCCAGCCGGCATGCTTTGTTTGGAGTTCGGAAAATTTCGGGTGAATAGTGTTTCGTAGAATTTTCTATATAAGGCCGCAACATTCACAAAGTTGCAAAACAAAAAAATTTAGGGTTTCATCTTCAGCCCTAGCCGCCAGTTTCATGTTAATGGCTGAAAATCATTCTCATTCTCCCCTCAAAATCTCCAAATCTACAAACAATTAGCAAAATTCTTCAACTACAAACTTCTAGAACTTGTCGAGAGCTACGTATCTAACGGTGGAGATCGAATTTAGGCGAATGGATTGATGGAAAATGTCTCGCGTTCACATCATGTCACACACGAATTTTGAGACCAAAGAGGAGGCCGAGCATGACATGGTGGCGGCCGAAGGTAGCTCTCGAGTGGGGCTTCGAAACCCATGTCTTTGATCGTCTTCGAAACGTCGTATGGTGGAGCAATGGTCGGTCAAAGAGGGCGGCTTCATGGGTTATTTGGCTCGGCCTGTACGTGTTTGGGGGAGAAGAGAAGGAGTGGCCAGATCTGGTTGCTCGGAAATCAAGGGCCGAGATCGTGTAGGGGGTTTTAAAAAAAATTAAAATATAAACAGTAAATTTGTTTATAATATAATTCGTCCAAACTTCTAAAATGTATAACTTTGTCATACATGGTTGGATTTTGACGAAACAAATTGCGTTGGCTTCGTTTTGTCGAGCACTATGCAATGGAGCTGGTTTGGAGTCGTTTGGAGCTAGTAATAATTTCGGGTAAAATTAAACGCGTGTTTAATTTTATTCGAAATAAAACGCTACGACTGTTATCGAAAACTCAAGGTGAGAACTTCTCACTCAATCGAATTGTTTCGATTTAAATATTAAATAGTTAGATTTAAAATTGCTTGATTGTGTGATTGGATGATAATTTGTTATCTATTGTGTTAAATAGACATTATACGTCGTATATTAAGCGGAGGTTATTTATTAAAAACATATACCGCGATAATTCCAACTTGTATGGAATTGGTATTATATATGTACTTGGAGTTGATTTTCCCACATTATATAGTGGATGAGACCCTATTGCGCCGCATAATAGCGGGTAGTATTTTATAAATCCCATATACCACGATATTTCGTCTTGAAGCGAAATTGGTATTGTGCTAACATCTTTGGATGCAGGAAAATAGGTTGGAGGGATCCAACTGGATTCCTCAAACATTTGAATTGGTTTCAATGTTGTGTGTTGATCTATTTATTGATCTATTTATAATCTGCGTGATTATCTTTGTGATTGAAATCGTTAAAGGCTAAATTTTAGCCGAATATATTTTGGTGTCGTTAGATGCCGAAAATAAACAAAATTTGATTTTTGAAAATTAAGTTGAGAATTCATAATAAAATTTAATTTTGAGATTGATTCATTTTAAATGTAAACGTTGTAATTTATATGTTATAAAAAATTATGATTTTTGAGAAATATAACAAAAATGTGATTTTTTAGATAAGTAGTTGATAAATTTATAAAATGGTTTAAATTGGGATTTTTGAATTATTATAAATAATTTATATAAAAGTTTTATAAAATTGATATTTATAAATTAAAATAAGAATAGATTTGTAAAATAAAATATTTATAAGTAATTAGCTTATAAATTGGATTTTGGCGTGTAAAACGAATATGGATAGAAATTTGTTAATAAAGTGATTTTATAAGTTGAAGTTGTTATAAAATATAAATGGAATTTATAACGTTGTTTTATAAATTCGAAATCGACTTATTTTAATAAGTTTAATTATTATAACTTATTAAAGGAAATATATCCACGATTTTGAACATTGAATAATCCTTTAAATAATATATGTAGAAATTGAATTTGGTTACTGAAGTATATTCATGATTTTGGACGGTGAATAATATATTAAAGAAATATTTTGGAAAAGTGATATTTTAGATAGAATTAAAATGATTCAAAAATGTTTTAAAACGTGTTAAGTATCGAAATCATAGATTTCAACACTTATTGTTGAAATAGACGTTTTTGAGGGATAAAAGGAAATGGTGGGCTATAATACTGTTGTTATAGTAAATGATTTCTGAAAGGAAAAGTATTGTGTAGTATTGGGATTTATATATTTATCTTAATTTCGAATCGCTATACTAGTAATTTTGGGTTGTCGTAACGATGTTTTACGTAACATTCGTTTAGACCCAAATAAATATGTTTAAGTGAACGTTTTCCTTAAAGAATAAAATATATACTTAATTTAAATTTAAGTATATTGAATATTTTCAAAATGTTGGAAATAAATAGATTGGTGAATTACTTATTATTAATTAAGTATGGAAATGTTTTTCTAATATGAAGTGAATGTTTGAGATTTTATCTTTTAAAGATAAATTAAAAATGAATACTAGAAATTGATTTCGAAATCGTATATTTATAGATATTTCGGAAAGGTAAATACACTATGGAATTTATAAAAAAAAGGAAAATTTGTTTTAAAAATAAACATTGATTTATTTTTAGAAAGTGTGGAAATAAATTTATGGATTTGGAACGTAAATTTAAAATAAATCGGTAAGGATTTATTTAATTGGTTTAAATGAACCATTTTGAAATGAAAGTTGTGAGGGTGTAAATTTGATTTGAAATTGGTTTTCGAATGGTTGAAGTGTGGGATATATATCTTGTAAAGATATTTTTGGAAACAAATAATTTGAAAAATCATTTGAAATCGGGTGATGTTGTGAATATTGATTGATAGTTAAATAATCGACTATCAATATTGACCCTTAAGTGGCTATTTGTTGTGAATTGGTTGAAACTGAATGCAACACTTATTTTTAAATTATTGCGCTCGTTATTCGGATTACCCATTCCGAATAGTGATACCACATAATGGATAGCATTGAAGACCGGTGGTGAAGGCCGGGTATTTGTGAAAACGATAGGATGACCTATCGATTGTCTCTGCACCGTTAGCTACGGTATGGAGATTTCCTTTGTGATGGGAAATTCGATCGGGATTGTGAATACCCGGATTGCAAGGGCTTCTTTTGAAGTGCCTTCGGTTTTGTTCGAACCCGGAACAGACTTGTATGGTTACGTGTCTAACGTTACATTTTGAGATATAAAGCAGATTTCTTTCAAATACATTTCTGTTGGTGGTGGAGAATTTATTCTCTTAGCTTAACACCCTTCTATGAGACGTACGCGCTTAGAGGTTATGTAGTTGAAGGTTATCAGCGGTATATTCCCAATTTGGTAATGTGGCATGCTGAGCATTGCTGTGTGATGATTATTTATTGATCATTTGTTGATCAAAGCGTGGCTTTGTAAAAAAGGCATAGCTTTGTGGACGAGACTTCGTCAGACCTCACTCCTCGGAAATGGTCAAAACAGAAATATGCGGCAAGGTTATGTGGGTCGCGCCCTTTAGGGTATGTCATTTCCTTCTGGAAAGGGTGGTATCATGGTATGGAGCCCAGATACTTACTCATGTTGACACACTATATTTATTACTGTGTGATGTTGGTTATCGAGCGCTCGGATAAAGGTTCAAAGGGACCGGGGGATGGCATATTCGTGTAGTAGTTACCTAGTTACAAAGGTAACCCGGCCTTGTGTTGGCAGAGATCTAACTGTAACGTTAGGTTCTCGGGACGTCCCTCCAGAGGCGATCCCATTGACAGTAGGAAGTTCCTTAGCCTGACCATTTGTTGGAAATCCAAACAAAACAATACGAGCCTTGTACGGTTTTAGTTGTAGAACTTGCCATTTAAAATGGTAGCTATAGCAGGCATAATATAATGGTACCTATGTTGGATAAAATTTATATTCTATTTTCAAAATGCTTTCATCACTATGCACTAATAATAATAATATCAAAAATGATTTGTTTGCGTAGTAAGCATCTTTGACTATCGTAAGGAGAAATCTCCTCCAATTCTGCGTTTACATTGTGTGTGTGGGGAGGCCTTACGGTAGTTTCATTTTCCAAAAGCATTGCGGATCTTTTTCACTTCCCTTATTATTGTTGTTGTTTTAACGATAAATAACTGTTTAAGCTCTCACACCAGTCCCATGACTGACCTGGAGTTTATTGTTCTCTTCCTAAACTCTGGGTGCCCATAATTTTCTACACGGACAGTCTAGAGTCGGGTTATCAGGTCATTTTGGATTCAGAAGTGCTATGGAGCTCAAGTGGCGAGCTGGATGGTGAGACGTATTACTTGTATATGATATTATGTTTTCCGCTGTGTATTTCACTTGTAAGGACATGTTTGTATAACTGTCCATTGTCCAGTTGTGTTGTATATTGTTGTTGTATACTCTGATGATGATGTGATGTAAGGTAATAACTGAGATAGTTCTTTGTTTTAAAGATTATTCATTTATGTATTGTATGTTGTTCCGTTGCGATATGTGAGATTCTGATATTGTTTCTGTTCTGTTTTCTTATTTCTTCTATCTTTTCTACCTCTTCTTTTTAACCCTCATGGTTCGATTTTTCGGCATTCGATTGCTCGGCAGTTGATGCAGTGGACGTATTGATGTCGATTTTCGAAAGTCGAACAATCGGTTCATGACAATGTGGTATCAGAGCATTTGGTTAAGAGACAACTTTGGCTCTGTTGGGTGTTACTCATTAGAGATAGAGTTAGTAGTACTCTAGAATGAGTTTGAGTGTAATAATAGCTATGAGAGCGTATTTGTTAGTGAAAATAAAAAAAAATTATATTGTGATGATTGGTTTGTTGAGTGGTATATGGATTCTTGTCGGTATAGTCTGTACAACTCTATCGATAGGTGTCTCTAAACACTTATACAGAACAAATCGACACGATATTGATTTAAATTGGGCAAATGAAATAATTTTTCCTTGATTATATTTTTATATATAAAGGAAATAATTTTTTAAGAATTATTAAAGTGTATATAAATTGATTGTTTGGTTGATTGAATAATTTAAATAAAAACAATTGTAAAAGAATAATTGTATAACTGAAGAATTATAAGTATGGAATTATAATTAAAATGATTTACAATTGTGGAATAGTCTTATATATAATAAGTGAAATTATATAAGAAAAAGATTTATAAATGTGATTTATAATCTGAAAATAAAATTTCAAAAAGTGTTTTGAAAGGATTTGACATTTTGGAAAATTGTTTTGGAGAGATGAAAGATCTAAACTCATTTCGATCGCTGGAAAATAATTCCGATGATGATCGCGACATCGTTGGTGTTCATTTTCGGGTTTCCAAAAGAGGGATTGCTGCCAAATTATTTTAAATGAAAGTTGTTTGGAAAATATGGGTTTGAGTTTTGAAATTCAAAGGATAATTGAATTGGTTTCAAAAATGGTTTTGAAAGGTTGGAAAGACCATGGAATCCTATTTAAATATTTATGGAAATGATAAATGAGTTGATAACTTGTACAATTTGAATTTTGATAGAATAAATTTAACTTAAAGGTTGGAGTTAAATTAAAGGAAGAATAAGTGAATCAATAAAAATCCAAGTGGTAATTGGTGAATATGAGTTGTATGACTTATAAAATGGAATTTACTTTAGAATTGGAATTTGAATTGGATCATAAGTGAAAATTTAAGGAAAGTTAAATAAATTGATTTGGATTAGATAAGGTGTTTGAAATGAAATATAACTTAAGTGATGTTGAATAAAGTGATTTTGGTGTCGAAGTAAATTAGTAAGTGAATTAATGAAATGAAGTCATTAAGAATTTGAATTTGAGTTATATAAATGAAATTCAACTTTATATTGTTAAAGGAATTAGCAATTGAATTAATGAATAGATTGAATGTTAATCAATAGAATGTAAATAATTGATATGGAATAATGAATGTAAGTGTAAATTCGTTAGAAGCTAATGAAGTTGAGAAACTGAATAATTGAATGAAAGTCAATTTAATATAAACCAATTGGAATTAAAAGTGTTGAACCAAATTGAATGTAAAATGAATAAATTGGTTTTGTTGTATATACATTGGTTGTTATTTGATGTTAGTTGATTGTGTAAAATTCATTAAGTGTTAATGAAGTTGAATTGATAAAATTGAAGCTATGTAATTGAATCCAAATTGGAAGTAAATAAATTTGAACAGAATTGAATTTAATTTGGAAGTGAACTAAATTGAATGTAAATTAGTGAATGTATACTAATTGAAAATGAATAAATGAATATTAGTAAAATCCAATGTTAACAAATCAATTGTGATTAAATTGAAAATCAATCCAATGAATATTAATGAAAAGTGAATGTTTATTGATTTGGTTATGAATTGATTTGGATAGACATTGATTTGTTGGATATTAGTTGGATGATAGTTGTTTGGTGGTTGCATTTATTGTTTTTGTTGCATTTGCTATATTGGCATATGTAGTTGTTATGTTGCTATATGTTGTATATTGATATTATTTTCATATATACATGTTCTCATTTGTTTGATTGAGTGTATAGTAGGTGCGGATGGCTTATGCTTCACATTTGGAGCTCACTTTCGCGCTATATTAACCGTATACGCTCGCTAAAAATATATAAGGTACATATCTCGGATTACATATCGTACTTTTACACTTTTTCCCTGCAGGATGCCTCATCACTTGATGAGATGTATATTTGTGATACATATACTGTCATTTTTTTTCTTCGGATCGAGCTGCGCAAAGGAGACTCTGGCGAATTTTTCTGAAAATTTAAGGCGTTAGAATATTTTTGAGAAAATTGAAAATTTTGTAAACTAAGTTGGATTGGAAACTTAGTAAAGTTGTTGAAAGAAGTTTAACTATGAATTTTGGGAAAGTTAAACACTTAAGAGATTTGGAAAATCTAATTTGAATGGTTTGTTTTGGAAGGTTAATGGATTCTGTAACTTTTTCTTACTTGGTAATTTCGTGGACGAAATTCTTTTAAGGGGGGTGCGACGACCCGACTTCCTATCTACAGGAAATCGCATCATCTTGAAGAAATAAAGGGATAGAAGAAGAAAAGAAAGAGAAAGAAGAAAGAACACCACATCAGAGAACTCACAGCGGAATGAATAAAATATAATTTATCACATAAAATATTACATAGTATCTTATTACATTAGAATACACAACTTAAAGAAACACATATTAGATTGTTATAATCATCTGTCTAACCATACAACTTAAGTACAACAGATACAGATACCAAACAAACACAGCGGAAACAATATACATCTACACGTGGAAGCCTCCTGCTCCATATCTCCTCCAGAATTCGTCAAGCAAACCTGATCCACTTGACTACTCATACATAATATGAGTACCCAAGAGTTTAATAAAACAGAAAATAAATACTCGGGTCAGACAGGGGTCTGGTGTGAGTAAACGGGTTAAAATTGCTTAATTTTAGAAAAACCTTTGAAAAGAAAAGGTATCACGTAAGACTTCCCACACATAAACATGGAAAAGCTTTTACCTTACGCTAACCAAAACATTTGATAGGAAATCCTGTGATATTATAATAGTGTCTAGGGTTTTCAAGTAAATAAGAAATAGCCGAAATTGTTACATGATTAAATTTCAGCTACTAGCCACAAAAGTGGATAATACAATCAAAACCGTAGGGTCTCGTAGGAAGAATGAGTTTCCATCAATGGCAGGGCTACTGGGGTACCGCCTGTCACAGTACGTGGCCTAGATCAGCGTACCGAGGAGTACGCCCGCTCCCCTGCAACACAAGGCCGGAACCATTCCTTACTGAACAGTCCCAAACAAGACCACCCCGCAGTTGGCGCGACCAACCACACACTAAGCCGAAATAGAAAGGGACCTCTAGACAGGGGTAAATCTCGCTCTCAAGTGGGAGCTACCCACGAAGCCTTGCTGCACCTCCCCTGTTTTAGCAATTCCCGGTTGATGAGGCTTGAGGCTGCGATTACCTTTATAGAACACATCTATCTTAGAATGCTCATCATCCACCTGACAATGTTCTGAAAGCATTCAATCCATACAAGTTCGTTCCGGGTTCGAACGAAACCGAAGGCACTATCTCGTTGCACTCATTATTGGAATCACCCTCAGAGTCAACGACCATAGCCCTTGCACTCTGAATCACCATCTCGAATCTATAAGTACTATTCCGTCAAACTCATTACGAAATCACCCACAGAGTTATACTGACGTATGGCCCTTACACCTCGAGTCTTCACTTGCTCCACTTGGATTAACGACCTAACGTTTAATTGGAATCGGTGTGGTTTTCGGATTTCAAATATGGAAACCCGATCCCGGTCTCACTGAAACCAAACGCCATTTTAATGTCCAAGTTATACTTAAGGGTGTTAAACAATTTAACTTATATTCAGGATGATATGTAAACAGATAGATGAATCTTATTATCACAATAGATAATTCATATCAATATTCATCTTCACAAAGCAGCATATCACATAACAGATATATTCAAATCATCCAGTATCAACCAATGCCAAACATCCAATATCAACCAATCATACAATATCAATCTCCAAATATTGACCATCCAATATTAATCAATCAACAAATCTAAATCAATCATCCATAAACAGGATTTGATTATCTCTTAATCAATTTGGATTACTTAAAACCTTCTTTATTAATTTATTTCAAATAAAATAAATTAATCATCTCTAATGATTTTCCTTAATTAATCTTTCTTGATTAATTATCCTTTAATTACATTCAAGTAATTGTCCTTAACCATATTCAGTAATTAACCCTTTAATTACTATCATTAATTACAATAATTAATGATCTTTCATTAATTAATTAACTATAATTAATTACATTAAACCTTAATTAATTACAATTAATTAATCACATTTTAACTAATTACTTTTGTTAATCAATCTTGATTAATTCATTAATTATATTAATTAATGATCCTTATTAATTAATAATTACTTTAATTAATTAACTAATTAATTTATAATTAATCAACTCATTAATCATAATTAGTAATTAACAATTTGTAATTACTTATCTTAATTAATTAACTTCTTAATTAATTATCTTCTAAATTAATTATATTAATCCTTGATTAATTAATCCAATTAATTAATCTTTAATTACTTATTTAATAAATTATTATTCAATTCAATTAACAAATAATCCTTAATTAATTACTTTATTAATTAATTACAATTTTATTAATTACCTTAGTAAGTTAAATTCATTAATTAATTAATCATATTGATTAATTAACTAAATAATTAAGTAATTAACTCTTAATTACTTACATAAGTAATTATCTCAAATTACTTCCATTAATAAATCATGGTTACTTCCTTAATTAATTATTTAAAAGTAATTAATCCCATTATTAAATAATCCTAATTCATTTATTTAATTAATTACTCCATAATTAATTAACTTCAAATAATTATATTAATCAACTCTTAAATGATAGCATTAAGTGATCATCCATTAATCACTTCAATTAATTACTCTTGTGAGTAATTACCACCAATTACTTCCATTAATTAATTAATTACCAATTCTTAATTACATTCAATAATTAACCATTAATTACTTTATTAAGTAATTACACTTAATTAATCCATAATTAAGTGATTATTAAAATTAAATAAATGATTAACCAATTATTTATTAATTAAACAATTAATTAATTAATCTTCTTATATTTCAAATCCTTAATTAATTAAGAAAATATTATTCTTAATTAAACTTTACTTATTAACAAATCTTAATAATTGAGTATTCTTAGGTTCACACAATTTTAATCTCAATCATCATAATTTAATCATTTGCATTTACTAAATTTTAATAACTTTAAAGACAATCTATTTTATTGGTTACAAAATTTTAACCTTACCCTTATCTGAAAATAAAACATTTAGAAATCAAATTGGAAATTTAAAACACTTTAATTATCCAATTTGAACTTATTTATTTTCAAAATAATTTGTAAAACTCTGTTATTAAAACATTACTTAACAATTTACTTAGAAACTTTGATTAATATTTTAAATTTAAACATTTCCTTTAAAGTTAACATTCAAATTAAATGAAGTTAATTTGAAAGAATCATTTAAAACAAATGTAAATTTTAAAATAACTTCGGTTAATAATTTTAAAAGTTTGATTTATATTTTAATTCAAAATAACATGTTTTAACTTGTTTCCTTTATAAACTTGTCTACACTAATGCTTACTTCCATTATTCAAACACAAGTCGAATTTGCACTTAACAACATTACAGATTAAAAACAATCTACCTAAAACCCGAGACAACCACGGAAAATTCACGAGTGCTACCCCGAGACACTCCAGCTACCTCCTCTCTTCGAGTCAATCCCGCAAAAATGCGATAGCTACTTCGAGTTCTTCAACTTGTCTTCTCAAATCCATCTCCAGTGTACACAGCATACACACGTGTACGTGTCCAAGCAAACCCGGCCGCCGTAGTTCGTCACGACCCTCGTCGACGAACACGATATCACTCACGAGCCACAAAATACACCCAGATCGAACAGAAGACACTTGAATCGAAATTCAAGCATTAGCACAAAAACTGCAGAACTATTCAACCCAACAACCCTCAACACCTCTGATGAACTCGCCACCGGAAGCTCCGGCGTCCCTTCCAAAGCACCGCCGTACCATCACGCTTCCATCCATTCACTCGCGATCGCACTCGATCAACTCCACGGCATGCAAAATCAATGAACCCAACAAATAGCAAAACAGTCCAGAAAACTCTACTTTGAATCGATTCAAAAAATTCAGCCATTTAAAAATTTTAATTGTATTTTTCCCATAATCTATAACTTACGAACAAGCTTCGGTCAAGAATTCATCATCAAACAATGCTTGGATCATCGGCAATTGATCAATTTGCCGAAACCATTTTTCCCAATTTCCAAATTGATTATCACACGAAAAATTATGATTTGCATGTTAAAATTCGTGGTTTCCAAACACAAATCCATTTATTCAATCTAAACTATAAATTTAATTCAGTGATTTTTAACATGTATTAGTTGTTTACTGTGTTTTCCATATTTAAAATTATTTGTAAATTAAAACTACAGAAACTAAATTTTTTAATTACCTTCAACATTAACACATAATCTTTCATTCAATCATCAAGTCGAAATACTGATCTTTAGTGGGAGATTAAGATTTTTGATGTAAAATTCTGTTCAAAGAAACAGAATACATAATACTACAAATAAACATACACACGCTCTTGCATCACACAATAAAACAGAGATAATTCATATAAATTCAAGTTATAGAACTTCAATACCAGACAATATCACCACATGCATGATAGTAAAAAAACAATTCAAACTGTTTTTAAAGAAGTTTACTCACCTCAAATTAAAAGCAGAGCAGATTTATGATATCCAGGCTTTAAATTCTTAATCTGGAAAGTATTTTAATTGCATGTTGTTGAAAATCCTTTTGCATGCATGCTCCAATTTGACTTGCTGATGAATGTGAATTCTTGTATTACAGGTTGAAGCTTTAATTTGCAGGTTGCTAGTAAAACTTGATTACAGATTTGATGATGAAAAGAACATTAATTTGCAGGTTTTATTTTCAGATTGGTTTTTTCTTTTGGTTTTAATCTTTCAGATTTGAAAAAGTGGTTTGTTGGTTGCCATTTATTTGAGTTAAGGAAATTAAAGAAAATGAAAGTGGAAAACAAATTTTCTTCAAACAAAAACTTTTATATAAATTTAAATTGTAAATGAGGGTAAATGTTGCCACATGTTCTTAAATTCAAACAAATGTCATTTGCATGCACTTCTCAATTTACAAGTGTTAAACTCTAATGTATTAAATTATTTAAACTATAAATGTATTCATAAAGTATTTATATGTATTTATGAAATGTTTATTTGCATTAGTGAAATGTTTTTATGATTATAAGCTTTTGGATTTTAACAAATACAAGTGTGAAATCTTTGTAAACCTTTATTTTATAAATAGCTTACCTTTTAAAGAAAATATTATAAACTAATAAAAATGCAAATAATTCTTATATATGTATTTAAAATCTAAAACATTTATACATATGCATTTATAACCATTTTAATTTGAACATTTTAAAGAAAACAAAACAAAATAAAACATTGATTAAATCTCTTTTATAAATTATCATATTTAAAAACAACTAATTATCTTATATTTTAAAACAAATGAATTAACCTTTAAATTAACTTTTGAAAACATAAATTAAAACAAAGCTTAAAATTACTATTCATTCATATATAAATTATCAATAGATTGAAAATTAAATTTCAAAATAACTCAAATTATATCATATACAAACATATATATTACAATTTGAAAATTTCAATCTTTAATTTAAAACAAAAGCTCTTCTATTCACAACATATATCAAATGTATATATTATAAACAGAATAAAATTGCATTAGCTTTGAAAAATAAATCTTATCTATTTTAAATTGTCAGAAAGATATTTATCACAATTATCGGTTTAAATATTTATTATCCTTTAAAAAGAATAAATTTATCAGTTTAAATTAAAATTATAAAGAAAAATTATCAAATCAATTTAATTATTAATGCAGATTATTAAATTGTTATTGCCCAAAATTCCGGGTCGTTACAGGGGGAAGTTTGTAACGACCCAGAATTTCTATTAATTAAAATTCGTATATTTTATTGACTTTAAATATTAATAAGTGAAATTTATAAGTCGAATAAATTTTATTTCGAATATCTGGATGCAATTGGATAATTGAATCGATAATTTAATATTTGAAATTCCAGAAATAATTGAAAATAGGGTTTAATACGATTAATATTTATTTGTAAAATTTTATTTAATCATATTGGAGTTAGAATGATGTTATAAAACTTTTAAAATTGAATTAAAAGTTTATTTGTGAAAATTGAATATTTTAATATTTAATTGACGAGTTAAAATAGCCATTTTTCAAACAGTCTTCAATTTCGATGAAACTAGTTCATCGGATTCGTAATGTGATATTATTGTATGGTTTCAAATTTCGTGTCAATCGGATTTACTGTTTGTCCAGGGCAAGCCAAAACGCATGGAAATTGGTATAAATCGATCGTTTATCACCGTAACTCGCACGGATGATCGAACTGGCTCCCGAAACATATTCCATTGTGTCCGAAACGTGGGGTAAAACTTAGGAACGCCAGTCGGCATGCTTCGTTTGGAGTTCGAAAATTTTAGGATGAATAGTGTTTCGTAGAATTTTCTATATAAGGCACAACATTCACAAATTTGCAAAACAAAAAAAATTAGGGTTTCATCTTCAGCACTAGCCGCCAGTTTCATGTTAATGGCTGAAAATCATTCTCATTCTCCCCTCAAAATCTCCAAATCTACAAACAATTAGCAAAAGTCTTCAACTACAAACTTCTAGAACTTGTCGAGAGCTACGTATCTAACGGTGGAGATCGAATTTGGACGAATGGATTGATGGAAAATGTCTCGCGTTCACATCATGTCACGCACGAATTTTGACACCAAAGAGGAGGCCGAGCATGACATGGTGGCGGCCAAAGGTAGCGCTCGAGTGGGGCTTCGAAACCCATGTCTTTGATCGTCTTCGAAACGTCGTATGGTGGAGCAATGGTCGGTCAAAGAGGGCGGCTTCATGGGTTATTTGGCTCGGCCTGTACGTGTTTGGGGGAGAAGAGAAGGAGTGGCCAGATCTGGTTGCTCGAAAATCAAGGGCCGAGATCGCGTAGGGGGTTTAAAAAAAATTAAAATATAAACAGTAAATTTGTTTATAATATAATTCGTCCAAACTTCTAAAATGTATAACTTTGTCATACGTGGTTGGATTTTGACGAAACAAATTGCGTTGGCTTCGTTTTGTCGAGCACTACGCAATGGAGCTAGTTTGGAGTCGTTTGGAGCTAGTAATAATTTCGGGTAAAATTAAACGCGTGTTTAATTTTATTCGAAATAAAACGCTACGACTGTTATCGGAAACTCAAGGTGAGAACTTCTCACTCAATCGAATTGTTTCGATTTAAATTTTAAATAGTTAGATTTAAAATTGCTTAATTGTGTGATTGGATGATAATTTGTTATCTATTGTGTTAAATAGACATTATACGCCGTATATTAAGCGGAGGTTATTTATTAAAAACATATACCGCGATAATTCCAATTTGTATGGAATCGGTATTATATATGTACTTGGAGTTGATTTTCCCACATTATATAGCGGATGAGACCCTATTGCACCGCATAATAGCGGGTAGTATTTTATAAATCCCATATACCGCGATATTTCGTCTTGAAGCGAAATTGGTATTGTGCTAACATCTTTGGATGCAGGGAAACAGGTTGGAGGGATCCAATTGGATTCCTCAAACATTTGAATTGGTTTCAATATTGTGTGTGATCTATTTATTGATTTATTTATAATCTACGTGATTATCTTTGCGATTGAAATCATTAAAGGCTAAATTTTAGCCGAATATATTTTGATGTCGTTAGATGCCGAAAATAAACAAAATTTGATTTTTGAAAATTAAGTTGAGAATTCATAATAAAATTTAATTTTGAAATTGATTCATTTTAAATGAATAAACGTTGTAATTTATATGTTATAAAAAATTACGATTTTTGAGAAATATAACCAAAATGTGATTTTTTAGATAAGTAGTTGATAAATTTATAAAATGGTTTAAATTGGGATTTTTGAATTATTATAAATAATTTATATAAAAGTTTTATAAAATTGATATTTATAAATTAAAATATTGGAGCTATAAAACGGGTTTTTATAAGTGTTAAAATAAAGTATAAATGGATTTTATAAGTGGATGAAATCTATAGATTTATAATTTATGAAGTTATAAAATGAATAGATTTGTAAAATAAAATATTTATAAGTAATTAACTTATAAATTGGATTTTGGCGTGTAAAAGGAATATGGATAGAAATTTGTTAATAAAGTGATTTTATAAGTTGAAGTTGTTATAAAATATAAATGGAATTTATAACGTTGTTTTATAAATTCGAAATCGACTTATTTTAATAAGTTTAATTATTATAACTTATTAAAGGAAATATATCCATGATTTTGAATGGTGAATAATCCTTTAAATAATATATGTAGAAATTGAATTTGGTTACTGAAGTATATTCACGATTTTGGACGGTGAATAATATATTAAAGAAATATTTTGAAAAAGTGATATTTTAGATAGAATTAAAACGATTCAAAAACATTTTAAAATGTGTTAAGTATCGAAATCATAGATTTCAACATTTATTGTTGAAATAGACGTTTTCGAGGGATAAAAGGAAATGGTGGACTATAACACTGTTGTTATAGTAAATGATTTTCGAAAGGAAAAGTTTTGTGTAGTATTGGGATTTATATATCTATCTTAATTTCGAATCCCTATACTAGTAATTTTGGGTTGTCGTAACAATGTTTTACGTAACATTCGTTTAGACCCAAATAAATATGTTTAAGTGAACGTTTTCCTTAAAGAATAAAATATATACTTAATTTTGATTTAAGTATATTGAATATTTTCAAAATGTTGGAAATAAATAGATTGGTGAATTACTTATTATTAAATAAGTATGGAAATGTTTTCTAATATGAAGTGAATGTTTGAGATTTTATCTTTTAAAGATAAATTAAAAATGAATACTAGAAATCGATTTGGAAATCGTATATTCATAGATATTTTGGAAAGGTAAATACACTATGGAATTTATAAAAGAAAGGGAAATTTATTTCAAAAATAAACATTGATTTATTTTTAGAAAGTGTGGAAATAAATTTATGGATTTGGAACGTAAATTTAAAATAAATCGGTAAAGATTTATTTAATTGGTTTAAATGAACCATTTTGAAATGAAAGTTGTAAGGGTGTAAATTGATTTGAAATTGGTTTTCGAATGGTTGAAGTGTGGGATATATATCTTGTAAAGATATTTTTGGAAATAAATAATTTGGAAAATCATTTGAAATCGGGTGATGTTGTGAATATTGATTGATAGTTAAATAATTGACTATCAATATTGACCCTTAAGTGGCTATTTGTTGTGAATTAGTTGAAACTGAATGCTACACTTATTTTTAAATTATTGCGCTCGTTATTCGGACTACCCATTCCAAATAGTGATACGACGTAATGGATAGCATTGAAGACTAGTGGTGAAGACCAGGTATTTGTGAAAACGATAGGATGACCTATCGATTGTCTCTGCACCGTTATCTACGGCATGGAGATTTCCTTTGTGATGGGAAATTCGATCGGGATTGTGAATACCCGGATTGCAAGGGCTTCTTTTGTAGTGCCTTCGGTTTTGTTCGAACCCGGAACAGACTTGTATGGTTATGTGTCTGACATTACATTTTGAGATATAAAGCAGATTTCTTTCAAATACATTTCTGTTGGTGGCGGAGAATTTATTCTCTTAGCTTAACACCTTTCTCTGAGACGTACGCGCTTAGAGGTTATATAGTTGAAGGTTATCAGCGATATATTCCTAATTTGGTAATGTGGCATGCTGAGTGTTGTTGTGTGATGATTATTTGTTGATCATTTGTTGATCAAAGCGTGGCTTTGTAAAAAAAAAGCGTAGCTTTGTGGACGAGACTTCTTCAGACCTCACTCCCCGGAAATGGTCAAAACAAGAATATGCGGCAAGGTTATGAGGGTCGCGCCCTTTAGGTTATGTCATTTTCTTCTGGAAAGGGTGGTATCATGGTATGGAGCCCAGATACTTACTCATGTTGACGCACTATATTTATTACTGTGTGATGTTGGTTATCGAGCGCTCGGATAAAGGTCCAAAGGGACCGGGGGATAGCATATTCGTGTAGTAGTTACCTAGTTACAAAGGTAACCCGGCCTTGTGTTGGCAGAGATCTAACCGTAACGTTAGGTTCTCGGGACGTCCCACCAGAGTCGATCCCATTGACAGTAGGAAGTTACTTAGCCTGACCATTTGTTGGAAATCCAAACAAAACAATACGAGCCTTGTACGGTTTTAGTTGTAGAACTTGCCATTTAAAAGGGTAGCTATAGCAGGCATAATATAATGGTACCTATGTTGGCTAAGATTTATATTCTATTTTCGAAATGCTTTCATCACTATGCACTAATAATAATAATATCAAAAATGATTTGTTTGCGTAGTAAGCATCTTTGACTATCATAAGAAGAAATCTCCTCCAATTCTGCGTTTCCATTGTGTGTGTGTGGGGAGGCCTTATGGTAGTTTCATTTTCCAAAAGCATTACGGATCTTTTTCGCTTTCCTTATTGTTGTTGTTGTTTTAAAGATAAATAACTGTTTAAGCTCTCACACCAGTCCCATGACCGACCTGGAGTTTATTGTTCTCTTCCTAAACTCTGGGTGCCCATAATTTTCTACACGGGCAGTTTAGAGTCGGGTTATCAGGTCATTTTGGATTCAGAAGTGCTATGGAGCTCAAGTGGCGAGCTGGATGGCGAGACGTATTACTTGTATATGATATTATGTTTTCCGCTGTATATTTCACTTGTAAGGACACATTTGTATAACTGTCCATTGTCCAGTTGTGTTGTATATTGTTGTTCTATACTCTGATGATGATGTGATGTAAGGTAACAACTGAGATAGTTCTTTGTTTTAAAGATTATTCATTTATGTATTATATGTTGTTCCGCTGCGATATGTGAGATTCTGATATTGTTTCTGTTCTGTTTCCTTATTTCTTCTATCTTTTTTTTCTACCTCTTCTTTTTGACCCTCATGGTTCGGTTTTCCGGCATTCGATTACTCGGCAGTTGATGCAGTGGACGTATTGATGTCGATTTTCGGAAGTCGAAAAATCGGTTCATGACAGTTATCAAGTGATAAAGAAAAATCAAAGCTTCAACTCAACAAATTAAAGCCCTCAACATCAAACAACAACAGATTTTCAAGAATCAAGCCCAGATCAAAAGCACACCTCAAATTTTCAAAAATTAAAACAACTCCCAGGCTTTCTGTTTCAAGATACCCAGGTGAGTAAACCACCTTGACCTGATTCTTAAACTAGATGCAGTGTTAAATTTGTGAAGAAAGGTTGTGATAAAAGGTTGCTTGGGTGAAACTATGATATATATGTGTGTGTGTGTGTGTGTGTGTGTGTGTGTGTACAAATATGAACATTATGCTTGTGCATGTCAGTTACAGGCGTAAGCACCCTCTGTTCCAGGTTACAGGAAATTCAAACCTGTTCAAAATTCAATTGCTCTTCTTCTAATCCTTATTAGGCTTTAGGATATAAACAAGATTTGTTTGTTTAACCATGATTCAAGTTCTTAAAATAAATTTAAGTAAATTAAATTAAAGTTTTCTCTGGAAAATTTAAAAATACAAGCAAATCGAATATAGGTTGAAAATTCAACCATCCTAATCTCTAATTTCAAATACATCAATCGAAATGTTTTTGAAAATAATGATTTTTGAAAGAAAAATCATAATTTTTAAGCAAGTATTCACTAAGAAATGCAAGGATGAACGGATTCGAGTTTTTTAGTGATTTTTGGTGATCGATGACATAGTTCGTCTCGCAATCATAGCTGAAGCTCGCTGGGAGGTCGAGGAGTTTGAGCAAAATGCTCGGAAAAATTTCCGATCATCGTGGTGGCTAAATTTCGATGATCTAGGGTTTAAAGCATGCATTTGTATTGGTCGGAATTCGACCAAATGCAACGTCGATGTTGCATCGGACTGGACCAGGACGAGTGGATGCGGTGCGTGGTTGATAGGAGGAGCTTTGGACGAGGGTGTGTGGCCTCTGATGGTATGTGTCGTCGACACGAGGAGGATTGGTTGATCGATCTTGTGTTTCTGGTTGGGTCAGGTTACTCGTTTGCGAATTCGTCGTAATTTCGGGTTTTTGGGTGGTTTGGTGGTTTGGGAAGGTTGTCACTGACTTGTCGACGGCTGGAGCTTCGACCAAAGGTGGCCGGTTCGCCTATGCATGTGCACAGGTATCATACATTTCTGGAAATGATGGTTTGGGGAAGAAGGGTTATGACTCGAAGTTGTCTTCAGGGAATCAAGGTGCTGGCTCGAGGGAGGTCTCGGGTATTTTGAATACATACCGGGTATTATAAACTTAAACCAAATTCTATGTTTTAAAATGAAATTTGGGGTTAACTCGGGGGAGACTCGAAGTAAACAAGAATTTTTCTCGGGTGATGCTCGGGGTTGTTTAAAAATAGTTTTCAAATTTGAAAATAAATTTAAGTTTAAACAAGTTTTTAACTTATTCTTTAAAAGTAATGTTGTTTAAGTTTGAGATTAATTAAAGAATTAAAAATAAATTATTTTTAATTTAATTAAGTTAAAGTTTGATTAATATATAACCTTAATTTTAATTGTTTATTTTAAATGAATTTAATTATTATAATTAAGTGAATAATTATAAGAATGATGTGTTTTATTAACATTAATCAAACTTTAAGATTTTAAGTTAATTAATGTGATAATGATGATTTATCAAACAAGGTTTAAATGATAATTAAAGTTATCAATAAAGATAAAATGGTTTATCTTTTTATTAATTAAGTAATTAATGATTTGTTAATATAACTACTTAAAGAATAATTACTTAATTAATTACTTAATATTAAAGGTTAACTAAATTAATAATTAAGGTTAATAAATTTTTAATTAAGAATTAATTAATTAAGGAATAATTAATTAATGAAAGTAATTAAGATTTAATTAGTTAATAATTAAGGATTAATCAATAATTAAGGACAAATTAATTTATAATTAAGAACAATTAATCATTAATCAATTATAATTAGTGAAAATAATTATGTGACTAATTAATTATAATCACATATTAATTCATCTTAATTGTGGATGATTGGTTATTATTGAATGCTTTGTGTTGATTGATATCTCTGATAACTGATTGTGATACCATGTGATATGAATTGCTTTGTGTTGAGCTGTGACACCTGTGAATATATTACTTTGTGAATGTGAATTACTTTGTGAATGTGAAAATCCACCAGAATTCAAGTAACCAACATTGGAAATGTATAATGGGAGGACGGATCCTGCGGTTCATCTCACGAAGTATATAAGGCATATGGAAGTGCTGGGGGCATCAGAGGAGGTCATGGCCCGGTGCTTCCCATTGTACCTGGAAGACATTACGGCGCTATGGTTTAGACAACTGGAGAGTGGCTCTATTGGAATATGGACCGATTTGACTGAAAGGTTTATGAGGCAATTCAGAGTTCACATTTCGAGACCAAAGAATGTGATGAGTTTGGCAGCACTGAAGCAAAGAACTGGGGAATCTTTGAGGAGCTTTCTGATGCGATTCAATGCAGCGGCAACATCGGTGGATCGACCGGATCCATCCATGGTTTTGATGGCAGCTGTATCTGGCATAGCTGACGGCATAGAATTCTAGAATTCGTTGACAAGAGATCCCTCTATGGATCTAGGAGAATTTTATCATGAGGCTGAATGATTTTCACGATTAGAGGATGCAAATGCTGAAAGAGAGAAGGGAGAAGGAATCGACGTTTATGCAGTCAAGGGCAAAAATCCTCCTGAAAAAGGTGTAGGAACTGGCAAAGGGAAACGAAAGGCTGAGGATAACGGTGATGGATCAACGCGACCATGAAAGGAATAAGATTCACCTCATATACAGAGTTGAATGAGACTTTGGAACGAATCTACCAGGACATCGGGGGCAGGTTCCTTATCGAAAGCCGATGAGAAGGGATCCGACCAGCAATGAGAGGAGATCAGACAAGTATTGCTTATTCCACGAGCTAAATGTTCATAGCATGAATGATTGCAGGAACCTGAAGGATGAGGTTGAGGGACAAATCCGGAATGGTCTGCCATCGCAGTATGTAAGAACGGGAACAACAACGATGGAACAGGAGCGGCAACCACCTACATCAACTGGGAATGGCTCAGGATCGGGGTGTCATCTTGTTATAAATTGATTGAAATAATGACGAACGAGTGGCAAACTCCACACAAACCCGATTGAGTCGCTTACGCATGTACAGGACCGTGAACGATCATCAGGCATGCTCTGATACGACTACTAATCGCATCAGTGTGGGTGTTTGCACTTTGACGTCCCTATTTTGCTTTTGTTTTATGTTTCTCATGTTTGGACTTGATTTTGTTTGACATTTCCGTTGAAACATTTATTTTGAATGAAAGTCTGCTATTTGTGATTCCATAACGGCTAAGCCACTTACACATGTACAGGGTCGCGAACGGTCTTTAGTCAAGCTCCGAGATAGTGATAAACCGCCCTAATAAACAGTTTGGAAACTCACTCGAGCGTGAAATCCATTATTAATGTACTAAGTCCCACCCGGACACACATAATTCACCTCGAATGGCACCCGATCGCGAACGATCACAACTCCCCTCGAACGGCACCCGACCACGAACGATCATAATTCGCCTCGAACGGCACCCGATCGTGAATGATCATAAATCTTTTCTACTAATCGCGAACGGCACCCGACCTTAAAAGCAATTTCTTTTCAACTAATCTGCTAATTTGTTGTCATACAATTGGTTGCCGGTTTCTTTTATAAATCTTTTCTAAAAGTACTTCCGAATTTCATAAATTAATTATCTAAAACATTTACAAATTGCTCTTCACAAATTAATTATCTAAAACATTTACAAATTTCTCATTCTCCTTTTGTAATCATATAAAGCATTTACGTCCCATATCTTAAATGATTTTATATACTTATTAAAACACTTAGGAGAATTCTCCAAAAATTCCCATAAATCGCTTTTTATGTTTTTTAACATATATAAATTTTTGACCCAAAGCGTATATAAATAGCCCTAATTAATTAAAACCCAATAAACCATTTTCTTCACTAGAAAATTAACAATAAATCCACATCAATTCAGAAAATTATGAAACTTGAAACCTATCTCTGAAATATCATTTCTGACCATATATTAAAATCGCAAGGCATTTCGATGTCAATTGATAGGTTTTTCAATTCAAAACATGCATAAATCAATATGAATAAGCATAATTCATCAACAAGCATGTGTGTGTGTGTGTATAACATTCAAAACATGGAAACATACTTACAAAAACATTGATATCTGATTCTCGAAACCGAAACTTCAAAAATATGAGATGTAACTATATTCACCTTTAGTTTTGTTGTTAACGAGTTGATATTTGATCTTGGATTGAATTTGATTAAGCTTTTCCTCTTAATTCTCGCTTATCTTCCCCTACCTCCCTTTAATGGTAGCCGACCTTTTGTTTAGTTTTAGTTTTCTTGTGAACGTGAGAATGATATGGTATGAGGGTTTAGGGTATAAGAATGTAGCTTATTCCTACATTGTCCTTATCTAATCTCCCTTTTCTATTTCATTTATTCCTATTTAGTTCATTAGTTTAACTAGGCACGACTACCACTTTATTATACAAATGTAAAAAACTTAAATATTTACATTATTTCATTTAATTTAACTAATTATATGCCCTATATAATGTTAATCTAAATTAGGGTTGTTACACCGAGCTCCACGGGAAGCATCTCTGGACTCCTCTAAAAGCATCTCTTCACCATGTCCGTCGCTTTCCCAGTCGACCGTGGAAGGATAACTCCAAAATCTTTATGGGTCTTGTCCATTCAAAGTTAGAACTATATTGCTTGCTCATCTTTCTACCTAGCTATGCTCTCAATTTAAAATTAAGAAGCAGCTGTGATCATTTTGAGTTACATGATGACTTTAAATTATTATTTTAATTTGAATTTAGTTGTAGAAGACAAATAAGAATGGAAGTAATATTTGACTTATGTAATAGGAAGAAGGACATGTTTGCAATTTAAGAAGGGTGAGATAAGTAAATAATGGGGTGTGATCATTTTGGAAGAAAAAATAGGGTATGGAAGAAAAATACCGAGATGCTAATAGATTTGGCCTTAAAACAAACCAATATTTAGAGCTAAAGCGATGGTTAAAATTAAAAACCCTTATTGATTAATTACATAATAAATTAATCCTTATTAACTAACAATTTAAGTTTTAACTAAGTATTAATTAAAATCTTAATTAAATTTAACCGAATCACTAATTAATTAAAAATAAAATCACGTATTAAATAAATAATTAAATAATAATTAATCCCTAATTAATAATTAAATAATAATTAACTTTAATTAATTAACTAATTATATTAAAATCCCCGGTCTTAGAACAAATAAGGATACCATCTATTGAGACCAACGCAAATTATTTTGTATATATCTAAAAACTCGAGTCTTGATTACTACAAATGAGCAAGTGCGTTAGTTAAACCATCAAGCATAACCAACCACTCAAAGAAACTATCCAATCCTCTAAAAGTTGTCAAGGGCATACTATCTGTATCAACCCGATTTTGTGATAAACAATAAATAGATATTTATTTTATTAAAAATGAACTTTTTGGAATTCAATTAAATAATTTGAGTATATTTAAGAACATCGGAACTTTAAAATGAGAAAATTAGTGATGATTTTGTAAATGATAAGGAATATTTTATACCATAATAGTTTAATAATTTATTTAATTATTTTGAAATTAATCAGTAAAAGAATTAAATAAAATGGTCAATTAAAATAATAAAATACTTTTGGAATGTAGGGCTTATATTGACTTATTTATAAAACAAAGTTAAAGAAAAGGATAAAAAACACGCTAAGGCCCAACATTTCAAACTCAATTAGCTTATACCCTAAAAGCAAATATCCTCTTCCTCTCGTTTCTAGAATATTCGATCTCCGCACTTCTCTTCAATTTTTATTATGTTTCGTCAACAATATCAGTTAACTGCTTAGAAAATTAATCGCAACCCCTAAACCCTACTTCTTTTTGTGATTCGAATATACATGTATATTTTTAGATTCTCAAATCTAAGCAAACGTTTCTTTACCTCAAAATAAACTCGTGCTAGAAAGAAAAGTTGCATTTCATCGAAGTTAGAGCTATATCGTTCACTCATCTTTCTACTTAGCTATGGTATCAGTTTAAAATCAAGAAGCAGATGTGATCATTTTGAGTTGCATGATGATTTTAAATTATTATTTTAATTTTAATTTAGTTGTAGAAGATAAATAAGAATGGAAGTAACATTTGACTTATGTAGCAAGAAGAAGGACATATTTGTAAGTCAAGATGGGTGAGAAAAGTAAATAATGTAGTGTGATCATTTTGGAAGAAAAATGGTGTGTGCAAGGAAAATACCATTTGCTAATAAATTTGGCCTTAAAACAAACCTATATTTAGAGCTAAAGAGATGGTTAAAATGTAAAACCCTCATTAATTAATTAAATAATAAATTAATCCTTATTAATTAATAACTTAAATCTTAACTAAATACTCATTAAAATCTTAATTAAATTTAACTTAGTCGCTAATTAATTAAAAATTAAACCTTCTTTTTAAATAAATAATTAAATAATAATTAATTCCTAATTAATAATTAAATAATAATTAACTAATTATAATTGACTTATTTGATTAACACTTAAGTGCTGAATACCTTTGTTAATTAATGATTAAATACTAATTACCTTACTTAATTAATTAATAAAAAATCATTAAATAAATAATTAATTAAATAATAACTATTATTCTTTAAATATGTTTTGAAAACAATTTCCTAAAGATACTTAAGTTAAAACACTTTTAAATTTGCGAAAGATTCGTTTTTCCGAATAACACCCATAGCGACTATCGCTATATGACTCGTAACTTTCAAAATTTGAAATTTTGTTTTATAGGCCTTATTAAAAACTTTAACTCTTGGAAAACTTTACTACTTTGTACAACATAAAGTATGTGCTTGAAATAAACAAGTTTTGAACTTGAAAACATTTTAAAATTTAATACCAAAGATTAAAGATTTTACACAAGGGATTCTATGTCGCTTAAACTGGTAAAGGTGCTAACTTTCGTAGCATACCATCATGTATTAACGACCACAACATACATAATCACATCATAACCACATCACCAACATATATGCATGCCACAACCAACGTATATAAGAAAAGATTACAACTTGTTACTATCTTGACTTTTAACTTTCAAACTTAAATCTATACATCATGACATCCAAGCACTTGTACATACATATAAATTAACATTTGTTTTACCCTACAAGCACCATTGTCCAAGTGGTTAATTGATTCGGCTTTGGTGCAAGAGGTCACAAGTTCGAAACTTGCTTTCGAACGTTTATTGACATGGGATATGTTGTCCCAATAATTTGTTGTATATAAAGTATCATTTCAAAAAAAAAAAAATTGTTTTACCCAACAAGCATCACATTTAATAACCAAGTCAAGCAAAATATAAGTTTCAAAAACTTAGTTAGAGGCAAGAACTTCACAGAGCATAAGTTGACTAAATGAAGGAAACTTCTTCTAGAACTTGAATACGACCTAAGTCTTTCTTTGCCTTTGAAAGATGAAGTTTTTTTGGGCCTTAGTGAGTAAAAAGTTCGACCTAGGTGGGAAGGAATGCATGACCAAGATGGTGGGGGTGTGTGGGGACTTGATTTGGCAAGGAGGAGTGTTAGAATAGAAAGTACGTAGAGTCTTTAAACAAGAATTTAAATGTTTTTAAAAGTGATAAAAGTTAGGCTTTTAAACATTAGAACCTCTTAGAAACCATCAAAGAGTTGATGAAGCTTGGAAATAAGAATGTAAGTTTTTGAAATAGATAATGAAATGACAAAATGAGAAGGAGGAATTTTGAAAATTGTTTTTATGTCAAATGAAATAACTAAATTGCTAAATTAGCCTTAAGTACATAACTTCCACTCTAAACTTGCCACCTCACCGCCCTTGTCTTCTCCACCTTGCTCACGCTTGGAGCATGTTCCCTCCTTTTGTTTGAGCCAATGGGCATTTATAATTCATGTACTTTGTGTTTTTATGAAAGTGACATATTATGACAACTTTTTCATTTGTTTTAAAATTCTTTTAATCTATTTCATAAATAGTCATATCAAAATTTTATTAAATTAAATATATAAATATATTTCTAAAATGTATTCTAACTTATATATAAATATGAGCGTTACAACACGCACTTCGCGCGTGATGATGGCACGTGCTTCGTACGTAAATTGTTTTTATATAACTTATATATCTATTTTTTTTTAAGTTTGAATTTTTATTTATATTACTAATTAATAATTTGTTTGTTAGATCCTATTTTTAAGTGATATTAAAATTTGATAGTATTTGTACATGGATGTTTTAAATTTGTAAAAGAAATTTATTTGTTAGATCATATTTTTAGGTAATATTAAGACTGAATAACATTTGTAGATGGACGTTTTGAATTTGTAAAATAAATTAATTGTTAGATCCTATTTTCAAGTGATATTAAGATTTGGTATTAGGGGCAATTTTGGTAGTTCACGCTGACACCAAAAAAGGGTGGCACCAAATGTATTACAGCTATTATTAAAGATGTGTATATGTTAACTCAAATGTGTACAACGTTTTCAGACAACTTATAAACACCGAAAAGTCAAAAATTCAGGAATGATTTCCGGTCACATTGTCTATTTTTCTTCGAACTACATATTATTGTAAATAGATTTTGTAAACCATTTCAGCATCACCAGTTACGAATATAATTTTTTTAATTGACCTATAAAATCCATAAATTAATTATTTAAAAATATATTGTAATACTAGATTTAAAGTGATTATAATGTTGGATCGGTACACTCTCTCCACTTAAAAGAATTTCCTTCTAAAATTGACAAATAAGAAGATAACTCAAGATGACACAAAATGTCATATATTAGTAATCATAATGATGTAATCATACAAAAGGATACACATGTATATGAATTATTTTAATATTATTTTCAAAATTTACATGCTTTTTCGAACAAACTCCAAACAAAGCATGCCGCCTGGCGTTTGTAATATTTTACCCCTATTCCGAACACAATGGAACATGTTTCATGGCCTAATTCGATCATATGTGTAAGATTTTTGAGTCGAATTAAAATATTAGTTTTTTGATATAAAATCCAATGCGTTTCTATCCCGTACGACTAAACGGTAACTCCAAATACTACGAAACTTGAAATCCGATACTATTACGGATGCAATGGAACTGGTTTCATCGAATTCCAAGACTGTCCCCCGAAAGGCTATTTTAACTTGTCGATTAAACCGAGTGATTTCCAAAATCGAAAAAATTGCTTGAAATTTTAATTTTAAAAACTTACCAACTCCTTTATAATTCAAATAGAATTTATATCCATATAAGAAATCATTTCGATTCATATTAAAGCAAAATTCAATTATTTACACTATTACTATATTTTAAATTTCACCACTAAATAAATATATATAAAATTTCAAAATTTTAATTTATCCACTTTTAATTCCTTTAAAAAGTCTAATACCATCACTCTAATTCAAATGGAGTTTTAAACCAACTTAGAAATCATTCCTATCCACATCTAACTTCAAGTGCCCATGTTTTCCCAATTTCAAATATTAAATTTATATTTACCAAATCTCATTAATAGCTATATTTGAAATTTTAACCCATTTAACTAATTCAACCAAAACCTCCATATTCGAAATCAATAAATATTTTCTAATTCAACATTTAAAAATGAATTAAATGTTCAAAATTGAATGATCAAAATTCTGGATCGTTATACTTCTTTAGAGGTGTATCAATGAGTTTTGGTCCAAAACGCGATAACTCGTTGGACTCGGTTTCATATTCCGATACAAACTCGTCTCCTTGCTTAAGATCTAAGAAACTCCTATATAATTGGGCCTTTCCTGCAAAGGGAATGAACTAGTGTTCAAACACTTCCTTAAATCTAGCGTAGATAAAATCTTCTTCCAGAACATTAGTTGTAATGGAATACCACCATGTTACTGCTTCATCTTGTAACTGTCAAGATGCTAAGAAATGCTTCTACTCATCCGAGACATTCAACCCTTGGAAATATTTTCGCAAGAATGAACCCTCCCATGGACTTGTAAAATGGATTTCGTACCCTTAAACGACTTTCCTCCTAGATTAGAGAATTCTTCTCACAAAATTGCAAAGTCTACAAGGGATTGTATATCTAATAATCCTATACTTCTAGCACTTGGGGCTCAACCCTCGGTGATCGAAGTATTGCCATTTCCCCTTCCTTATCTTACTTTAGAGCTCATTTCTTACTATCTGATAATAATAACTTATCCTCATAATACACTTTTAAGGCAAAATTTATATTGGGAAAGGAATCGTCTATAAATAATATTAAATAAACATATTCATCCCTCCAACCGACGCCCAAACAAATGTAGAAAATTTGGAAATTTAATGTATATAAGAAATATAACCTTAGGTAAAATTATTTCATTTACCCATTTTAAAACTATATTGTGTCTACTTGTCTTATTTAAGTGCTTTGGAACCCCTATCAACAACGTTAATAAGGCTCGTCGAATAGAATTCACAATCCACTCAACAAATAAACCAACAAAATATAAAACATTATATAGCACTAACAATTATGCGCTCATATATATACCACACTCAACTCATTCTAGGATATTTTTAATCCTATTTCTAATGAGTTACTCATTCTTGAGCATTACTAAACCTACGTATAATGAGTTTACCCCATCGAAGCCTAGGTGTTCTCTCAACTTAAGCTTTGATACCACGTGTAAGGATCTGCCTTTCTTACATTTAAAAACGACACTTAATATATCCTCGATATTCGTGTACAGATCATTTAAGTGTTTGAAAGACAGGTCATTTGGGGTTAATCATAAGAATAAACATATGGATTTCGTACTCTTGAAAAACCTTTTCAAAAAGAAGAGTAATCATAAGTTCATGTTCAACATAAACATGGAGGATTCTTATCTTATGATAACCAAAATCATTTTTATTATAAATCCATTGATATTATAATAATGTATAGGGTTTAAAGTATTCAATAATTAAGTAGCTGTGATGCATGTACATCATAACAATAATAGGTATACAATCAAAAGTCAAAAAGCGCTTACTGGAGAATGGATTCCAACAGTGGAAAGGTAAGGGACTGCCTTCCATATAGTACTCCTGTAAATAAATGTACGGAAAGATCTGAAACCTTTCGACCTCAGCATGATAAGACCGACCTACCCCTTACAGGACAGTATCAGATATGTCATCATCCTAGTTGCTTCCAACCTTTATAAAGAGCTCTCATGCACAACCAAATCCATAATGTAATACTTTAGAAAGGCGATGACACACCCTAATGGAAGCGACCCACATAGCCTTGCAACATATCATGTTTTAGCCATTCCCCGATTGTAAGGCTTGAAAGGCTATGCTCTTGCCATTTTCTCATAGGAATTCCCTCTTGGAATGCTAACACTTCCCTCCAGGCAGAAATTGGAATGGCGACATTCATTTCTATAATTCCAATCTGGATCTAAATGAAATCGAAGGCACTGCCTCTACTACATCCATTTTTGAATCACCCTCAAGATTAGTAGCAAGTATCCCTTGCACTTCAATTAACTCCATCTCGAACGTCTTCAAGTTGTCTTCCATTTGAACGCTCATGTTGGTTCAAAGTGGTTTTCGGATAACATATCTGACCCCGGTCTCTTCGAACGACAACTAATAATTTTCAATTGACTCAATTCAGTTCTTTTAGAATTAAGTGGACTACATCAGAGTCCCAAGGGATCTCTAATATATCCCTTAAAGTTTAGAGACGTTTCAATAGAATTAGTTCTCTTGAAGGATCTCAAACTGTATGAACACACGAAGCTCTTATTTACTTTCTAAGTCAAAATTGATAAAGTTTTGATCGTTAATTATTTAACAAATAAACAAACAACCAACAATCTAGAGATTTAATTTCACATAGTAACCACTAAGCCTCATAAAAAATCTTTCATTTATTTAAATCTCCTTCCAAAATATTCATCATAATATTCATATACTTATCTTACCGGCATAAGCATATTCACACACATTGTGAAAGATTTTTTACCTCAAAATCATATTAAAAGGATCGAAACAAAAGTAATTTAAATTGGAGATAAGAATAAACTTAAACATTATTCCTTCGGTGTTAAGTGTGGAACAAATGTCTATAGCATCAAAATTAAGAAGGTTGGTTAAAGAAAATCCAATCCCAAATTCTTTTATAAATTTCCTAAAAAATTCTTTTAATAAATCTCTTTCATTTATGAAAATCTCCTTTACTAAAATTCCAAATCCATATATAAAACTCTTTATAAATCTTCAAGTTTATTCATAAAACTCTTTTATAAATATCCAAAACCATTTACAAAATTTCTTTTCAAATTTCAAAATCCCTTTCAATTTATAAAAACTCCTTTTTTATAAACTTTCCTTATTTGCAACAAATCTTCTTTAATAAATCTTATTCAATCAAGTACCTTTTAAATAAAAACTAATTATTTAAAACAACTTTTAAATAACAAGTTATTATAAATTAAACTAACTTCAAAACTTTAAATAAAATAGTTAATGAACTATCTTTAAAATAACATATTGAAATGGTGATAAACCTTAAGCATTTCAATTAAATGATAACTTAATTTCAAAGCACAACTATTATTTTTAAATCCTTATTTAAAAAGGAATAAGATTAAGGGAATAACTTTCAAAATTTCGAAGAGGCTTAGCGACCACAATGGTTCTTATTTAATTCAGTATAACTTTCCAAGTTATGTCATCAGTATTTACATAACAAATAGATATGGAAAAGAATCAACAAATAACAACCAATCAACATAATGGTAAATGCCCAAGTTATTATAATAATAGAACAATATTTTGTTCCGCTAGACAGATGTCATTTGGTTTTATAATCATTTAAGGTTACTTAAGCGTAATCAACAAAGAAATTCCTTAATTTAAACCACTTTTGAAAAAAAAAGTTTTAAAACGGACTTATATTTAGAACCAAAACAATTGTTAAAATTTAAAACCATTACTAATTAATTAAATAATAAATTAATCCATATTATATAATATCTTAAATCTTAATTAAGTCCTAATTAAAATTTTAATTATTAACTAATTATAATTAACTTATTTGATTAACACTTAAGTACTAGTTGCCTTTGTTAATTAATAATTAAGTACTAATTACCTTAATTAGTAAATAAAAAATCATTAATAACTAAATAATTGATTTTTATTAATTAAATATATTTTGAAAACTTTTTTCAAAAGATACTTAAGTTGAAACACTTTTAAATTTGTAAAAGAGTTCGTTTTTGCGAACTGCACCTATAGCGACTATCGCTATATGACCTGCAATTTTCAAAACTTAAAACTTTTTTTCTTAAGTCTTTCTTTAAAACTTTACTTCTTGGTAAAATTTAAAGTATGTTCTCGGAAATATACAAGTTTTAAACTTTAAAACTTTAAAATTTAAAACCAAAGATCATAGGTTTTACACAAGGGATTCTATGTCGCTTAAACTAGTAACGATGCTAACTTTCGTAGCATGCCATCAGGTATTCATGACTATAACATGCATAATCACATCACAACCACAACACAAACATATATGCATCTCATAACCAATATATACAAGCAAAGATTACAACTTGTAACTAACTAGAATTTCAACTTTCAAATTTAAATATATACATCATGACATCCAAGCACATATACACACATATAAATCAACATTTGTTTCACTCAACACGCATCACATTTGATAACCAAGTCAAGCAAAATATATGTTTTGAGAACTTAGTTAGACGCGAGAACTTTATTGAACAAATGTTGATTACATCGAGGTAACTTCTCCTAGAAGTTGAACACGACCTAAGTCTTTGCTTTGCCTTAGGAAAGATGAAGTTTTTGTGGGCTTTAGTGAGCAAAAGGGTTTAGCCTAGGTAAGAAGGAATGCATTGGTCGAGATGGAAGCAATGTTTGTGGACTTGATTTGTCAATGAGGAGTGTTAGAAAAGAAAGTAGAGGCTCTAAACAAGGATTTGATAGTTTTTAAAAGGGATAAAAGCTAGTTTTTAAATTTTAGAATTTATTAGATATAATTAAAGAGTTCATGAAGCTTGGAAACAAGAATGTAAGTTTTTGAAATGGAGAATGAAATGATAAAATGAGAAGGAGGAATTTTTAATATACATATACATACATACATACATACATACATAGATATATATATATATAACACAAAATAACTAAATTAGCCTTAAGTACATATCCCCACTCTAATCTTACCGCCTCACCACCCTTGTCTTCTCCATCTTGCTAACGCATGGAGCATGCCCCCCCCCCTTTTGTTTAAGCCAACATGCATGTACAATTCATGTACTTTATGTTTTTAGGAAAGTGACATAATATGACAACTTTTCCATTTATTTTAAAATTCTTTTAATCTATTTCACTAAAAGTCATATCAAAGGTTTATAAACTTAAATATATATTTATATTCTAAATTATATGATAAGTTATACATAAATGTGTGTATATGTTAACTCAAATGTGGACTACATTTTTCGACAACATTTAGACAATGGAAAGTCAAAAATTCGCAGTTCATAACATATAGTAAAAACATAAAATAAATATCTGAAATGGTCTATAAATCTCGTAAGTTATTACATCTATCTACCCAGAGTCATACATTAGACTTTGTAGTTCAACCGAACATAACTGCTACTAAGTAGGCAACTCACAGATAAACGGCTTTATCCATGGCCAGTAGCCTCCATTGCCTCCACCTCATGTACCACTCCTACTAACCCTATCAATCTATCATATATAAATAATAAATAATTATATAGGGGTCTGACATAAACTTAGAGAGTGAGCATATATCTCTAAATGTATGATACGAAGATGCTAATAAAACATCTTTGTATTTTGCAACTACGGTGTCAGTCTAAAGGGTCAATTTATCATTCATTTATAGTATGTTTATCATAACATTTCAATTGTATCATTTTTAATAACGAAAATCACTTACCTAAACTTCCATACAAATTAATATTTTTGAAATTTTAGCATACCCTCGCTCTGTTATGTGTACTATTTCAACACGTTTCCACAAATATATCATTCTTTCTATATGTACTATTTCAACACGTTTCCCCAAATATACAATATCCTAAACTACCCTTATTATTGAAAAGCGTAGAAGTTGATAATATTAAAACTTAAACCATTTCGACCTTTGTTTAATTTTGAGGCTTTTTCATTAAGCTTATCGTAATTTAATTTTATAGTCAGAGTTTTCCATTTTAAAAGATCCATTGCTATTTTTCAAAGTGTCAGTTTATTTAACTAATTCAGATCCTATCATTTAAAACACAATTCTCCTTTGTAAGAGGCATAACTTAAGTATCTAAATTATTTAAAATAATTATCAATTTATTTATCATTTAGATTTCTCAAACCAACAACTTCTAAATATTGCTCATTTAGAAAATCATTAAATATCTAAAAATTTATTGTTTAATTCAAAATTTTCACTTTCTAGTTCTGCGATCTTGTTTTCAAAAGCTTTTATTTCTTCTAATGTAATAAAATCAAGTTTTGATACTATTTCAAATTCGTTAGATAATCTATCATAATGAACAGTAATTGATCTAAAGTACCTTATTGTCGCTTATTGTCTCTTCGGTAATAGTTGTGGTCTTTTTTATTCTGATAGTGTCTGGACATTAATTTATCGTATTCGAAGTACCTTTCTAAATAGAATTTTGATAAACATTTTTTTTTAAATTATTTTTTTGATTAAATTTGTGAAAACTTAATTTAAGGACATTAACCTATTGTAAAGGCCCGTAAATCCGTACCTCTTGAATCGACCATAATTCACAACAGTTCGACTCAAATTGAAGGTAAATACGAATCTTTAGAGTGAAGAAGAGGAGAGAGATAGAAGAAAATAGAACAACAAAACATAGAATATCACAATTGCAGTGGAACAAAATATAATATATAACAACAAATTTTTACACTAAGAACTGTAACTATTTTATGCTTACAATCATCAGAGTATAACAATTAATACATCAAACCGGATAGTTACATAACTTGTTCTTACACAGTGGAATATAAGCCAAGTACGGAGAAACGTCTCTATCATCTAGCTCGTCTCCTGAGCTCCATAACATTCTATCATGAATCTGTAATACATAGTCTAACCTGAGCATTATAGTAAAATAACACTCGAGTCGGTCTGGAAAAGCGACATGAGAAAGAACACTCAATTTGAATTATTAAAGTTATCAAAATGCTTTAAAAAACAAAGGTATCCGTAAGACCGCGTCAAACATAAACACGACAGGTTTTTTTCCTTACGATAACCAAAACATTTTATATAAAATCCAATGATATTATAATAGTGTCTAATTAAAAATATTTATTCGAATAGATGAAATTGTTACATTGATTAAGTTCCAGCATACTAGGCTCTACAAACAAAACCGTAAGCTCATATTGGAGAATGGATTCTAACGAATGACTGGGCCACTGAGGTACCATCCATCGCAATACACCTCTAGGACAATGTACCAAGGACCTCGCCGGGATCCTCTGCTACACAAGACCGGCCTACCCTAACCTGGATAGACCAAATAAGTTATCATCCCGGCTGTTCCTACCCTTACTATTGAGCGCTCCTTCCATGCACCACTATATCCATAAATAATAGGTTTCCGAGGACATCTAGAAAAGTGATAACATACACTAATTGGGTGCGACCAACTTAGCCTTGCTACATCTCCCCAGTTTTAGTCATTCCCGATTGATGAGGCTTGAGGCTAAGCGTTACCTTTCAAGGAATAATTCTACTTAGAATGCTTGCCGTCCTCCACCGACAATGTTCTGGTAGTATTCGTCCATACAAGTTGTCCTGAGCCTAGACAAATCGAATCACTGCCTTCATCATCTTCACGGTATTCATTCGTAATGTTCAAACCAGATCGAAGTGGTTTTCGAATAATTTAATCCGATCTTGGTCTCTTCGAAACGATTAACGAAATTGGCCAATATCGATAGTTGGTTATTTAACTAATAATAAAACATCCAAAAGCAGACACTAGGCCTTATTATACATTTTCCCAAAATATTTATTTTTAAAATATCTTTAAAAGATATATCAATTCCTTCCAACATTTGAAAAACAATTTTCAAATACTTAAATCCGTAACAGGATACTTCCAAACATCTCAACACTTAGAAATATTCCCAAATTTCCATTTTCAATGCTTAGGAAAATATTATAAGTCTTATTTTCCTAGATCCTTTCAAATATCAATACTAAAGAGAATGTTTCGCGATTTACCTGATAAGTCTTCGGAATTTACATTATTCCTTTTTCCTTTTCAAAATTGACTATATGTACTTATAATCTCTTCTATCTATTTATAACTTCTCCATGACTTTAGATTCGACCCCGAATTTCTTATTCCTAATATCTCAGAACCTCCCTTAAGTTCTAAGAATTTTATTATAAGATTTTCCCTTTATAAAATCCTATCCGTTACATAACTTCATTCGCAATCTCGAGAGGATTTTTAAATGAATTCCAATCTTTTAAAACCATATATACAAAATAAGTATTTTTAAAGGATAATAGTTTATTTTAAAATATATTTAAGTAAATTTAAAATATTAAAACATTTTAAATAACATCGATAACCCATTTCCAAATCATTTTTTTATAACTAATTAATTTACAAAGCTGATTTATAAAATTAGAGTTTATTTCAATAAATATTAAATATTAGAATAACTAACTATTCGAAATATAATAAATAATAATTTTAGTTGCATAGTATAGTAATTTAAAATCCCATTTAAAACCATTTTAATTTCTTAACAAAAACCTATTTTAAAAATCCAACATTGCCAATTTCTATTAATAAATCCCTCTCGATTCATATCACATCGATTATATCTCAATTTTATCACCATTCTTACATTCAAAAACAGATTCCACTATTTCGTTCCTAACGATTTCCATAACTCGATATAAATTCACATTGTAAATCTATATTTCCAATTTATCAACTGACCATCATTTTCCTTATTTATAAACATCGTTTATAAATTCATAAACTCCTTTGATTTTCACCTGTTTATAAAACAAATCTTATTTATAAATTTCTATTATATAAATTCATTTCTTATAAATTCCATTTATACTTCCAAACTATTTTTAATATTTATTTTAATCTCTTTTTTTATTTCTAGAATATGGTTTATAAATTTCTTTATATAATTCATTTTTAAAATTTCCATCTACTAATTCACAGTAGTTAAGTATAACCAAAAATCAAATATATTTTTCTAACTCAATTTCTTAAAAGTAAACTTAATTCCCATATAAATGTTTTTACATCAAAAATTTCCTTAAACTCCTTAAATTTTAGAAATATGTTTATGGTATTTTAAAATATTACAATTCAGACCAGTGCTGCAATGTCATCCAACAATTTCAATCACCATAATAATATATATTAGATTATTCTACACAATCCATATATCACTATATATGAAAAGTAAATAATATATTTGAGGAATCCAGTTGGATCCCTCCAACCTGTTTCCCTGCATCCACAGATTGTAATACAACATAAAATTAATAACCAAAAGATATAATTAATTTCAAAATTAAATTTCGAACTAAATACCCTAAGTAAAATAGAACCGTTGATCACCCACCTTCCTATCCAAGTTGCTTTCACGTTCTTCCTTGCATTCGCGATTCTATTGGTACCCAGTGCCGCCATACACCTTCATGCACCATCGGACGCTCATCGAAGACCGCCCTAAATTTCCAGCTCCTCATCGCCTTAGGTGCGATCACCTTCAATGCTCCATGCCCCGCGATTGTCACATTTTGAACTTGACTATGCCGCCAACGTCCTTTATGTGCTCGATTAACTCCATCCAGGTCACGAGCTTCACTACCCGTCAAGAGCTTCACTACCCATCGCGATTTTAACGAACCCTAGGACCAATAGCTCGTGATACGTCCACCTCAAATCGATCGAGCGTAGCTTGGCTTTTCAACCTTAAACGTGAATTTGAACGTCAAGCCTCCCTAAGCCATTTCGACATTGACCATCAAGTTCCCAGCGAGCTTCCCCCCTAAGTCGTATCGCTCATTCGTCCGCTCGCCTTCCACGTACGAATGCTTGTGAATCCCCCTTCACGCGTATGATCCCTTATCCCCTTTTTTTGGCCGATCAATTTTGATTTCTTTTCTTATTTCTGTTGATTTCAGTTTTTGAACGAGATAGGAATGAGAAAATACACGACTTTTTTCTTTCTTTCGAACTGTACAGTCGTGAGGGTTTTTAAAAAAGAGAAGGGAGGGAGAAAAGACGTTGGCGTGTTTGAATGGGTTGCTACAGTGACTGAGGTGAAGGGGAAAAGGGGTGATGGAAATATTGTCAATCAAGTAAATATATATATACACATATTATATAAATTTTCAAATCGTCTCGATATAAATTTCAGCGTGTTTAAATCCCGTATGACCAAACAATAACTCCAAATGCTACGAAATTTGGAATTCAGTAATAATATATAATTACGGATCCAATGGAACTGATTTCGTCGAATTCTAGATTGTGTCCCGGATCGCTATTTTAACGCGTTGATTTAATCGACGATTTTCAAAATTTACGAAATCGCTTAAAATTTCAGTTTTAAAATCTTACTAACTCGATTATAATCCTAAATCCAATATTTAAAACCATTTCAATATTCAAAATCAACCATCGAAAAATCTGGATTGTTACACTTATCCAAAAATCGAAACCTTAAAATATAATAATTGAGATTCAAATATTCCAAAATTAAGAAAAAACAAATAATTACCCATCATTCAATTTTCCAAAAAGCCCAAGTATTTTCTTTTTTTGCTTTCATGCTTTACAAAAAGTTGAAGCTCAAAGTTTTCATTTTAATAATTAACGTATGAAAAACCGACTATCGTAAAGGATAATATAGTCAAATAGCCATTTCCATTAATTTCTATCAGAAGTTTTAAAAATATAAACAAACAACCTTTCATAATTCATCATCCAGCAGTCCGCATTCAAGTTCAATAATAAGCATTCAACTTTTTGGATTTAAAAAAAACGAAGTCTAAACAGTTTTTTTGAAAACCATTTAGTATTTAAACAATTTTCATAAAACCATTTACTATTTAAATCTTTTTAAAAGTCTGTTTACTATAAAATACACTAAGAAAGCCATTTAGTAAAATGTTAAAAAAAGCTCAACCATATTCCTAGCCCATAGTCATTATCTACATATACTCAAGCTTCGTTTGTTTAAATTCTGTCGATTATTGTTGAACATTGATTGCAAAATGCTGAAAGTTGTATATTGACTTATGACAAGTTATTTGTTCACATTTTTCTATTTTGATAATATTGCTTTTTATAATAGTCAGATATTCACATGACAATTATTAAAAGAAAACTTCGACTATAAATTTAAAATTTGAAAAGCATGAAATTCGAAGATTTTTTGTTTTGGAAATACTTGGGTTTTATGGAACTTGAATACTGGATAAATATTATGAAAGTTTTAGTTAGGAAAGATTTAAATTTCAAATTGTCTTATTTTAATATTTTTTTTGGAAAGATTGCATGAATTAAGTTTCAAGAAATTTAATTTAGAAAAAAGAACTTTTAAGAAAACTTTTATCCACGTTCCATAATCTTGAAATTTGTAGTTTCATATTTTTTTCGAAAATTTAAATACTGTTTTATTTGGTTCTCTTCTTTTTTGTAAAAAATCTAAATGAAGAAAAGCAACCAAAAGTTTAATTTAAAAACTTTAAACCTTATTAATTTATCATTTTAAAAAGCTTGAATTTTTATTAATTTTTTTGTGGTAACATAACAAATGTAACTAAAGGTATATATGGAAGAAATTATCATCAAACATTCTGAACTAGAAAAAACAATAAGAAAATGTGCAAGAATTATTAACAAAATAAGTGTTTCGAGCTAAACACTTTATCTAAAACAAGCAACTTCAAAATCCTTATTCCCCAATTAAGTGGTCAAATAAGTGATGGGCAGCTATACTAGTACCCCGATTATTTCCTTTCTCACCCCATACTTTACAAAAAGAACAACACCCGAAACCCTTCCACCCCATTTTATACTTAGACTATCTTTGTCATAAAAAAATGAATTTGATGAAATATTGCACCATAATAAATGGATTTTGTATGAAGCTTAATTTGTTAAATAACTAGTTTTTCAATGACATCTTTTTAGTAATTTCGACCCCAATCTACGTTGATTTTAATAATATCTAATTTGAATTGGAATAAGTGTAAATGAAAATCTTGCAATTGTTGGTGTTAGATCTCTAATGTCGATATGGAAAGATGGAAGAAATGTACAATGCTATTTTTGACTTAAAATTGCTGTGGTGTTTCGTTATGGTAGAAATAGATAACTAATGTTGAGATCATAAATTTTAGTTGTGTTTACTCTTCTTTTCCATTTTTTTATGGGCATTTTTGTCGTCAAATTAACTAGGGTGTTAATATAACACTGATGGGTGCTTGCTGATTTATAAACATATATTAACTTAGTTTTGTGATTTTCTACTTCTATCCCACTTCTGCAACTCTTTAGCTTTATCAACAGAACCCTTAAATGGAAAAGAAAAAAGATCAAGATTAGAAAAATTTTAGAAACCTTAAAGTGAGTTTGCTTCTTGATTAAAAATGGAATTTCTCAATAAATTTTGTTGCTCTTTCAACCGTTGAAATATTTGAATGGCCGTTGTACTTCAGTTATAAGGAATATTGTTGCTTTTTCAACTGTTGAAATATTTGAATGGCCGTTGTACTTCAATTATAAGGAGGAAGACGATACAAGGGTTACTGGGATTAGATTTAGCCTTGCTCAGTCCATAATGCCCAGTTTATCTTCGATTTATTCTTTTCAGTTAAGCAGTTAAACAAGAAAAAATTCCTATTTCATTGATGCTAAAAATTCGTTTAAATTGACACACTAAAAGATGAAGAGAATGAAAGTGCAAGTACGCTTATGGTAAATTTCGATACATGTAAGTTGTTTGTAATTCTCAAGCCTTGATTGCATCATTTGTTATCTTTTGTTCCTCAAAAGTCATTATTAGGATTTTATGTATATTGCCGACTTTCACGATAATTGATCCCCAAATGAAATATGTTGTTATGTCGAATTAGCATTGTAATGACCACAACTGTTTCAAGAAATTACTTCCTAATTTTCATAGTTTAATACAAATGAATTTATTATTTTATGTTTAAAAATTTGTCAGTCTGGAAAGAAACAATCTAACACATAAAATTTCTATATGGTTATCACGTTATATACAAAAACATTAAGTATTAAAAAATAATTTATTATGTTTTATTAAAATTTGAATAATTAATTTTTTTCAGAAATACTAAAATATACTAAATTTCAAATTAAGAGATTTATTTTTGTTATTTTGGTTTTGGAATTTTCTTTAAATAAACTCTTCAAAGCTTTTAGAAAATTTATTTCATTTTTTGCCTATTAAAATATTAACGAAATTCTAAGGTAAATATGCGTTTAATTTGCACATAAAAGGGTTCAATGCGGATAGAAACATTCAACTCATAGAATATCTTAATGTTTACATTTTGTTTTCGAGCTCAGTGCTTTGAATCTCGTGGATGATTCGAATCATGGACATATTTGGATTTGTGGTATGCATATATACGGTAATATCATCTTTTGAGTACTAGTTTCAATGATAATTATAATGACAATAATAATAATTATAATAGAGACAATATTAAACATCTACATCCTTTTATCTAACAAATCAATTTTCATGCTTTCTATCTAAGTAGTTATCTACTTTTATATTTAAAACCAAAGAAGGAAAAAAACAAAAAAATGAATTTCAAAGGGATTTAACTTTCAATAAAAGATCCATGACGTTGTTAGGGAATTACGAGGGAACCGCTACTCCTTTTAAAATAACAAACCTTTTCATAATTTGTAGTTGGCACTTGATTTCTAATTCTAAGAACAATGTTTCCATTTAATTCTATTGTACATATGCATATAACTAAGAATTTTCCATGTACTCATTTCTTTATTCTCTCACAATTACATTATTAATTTTTCATTGTTTTGATGTATTATATTGGGCCTTTTTCTTGTACATACGATTTTTATCTTATATAGACCATATTCGTAAACAATGATATCATTTTAAATGATTCAACTCATTTGAAAGACATACATTAACATGAAACGTCTAATGTATTTATATCGACCATTGATTTAGAACTTTCAGTTTTGAAATAGTTTGAAGTTTTAAGATAATCTAAAATCCACATAATTAAATCATCATTTTTGAATTTATTTAATCCTATACACTATAATACGAAAAAGTTGATAAAGAAATCTTTTACATTGTGTTAATCAACTGTGAACGAAAACTTCATTTTTGAAATGATAAAATATTTGAATGTTTCAATCTATGTTGGGTCTTGGAATAATATAAAAGAATACGCTCATGTTGATCCATTACTCGACAATTTTGACTGACTGTTCACTTGTTATTTGACCATCCACCTATCATATAACAATTTCTAATTCATTATATTATATGGCAGTTTCCTTTGGAAAAATAATTTTTCTAATAGATAATGCCTAAAATTGCTCTTTTTGTTGATATTAACACATTTGCTTTACCAAAAAGCTTTCCTCCTCAAATTAATATGAAAATCAAGTGATAAAATATTTTAAGAAACACACATCAAAATTATAAATTTTATTGAAGTTATATCTCAAAAAAGTTCTCTTTCTAGTGCATATTCCAAACAAAAAAATAATCATAAATAAGGTTCATATATTCATGAAATAAATATAAATAACTATAAAATTTACATTTTAATTTGATCTAGGGTTCAATCTAAATAATAACACAAATCTTATACACCCATTAATTCTAGATAAGGACAAAAATCTTATCATCACAACACATTTATTTCATGGGGGGTGGGGTTATGGAGGAGGGGGTACATAAGCCTTGTTAATCTTTTTGGTTTCAACTGTTTGTGAAATATACTAAAAATCTAAAGTTCTTTTTTCAATAAAAAGCCAATACTATTTGTAACTTCAGTGTATTTTTCTTACTATTTTATCTCTTGATTTGTACATTAATTTTGAGGTGGAAAAATCAACGCATATGAAAACCAATTCCAATTCAATTTTCGATGTATATTCTTTTTAACGACGACTTCTACTTCAAATGGTCAAAAGTCGACAAACTATTTGTGTTCAGATTACTATATTTCAAGAAGATCTGATGGATCTCATCGAGTCTGATCACTTTCTTTTTAGACCAATATCAAATATCATTTCCTTGATATTCTTTCCTAAAAAATAAAATAAGATTATAAGTAAATTTTTCGTAATTAATATTATTGTGAGAAGAATTAAACATTGTAAAAATAACTATGTACTTTAATCATAATATGAAGTTTTAAACATCTAAAGAAACAACCATTCCTTATTCAATGAGCGTTCAATGATAGTTCCACAATCAGTATTGAACATTTAATTTTAGCGTTTGAAATAAAAAAACCCTTTATCGTTTGTTTACAATAAGTGACCTTTCATTTTAATCACTTATCGATCAATAAAATTATTGGAGCTGTTTGTTTTGAATAAATGTTCATGCCTAAAACACTTATTTGGTGATATGTATTTTCATATTGCGTTTTCTGAATCAGAATGTTTGATGATAATTTTTTCCATATGAAGCTTAGTTACGTATGTTATATTATTATAAATAAAATCATTAAAAAATTTCAAAACCATTAAGTATTTCCAAAATTAAAAACGTTCATATTTAATGGTTTGAAAAAAAAGTAAAACCGTAGTTAAAATTTTTCGTGTTAATAATTAATTTATGAAAAACGATTATTATCGACGTTAACATGGTGAAAATGGTCATTTCCATTTGTTTCAGCTTTAAAATATAAATAAATAACTTTTCATCATTCAACATTCAGATTCAATAATCAAAATTTAGTTTTTAGAATTTGAATTTTAAACAAACAAAATCGAAACAAATTTTCAAAAACCATTTAACGTCTAAATGGCGTTCATTACTTGGTTTAGAGCTTGTAAGCTTTTTAAAGAGTAAGAACAAGCTAGGGACCTTTCCTAAAACGATGGGACCTCAGCCGTTGGATGAAAAAAAAGAACCTTTCCTCCGTGCCTTCCTTTCTCTCAGCATTTAAATGGACGCTCCACAGGAAGATGCCCTTAGCCGTCATCCCTTTACACTCACTTGTCAAACCAAACCCCCACTTTCCTCTCGTCGCAAATCTAGATATCCCTTTACACTCTAGCAGATACATTACTTCTCTCTCTCCGCGAACTAAAGTCGAGTGATTGAAGGGCTTGCGCTGCCATTTCGTCTGCTTCTAGATCAAGATTTTCGATCTTTTAGGTATGCTTTTTTCTGCTTTTACTTTTGGATTCTTTTGATTGAATGCATGTTCTTTGTCTAGTTTTAAGTATAATCATAAAGTTCATCTACTAGACTTCAAAATTTTTCAAGGCTCGTCAAATTAGGCATTTTTGCTTGCAACATTTGGTAAATACTGGCCTTCTTAGAAATATTGTCTTGAATATGAATCCACCTGCGGATTTGATCTTTAGCTATCACATTTTTCACGCTTGGTTCATTTATTTGGCTGCAAAGGATTTTTTATTTTATTTTTTATTGCCGTTAACTTGTTGAAACTATGGATATTACCCAGATATTTGCAGATTGATTAATTAAGCTAGAATTTGATCGATTGACCGAAAAAGAAAGATGCTTTCTATTTACTTAGTTTGCATTGTAAATGAGAGATTTAAACATTTTTGGTTGTTTGTATTGCCTATTGTATATTATTTACTATATGCATGTAATTCTTCTTAAAGGTCCAAGCAAAGCTTAGTTATATGCAAGCGTTCTTTAATAATATGTTCATTGTTCCACAAGCATGTCTTTTTAGCACCTTCTTATATCTATGTTACAACAAACTCGATCAACAAAACGAGTTGCCTTATGTTTAAGCTAAATACGTATAGTTATTATAGAAAATTCGTGTACTTCTATTTTACGGCCGGGAGCACCAAGTAAAGCTTGTAAATTTTGAGGAACCAAGCTTCTTAATTTTTTTTTGTATGTTTATGTTATGAGGGAAATGTAATTTTTTGTAAGTAATTGATGAACAACATTAAGACTTTGTTCTAATTTTTGTTTGCCAGCTGAGCTAATTTCTTCCATTACTGTCTATAAAGTAGGGAAGATGGTTACTATTTTTCTCAACGCCGGTGAAATAATTGAGAAATTGTGAAAGAGGCGAAGAAGACTGGTGGATGGTTTTGCTTTTGGTGCACATATTTTTGCATTGGGTTGTAGAAAATATTGTTTAATATTATTTATTTTCATATTTGGGAGTGTTGCACATATAAGTTTCTACTCAACTCCATAAATCATTCTAGACATCTGATTATAGAAAAAACGAACAAGTGGAAACTTGCGAGGATTATATAGTAACTTAAGATGCTAAAGGATTGATAATTTTATAAAATCAGGCCGTTCTTTTCTATGGACAATTGTGTAATTTTACTGATATGTTTATATTTATATTTATATGTATGTATATATGCTTCATTTCAAGAAATTTTGACGATTTCATTATGTGGTTCATGCAGTTCATTAACAATGTAGTGTCTTTTATTTACAACCTTGATTTAATTTCTCTATCGGAATTAAGTTCTTTGGATTATGTTGTTCTTTGATTGCTTTAGATGATTCTTTCCACTATTTATATTGCTTATGGTTCTTTTTTTATGTAGTTAGGGTTTTAACATCTAGCTAGTGATTTTAGGTTATATATTTTTTCTAAATGACCTTATGTTTATTCTTATAACAATTTTTTTTCCATTTCCGTGAAAATGACAAATAAATTTGTCAATTGTTGGTGGTTGCTAATTTTATTTTTATGTTTTCATGACTCTATACTTGATATAATATTTGTTGACACTCATTCCTTATGCTATCTTTTAATCCAAAAACGTTTTGAACTGCTAAAAAATTTGACTGCTCAAGGATTGTTTTTCCTATAAAAGTGAAAACCGTTGTTTACTTGGAGTTGAAAATGTGTTAATTCTTTTAACGATAAAGAGCCTTGGTTCATTTTATCCGCAAATATAGTGGATGTACATTCACATTGGTAATATAAACATAGATAAAATTTATTAGCTTGATTTTTGTTGTTGTACTAACTCTTTTAATTTGCTTAAAACATATGTTAACAAGTACCTCTAAAATATATTTTAGACATGTAAAGTTATCCAAAAGTACATTTTAATATTCACACTTTTGTAATTAATATAAATATCCATAAAATATAGATAAGAAGCATGATTTTTTCCTAATTGTAAAAGATACATATTGGAATACTATTTTGGGTGATTTGATATTAATCTATTATTTATAACCGAAAGTTTTAGTTGACATGTAGGCCGTATTCAGTTAAAACTAAGTAAAAATGGTGGATAATAAATTCATTAGAACCAAAAAAGAAATTTAAATTAAAAGACATGGTAATCTCCCATTTCTTGTATATATTTCTTGTATATGAAATATATTGATTAATAAATTAGAATTACTCCATAATTACAATCAACTATGCTCGATATGTAATTTATCTTTAAAGTGATTGTTCCATAGTAATGCATATATAATTACCATATTTCGACTATGCAACCAACTATGGTCATATATTATTACAATCGTATATAATTTATCTTTAAAGCTCATTTACATTGTTATATAATTAGCGTATATAATTACAACCGACTATGCTGGATATATAATTACCATATTTCGAATTGTTATATGCGTATATAAATATGGGAGCTGCTTTTGGGAAAGAAAATTTAACACAAATCCCGACCATTGGATCTTTTTTACCTTCACATGGAAGGTGGAAATTGGGAAAAGATCTAATGATTGAGTTTTTTTGTGTCAAATTTTGTGTTACCAGTTTGTGTCCAAATAGATTTTCCTTATAATTATTCATTATACGTCTATCACACAATTCTAATTTTCATAAAAATTCAAGTTATCAAAAAATCTTAATACCATCTAAGACGTCGAAATTTGATAACTGTTGTGGTTCCTCGATCGACATGTGAAAAACAAGAGTTTCGCCAAAATTGTGTTTGATGTTGCGAGAACTTCTCCTCGAGATATCGATGGAGATGGTCGAGAGTTGAAACAGTGAGCCAAGCAACGATAATTTTTCAGTATAGAAAATTGATTAGAGAAAAAAAGCAGAACAAAATTTATCCTAAGTATTTTTAAAAAATTAGATATTAAATTTATTTAAATTTAAATTTGAACTTTTGAAAATTTTATTAATTTTTTGTAGTTTTTTATAGATAACATTAAGAGAAATGTGTATAACATTAAAACATCGCAATCATTGTTACTTTTTTCCATATCAATATTTTTATTTTTGAAGTTTCTTCTTAGCCGATCATGCTTCTTATCCAAATTGTTTATTCCTTTAATTTAGACAAATTGAAACAATAATCTTCTTTTACATATATTTGTGTGATATTTCATGTTTTTAGTATTTAAAATAAATTTGTTTCATAGTATGATGTAAAATTGGATAACATGAATTTCTATCCAAATTGTTTTACTCCTTTAATTTTGAAAATTTAAAACAATAATCTTCTTTTACATATTTTTATATGATAGTTCATGTTTTTAGTATTTTAAATAAATTTGTTTCGTGGTATGATGTAAAATTGGACTATATGAATTTCTAAAAATATTAGATGACGAGCGTTAATAACAAAGATGAGGCGAAATGTTATAACACCATTCATAGTATGCCATGCATCAATTAAAAAACTAGAACTTAGATGAAGCCTAACATCGTCCAAGTAGAACCTTTGACAACGTAGGCGATATAAACATAATTACATAAAATCGTTTGAAACATTAAAGGTAATAGAAAATCCACTTATTTAAATGTGAATGCATTACAACATATTGATGAAAGGTATTACTTTCGGAAGCAATTAAGTACTTCATAATCATTCAAAAATAAAAATTGCTATATGAATGAAAAAGAATGAAATGGAGGACGAGTAATGGAGTACATATTCAAAATTTTCGTATATCTTCAAAAAAGATGATTTGGACTAGTACTTGCAAGTGAACCCTCAAACATATCCATATCTTGATAGTAGTAGGCACTAAAATAGCAATACAAGATTTGTGTTCATTATTGTTGCAAAAAAAAAACAAAAACCAAAAGATTACATATAATGAATAATTGATTTTATGTAACTCCATCAATCTACTAAAAATGTGTAAAGTACAACAAACTGTCATGATAATTTAAATATAAATTATTTTAAGTGGAAATTAGCGACAAGGGTTTCTTTAGCAAGTGCAATTAGTTTCAAGGACACACAACTGAAATAATTACTTCTAAGGGCAAAATGCAAAATAACTAGTTTCTAAGGTCTAAAAACCTATTAAATTATGTACTTGAAAGTAATTAGACTGCTAACTTTGTCCTTAAAAGTAATTATTGTGCCGACTTTGGCATTGAAATTAATTTTTTGGATGTGTGTCCTAGAAACTAATTGGACTGCAAAGTTTGTCCTTCTAGTGAAATGCCCCTTATTTTAATCTATAATACCAACTATTTCTATAAAATAGTATGAACGGTAATCACGCTAAGATGGTGTTTGTTTGAATCGAACAGTTATGTACGAACAATGAATCTTATCTATCTTTGTTGAACCGCTCTTGAGTGATAATACTATTTTTACAAATGGATCATTGAAAGATTGAAAGTGCATGCTGTTGCTCAAAGTCTTTCAGATCTGAAACTTCCATAATTAGGTGCATTACCAGTTTAGCAGATGACATGTAATCAACGTAAGCTAATTTACGATATGTCGGTTTTTCATTTTAAATGAGAATGTTCTTCTGCAAATCTATATTAATTGAATCCCATTTTTTATGTTTTCATGTTGCGATGAATACTCGTTCGTAAACATGTACACACACCCTTACACGTGCATCATTATTGATATTTGAAACTTTTTATGTCACCACTCTTCGGTAAACTAAATATTATTCATATTTTAGTAGGATATATTTCGTGAATGTTCTTCCCTAGCTTTTGGAATATCTTAGAGTTATATTTGTAAAAAGTATTGTTAATGGGGGACTCCATTTTCGAGGGTAGGGAATAAATTTTAGTGGGACTCCATATAGAGAAAAAATTGTTATGGAGAATCCTTCGGAATAAAACGATTTACAATTTTATCCATCGTTCAAAGCAAAATTCAACTACAACTCGTTAAAAAATGAGAAAAAAGCGATGATGGTTGATTCAAAACTATTTGCAACGGGGTTTGATCGAAAAAAGTGAAAAAGTGATCATTGGTTGCCCAAAAAAGTTGCATATGTTTTTCCTGTTTGAGTGGAGAGGGGGATTCTTTTTGTAAACTCCTTGTCAATTTTTTCGAAAAATGAAAAAAACGACCCTCAATCTAATTTTGGAGTCCCTTCAATAACGTCATTTGTAAATACTTCGAACGTACGATTTTCTATATGGTAGTCAAGGTAGTTAAGGCGCTAAGGTGTAAAAAAGCATCAAGTTGGAGCCTAGGGCTTTTTCGGGAGCCTTGAGCATGAGGCGGCGAGCAGTATGGACGGCTCTTGAAGTTCGCACTAGGTTACGTATTTCAATTTGATTGACTTGATTTTGAGTTTGGGCTGGGCACGAATTAGTTTTTGAGCTCGGTAATTTAACTGGGTGTTTGAAGGAAAGTTATGTGTTTGGGCTCATACTGGACCTAAAGAAAAATTCTCCAACAAAGCAGCCCAAGGCGTGCTTTTACAGCGCCTCAAAAGCCATCGCCTTGGGGCTTTTCTGGCGCCTCGTGCATCCATGGTGCCTCTGAAGTTAAAAAACCCCAGCTTGGAGCCTAGGGCTTTTTAGAGCCTAAGCGCGTCTAGGCGAGGGCTTTGATAACACTGATAGTAGTTCAACACATATATGTAGAGAAATCTTTAAAAAATATTGAACTAAAATATTAAATTTTAAATATGCATTAAACATTAATCATTTTAGTTTTGTGAAATTATGATATGTAAAAAAAGTAGGATATTATGACTTCGAAGACAATTAATTATACAGGCATTGGTTTTAAGTATACGGGTCGCTTATTGTCCATCTGTTTATTATGTATATACAGTGTATGTGAATGTAATGTTTTGACATTATCAATAAAGTGTTTGATCCTTTTTCAAAAAAAAAAAATGACTTCGAAGACAATTAATTATCAAATGCATTGTTAAAAATCTTAAAATCTTATGATTTTAATCCCGATTCAGATTTGATCTTTTTTTTTACGATTCGATTTGCAGTTCAATTCAAACATATTCAAACCGCAATTTAAAAAAATCATTTAACTTATACTAACGTATTTAATATACTTATTTGGATTCGCAATTCCAATTAAAACGTTTTCGAAACAAAAAAATGTAATAAAAGAGAAAATTAAGGTGTATATTGAGTTGTAGAAGTTCAAACATCAACATCATTTTCAAAATGTGTAGATTCTTTAAAATATGGATCTTTTAAATCCACAATTTATGATTAAATCCCATTTACATTTAAAGTTTGAACTTTAGGATTTACGATTTAAACCTCATCGTGTAGACCTTGATTAAATGTACCTATCATATGTAATAGAAATTTAAAATGTTATTTTATTAAGAATCACTTGTCAGAAATAAATCAATTTAATATAAAAAATTGTAAAGAACGTGGAAGTAATGAATTATTTTTTCCTCTAAAAATACAATACTGAAACATAAAATTATTTAAAAAGCAACTAAAGTTTTATTGTGGATTTCTTTTAATAAAATAAAGATCGGTATGAGTTTCGGAAGTTATTAAAGTCTTTATACATTAAAAAAACATTTCAATAGTTTCATAATGTGAACATGTGTTATACCAAACTTAAAATAAAACCAAAATGACATTTTTATCATTTCATCTCTTTCACAAGCATGATAACAATGTTTTGTTAGTTACTTTGCAGTTTTGGTACTATTGTTTTGTTTTCCATTTGATTTTCATTTCAAACAAGATAAAATTTGTATAATAGAACGCTTAAATATTGAATATAGTAGATTAATAATTATACGACAATATGATGCATAAGTTCACTTATAAAATTTCGGTGTTCAATGATGTACCCTCATTGTAATTATAGCTTCACTTGTAGTTGAATCAAAATTTGATTGGACTTGCTCACATAAAACAACAAATTCAATATACATTGAAATATTTGTATTGACTATACGTCTATAACAATAAAAAATAGAATATCATAAGTCGAAGTAATAATAAGCATATGTAAGTCAAATGTAAGCAACAAACTCATCAAAATACTCTTTCAAAGATGGAATGAGTTTGTTATTACTGCATAAGTGCGAACTAATTAACAAAAAATTGTCACTGAAACCATATGAGACAATCACTATTAGGACTTATTAGGTGGATACTGCATGCGTGTGTTTATATATATATATATATTTATATATAAAGTTGTATCAACTCGAACATAAGACGACTGTATTAATGGCTCAAATCGGGTTGAATATCCTCACATGCATATCCAATTCATTTTTTTAACAAAATAAGTATATAGATATATGTATTATTAAGATATTTCCATATCTCAATATAATTATTCTGCCAAAAACTTATATTCAATGAAATATTCTAGTATAATTACTACTTATTGATGCACAAGTGATTATATTTGCATAACGAGCCATTTATAAACTATATGTAATAATTTAATGTGATAACTATTCAAGGAGTATAATAAAAGAATGAAGGGAACTTTCGTAAAAACACCCTCTCAGGTTTCAAAATATACAGTCCCTCCTCAAAAATATGTTTTAAAAAAATTCCTATTTTTGTATTAGGGTATTTGCGGAAACTTTGTAAATATTTGCGAAGACTTTGTAAATATTTGCGGAGAACTGTGCAAATAGTTTGCAGAGAAATTTGTAAATATGTGAAATTTTTGGATTGCAAATATTTGCATTTTGTCAAAAGAATAAAAAAATGTTTTGATCATAGAAACGTGCAATTAATGTTTGGATTTAATTTTTTTTTATACCAAAATTAAAACTACGGGTATAATTTAAACGTTTTCTTAGGAAGGGTTTTTCATGCATCAAATCCGAAAATTAGAGACGGAACCAAATTTCCACATGAACAAATGCCAAAACATACAAGTCCATCGTGCTTTATCCATATTTTTCATGGGACAATCTCAAATATATATTTTAATGCGCCACTACTCCTACAAAACTATTTTTTTAATCTTAATTTACCGATTTTGGCACATAATGCAATCAAATATGATGGATTTGCTACTTTTAATGCAATCGAATCTTATCATACCATCTTCGTTGATATGTTCTTAAAACTTTTATTTCGAGAACTAAATGTTAAATGCATAATAAATAAATTTACAAAGATGATTAAAATTTATTTGTTTAGGGTTTATAATAGATTACTTCGTTGCATTCATATATATAAATGATGGTTCATCGATAACAATTGTATATTGATTACAATAATTTATCAATCATTTTTGTGACAATCAAAAATAAAATCTTACCATTTTTGTAGATATGTTTTTCTTAAACTATTAGTTAGAGAACTAAAAGTTGAATGCATGTCAAATCAAATTACATTTTCTTTGTAATACCCATCAAGTGAAATAACAATAAAAAGAGTTTCACATGCAACCATTTTGACAGACATAACTGCAAAATTTATTGACTTTTATTAAACTAGCGTATCTCCTAATTTCAGCTATTATATTAGTATTTCTTCAGATGACATTTTTCCATGGTATCTATTTGAATAACCCTCATACTGCATTGAGTTATGTGTATAATTTGTTTATTAATTCTCAAGAAATTCATGTGTGCTTTTTAATCAAAACCATCTCTTAAATTGATTTAGAACCGACAAAATTATGTGTTTTTGAATTTTTTTCTTCCACTTGTGTATTTGGGATGGGATTTGTAAATGTCGGATTGTAGGTTCTATCTTACATATGATTCTCTAATGCTTAAATCAGCCACTTCCTATTACCCTGAATAGTCGATTAATGTTTCCTTTTATATTTAGTAATTTTTACATTAAACTCTGTACAGGTAGTCTTTTGGAGGAACAAAAACTATCATGTTATCATGATTATTTTAATAAGTTCAAAATGGAGAGTGCTTATGTTTGATATTGATGATGATGATTGCGATAATGATAATAATGACGATGTTGAAGATGACGACAATGATGAGATTCAATGTTCAACCCGAATAGCCAAGTATTCCTCAGCCCTTTACTAATTCATAACAATTGTTGAAGTAATGTTTATTTTGGTATATATTGTAGTTCTTTATGTAAGCCAAAATTAAGAATAGTGCAATGGTTTTTTTTTTCTTTCCTGCTTTTGTCCATATTTTTTGGCAAAAAGAATTAAGTCATGAAAATGCCCAGCAAATCATTTTCTGTCCGCTGTGAGCCATAGATATATTTTGTATATTGTAACGTGTCATTTAAACATTTCGATGCTTCATATTTTAATATTATTATACTGCTGAAAATGACCAATAGATTAGTTAAAACTCATTTAAGTCAAGTATGATAGCTATGGTACCATTTAAATATAGCATTAAACTTGCATTTTAGCCATTATGACAAACTACTTAAGTAGACTTGTTTCTACTTTGCTATGTTAATTTAAGAGGAATTAAAGGTGAGACAGTAGGTTTAATTTCTATCTTCATGAGTTTAAGTGCCATTCAGTTTTTGAACCTTAAAATTATCTTACAAGCATGTGTATATTTGTATGATTTTTGACTATTGGACCTTCGATTACATTTTATGTATGAAAAACATTAAAATCAAATGAATGATAAAATAACAGTGAACCAAAAAGTCTATAACAAGCTATTTTAATTTTTGAAGTGTGTGTGTGTGTACACACACACTATAAAATAAAATAATACACAATCACATAATTGTTAGCATGATTGTTGTTTTAAATTGGGGAAAAATATCTTATTTTACAGATACACCCACACATGTATTATACAGATGGAATGGTCTGAAAACTTGGGAGCAGACTCCGGTTCGTAGTATTTAAATCTATCGGAATGAGCTTAATCTTTTACAAAGTGATTTTGTGATTTTTTGGATTGGGTAGCATATGGACCATTGCTTGAACTTCCAAGAATTTGTACACTTGGTCATCAAATTTGGACTTCGATGACACCACTAATTTGCTTTGATGAAGTGCAAATGTATTCTCCAGATCGAGTAATGAGACAATTTGGTTATAAACAACACATACCCGATGCATCCATACTATTAAGATGCGCAAAATAGGTGTTAAAGCATTCGAAGGTCGATAACCAACATACATAAAAATAAGGAGTGAAAGACGTATGCATATTCAAACTGAACGCCATCCGACAATTTCTTTAAATTGGTATATTTAATGGCACCGGGAAATCACTATTCGTTATGTCTTAAAGCATCAACCAAGTTAGGGGTATATGTATTCTTCGTGCCCCATCACAGAGAGACATGGTTAGTAAGATTTATTTCAAAATATAGGTCTTGTTTTTCTATATTTTCTTCTTCTTTACCATGAAAGAAATATAAAATGAAACCCGAGTTGATTTATAGGAGGATTCGCTGTACAAAGTTATAGAGATGGCTGAAGACAATAATCAAGGATGCGTGGATTCGGAAACAAGATGCGCCAATTTGATGGGTTTTGTAAAAGATTTTCTTGGAAATAATAATTTTTCATGGCTAGAAGAGCAGCATAATTCTGGACTATCTCAACCCCTCATGATACAACTGGGCCTATAAATTCTCAATCCTCTACTCAAAACGAGTCTGGAATACTTCAAAATTCGGGAAATGAGTTTGTAGGACGTCCTAGAAAGAAGCCAAAGAGAAGCACATCACTCCAGCAGCAATGATTAAGAGATCAGTACTTCTGTTGATTGTATGTCTGGAGCTGCTCCCACCAAGGTGAGTGTTTTTGATAGTTGCTTTTACATTTCTAATTTGTTTGTCAATTTATAAATTATGATAGGTTATGACTTATGACAATAATAATCTTGTCAGTCAATAAGATATTGTGACTTTTATATTATTCGATGGCCTCTTTGAAATTTTCATTAGAAATAAAACGGACAAAGATTTATATCCCCATTGGTGCATAATTGCTTAATTTAGTTACCTTATCTTAAGTAAATAATGTTAAAAAGTTACACAAAGATGTCTGTCAAATAGCACATACATCAATTTAATCGGTTGTATGGGCCTTTTTTTGGAAAACAGCTCATGATTGCGGAAAACTTCGCTCATGGTAGAATCCGATTTCCTAATGTCAACGGCATGATGTTGGGTAAAGTAATCAAATATTACAAAAAGCACGTCAAAGCTGCATCTTTTTCTGAGGCTAATGAAGATGCTAGGTCGTTAGATGATGCACTCAAGAGTTGGGATGGGTAAACACACTGTGCCTATTCTTTTGTGCTTTTGCTGCCATGGTAAAAGGATTCATTATCTCATGTTTTGACCTGAGCTTAGTTAAGTAGCAATAGTTTTACTACATATTTAGATATATACCACTTCTTAATTGAATTCAGCTTATTATTATTGCAGTTGTCAATCAGATTCGACTGTTAATGAAACAAAGCAAAACCCGGATACTGAAAATGATGAGAATGTATTAATAGAAGCGGCATTGCCATTTGTAAGGTTCACCAGGTCTTTTGCCAAAAGCAGATGATACTTCTGTTGCTGCAGGTCATACAGTGGCGGATCAATTGGATCACATGATGAGTCTTCAGTTAATGCACCGTCGCGTAAGATATTGGAGCCGAATATGTCCAAGAAGATTGAGGTGATCACATTCCCTTCCAATGTGCTGGATTTTGCCTAAAAAGGTACGTTTATGTTTCTGAGTTGATTGAGAAGGCAATTCCACAGTGAAAATTTGAAAATTTCGATGTCAAACTAGTACTGTTGGTATATAATTATATGCGAGTCATAATATTGTCATTAAGGCCGGTCTTCAGACCGTCTTTATATTAGGCAAAAAAATATAATATGAAAGGTCAGTCTTCCCATTGTCATTACTTTAGAATATCAGATGGTTACCTTTGGAATATCAAATGTTTATCAGATTTGGTGCGGAGGCTAGGCCCAGTGATGAGGTAGGTGTAAATGCAGCATAATTAATAAGGTGCTGGATGATATGAGAAGTTGAGTTATGGCTTTGAGGAAGAATTTTTTTTTATTGAAAGGTGGATGTGGATGGAGTGAAATATTTGATTCAGTGAGAGGCGTTTAGACGGATGTAAATAGTATCATCCAATAAAAACGCTATTGTCATTCACTCAATCCAAACCCACTCAGAAGACACGTTCAATGTACATTTCAGCTAATATTAAATATTAATTACATAAATTTACGGAAAACATAAGATTCAAGCCATAGTGTTTATTTTTAACGAACTTAATAACAGTGTAAAATAAGTGACATTCTAAACGATAGTGTAATATGTAAAGTGCACATACATGGTAACTGAAAGTACATACCAAAAATGAAGTATGCCTCCATAAATACTTTGATACCAGTCAAAACCACAATAGAAATGCTCAGACTAGCTTATCATATCAGGCTTCTCTTAATATTCAAAAGAGTGTCCACCTTTATCATATCGATAAATACCTTCAGAAATACTACATTATTTATGATGTACCACATGAACGGAACCACAAAAATAAATTGAAAACTAAAAACTAGAAAGAAAAAAAACTTAAAGAATTTTGTATAAAAACATGATAAAAAATTCTTAAAAAATAACACAATGGCCGTCACCAGAAATTTAGGCTTAGTCCATCATCGGTCTACTAATTTCTGTTAGCATATCATTTTTACACAATTAATCAATTGAACATCCTGTACTCCTGCCTCCTCTAAATATGCAGCTATCAAGTTAACTGTATCATGCAGGGGAAAGTAACATGAATATCTTAAGGTAGAAGGAGATCTCTTATTACAAAACGGTAATTGAGGTTCTCCATTCCATTTTGATAGAATTTTATGGTTTCTATCCATGGTAAAAATGGACATTTAGTTCCATTTCGGATATTTCATAACACTCCGCTTTTATGTCAGTTCGTGAATTCCTGTAGCTATTTTTGATATAAATAGGTTAATGAACATCCAATGATAGGACAGATTAATATACATTCTTCATATTACATTCAGGATACGAGTTGCAAAGAAAAACTATAATACATATCAAATATAATATTATGTACATTAATTAATATATCTACCGTTTATCTGTGAGAACCTGACCCATGAATACTGTTTGTTTCACAGTCTGATAGCATCCCATACCAAATGGAAACATTATTTTATTTTAAATTATCGACCATTAATACATCAGCTCATATAATTAAAACCCAGTTCATTTATACTATTTAGGGTTTGTCATTTGAAATTGCAGCCCCTAACACTTTTAAGCTGCCAAAAGAAAAACTATTACCAAGATAATGCATAATCAACAATAAACTCTTATATGCATTAACTGTTGGTAGTGCATTGTCTTGATACTAAAAATTAGGATTAGGGCTAGTGACTAGAATGAAAAGGAAAGTTTTCATTGAATATGTGAAAACTGACGATGAAAATTAGCCAATTTCAAATGGAGGTGAATAATTTAGAATTTCACACGATTATAATTTTATTTTGTTTGCTCGATTTTTGTTTTTGATTTTATTTCTGTCTAGCCTTTTCTTTATGTTTTAGTTGTCATTTTTAGCCATGAGGTTTTATTTGCATTGGCATGGCTGGAATCAAATTCTTTGCCAGATTCCATCTAGATACTGGCTGGAGTTCTGACTTTCTATTTTTTTAAAAGGTGAAGAATCAGTAAGAATATATTTGAAAAAGAGGTGAAAATGAGAAAATCTTAAAACACATTATATTTCAATTATTTTGGAAATTTGTCTTCCAAAATGAAAATCTGAAAACATATCTGGGTTGGAAGTTGATTTACATTTTTTCTCGTTTTCAGTTATTATTTTATGTAATTTATAAATGACGATTCCATCTAAATTCATAGTATATCAAAATAAATGTTTCCTTTGATGGATCCACTTTAAACCCAAAAAAAAAATCAACTGTACGTGCAAAATGTTTGTGGGCAAGCTCAGAATCATCTGATGCAATTTGTCAGTAACTCCATGGTCATCCTCATATTCCAAATCAGCAAATACTAGAAAATTAGTAAAGTTGTAATGCCAAGCACCAAAGAGAAAAGGCAAAACATGTAGCCTATTTCTATTCAATTTTAAAGTACTTCTATATTATAAAATCCTATGAATACATGAATATTTTTTCTGATTGAATTCAGCTTATTTTTATTGCAGTTTGTTCAATGTTGGCTCAGGTCTTTGTAATCTGTATGGCGAGGGTTGTGAGGATGACACCAAGTAATGAATTTAGGTTTGTTTCTGTCACTACTTCAGTTTTGTTGAATTTCAAACTATATTCGTTGCAGTATGTGATGGTATGTGTTCCTTGTGGACGTTGAGTTGGTCCATTTCTTATTTATATAATACCACTATTTTATTTAAATGGATGTATAACTTGATCCTGTTCGAAAATCTTGGAAGTATCGCGAGCACTGTCATCTAATTAGAGACGACAAGCAACTTTGAGGTTCATTGTGTGTGATTTAAGAAATTTGTTCTGTTCTAAATGAGAAACGCTGTAGCACATGTATACCTACTTAATATACGATTACAGTAAATTCCTTGCTTGATCATACCTACTACATAATATTTGTGTAGTTTGTCTAATATGTTCAATTATTCCAAGGAACAAAGCTTATCAAGCTTCATGATTTTAGGTTTAATGAGCATGGTCTTATTCTTTAGTTTTTCATGAAATGAGGAGCATTAGCTGCCTTTATACAGTGGTTTAAAATTTCGGTTTTCGGGGTGATCCGAAATTTTAGAAATTTTGGTTTCGTTTTGAAGATTTGTGAATTCCGTTTCATTTCCGGCTCCGGATGTCGAAGCTTTTCGCAACATTTCTATACAAATTCGGTAACAGATTCTGTATACTTATATAACATCCTTTGTGACATTCTATTACATTTTTATAACCAAAATGGTTTCAAATACACACACACTGAGATATGTACACACACATGTATATATAGACATGTGTAGCGCACACACAGAGATATGTACACACACATATGTATATATACATGTGTGCGCGCGCGTGCGTACTTTTCACCGAGTATAAAACCCATGGTGAAATCAAATGATTTTTGTGCAGATAACTACTGCTCTAATAGACGATTTGCTTTTCTTGTCTTTTAAGTTTAGGAGCTGGAATCTCTAAAGTTCAAAGCTGAAATCCATGGAGCTTGGGATGTTCCTGCAAGATGATATTTAAACAACTTTCTATGTTCTAATCACATATATGTACATTTATGAACTGTTGATTCATGTGCTTCAGTAAATAGTAAAGTCTTCTCAGTGAAGTACCAACATTATCCTGCACGTTCAAATGAATGAAACATTGAAATACCTTTCTGATGATTTTTCTTTAAACAGCTTTGAGCGCTACTGTGGACTTTAGATCTTTGTAGATGTTTGTTGTTTGAGTTTCCAACATCATCTATATTCGTAATCTGATAGCTGTGGCTTGTAAATTTGTACCTTTTTCCTATCTGCAAAAACCAACTGAGGTCCAGTAGCTGACAATCCAAGTGTTGCATCGATTAAACTCAAGGCTACTTTTTAAAGTAAAGAAAACCTTGAAAGAAAACTGACACGTTGCTAGACACACTCTACGGGTGTCAACGTGATTCAGTTCCACGTTGCTACACACTCTGAAGACTTAATGTTATCCCACAAAAGTCATCATAGTTGTCTCTATTTTAAAATCCCTTATTTTCTCAATCCACAGGGGACGTTTTGAAGACATCACTATTTGCGTTTGAGACTTTACAAATGACTCTTTTGTCCCTTTATTTAATAGTTGAAGGGAAAAAAAACGTTGGGCATGGATGGACCATGCGAAAAACGAAGTACCTTAGATGATATATCGACCAAGGTATCTTTTTGTTCAATCACTTATTTGTCCCAACAAATCCTCGCCTATATGGTCTATCTGTCCCATTATCTTTGTTCAGCATTACCTCTAGAAGAATTATGAACCCCGAGCTCCGCTGGCAGCATCTCCAGACTCTTCTAAAAGCATCTCATCACCCTGTCCATCGCTTTCCTAGTTGACTTTGGAATGCCATTCCTATCCCAGTCAGTTAGGATTCCTCACCGACCAACTCCTATGGTCACTTCATTTTTTGCCAAGTAAGAAAACTTCTAGCAAAAGCTCAGGATCGCCTCTGCGAAAAGAAGTAGCAACCCAATATTATTCCCTTGGCAAAAGCATCACTTTGACAATTGCAATATTCATCAAACAAAAAAGCCCACTATGCCATAACCACTCTTTGTACATTATTGCCACCTAGTTAAAGTGTTATTGTACAACAAACTCTCTATTTCATACTGCTCCTTTGTGTGACAGTATGCCTTTCTTACACTTAAAAATGACACTTAATGCATTCTCAGTATTCGTGTTCCGATCATTTAAGTGTTCGAATGACAAGTCATTTGCGGTTAAAGAAAGAATATATAGAACAGAATCTCACATTCATGAAGAGAAATTTACAATATAAACACAATCTTTACAAAAGAAAAACTTGTTATATATATATATATACATGACACAGCCAGAGTACTATCATATCATCTGCCTAGATGGTCATAACAACTTTTCATAATAAATGCCAATAAATACAACCCCAGGACCTAGGGAAGTAAAAAGTACGTGAATACGACTTGGAGGCATCCACCTCATCTCATAAAGCACCAAAGCATCCAGCTAAATCTAGAAAATATGCTCGGGCTTACCCGAACATTATAAGAGAATAACATCCGGATCAGTCTGGTAAATCAGCGTGAGTAAACTCAAATCAAAACATCCGGATTTCTTATTCTTGAAAAACCTTGCAAAAAGAAGAGTAATCCTAAGACTACGTCGTACATAAACATAGAAAATTTATAGCTTACTGAAAGCGTTTTTAATGATCTTTATTGATGCGGAGAACAGGGCTGGCTAGGAGCGGCCACCTATAGTCTTCTCTTAAATATCTATTGAATACGTCGATTTGTACCCTATATTTTTTTTATATCTCAAGTGGATCGATATATCCAGTAAATGCTTAATGCAAAACTACTGGTGGCTACATGATCTATCAGAATAAAATACAACTCAAATGCATAGCACATCACAAAACAACAAACAGATATATATACATATATACTGATACATCCCATACAATACAAATAATACATCATAAGTGGTATGACGACCACAATATACACACGAGTCAAAACAATATACATATCAGAGTAGCGACAAAAAGACTACAACAAAAATGGCTAGCAGATAAGTCCATACGTAAGCAGAATATGCTAAGTCCATAAGGGTATCTAACCTGAAACACCTTAGCCTAACCCGAATATAAAATACACGGATCAATCTAGCTAAACAAATCAGTTTATAAGGATAAGTGATAATATGAGCATAAGGCAAAGTGATGCTCTTCTCAAGTAAGAAGGACTAATTGAAGGGTATATGATTACTTCGCATGGCATAACTAAATAGGTATAGTAATTCCAAGTGATATAAGGACATCACAATATGAATGCAACTCAAAGGCAATAAAACTTTATAACAAATCCCACAATAAAAGCATGCCTCATCTTATCGGCGTACCACAAAACATCAAATATGGTTTAGGAGAAAACATAACTCCAAAGAAGAGAAATCCCAAATCCACCATATCAACAAACTCAAAAGAAACTCAAGAAATCACCATTTCAAAATACGCCATAAGGCAAATAGATCTCCAAAGAGGAGAATAAAATCTCAAGTAAATGTCAAAAGGCAAATCTCATATAACGCTAGTTTAGGTAATTCAAATTTCAAAATTATAACTTTCAAGAGTTCAAATTCTCGAAATGTAATCGCCAAAAATATATATTGAATGGTTTAAAGGACCAACTCTGAAAAGGGCGATACATTAGGGAAATCACAAACATCAATGAAATCATCTCAAAGATATAGCACGTGTTTATGGTCGAAGATCGCCAAGTACCGCTCTCTCAAAATAAGGCACCACGTCTTTTAGACAAACGTCTCGAAGGACAATAAATACGTTTCATAGACAAACATCCCGAAGGACAAATATGTCGCAATGGACAAATATGTCGCAATGGACAAATACGTCTCTTAGACATACGTCCTGAAGGAAAAATGACCCGAAGGTCCAGTACTCGCAAATACAATTCTTAGACAACCGCGTCACAAACTTTCGAATAGGAACCTGAACAGTGTTAACGTGTGTCCCATACCACACATTCACACTAAATGGTTTACTAACAGCTTGTAAATTTCACACTCAAAGCAGTAAAAAGTTTATCTCATCTCATCGGTAAACTCGACCCGCAGGTCAAAACGATCAAACGGACAAGTCGAGAATTAACCGATAAGATAAATGCATGTGTCCCATACCACGTGTTTTACCAAACCATTTAATTCTCATTTGCTCGAACAGTGCAAAAACGTGTATTATATATATAAAATAATTTACCTGAGAAAACAAGCTTTTAATTCCAATTTTGAAAGCCATATTTGAAAATTCCCTTATTATCGAGAATAAATAGATTCTGTATTGTAAATACTTTAAAAATATCATATATAATAATTTAAAATGCTCATTTATTTTAAAAATTATTTTAAAAAGTTTAGGAAAAATCCGTGCTCGAAAACGAGTAAAAACTCAAGAAATCACTTATATCGATGTTCGAATTCAATTCAAATTAAATTCAAATTTAAACCAAAATTTGAATTTCAAAATCTTCAAAATTTAGCTAGTCTACCAAAAGACATCATGGCCTCAAAACATTTCAAAAAGAACATAAAAATACATCGGCAACACAATACCTAGGTCTGAAATCTTTTCTAGGTTCAACTTTCGGACACGAAACAGGTGGCCAAACGACCTTTGATTGAACCAAAAATTGGTGTGCACAAAGTAGAAAACTTTGGTTTTCAAAGCAAAAAAGAATCGACGAATTCCGACTGAAACGAAAATGTTACGCTGTCTCAAACATGGACTCAGGCCATTTTTGCAACAGTTCAAAAACAAAAATATAGAGCATTTATCGACGTATTCAATAGATATTTATGACGAGGCTATAGATGGTCGCTTCTAACTAGCCCTATTCTCCACCTTAACGGATCGTATTACCTAGTAATACGTTTTGTTAATGTGGGTCTCGGGGTGGGGCGTCACATCTTGGCATCAGAGCCGAGTTCAGAACAAAATATGATAAACACAGACAAAAACACACTACGGTACATCAAATTGTAATACAAGTGTTACGAATCTCTGAACCATCGTGCGCTTATCTTATCGGCTAATTTCCGACTTGTCCGTTTGATCGTTTTGATCTTCAAGTCGAGTTTACTGATGAGATGAGATAAACATTTTACTGCTTTGAGTGTAAAATTTACTAGTGGTTAGCAAACGATTTAGTGCGAACGTCTGGTATGAGACACATGTTAACACATTTCGGGTTCCTATCCGAGAGTTTATTACACATTTTTCTAATAGATGTATTTGCCAATACTGAACCTTTGGGTCATTTGTCCTTTGGGATGTTTGTCTAAGAGATGTGGCACCTTATTTTGGGAGAATAGTACTTGGCAGGCTTGGGCCATAAGCACGTGCTATATCTTTGAGATGATTTCATTGATGTTTTTGATTTCCCTATTGAATTGGTCCTTTGAACTATTCGATACATATTCATGGCGAGTACCTTTCGGGAATTTGAACTCTTGGAAGTTCTATTTTTGAGATTTGAATTGCCTACAGCGACGTTATATGGGATTTGCCTTTTGGCATCTGCTTGATAATTTGTTCTCCTCTTTGGAGATTTATTTGCCTTCTGACGTGTTTGAGATGAGATCTCTTTATTCATGTTTTGGGTTTGCCAACATGGCGGGTTTAGATTTTCTCCTAAACCATATTTGATGTTTTATGAATGCCGATGATATGAGGCTCGCTACTTTTAGTGCTTTATGTGTATTTTATCTCTTTTGAGAGTATATGTTCGTGTAGTGATAACATATTATTACTTGATGTAATCATACACTTTAGTTGTCCCTTCTTACTTGAGAATATTATCACATTATCCTTATGCTCATATTATCGCTTATTCTTGTTAACTGATTTGTTTTGCTAGACTGACCTGTGTATTTTATACTCGGGTCAGACCGAGGTGTTTCAATTTAGGTACCTTTGGACTTAGTCTATTCTGCTTCCGCATGGAATTTTCTGCTAGCTCTTTTTGTTGTGGCTTTTGTGTAGTCCTTTTTGTTGCTACTGTAATATGTATATTCTTTTGACTTGTGTTTGTATTGTGGTCGTCATACCACATATTTGATGTATCATTTTGTACACTCTGTAATGTATCTAATCAGTTTTGTTAATGTGGGTTTCGGTATGGGGCGTCACGGCTTGTGCTCCACTAGGCTTGGAACTAGGACTTTTATTTCATATGTATACAAGTTTACATATTTTTCTTTTTACCACTTTAGAAAATTTTGTCATAATTTTCAAATTGTAAATCCAATAAATGCTATAAATTTTAAATGCCATTATTTTCAAACCATAAATTTGATTTTAATGATCTTTATATTGCTGGAAAACTTAAATTGAGTAGAACAACTTTCATTTTATAATTTTTTTTCCAGATTTTGTTATTTGCTGTGTCAAAACCTGTCTTCTTTACAGCAGGTCTGAAATGAATTTGATCTACTTTCTCTTAACAATTAAGTGTAATTCTTCTTATTTAAGAATATGAACTAATATCATTTTTGTGAGCTAAGTACACGTGAAAGAAGATAGTTGGACTATATTTTGAGTAAAAAGATTATATTTATAATTGAGCAAACTAGCTTCAAAATGCAAGCAAAAGCTCCAACCTTTCTATATTAATTTGAGTTTTTGCATTCCTACAGCAATGTGAGTATCAAAACTCACAAATGCTAGCTGAAGCCAAGCTTCAAATTGCTATAAACTATGAAAAGTTTGCTTCTGTACCTTGTTATGCATAGTTTTTTGTGTTAAAACTGTTTCGACCTCCATTTTGCATGTTAATTTTTTGCAATTTCAGCAATGAAATGCTGTTGGATTTTCTTCTGATAGTAATTCATGCATTGTAATATAAGTATGCAAAATTTCATAGCAAAACTCTTTTGTTTGATACCTGAAATTTTTGCTGCAAAATCAATGTGCAGCCTGGAAATCACCTGCACATTTCTGTTTTTGAACTGTTGCAAACATGGCCTGAGTTCATATTTGGGACAGCAAAACCTTTTCATTTCCAATCGGAATTCATTGATTCTTTTTTGTTTAAAAGATAAAGTTTTCTAATATGTGCATACCAATTTTCAGCTCAATATATGTTCGTTTTATCCTCTGTTTCAGGCCTATAAGTTGAACCCAAGATAGTTTTCAGGCCTGGAAATTTTTTTATTTGAACTGTTGCAAACATGGCATGAGTCTATGTTTGAGACAATGTAACTTTTTCATTTTCAGTCGAAATTCATTGATTCCTTTTTGTTTGAAAGATGACGTTTTCTATTATGGTCATACCAATTTTAAGCTCAATATGAGGTTATTTGGTCCTTTATTTTAGGCCTGTAATGTAACGACCCGGAATTTCGATCCCGAAAATTCCAGATAGTTAGGAAAAGAAGAAAGAGAAAGAAGAAGAAACAGAAACAAGTCACAGAAACCTCACATTCGCAGCGGATAAAAATATAATATAACATAAATATCGGTTTTACAAAGAAGGTCAGCATCAGTACAATTATATTTTTATACATCAGAGTTACAACCATTTCAATACACTGGACAGTTTAAAACAACATGTCCAATACAACTATAATATATACAGCGGTATATGCTCCATACTTTCCTGACATCTGGCTCGCCACCTGAGCTCCAAAACGTCCTTACCTGAAAATCTGTAATACTCGGTCTGACCCGAGCATTACACAAAGTAACACTCGGGTCAGGCTGGAAACCAGTATGAGTAAACCCATCTAGTGTGAAATACAAAAGCATACAACTTAAATTTATCCGGGTAACTTGAATCAATTTACTTCACAGGACGTTATAGACAAACTGACACCACACATCAATTTCTAAGTACCAAACTTAGATTAAAGGGTCCAAATCATTCCATTCCAACCTATTGATTTCACATATCAAATCTGTTCAGGATTATTAAATTACAAATCGAAGTGGATTCGGGTATTTACTAATACCCGACTCCGATCTCTTCGAATTCAATGCCATCTTAACTTACGTTATTAATTAATCATCCCCTAATTATCCTCTCTAATTCTATTCAGTAATTAGCCTTTCATTAATTTACCATATTCATTAATCAACATTGATCAATCACATTCAGTAATTAATTTCCTTACTTACTTACATTAATTAATTTGCCACTTAATTAATGAATCTTTTAATTATTTACCCCGAATAATTAACACTTAATTACTTCCACTAAGTAATTATTCTTTAATCACTTTCCATCAAGAAATATCTTATTAATTAATTACAGCCTGTAATTATCCATTAATTACTTCATTTAGTAATTACACTTCATTTATTTCCTTAAGTGATTATACTTAGCCCCAACTAATCCTTGATTAAGTTCTCTTAATTAATAAATCCTTTTGTTAATTACCTAAGTAATTAAGCCTTATTTACTTACATTAAGAATTTATCCACTAACTAATCATCTTGATTAATGATATTAGGTAGTCAGTATCCTTAAATTACTTCCATTTAGAAATTATTCAACAGCTACACTAAGTGATTATACTTTAATTAAGTAAATATTATTTGAATAATTTACTTTTATTCGTTGGTAAATTTCTTTAATCACAATTTAGTTAACCTTAAATTTTTAATTAATCAATCCGTAATTAATTGCATCAATAAATCTTTAAATTACTTAGGTTGATTAATTAACCCTTAATTATTAATAAATATTTTAATCATAAATATCTTTAATAAATTACACAAGTTAATAACTTATATATATTTATTTCAACCCAAGTTTAAATACGTTTAAAACATTAACTTAAAACCTTTTAAGATAAGTTAAAATTTAAAACACTATTTCCTTTTAAACATATTACCCTCTTAATTTAGTTTTAAAAACACCTTAAGGATTAACTTAATTAATTAAACTAAAAAAACAAATTTTCTCAACTTTAATTAACAACATTTAATAATCAATTATTGCTTCAAATAATTTTAAAGATAATTAGTTTAAAACCTAATTTTGTTGACTTAAGAACTATGAGAATATAAGATATTTTATCGAGGAAAATTCAGAATTACTCGAACAAGTACCAAGATTTCATCTCCAATTCTCGAGTTTCCTTCTTCCTCTCTCTCTCTCTCTCTTTTTCTATCCTTAGTTACATAGTATTACACTCCCAAAGCATGAGCATAGACCCGAGCCAGTCATCCCTAACCCGTGCATCACTCCGAGTTGCTCACAAACCCAATTCTCTGACGCACGAGACCATCGCCGTGCATATGGACGGCCGTTTTCCACTGCTCAGCGCACCTCACCGCCTCCAGCAAGTCGCAGGTCGCCTCAACAATCGATTTAAAACATCGATTCACCCCCATCCACCTCAAAACGAAAACGAGCCATTAAGATCGAACTGGAATATGACATTGCCAGAAAACCCACCTCGCAATCACTCCTCCGTTCACCAGAGCTCGCGCAACTCAGTCCCCAACCTCGCCAGACAACCACGCTCCCAATGGTCAAGGTTCGATCCCCTCCGGTCAACCAGAGACTTCGCGGCAATCTCGTTTCTAACCATGATGTTTGTGGGTCTTAAACCCTAAATTGACCCACCGCTGATGCCAGGTCCAACGTTTTCCACCTCTGCTATTTTTCCTGACACCGCTGGTTGACAAGCAAGGTTCGACAGCGACCATGACCACCATAATCCCTCCGGCCGCCTGCAATTGTTCGAAATCCATTCTCTGTTCGTCTCCAAAATGCACACTCAACTTTAATCTAAAATTCATGATTTTCATCCTAAAAATCATGTTATCCAGAGTTGATTCGAAATATATAATTGAAGCAACAAATTATTATACTTGATTTTTACCCAATTTAAAGTTTTCACCGTCATTCACTAATCTCAGAGCATTCCAGGCTTAATTCGTGTGATTTAAAATAAAAAAAAATTAAATTGTGATTAAACAAACAAATTTTGTTTACAACTCAAGATCTATCAATGATTAGTTAAGAATTTTTTTAAAATTTTTACTCTGAAAGTTTGAAAAACAGAGAAGAATCAAGCCAGAACACAATCATAGATTTCATCATATATAAACATACAACACAATCTACATCATGGAATTTCAACATGCAACAGAGTAACTCAACCTTTTAAAGATTGAAGATTTACTCACCTGTATTTTGTTGATAGCACAGAAAACTTGGAAATTGATCTGAAAACTTGAAAACTGTAAAGGATCTTTGAATTTGACTGATATCTTCTAGCTTAAAGCTTGAATTTGAATCCTGATTTTGAACAATCTGCTACAGTGCTACCTGATGTTAATCTTTTTCTGATTCTTTGCTTTCCAACTTGTATTTTATTATGATTTGATGATTTAGGTTGAGAGAGTTGTTGCTTACAAACTTCATGGTTTGCTAATTCTTATTACAGGTTTGATTGATTTTTTTTAGTTTTCTTTGTTTTGATATGAAGAATAGGAAAAGATTTGAAGAAAAAGGAAAAGATGCACATATAGATTAAATTAAGATTTGTTAAAATATAAAAGAAAAAAATCTAAATGGTTGACACTTGTTAAATTCCTTTGACATTTGTCAATTACAAAATTTAAGTATATTACACAAGTTACAATATGAATTAAATCTATTAACAAATGTAATTATGCATTTTTAATTTACTTTTAAATGTTTTTATAAAGCTTTTAATTTTATTTTCCCATTTAATAAATACTTTCTTAATTTATATAAATAAAGTTTCTCTTTAAGGAAAATAATATAAAACAAATCCTATTCTAATAAAAAACTTATTCATAAATTCAAATCCAAAACATTTATATTTCAATTTAAATCCCAAATTCAAATTCTAATTCAAAATCAACTTATAAATATAAATATACACTTTTAAACAAACACGTCTTAAATTTGTTTCAAAAATAATAATAATTTTTATTTCTATTAAAATCTACTCATCTATATATATATATATATATTCCATCTTTATTATTTGTTTTAAAAGAATAACTTGTAAATTTTAAATAATTATCTTAGGAGATTATTAAATGAATATTTATCCATATATTTATAATTCAGCATTTATTATAGTTCAAATTCATATACATAAATCCAAATATGAATATTTATTATCAGATTTATTTGTTAAATTAAAAAACTAAGTATTTCAATTAATTAACCCAATTATTTTCCCAATTATAGGTGTTTAGAAAATTCAGGTTATCACTTTCCTCTCCCTTTTGAATCTTTTCATCCTAAAAAAGGAACGAAGTCAGAATTTATTAAATTCTGTAAAATCAGATAAATTTTCTTTGATTATTTCTAAAATACTTTAAAATCCAAATAGTATTACTAAAATAGTTTTTATAAAAATACATTAATAATTTTATTGAAAATATAGAAAACAGTTTTTGAAAATAGAGAATATATCGTTGGTGAGAATGCTCTGGAAATCATCACTCCCATTCATGGTCGCAGTTACATCCTGGGTTATGTTGTCATCGCAGCAAAAGTCCATGTAACTATAGGCACTCTGCACCCCTCAACTACACCATGGAACCCATAACAGATCGCAGTTACATTCTAGGGTTACGTTGCCATCGCAGAAAAAGTCCATGTAACAGTTTGGCTCTCAGCGGCACACACGATTTTCGCTGTCAAAATGAAACTTCTCCACTCCTACATAAGTCACAGTCTACCGATATAAAATCAGACGCGGACTGTTGGCTCTCAGGGGCACACACGACTTTCGCTATGTTACCATAGGTCGCAGTCTACCGATATAAAATCAAACGCAGACTGTTGGCTCTCAGTGGCACACACGACTTTCGCTATGGTACACACTACTCGTAATCCCCAGGAACTAGTTTTGTCCGGACTCCTCACAGGATCAACTTTAGAACCCCTCCTTTGGGGCTCAAGGCGGCACCACCCGGTGGCACTCCTGACAAGTTCATTTCAAGGGAGCACCTTTTTGCCCAGAGCCATCATCAAAACACTTTATAATATACACATATAGTATCTTTCAAATCATACACCTAGTACGATCTCATACAAGGCTCCTTTACACAAAATCGATTATCCCAAAATCGACAATTCTCAAACCAGGCTTTTCAAATTTCAGTATTGATTTTACCCAAAAATAAAAAGCCTTTCCAAATCCAAAGGTTCCCAAAACTTTTTTCCAAATTCCTCATAAGACCCTTTATATATAGATTTATATAATTTTTTTTAAAAACTTTGGATCATTCACACTTGTATAAAATCCCTTTATACTTTAAATACCTTCAAAATTCTTTCTTCCGGCTATAGATTCAACAAGGGGAGATTTATCTTATATAACAAAGATATATAACTTTGTTTGTTCTAGATCAAATATTCAAATTTGATCACTCTTTTATAAATCCACTTACCAAATTTACTCACTCCCATAAAGTAAATGTTTACCATAGAAATATCCGATTTCTATTTTATTTTATCATATATTTTACAAAATATACTTTTCATCTCAAAAACATTTTACATTTCTTATCCACAAACTTTCAATATCAATTTCATTCCAATCCGTACGATGTACACATATTATCCGTACACAATATCAATCTGATCGCTCACTCGATCACACAAATTCCCTTCCGAACTAGTATCGTCCACCCGATTTCCTAGTGCGGACTCAGATCTGGTTTCTTGATCAGAAACCGTCATTCTCCTTGCATAGTCGTAACTATGATAGAGAATATCCAGAACCAATCGACAATCTATACCAGGTTCGCTATCGAAAATCGAGTGAAAAATCCCAACTCGGATCGATATAACTATCTCGAAATTCTGTGCTCGAATCAAGATCAAATCACTATGCGAATAGAATAATATACGTACATCATACGTATTTATCTTTATTTATTATTAGCCAAATCAATCTCCTTTTCTATTCACATTCACTTTAATTCATATTCACTTATTCACATTTCCTCCCAATATCCCTTTGATTAACTCTTCAATTCTTATCTCAAATGGATATTTAATCATAAACAGTTCGAATTCTGTCCAGTTTAAATTTAGAAAATAGCTTGAAAAGTTCAAAATAGATAAGTAATTGAAAAATAATTATTAGTTTGTAAAATGGCTGCAAAAATAGTTAAGTAATTGTAAAATAGTTGAAAAATAGTCAAATAGTTATAGAATTTTAAATAATTGCAAAATAGCTATAAGATAGTAATTAGTTATAAAGTAGTTGAAAAACAGTAATTAGTTATTAAAATAGTTGAAAAATTATTAAATAGTTCCAAAAATAATTGTAAAACAAGTATAAGATAGTTTTAGGTTTAAAAAGGAAATTGTATAGTAAATAGTTTGGAAAAATAGATTTGTACTAAAACAATTTATTTTGAAAATAGTCCAGAGTCAAACTGTTCAATTCCCAATCAATTTAATTTAAATTTCCACTTCCATTTCAATTGACTAAACTCAAATTTAAATAACTTCAATTTCCATTGAAATTGATTCAACCTCAATTCAAGTTGAATTAACCTCAGTTTCTTTCCAATTTTAACTTTATTCAACCTTGATCTCAAATTCTACTAATTCAAATAAATTTCAATTGAACTAGTTCCAATTTCAATTCATTTCAACTCCAGTTTGAATTAATCTCAATTTCAAACTCCATTTCCAAATCAAGTTGAATTATTCTTGATTTCCTCCAAATTCAATTCAAATTCCATTTGAATTTAAAACTATTCAATTCTAATTACAATCCCAAATTATTCAAATCAATTTGGACTAATTTCAAATTAAACCCACTTCAATTTCAAATCGTTTCAAATCAATCCAATTCAAATTCTCCATTTGAATTTTATACTTATACATCTTCAATCACAGTTTCAATTAATTCAAATCAAATTCAATTTGAACTAATTCAATTCAAATTTCAAATTTAAACCATCTTGAATAATATAAGTTCGAGTTAAATTTTCAAATGTTGATTTAATTCCCTTAAATCAATTTAGCCTTTACTTCTTCATAAACCTATTTCTAGGTTCAAATAATAATTCAAATCTCTTTTAAACAATTTAAATTTCCAAGTTTCTTTTGGACATTTTAATCTTAATTTCAAAGTAATTTCAGCTCCTTAATTTCAAACTAAAGTTTAATTTTCCTTCTTATCTCAATAATGGATATATTACCACACTTCAAATCCAATTCACAGACTAAAAATTATTAATTTGGATAATATTATCCAATTTTTTTTAAAACATCCATACATTTCCAATTCACAGATCTCAAACCCATTTTGAGATCATACTAACTCCCAATTCAAATCAACCATTTTAACTTCCCAAGTTAAATCCCAATTTCATCTTGAAATTTCCAATTCAGGTTGTTCATTCAAACTTATTTAACTTTTTCTATGTTAAATTCAATTTGCTTAATCCAACCAACCCTACTCAAATTTGAATTCCCGGTTCAAAATTCAAATTACTTTCCCACCTATAAGTTCAAAAACTTATCATTTTGGGTTTTCACATCTCCTTCCAAATTTAAAAATCAGCATTCAGAGTTTATTTCAAATCATCTTTGATACTTAAGTATATCCACACATATTTACATATTTTATTTCTTAGCCCACCAGGCCATACTTTAAATTTTAAACCACCTTAGGTTAACTCAAAACAAATTCCTTTAAAATTTCCAAACAACTCCTATTTTAATTAAGATCACATTCAAAATAATCTGAATTTTTTTTAATATATTTTGAAACAATCCTAATGTTTCTAAACTTAGGTTTTAAAACTTCACAATTTTAAAACCTACTTCAATTTAGAAGTTATACCCAACTAAGTTTAATTCTTTAAAACTCTTTATTATTTTCGGATAATAACCAAGATTATTACAACTGGAAATCAATTCATTATTATCTTATTCTGAAATTTTTTCTCCAAATTCATTATTTTAATTTTAGTTTGAGTCCACTTCAAACTTATTTTTTATTTAGGTTCAATTTGGTTGTATTTCTATTACCACTTAATTTAATTCCAATAATTTAACAACCAATTACCCTAAATATTTATTAGAAAGAAATATTGCTTATATATCAAAATATATTCTTATATAAAATCATTTAAAATCTTTATATAAGAAAATAACAAGTACGCTCTTATATATATATTCACTCAACTCATTCTAGGATACCGTTGACCCTATCCTTAATGAATAATCCTACCAGAGCCAAGGTTCTCGCTTAAACTGGCTCTGATACCAAATGTAACGACTCGGGAATTTCAATCTCGAAATTCCAGATAGTTAGGAAAAGAAGAAAGAGAAAGAAGAAGAAACAGAACAAGTCACAGAAACCTCACATTCGCAGCGGATCAAAATATAATATAACATAAATAACAATTTTACAAAGAAGGTCAGCATCAGTACAATTATATTTTTATACATCAGAGTTACAAACATTTCAATACACTGGACAGTTCAAAACAACATGTCCAAGACAACTATAATATATACAGCGGTATTTGCTCCATACTTTCCTGACATCTGGCTCGCCTCCTGAGCTCCAAAACGTCCTTACCTGAAAATCTGTAATACTCGGTCTGACCCGAGCATTACATCAAAGTAACACCCAGGTCAGGCTGGAAACCAGCGTGAGTAAACCCATCTAATATGGAATACAAAAGCATACAAATTAAATTTACCCGGGTAACTTGAATAAATTTACTTCACAGGACGTTATAGACAAACTAACACCACACATCAATTTCTAAGTACCAAACTTAGATTAAAGGGTCCAAATCATTCCATTCCAACCTGTTGAATTCACCTGTCAAATCTACAAATTAAATTTACCCGGGTAACTTGAATAAATTTACTTCACAGGACGTTATAGACAAACTAACACCACACATCAATTTCTAAGTACCAAACTTAGATTAAAGGGTCCAAATCATTCCATTCCAACCTATTGAATTCACCTGTCAAATCTGTTGAGGATTATTAAATTACAAGTCGAAGTGGATTTGGGTATTTACTAATACCCGACTCCGGTCTCTTCGAATTCAATGCCATCTTAACTTACATTATTCAAATGAAACACAATTCAACCTTAAATCACCAGATCTCAATTTTTACACAACAATTCATCATCTACAGATAATCACATAATCATGGTTCGAAACAAGCATATCATATCACAAATATTTCATATCAGGAATATCAACCAATCATTTATAAGCAAGATTTAATTAGTTACCCAATCTTAATTAAATCGAATTAATTACTTTAATCACTTCCAATCTTGCTACTTAACAAAAAATAATTACAAACCATTAATTAATCATCCCCTAATTATCCTCTCTAATTCTATTCAATAATTAGCCTTTCATTAATTTGTCATATTCATTAATCAACATTGATTAATCACATTCGGTAATTAATTTCCTTAATTACTTACATTAATTAATTTACCACTTAATTAATGAATCTTTTAATTATTTACCCCGAATAATTAACACTTAATTACTTCCACTAAGTAATTATTCTTTAATCACTTTCCATCAAGAAATTACCAATTAATCAATTACAGCCTATAATTATCCATTAATTACTTCATTTAGTAATTACACTTCATTTATTTCCTTAAGTGATTATACTTAGCCCTAACTAATCCTTGATTAAGTTCCCTTAATTAATAAATCCTTTTGTTAATTACCTAAGTAATTAAGCCTTTTTTACTTACATTAAGAATTTATCCACTAATTAATCATCTTGATTAATGATATTAGGTAGTCACTATCCTTAAATTACTTCCATTTAGCAATTATTCAACAGCTACACTAAGTGATTATACTTTAATTAAGTAACTATTATTTGAATAATTTACTTTTATTCGTTGGTAAAATTTCTTTAATCACAAATTAATTAACCTTAAATTTTTAATTAAATAATCCGTAATTAATCGCATCAATAAATCTTTAAATTACTTAAGTTGATTAATTAACCCTTAATTATTAATAAATCTTTTAATCATAAATATATTTAATAAATTACACAAGTTAATAACTTATATATATTTATTTCAACCCAAGTTTAAATAAGTTTAAAACATTAACTTTAAAACCTTTTAAGATAAGTTGAAATTTAAAACACTATATCCTTTTAAACATATTACCCTCTTAATTTAGTTTTAAAAACACCTTAAGGACTTACTTAATTAATTAAACCAAAAAAACCAAATTTTCCCAACTTTAATTAACAACATTTAATAATCAATTATTGCTTCAAATAATTTTAAAGATGATTAGTTTAAAACCTGATTTTGTTGACTTAAGAACTATGAGAATATAAGATATTTAAAAGCCTGTTTTCTCAAATAAATTATTTTATGTATAAAATACACGTTTTTGCACTATTCAAGCAAATAAGAAGGGGAATTAAATGGTTTGGTTAAACACGTGGTATGGGACACGTGCGTTCATCTTATCGGTTAATTCTCGATTTGTCCATTTGATCGTTTTGACCTTCGAGTCGAGTTTACCGATGAGACGAGGTAAACTTTTTACCACTTTGAGTGTGGAATTTACTAGTGGTTAGTAAACCGTTTAGTGCGAATGGGTGATATGGGACATAAGTTAACGATGTTTGAGTTCCTATCCGAAAGTCTGTGACACATTTGTCTAAGAGACGTATTTGCCAGTACTGGACCTTCGGGTCATTTGTCCTTCTGGATGTTTGTCTAAGGGACGTATTTATCCATTCTGACGTATTTGTCCTTCGGGATATTTGTCTAAGAGAAGTATTTTTCCTTCGGGATGTTGCCCTTCGGGATGTTTGTCTAAGAGACATGGCACCTTATTTGAGAGAAAGCAGTACTTGGAAGGCTTCGGCCATATGCATGTGCAAATTTTTGAGATGATTTCATAGATTATTGTGATTTCCCAAGTGTATCGCCTTTTTCATGGTTGGCCATTCGAGCCGTTGTGATGTGTGTGTGTGTGTGTGTGTGTGTATGGCGATTGCCTTATGGGAATTTAAACTCTTGTGAGTTATATCTTTGAGATTTGAGTTGCCTACACTGGCGTTTATTTTGGATTTATGTTCTCCTATTTGGAGATAAACGTATTGCCTTTGTGGCGTATTTTAAGATGGTGATTTCTTTGGAAATGCTTTTAAGTTTGCCGATATGGCGGATTTGGGATTTCTCCTTTTTAGGAGCTATATTTTTCCCTAAACCATTATTGAGATTTTGTGATATGCCGATAATACGAGGCTTGCTATATTTAGCGTTTAATGGATTGTTTTATCTCTTTTGAGATTGTATGTTTGTGCAGTGATATCAGTCCATCATTTGAAGTAACCATACCGTGCTTATACTTAGAACTGTCACTTCTCTTTGAGAAGAATATCACCTTATCCTTATACTCATATAATCGTTTATCTTTATTAACTGATTGTTTTAGCTAGGCTGACCCGTGTATTTTATACCCAGGTCAGACTGGGGTGTTTCAAGTTAGGTACCCGTTGGACTTAGCCTTTCTACTTCTGCTTGGATATTTTACTATCGCCTTTTTGATGTAGCTTTTTGTGTAGACTCCGATATGTATATTTTTGACTCGTTGTAGATCGTGTGGTCTCCATACCACTTATGCGTATCATTTTGTATTATACTGGGGATATACATGTATATATATGTATTTATCTACTATCTATTGTTCTACGATGTGATATACATTTAGCTATTTTGTTTTGTTCTAATAGATACATAGCCACCTATAGTTTTGTATTAATAGTTTATTGGATATGTCAATCTACTTGAGATTAAAAAAAATTAGAGCATTTATCGACATAATGAATAGATGTTTAAGACAAAGATATAGATGGTCGCTCCTAACCAGCCCTATTCTCCACATTAGCAGACAATATTACCTAGTAATACTCTTGGTTAATGTTGGTCTCGAGGTAGGTCGTCATAGCTTAAAATAATTTAAAAATATTATATAATAATTATTTTAAATGCCAATTTATTTTAAAAATTGTTCGGAAAAATGGTTTTAAAAGCTTGTTTTCTCAAATAAATTATTTATATATAAAATACATGTTTTTCCACTATTTAAGCGAATAAGAAGGAGGATTAAATGGTTTGGTAAAACACATGATATGAGACATGGCGATTATCTTATCGGTTAATTCCCGACTGGTCCATTTGATCGTTTTGACCTTCGGGTCGAGTTTACCGATGAGATGAGGTAATTTTTTACTGCTTTTAGTGTGGAATTTACTAGCGGTTAGTAAAGCGTTTAGTGCAAACGTGTGGTATGGGGCACGTGTTAACGTTGTTCAGGCTCTTATTCGAAAGTTTGTGACACATTTTTCTAAGAGACATATTTTCCACTATTGGACCTTTGGATCATTTTTCCTTTGGGATGTTTTTCCAAGAGACGTATTTATCCATTACCACGTATTTGCCATTCAAGATGTTATCCTTCGGGATGTTTGTCTAAGATACATATTTATTGTCCTTTGGGACGTTTGTCTAAGAGACGTAGTGCCTTATTTTGAGAGAGCAGTACTTGACGAGCTTCGGCCATAAGCACATGCTATATCTTTCAGATGATTTCATTGATGCTTGTGATTTTCCTAGTGTATTGCCCTTTTCCAGAATTTGTCCTTTTAACCATTCGATATATATTTGTGGCAATTACCTTCTGGAAATTTGAATTCTTGAAAGTTCTATTTTTGAGATTTGAATTACCTACACTGGCGTTATATGAGATTTTCCTTTTGGCATTTACTTGAGATTTTATTCTCCTCTTCGGAGATATATTTGCCTTATGGCGTGCTTGAGATGGGATCTCTTTATGCATGTTTTGGGTTTGCCAAGATGGCGGGTTTCGGTTTTCCCTTAAACCATATTTGATGTTTTATGGATGCCAATGATACGAGGCTTGCTACTTTTAGCGCTTTATGGGTATTTTATCTCCTTTGAGATTGTACGTTTTGTAGTGATACCATATTATCACTTGATTGAATCATACACTTTAGATTGTTCCTTCCCATTCAAGAATATTATCATATTATCCTTATGCTCATATTATCGCTGATCCTTGTAAACTGCTTGGTTTACCTAGACTTACCCGTGTATTTTATACTCGGGTCAGACCAAGGTGTAAATTTTCATAAAACAAGATACAAAAACAAAATTTTCATAGTTTAACAAGCATTTTAAACTATTAGCATGAAGTTGTGAGCAAGTTTTGTGTAAATTATAGTGTAAATTGTACATTTATTGAAATAAGACTGAAAACCATCTTGAGTCCAACTTACAGGCCTGAAACAGATGACCAAATTACATCGGATTGAGCTGAAAATTGGTATGCACATACTAGAAAAATTCATCTTTCAAACAAAAAAGAATCAATGAATTTCGATTGTAAGTGTACGCTGTCTCAAATAAATTATTTTATATATAAAATATACGTTTTTGCACTATTCGAGCGAATAAGAAGGAGAATTAAAAGGTTTGGTAAAACACATGGTATGGAACATCTGCATTTATCTTACAGTTAATTCCCGACTTGTCTGTTTGATCGTTTTGACATTCGGGTCGAGTTTACCGATGAGACGAGACAAACTTTTTACCACTTTGAGTGTGGTATTTACCAGCGATTAGTAAACCGTTTAGTGCGAACTTGCGGTATAGGGCGTCACAGCTTGGAATAATATCATATAATAATAATTTAAACTATTTTCAAATATAAAATCAATTTATTCTCTATAATAAGGGAATTTTCAAATATTGTCTTCAATATTGATCTTGGAAAATGGTTTTAAATGCTATAGATGGTCGCCCCTAACCAACGCTGTAATATCCTGGAATTTTTGACAATATCAATTTAATAATCTGTATTAAAAATTAAATTGATATGATAATTTTTGTTAATAATAATTTGAATTGATTTAAAAATCTTCTTTAATAAATATTTAATTGGCAGATTTTATCCTTTTCAGCTACTAAATTGGTTTCTATTTATAATATAAATATATGGTTTATATTGTAAATAGATTAGCTTTGTTTTAAATTTAATAAATAAATCATATTTTCTAATTCTAATATTTTTAGTAATTTGGAAATTTGTTTTTATTTAATATAAAGATTTTCAAAGTTATTAAATAAATAATCTTGGTTTAAATTTAATAAATGAATCTTGACTTTAAATTCTAATATATATATATTAATAATTTGGAAATTTTGATTTAATTTAATATTAAGTTTTTCAAAGCTATTTAATAATTAACTATATGATTTAAAATTATCAAGTAAAATGTTTAAATGTTTAAAATGATCTTGACTTAAGTTCTAAATTTAAATTAATTAACAAAAAGTTTTATAGCTTAATAAAATAAGTAATTTATTTATAAATATATAATTTCATTTATAATTATTTTAATTTGATAATGAGTTATTTCTAAAAACAATATTAATAATGTATTGTTTTACAATTGGATTCTGAATAAATATAGCATTTGTTATTTCAAATTTAATTTATATATATAACTTGATTTTAAATTTAGATTTTAAAATTTTGAATTTGAATTTAATATTTGGATTAAATTTGAGTTCAAAGAATAATTATTTTGAAGTAGTTTAAATATGAAATATATGAATAAAGTTTTATATTTATATCTATAAATGAATTTAATACACCAGGTATGATTTTATTTAAAAACATGATTGGATTTATTTTAATTTTCTTTTACAGTATTTATTTTTATAAATTTTCTAAAGCATTTATTAAATTAGAAATGTATAAATTAATTAGGAAATTTATGATAAAAGCTTTGTAGATTAATTTAAAAATAAATAAAATATATAATATACATGTGTTAATTTATAAACATCTTTTCTAACAAGTGTTAAGAAATTAAGTAGGATGGAAGACAAATGTCACATTGTGTTTTCATTTTCTTAAATTTAATAAAATCAGAAAAATTAACCTATATAAGTACACATCCTTCATTCTTATTTCTTTTCTCATTTTCTAATCAAAAGAAACTTCAACCTGTTCTCATGCAAATCAGTAAAACTCCTCATTTTCCAAAATTTGTAAACAACCCTTCAAAACCAAAATTAGTTCACAAACCCATATCAAAATCCCTGAAAATCACTTCCTCTAAATCTGTAGTTCACTTTTCAAATCATAATGCAAAGGAAAAAAAATGTAGTTTACGATCAAAGGAAAAACAAACCTGCATTTTCAAGGGCAATACAAATTCCAGTAAACATCTTCAAAACCCAGAGCAATTGCAGTTTTAAACCAACCCTGCATCATTTTTTCTGCAATCTGGTATTTGGCTCTGCATGCCACCTGAAAACAAAAGAAAAATTGAAATCTATACTAAAGTCTGGAAGCATGCAAGCAGCTTTTAAAATCAAAGAGGCATAAACATTTAGTCTTCAGCAAATTCAAAGATTTTCAAATTTGAGGCTCTGCCTTCTTCTAAAATCGGTGAGTAACTTTTAAATCTTATATTATAACTTAGGTTGCATGCTAGTATGGTTGGATATAAATAAGTATTGCATGTGTATAGGTAAAAATCTGATGTGAATAGTATTTGTATGCATACTGTATATATATGGTGCGCTTTCTTGTTTGCATGCTCCGTTTTTACTTAAAAATCCTTATTACATGATCTAGCGTCTGATAGGATCTGATAATTAAACAAGTGTTGTTTGATTTAACCTAGTTAAATGTTAAAAATTTATATTAGGCAAAATAAGGCATATTGTCTCTGGAAATATTGAAACATCGGTGTATGTTGATTTAAATCAAAAATTCAAACCGTGTAAATTATTAATTCAGTATTATAAATCAAAAGCATCAACTAAAATATGATTTTTAACACAAGAATCGGGATTTTTAGAATTAAAGTGGAAGTGCAATTTGGGTTTAACTGAAATGGGGATATTGGGATTTTCTGGTGATCTATGTGACTGGAAGGGTTGGGGTTCTTCCAGATGATGGAGGGGTGTTAGTGGATGATGGGAAAAATATTTGATGGTCATGGATTTCGTCAGGGAAGTTGCAGCAGAGAGATTCTTCCTCGAACCCTAGTTTTCGATGGGTTTGATGAATCGATCACCACGATACGAGTGGTTGATCGAGTGTTATGGGATTTTAGGGAATGATGGCTGAGTAGTAGATGAAGTCGAGGCCGGAGTTGTAAACCTTCAGGTGGTCGGAATTTTGCAAGCGAGGTGATCACAGGTTTTGAGATGGTGATGCTCTTGTGTTTCCAGGTTTGGGTTTAAGGTTCTCAAACTCGAATTCGAGGGTTGAAGCACGAATTGATGATCGTGGTGGGTTATTGAGTCGTTTTCTGATGTGTTGTGATCATCGCCGATGATCAATGGTGGCCGGAGCCACCGCGCATATGCACAGTGTAGTGTTTTGTCTGGTGAAGATGAATTTTGGATGTTTCGAGTTGATGATGTAATTGACTCGAAGTAGCCTATTGTTTTGCTCGGGAAAGTATGGTTTTAGACTCAAAGTTAAAAGGGTGTGCCTCGGGTTAATTTATCATAACAAGTTTTAACAGAAACCTGTTGATCGGTTTTTAAATTTTAAATAAAATTTAAAAGCTGAGTTAAAATAAAAGTAATTTTTGAAAAAGTTTTAAATTCCAGTTTGAAAACTAGAATCCAAGTTTAATATTTAAATCTCAGTTTCAAATAAATAGAGTTTTTAAAAATTTAAATTGTTTTAACTACTTTAAAAAGGTCTAAGTAGTTTGAATTTTTAAGTAAAGTTTAAATTGTAAATGAAGTTTAAATCAAAGGTTTTAAATCTGGTTTCAAATCTGAATTAGAATCTTAGTTCTGAAATAAAAGTAGTTTTTTTAATTCAAATTATTTTAAACAAATTGAATATTAAAGTGTACTTTTAACTATGGATTGAATTCAAACATAAATTTGGTTTTAAATTTCTTTTAAACTACTTTATAAAATGAATATTTATTTAACATGTGAATTAAAGAATTTTGAATTGTCTTTAAGCTTTTTTTAAAGTCAATTTGTATTCGTTTTTAAAGTCTTAAATTTAAAATGAAATTTGAAAGAAAAATTTCAAGTAAATTATTTTCAAATATATTTGTTAATGACAAATTAGACATAATTAAGAAATGCTTTTATC